>JBBBDQ010001471.1:962500-1600000 GCA_037127315.1 Ascarosepion bandense
GATAGATGTACTTCAAATTGATCAGAGAAACAAGAGATTTAGTTTTTAAGTATTTCGGGGTTGGAGAGGAAATAGGGGCCATTGAATATAATTGGTTTTCTTTTCAGACCCAATGTTTCCAAATATCAGAAAGTTTATGCACAAAAATAAAAGATTTTGACCTGAAGAATTCCATAATGAGAAAACATTAAAATTTGGAAATGTTAGATCGAATGTTTGGTATTTGAGTAAAGGAATATCAATCCAGAGTTCATAATCTATTCTCTGTGCAGATATTAAATATTAAAGAAAAATTATAGTTTTTTTTTTTTCTAGGGAATTTGGTGAGGAAGATTAGAAATGTCAAATTAATTTAGCAATGAAACTTTAAAAAAAATTTAAAAAAAGCTAACATTGTTTCTCAAGTCAATACTACCACAATATGGTATAAATAAATAAAAAAATACATCCTGTGGCTTTTCTATGAATAATGAATTATGGGCACCATATTATAACTTTGTTGTGAACTCAATCATCATTGGGTACTGCATGCAAGCATTTCTGTGCCAAAATTATGCTACACTTACAATAATAATTGACCATGTATACAAATAGACAACTCCTGAATGACCATACTTCCAGCTTCTTTCATACTAATGCAAGTGTCTCCCAAGGCCCCATTCTTGACCCTACTTTATTTTTAATTTTCATTAATGACCTTCCTGATGGCATCAGCTCTTAACTTGGTATTTGAAAATAGTCTGATGGGAAACTAAATTGCAACATACTAAAAGGCTTATGGCCATATCATACTGAAACACTAGTTCTTGTACAATCACCAAAATAAAGCAATATTGAACCTGGTCAATACCTAGATGGGTGACTGCTGGGGAATACCAGGTCCTGTAAGCTTGGATGTACAGGTGATATAATGGATGATGGTTAGAATTGAAAATCAGAGAACCAAGTTCAAATTCTATTTGGGTTCTTTATATTCACTTCCATGTAAATACTGTTAAGAAAGGTATGACTCCACCTTTTATTCCTCCAGCTATGGGTTAATTAGTAAGTCATACATCAGTAAATTATTATTATTGCCAAAAAGAGTTTTCTGGTCTAAAAATATTTTCCGGCTCTAAATAACCGGCCAAAGATTAATAAACTATAAAAAACAAAATCAGTGTATCACGCTGAAGTACAATGCTGATTTTTACTCAAATATAGTATGTGTGTGTGAGGAGGTTGTGGACATCTTTAAAAAAAAAAAAAGAAAAAAAGTTAGACTAGAACTTACACTTACATTTAGCCATTTCAACTGTAAAATGATTAAGCCTATCTGATAATCCAGTACTGTATTAAAATTTATACATTACAATCATATGTATTTTTGATAGCTTTTGATAATTGATTGATAACTTAGCACCATCACTGTACACACACACATACACATGCAGTACACACACACACATACATACACAAGGAATATTGCTATTAACATAAAACAAACATTACTAAAGAGCAAGGAAGTAAGTGGATGTGCGTTGTGGTGCAGTAGATATTGGTTCGTAATGTGAAATCAGAGAGCCGAGTTTGAATTACAGTTGAATCTGTTGCATTCACTTGCGCACAAATACTCTTAGGAAAGGTATTAATCTGTCGCTTTTCCCTCCAGCTGTAGCTTAACAGGATAGATTGGGTTCTATAGCCTTGGTTGGCAACCAGTCTACAGAAGAAATTAATGGAAAATCTTCTACCCAGTCAGTCATGTCTCTTTTGAGACATGATCACCCAAGTGTGTATCATATATGGCACTTAACTGACTAAAGAAAATAAGTACTAAAATGTTTGAATTTTATATTAGTTCTCTTTGTAATAAAAAAATTGAAAATATTTTGAAGAATTTCTGATACCAAACAAAAAAAAAAAATGCGTAAAAAAGGCAATAGCTGTCAAAACATACAAAGGCATTAGAAATGTTTAAAAAATTTTATATCTTTACCTTCAGAGATGATCAAGATTTAGGACAAATGTTCTGACAGTGCTCATTACAAATTTCTACATCTGACAAGAGCTTTATCAATTACTTGTATATTTAAATCAAAATTATAACATTCCTATATTTTCCTGTGTCACTTTTGACTAATCTCTACTGTGAGTATCACATTTTCAAAGCCCTTCTTTCCTTATGTATCTTAGAAATTTCAACTCTCATTTACATAAAGAAGGTTATTATCACAATGTTTCAGCTGTTGTGCTTTCTTGCCATCATCAGTACTTGTTGATCTGGGTAACATTCACAGGATTCCAAACGTTTACATAAATTTCTTAGATAAGTTTCTTGCTGCTTTTCTGTCTCCCATGAATGTCCTTTTTGTCTCAATTTTCTCTAAAACTTTGTTGTTGCCCACATGTTCAGTCAACAGTATTCTCAGCATCCTTCTGTAGAACCACCTTTTTGTTGCTTAAAATATCTTCTTAAGCTGTCATATAGAAGGTGTGATATTACATAGCAGTTCAGTACTCTTTCCTTTGTTTCTAAATAATTTTTCTGTTGATCTTAGCTTAAGGGACCCAACCCAACAAGACTAGAAGAATCAGCAAGTGGGAAGGTTTCAGTTGAAGTGTCATTTCAGAAACAAATTTGTAGCTGCAGAAATGTGTATCACTTGGTAGATGTACTTTTCTTGAAAGATGCAGGTCATCAAGAAGATGGCAGTTGAGAGATGCCAACCTGAAGAAGAGGAAATGAAAGGTAGAAGCAATAGATAATTAGTTACTTCTACTTTGTTAGATTGGGTAGTTTTTGCCAAGTTGCCATGGCTACCAAAGATACAGATATTTTAAGTAATAAGCACTGAAATCCAAAGATGGGACAGACAGCAAGAATAGCTGTCAATAAGGCAAAGAAAAATAAAAGAGAGTGGTTTCAGGGTAAAAATTCTCATTCAATATTTCTTGCAAAGAATAGAATGTTTGCACAAAGAATGGTGAGTATAGAGAGAGAGAGAGAGAGAGAGAATTGAGAAAAAACATTAGTTGTTTGGTTGTTTTGTTTTTATGGCATATCAACCTCGGCAAGTCATTTATTGCTAACTAAATTTTTATTTATTTATTGCTGGTAATACCTTTTTCTTTCTACAATTTATTGTTGTTTTTATATAAGCTTTGTGTCTAGTAATACGTTTTTCCTTTTTGAGTATCAAGATTCATTGGGATTTGTTTTTAAGGGCAGGGTCCTCAAGTCCTACCCTGTTATTTAATCCATAACTGGAGGGAAGGGACGGATAAATACCTTTCCCAAGGGTACCAGTGCTTAAGTGAATGCAGGGTATTTAAGTGGAATTTGAACTCGGCTCACTGATTTCTCTTTCTAAGCCGATATCCACTGCACTACAACACACATCTGTCACTATACGCTTACAGCACCTGGTATTCCCAAGTGGTCACCCATCTAAGTACTGACCAAGTTCAACATTGCTTAACTTTGGTGATCAAGCGAGAACCGGTGTATTCAACGTGATATGGCCATAAGCCGAGAAAAAACAAAGGTAAAAAGACATAAAAAGAGAGGAAAGAATTAGGCAGGGAGAGAGAAGCAATTGGAGAGAGAGAGAGAGAGGTATGTACAGGGTATACAGGGAAAGAGTGAGGGGAAATGGGTAGGCACAGAAAAGGAGAGGGCAACAGAGAGAGAGGAACAACTGCTGAAAAAGAAAGAGGAGCAGTGGAAAGAGTGAAAGAGAAAGAATATGAGCGAGAACCAGAGAAGGTCAAACAGCACAGTGATACAGAGAAATAAAAGCAGCATGGTGGGGGGGGGAAGGAAGAGAGAGAGAGAGTGAAAGAGAAGCAGCAAGTAGACAGAAAGACAGAGAGCGAGAAAGAAAAAGGAGCAGGGGTATGGAGGGAGAAAGAGAGAGACAGAGGAGCAGAGGCAATGACAGAGAAAGAAGATAAGTGGCAAGGAGAGAGAAAGAGGAAGCAACAGAAATACTAAGAGAGAAGAGAGAAGATATAACAGAAAAACTGAAGAGAAGAATGTGCAGATTTCTCACAAGAAGTTGAAGCATTATCGTCATCATCATGAAAAACCACAGATAAATCTGGAAACAAAAAAATTTTCCCCAAGAATCCAGTTTTCAGCAAAGACAAATCTCCTGAGAAATTTCTTACATTTAGAGATTTTGAGTGAAAACCATAAAAACAAGGACAGGAAAAAAGAAGGTGGAAATGAGGTGAAGACATGTCAGCATGCTTTTAAAATGTAGAAAAAATATCTTGTTTCATATTTGTTGTGTAACCAACATATTGTCTCCCATGACTAAAAGGCTTCAAAAACAAGTAATAAGGCAGGCAAACAAGCATCACCCTCAATGTACACAATGATATAAATAACTGGATGTTTTTGTGGGCCTCGATGCATCATGTAATTTGCAAGGGGATAAAACTGAAGTGAATCCAGTTAACTGTGAAATTTATAAGCACTATGAATTCAGGAAGCCAGAGATACAATCCTGTCAAAGTAAGTTAAAATAATACTTCTTAGATGATATATCTCCTAAAGAAGACATGCAGAATTATAAGAAAGAAAAAAAGATTGGCAAGAGAATTCTTATTGGATATGGAAATCAGTTTGGCCAATGCTTTCATAAAGAATGAAAGTAGAATCCATCTTGCATGTTTATAAATCTACTGTTTCTCTAAGCATTGAATATTGCTGTCATATCTGGTCTGGTGCTTCTGCTATCTATCTTAGAATTCTCAACAAAATCAGAAGAAAGGACTGTAATGTTATTGGTCCTGACCTTGGCATCTCGACATCAGTCACTTTCATCCACTGTGATGTGGCTTCCCTCTGTCTTTTCTATAAATATTTTCATGATATTGGTTCTAATTAGTTCTTCTCTTTGGTACTTTGACCGTATAAATTTAAACATACTGCAAGATTGGCAAATAGATCTCATGCTTTACTGTTGAAATAGATGTAACCGTAAATAAATATAACTGTAAATATAACTGTAAATAGATTTAACTGTAAATAAATATAACTGTAAATATAACTGTAAATAGATTTAACCGTAAATAAATATAACTGTAAATATAACTGTAAATAGATGTAACCGTAAATAAATACAACTGTAAATATAACTGTAAATAGATGTAACCGTAAATTCTAATCTAATAGTTTATTTTCTTATACTCCTCACATTTGGAACTTTCTTCCGACTTCTCGTTTCATTGCCACTTATAATCTTCAAAAATGTAAATTCATTGGCAATTAAATATTGCTGTCATATTCTGGCCTGGTTCTTCTGATATATATCTTGATATAAGGCCTCCAATGTTATTGGTCCTTACCTGGAATCTCAGCATCATTCACTTTCGCTCTTATGTGATGTTCTTTCTATAAGTATTTTTATCGCAGTTGTTCTAATGAATTCTTCTCTTTGGTACTTTGACTGTATAAATTTAAGCATACTACTAGATTGGCAAATAGGTCTCATCGTTTTACTGTTGAAATAGATGAAAACTATAAATTCTATTCCAATAGTTTATTTTCTCACGCTTCTCACCTTTGGAACACCATTCCAAATTCTCACTTCCCTGCTACTTGTAATTTTCAAAAACTCTTTTGTCTTCTTGAAGATGGTCTTTTCTATTTGCTAAAGCTTTCTCTTCTCTTTCACTCTCAGTAACCCTGAGCATCTTAGCGGCATTATCATCTTGCTCAGGGTGAAATGATTACACAGAAACCTGCTCCTCAGTAATCAATTCATGTTCTTTCATAGCTCTCTACAATATTCTGCCCTTTATTTCTATTCCTTCTTCGTACATCAACTGCATGAATTAAAGTGTACTACTAGATTAACTGGTAGGTCTCATCATTTTACTGTTGAAGGAGCTAGATGTAACTGCAAGTTCTATTCTAATAGTTCCTTCTCTTGCATTTATTTCCTTTTGGAACTCTCTTCTGATTTCTTGCTTCCCTGCCACCTACAATCTTCCAAGATTTAAGTGCAACATCAATCCCTATCTTCTGCCTTCTTGAATCCTGTTAATTTAGTGTTGTTTCTCCTCACTAAAATCTTCTCATTCACTTTCACTCCCAAAAATCACTGGCTTAGTGACATTATCACTTTGTCAGGGTGAAATGTTTCGCTAGAAACAAAGAAAAGAGTACTGGATTGCTATGGAATGTCAGTTCTTCAATATGGCAGTGAATACTGGATAATATCATCAAAGATGAAGGAGCAATTGAAATGTGGTTCTACAGAAGGATGCTGCAGATATCATGGATCGAGCATGTGAGCAATGATGAGGTCTTGGAAAGGATGGACACGAAAAGGAAATTAATACTGAGCATCAAGAAGAGACAACTGAAGTTCCTGGGACATGCAATGAGGAAGGAGGGCTTGGAGAACCTGATACTAACAGGCCAGATAGAGGGAAAAAGAGACAGAGGAAAGCAGCGGATAACATATTTTGAGGACCTGATCAGGTGGATAACGAAATGAGGATTGCATGGTATGAGAGGAAAAAGCATGCTAAGAGCCAACAGGGATAGAGAGATGTGGAAAGCCATGATTGCCTATGTCCAGAAAGGACAGGGCACATAGAAGAAGAAGACACAGCAAGTTGTTCCTAGTTAATCAATTCACATGACTCTCCACAACTTCCTGCCTCCTGTTACTATCAAAAATAGTTTCTCTTTGATGACCTTTTGTTGCTTTGCGACAAGCAGGTTACAATTTCTTTCCATCTGCTTCAGAGGAAAAAGAGTCTGTAACTTGGCTAGACTTTAAAATGTCCTCTAAATATTAAATTCTCTCGGCCTTCTCTACCCATTATTTATGCCAAAAATTTCAACTGTCACTTTCTGATTGTCACATATAATTGTTATTTTTAGTAGTTCCTTGTTTATTGTGGACTGTCCATCATAACCTCAACATTTGTCAGTAGAACCACATCTCTATCACAGCTATCATCTTTTCATTTGCAATAAAATTGCCCAGCATTCACAAGAAAGGAGATATTACAGAGCTCAACATTATTTTCTTCTAAGCAAATTTTCTAATCGCTTAATACTTTGCTCAGTTTCTAAAAGGCAATTTTTCCTATTACGTTAAACTCTCCAATATTTGTTATGATACAACACAGATAGCTAACTTCTTGTTTGATTTTGACAACTCTGTTAAAAAATAACTCAAAATTTGGGCAGCACCTTTTGCTAACAACCATGCATTTTGACTTCTAACAATTAATTATTAGGCATTTCCTCAAGGACACATGACCCAGTGGATAAATGTGTTGGCTAGATCCAGTGACTTGACCCAAACAGATGTGAGTTCAATATCTGGCTACAGCAGTGGTGAATAGATAACTTAAAGAGTTAAGTTAAAGGGAGGAAGTAGCATTGCTAATGGAATGAGAACAATAATGGATTTGGTTTGAAATTTCAATCATCTGAAGAAGGTCAGGGTGTACAATTGCTGAAAAGTCATGAATATGGCAATAAAGATGAAGATGACAGTCCAAACGATGTAAATAATGTGAGTTTTTTTTCAGTTCCTTCAAAATATGCAATCAACAAAGTGTAATTGGCACAGAAATAAATTTTGGTTAAAACAAACAATTTGTTGTCTGAATTTCTTAGATGAAGCATTGGCAATTATTCTTCATTTTTGACTAGTATTTCTTTCATCTTATTTCTCTTGCTTTTCCACCAAGTAGTAATAGTCTTAAGTTGTCTGAATTTCTTAGATGAAGCATTGGCAATTATTATTCATTTTTGACTAGTATTTCTTTCATTTTATTTCTCTTGCTTTTCCACCAAGTAGTAATAGTCTTAAGTTGTCTGAATTTCTTAGATGAAGCATTGGCAATTATTATTCATTTTTGACTAGTATTTCTTTCATTTTATTTCTCTTGCTTTTCCACCAAGTAGTAATAGTCTTAAGTTGTCTGAATTTCTTAGATGAAGCATTGGCAATTATTATTCATTTTTGACTAGTATTTCTTTCATCTTATTTCTCTTGCTTTTCCACCAAGTAGTAATAGTCTTAAGTTGTCTGAATTTCTTAGATGAAGCATTCGCAATTATTATTCATTTTTGACTAGTATTTCTTTCCTCTTATTTCTCTTGCTTTTCTACCAAATAGTAATAGTTGTCTGAATTTCTTCAATGGCTGTAACCATCATAATAAGATGGCTTTCAAGGATAAGTGATACAAAGTGTTAATGTATTTTTGATTCCTGTTACGTATTGAAAATCATGAAATAATGATCTTATAGTTACAATAAAATGCAATAACTATAATGAAAATTTCTTTTGATTATGAAAATCTGAATTTTTTTCTGAATTAAATAATCTGTAAGCTCTGTTGGGAACAAAATGATAGAAAAAATGTTTTTTGTAAAAGTACAAGAACAAGAAAACCAACAAGGACTTTTCTCAATTAATTTATTCAATTTCCCTCTGAACTTCTGGGACAACATGTTATCATTATTTATATTTATATACATGCAGACTATTTTTGTATCCTTTGTTGTTGTCATCACAATGCATTGACATCTAAGTTAAAATACTGTTCCTTCACCTCGCGCCCACCACCACCACTGATGGCTAGGAAGTGAAGAAAAGCCTAACTCCAGTAATACTGGTTGCTTAGTATTGGCAGATAGCAACAAACAGTAATCAACTGTAGTTGAATCTGACCAGATTTTCTCCAGCAAATTAGTAGGTGGTTTATATAACAGCCTGGGAGATTCCACTCTGCTATCCAGGCAAGTCTACTCTGTAGGTTCAGATTGTCTGATGATTCCAGTGTAGATCTTGTGCTCAATAAATATCAGCACAATATCCACCCTATGACTTATCAAGAAAGGGACATGTATTGAGTTACAACCCTGTTTATTTTTGCCTGACAACTGGACGCTAGTTGAAAAATATCTTTGTGAAGGTGAGTCTCTCACTCTTAATTGTTCACTCCCACCCCATCACATGAGGGTAATGACTTTTGAGGAGATATGAGTTCTCTGTAGCCTGGTTTATTGTATGGAAGTAGTCTTGACAATGCTCAGGTGATTTTTTTTAATACAAAATGTTTCCTTTTAAGAAAATGGATAATACTACCATTAAAGATAAGAACAGCTACTATACTTGGTATTTATCTGTCCTCTCATGGTGATGAGATATCACACAAGGAGTGTTTAAAGGTGAGAGCCCTAGCACATGTACATGGGCCAAAGCTAAAAACTGTCTTATTTCCCACAACCAATGACCTTGCAATGACCGAGGTGTTGCTTCAGGGTGAGATCAAGAAATAGGGGATCAAATTATGGTTTATCAGCAATTTAAAACTGGTCTCTCATTTTATATATACTGTTTAGTTATTGATAATATGCAAGAATGTTTCTATAAAGAAGTAAACAAACTTGTTTTTATTGATAACAATTTGAGGAGGAGCAAAAAATTGAGGTGGGGAGAAGGGCTTATCAAATACTGATTACCTATGAGGCATATTTTCAAGAGGAGAGTAATATGGTGATTTTGTAAGTGTAGCTTAGATGTAGCACAGAGCTGAAAATCTGGGGCACCTAGTAAGGATCAAACTCATTACTCAGTCATAGTTGTTTTAGCGATACATGGTTGCTAGAGAAATCTGTACAGCACTTCCTTGAATATCTGGAAACCCTAAAGCAAAGATTGAAAAAAATATGTGTGGATAATTTAAAATTCTGCTTTATTAAACACTAAAATTACTGAAAGAGAATGAAGGAAAAAGGCCTTTATCTGAAAGAAATTTAACATTTACATTATCGAATAATATTTTAAAAGCACTTTGTTCAAGGTTTTTGTCCAATTGATTTTTTATGAAAAAATGTATCAATTCTTGTCTGTGTTTGGCAGGCCTTATGTTTTTTCTGCTGCTAATTCTTAAAGTTGGATTAAAGCAGACGTATTTGTAAGGGTCGAAAGTGCAAGCAACTTAAATGTTTGTCAAACATAATCTTTGCTTCGGTGTTTTAAATTGAAATTTTGAATATTGAGCTCGGTTTTCTAAATTCTCAAAATGCTTGTCTGAGATGAAACATTACAATGGATTTAGTTCGGATAATTGAAAAACGTGTAGAGAATTTGAATTTGTCTCTCTCTTCCTTTTATGTTCTTATAATCAAGGAAGTACTGTAGAATATGCTCTGATAAAAATGGGGGATTTTATTGTTATTCAAAATTAATATGAAATCCATTCACATCATTTCGTCAGAAGGATTTATATAGAGACCAAGAAATAGGGGATCAAATTACAACTTATCAGTTACATAAAATTAGTCTTTCATTTTATATCCACGTTAAATGATAATCTCCAAGAATGCTTCTTAGCATAGAGAAATATGTAGAATATTGCAAAAAATGAAGGAATTTGATTTTTATTTTTATTTTTTTTAATCGTTTCACCCCAAGCAAGGCATTCCACTGCCACTATTGTGCTTGGGGCTACATAGGGGAAGGTAAATAGAAATAGTGGTTAGATATAGGAAATGTCAGAAGTGGGGGTGATAGTTTGGAGGATGGGAAGAGTGTTTGAAAGAATGGAAGTTAGTTTGTTAGGGGATGTCTATTGACCTTAACATTTAAACTCCTGGAGATTGTAGCTGTCGGGGAAGCAGTCACGTGGAAGGGGACTCCACAGAGGAAATGACAGAAGGGGGGTGATAGTTTGGAGGATGGGAACAGTGTTTGACAGAATGGAAGCGAGTTAGTATTGTTATACAAGATTAATATAAAATCAGATTCCTACTTCTTGGCAGATGGATTAATTTTGTTGTTGATATATAAGAGATCATATATATATATATATATATATATATATATAAGAGATCATTTTACAACTTGTCTATTATGCAAAATTGATCCCTACTTTTATATACAGTCAATCAGTTAAGTGGCATATGTAACAGCTGCTGCTTGGGTGATCATGTTTGTTTAAATCCATGACTGACTAGGCAGAAGATTTTTGTGCATTAGGTTGCCATTTCTTTTTGTGGTAGACTGGTTGCTAACCAAGGCTATAGAACCCAATCTGTCCTGCTATTCAATGCATAGTTGGAGAGAGAATAGACGGATTCATACCTTTTCCAAGAGACTTTGCACGTAAGTGAATTGCTGTATTGTGGAATGAAGAGATACACAGTGAAATGTAGATAAACTACTTTATTACCAGAATGGTACAACCAAGATGTATATCCAATATTTACGGTCTCTTGCAGTAGTAGGTGTTACTTCCTGAAGTCCGTGATAATGACAATACTCAACTGTTGCATAGTGGAATGAAGAGATACACAGTGAAATGTAGATAAACTACTTTATTACCAGAATGGTACAACCAAGATGTATATCCAATATTTAGTCTCTCGCAGTAGTGGGTGTTACTTCACAAAGTCTGTGATAAGGACAACTCCCGTGCTAAGCGCACATTCTTTTTTATATATCTGGGTGACTGCATGCAACATGGTACAAGCCATGACACAACATGAATGCAATGAATTTAACTGGAATTTGAACTCGGCTCTCTGAATTATCATTTCGATCTGATATCCATTAAACCACAAGGTGCATCCATTTTATAAACATTAATAATTGATAATTTGTAATAATGCATAAAAAACTACTGAGTATACACTGCCTAAACCAGGGATTGAACTCACAATTACTATGTCACTAAATTCTTGAATGCCATTCATCTTTTGTCATTTCCTCAATCTTCTCTTTTACTTTCACTCTCTGGAACACACTGTGCACTAGTGACATTCTCACCTTGCTTGGGGTGAAATGATTAAAAAAAAATTATGTGTCGATCAACTATTGATGACCATCAAATCACCATTGTATCATAGAAACATCTAAAAAAGAAAAAGAAAAAAAGCTTGGAAACATCACTATATCTAAACTTATTTATAAATGGAACTTTGTCTCTGTGTGTGTGTGTGTGTGTGTGTATGTCTGCTACCTATAGACTCCAAAATGGCTGAACCGATTTTCTTGAATATTTATACAGTTGTACTATAAGCATCTGCGAGCATTCTTAGCTAGGTTTTGAGTCGAGGTACCCCCGATAAATATCGAAAATCGATAATCGAAAAAATCGGGTTATAGGAGTGGTCCGATTTTAATCAAATTTGATACACTCTTAGACAAAGACATCAGATACGATATTCAGAAGTTTCAAGGTTGCAGTTCTTACAATAGTGCAGAAAATCGATTATATATATATATATATATATATATATAAAAGGCAAGATGTTTGTGTGTCTGTTTATCTGCCTGTATGCCTATTTTTTTCAGCCCTTTTATTTTAGTTTTTGCTTCGGGTTTGGCTCTAAGTAGGTATAATTGTAGTTCTTAGTCTCAGCCATGATACCATTTACTCAGAGGACTTGTTTAGCCTTCAAAATTCAGTTTACGACGAAAAAAAACTTATTTGATATCGATACCAGGAAATCAAAATTTGACTTACATCCATCCATTTTTCTTTCAGTCTACGGTTTCGCTTTAACTGGAAACAACTATTGCTTTTTAGTCTTTTGTGCCAATGTTCAAAGAGTCTGAGCTCCAGGACCATGGATTAATTTTAAAGCTTTCATTACATCCAAGCAACGCCGGGCTATACTGCTAGTTATTAAAAAATGAGGTGAAAATAATGTCCCTTGAAAATTTTGTGGGTGAAAAAGAGAGAAGAACATGCTGAAACCCAGTTTTTAAATATCTGTATTCCGATGTTTGAGCATTAAAATATTGTCTTTGGAAAGTGAATTAGGTGAAAACTTGTCAGCACCCCCAGTGTTTAAGAAATAGGATTGATGAATCCAGTATTGATTAACTACACTTTACAGTGTAGCTGTGAACCTCTCTGGATTGTAAAAATATTTTAAATCGATTATGGCAGAAAATGGGAGATCAATTTAATTTGGGTATTAATACGAAGTTGATCCTCATTTTACAGCTGCATCACATTTTAGCTAATCAAGTATTGATCATTTTTTTGCAGCAGGAGAAAAATATATACAGATTCTATTTTTGATGGAAATCATTTTTTTTTTTTTCAATGTGAGCAAAAAACTTTGATATGTGTGAGTTAACCAGGATGCTAATGTGTCTCCTCAACCATTTTTTTAAAATTTTAATTATAAGTATAGCAGTCTTTGTTTAAGGCCAAGCCATAGTGTAAGTCAGAACTGGAGGCCTATCGCAAATCTCATTTCTTAATCATTTCACTCCAAGCATGATGATAATACCACTAAGATGTAGGGAGTTTAATCAGTTAAGTGCCATACATGACACGTGCTTGGGCAACTTTTCCGATCCATGATTGACTAGGCAGAAGATTTTCCTGCAGTAGGTTGTAATTTCTTTCTGTGGTAAACTGGTTGCCAGCCAAGGCTATAGAACAAATCTGTTCTGTTATTCAACCCATAGCTAGAGGGAAAAGAGATGGGTTCATACTTTTCTCTAAGGGTATTTGTAAGTGAATGCAACAAATTCACTGGAGTTTTGAGTTTGAGTTTGAGTTTGAGTTTTGTTTAACGGCATAGCAACCTCTGTGGGTTATTTAATGCCAAAAAGGTGAGGTTTTAAGGTTTTTTTTTTTTTTAAATGTGCGGTAATATTGAGAAGGTTGATTTAGTCAGATTTTGATGAAAAATGTATTTTTTTTATTTTTATTTTTAGAAAACTGAAGATGTCATATAGTTTTGTATTCAAAAATGTATTGCTGGAAATAATTTTTTTTCCTTCAAAAATGTATTATGGTAATAATTTTTTTCTTCAAAAATGTATTATTGTTAATATTTTTCTTTCAGAAATGTTTCTATTTCCATAAAAGTCTACTTTTACATATATATTTTTATAAAAGTCTGTTTTTATACTTTCATAGGGTTTTGACCCCAGTTTGGGGATAAACTATTTGCCCATAGCTGGAACCCTTACAGGTGCTACCTCTCTGGGTCAGAGTGGACCTGGGAACAACAGCAATTAAGAGGTGGTTCCATGCTCCTCACAAACTCCCAATCAGAGACCTTGCTGCCGGATGCAGTTTATTGTCATACCCAGGACACACAAATTCACTGGAATTTGAACTCTGCTTTCTCCGATTTCTCATTCCGGGCCAATGCACATTGCATCACAACACACAGGGAATTACTGGGACTGAAAACGAATGAAAAACCTTTAGTGAGGAGAACTAAGGAAAAAGACAATAAAGGAACAGGGTTCAGAAAGACAGAAGAATATTGTCACATTTAAATTTTTAGATATACTCTTTTCTTTAAAGATCCATTTTAGTAAAGGTTCCATAAAAGCACTTAGCAAATTAAACAATTGTCAATTCTTGAAGAAATATCCAAGGTTAATGTTCATAAAAAAAATTGTTTTAAAATTTTAATCAGGTTTTCATACAAAGAAGTTCAAATGATATCAACAAAAATCTTTTAACTGGGAATTTTCATGCACCATATCACTTCAGTGCATGAGCAATTATGGCTCTCCATGATTTCCTATCTATTATTGCTGTAAGTAACTTTTGACACTTTGTCCTTGTTTTGGTTATTCACTTTTATCTGCAAAATGTCCAGGCTCGATTTCCACATAATGTGTCAAAGAAATTTCAATTGCTTTTTTGATTGTAAATATCATTTTAGAAAAATCAAATACATTACTTATTCAAACTTAATCGAAAAATTTCTATTGAATTCTTTTCAAGTGTGATATATGAGGAGGCAACTGTTCTGAAACTGACTTAAAAAAAACTTTTTCATTAAATATTTAAATTCCTTCATAGGCACTAGTAACATTATATATATATATATATATATATATATATATATATATATATATAGTCATCCGCAGACAGATCTGTTTCGCTGTATCACAGCTCATCATTACAGTTAGACAGCTGATTGCTTTTTATCCAGGATTGAAATCCAACTGAATTGGCGTCAGTCGGCAATTCTACCTCTGAGCTATGGGCACTCGGTAGAAGGAGGCAGACTTTTTAGCATGTATATTATCATTATACACGTCCAATGGTGTGTGTGTGTGTGTATATATATATATATATATATATATATACACATACACACTGAAACTATTGTATCATTAATGCTTGCATTTATTCCTGACCACAGACAATCCCTTTTCTTCCTGATTTTCAATGTATTTTATAGAAAAAAAAAATTAGCAATTTGTTTCTAACCTCATTCTATCAGCAATGCCTGCATTAATTCCTGACCAAAGGACAATCCCTTTTTTCCATATTAGTAGCGCATACTTATAGTAAAATCATTAACAATGCATTCCCATTCTACATATAACAGCCTTACCACTGACAACCACATTCTTATTGGTTTTCAATGCATTCTTATATTAAAATTATTAGCAATGCATTTCCACTATTCATGAAATAGCCCTATAATTTCTATTTTGCTTACTGGAAATAGTAAATTTAATCATTTTGCTTTCCTTTAAAGATAAAAATAAGGTTTCAAGAATGCTTTTTCATTTTCAAAAACTCATTTTAAACCTTAGGTTTCAAAAAATATTAGGGGTACATATAAATATTTAAGTTAAATCCTAGAGAAAAAAATTGTTTAGTGTGACACACAATCCGAAAAATAGGAAGCATTTATAAAAGTAACATATTAACTTTTTTATTAAATATTCATCAGAGAATAAAATATGAATGAGAATATAGCAGAATTTTCCTTTTTTGCTTCCGTATTTTATTCTTTCAATTTCTGATAAAGTTTTAATAAAAAGTGAAAGAAGTTAGATTCATAAACATTTCCTATTTGTTCCTTATATAAAAAAGAAACATGGAAAAATACTGGAAAAATTAAATCAAAAGTGAATAAAATCTTCTTTGTCAGTTTAAAGAAAGATTGCTCCTCAAATATATACTTTTGATACTGTAATATCAAAATTATCTTGCTGTAAGTAAAGCACTATACATCAAACAATTCTCTCCTACCATCAACCTTACATTATTTAACACTGGAAATGTAGTTTTGAAAGTTTCTTTAAAAATAGAAAGATGGTCACATAATTTCTAGTCACATGTGTCATGTAATAGCTTTTAAAGAGCAGTGGATATCGGCTCGGAACGAGAAATCAGGGAGCCGAGTTCAAATTCCAGCCGAATTCATTGCATTCACTTACACGCAAATACCCTTGGGAAAGGTATTAATCCGTCTATTCCTTCCAGTCATGGGTTAAATAACAGGACAAATTGGGTTCTATAGTCTTGGTCGGCAACCAGTCTACCACAGAAAGCAATGGCAACCTACTGCAGGATAATCTTCTGCCCAGTCAGTCATGTCTCTTTTGAGACATGGTTGCCCAAGCGTGTATCATGTATGGCACTTAACTGACTGACTGACTGAATATAATAGTTGGAATCATGATTAAGGCTTCTACTGGTCATAAAGTGGGGGGACAGTTTTCTATTGTTAGGAAGTAATAAACTGATCCCCCACTAATTACCAATTATTAATACAATCTGTCTCTTCTCCCTTCAGCTATACTTTAAATAGCAGGATAGAAAATCTTCTGCCCAGTCAGTCATGTCTCTTTCGAGACATGATTGTTCAAGCGTGTATCACGTATGGCACTTAACTGACTGACTGATCCCAGATAATAATTAGGTTTTTGTTGTTTTTTAATTGCTAGAAATATTTTGAAATGTCAATGCTTTTGCTGTATTTATCATTATTTTATCCTCATGTTTTGACTGTAATGCAATTTATTTTGTGTGTGTTTTTTTTAAGTCAGCCAGTTAAGTGCCATACATGAAACACGCTTGGGCGATCATGTCTCAAAAGAGACATGACTGACTGGGCAGAAGATTTTCTAACCTGCTATTGAAAGTATAGCTGAAGGGAGAAGAGACAGATTGTATTAATAATTGGTAATTAGTGGGGGATCAGTTTATTACTTCCTAACAATAGAAAATTGGCCCCCCCACTTTATGACCAGTAGAAGCCTTAATCATGATTCCAACTATTATATTCAGTCAGTCAGTTAAGTGCCATACGTGATACACACTTGGGCGACCATGTCTCAAAAGAGACATGACTGACTGGGCAGAAGATTATCCCGCAGTAGGTTGCCATTGCTTTCTGCGGTAGATTGGTTACCAGCCAAGGCTATAGAACCCAATTTGTCCTGTTATTTAACCCATAACTGGAAGGAAGAGATAGATTAATACCTTTCCCAAGGGTATTTGCGCGTAAGTGGATGCAATGAATTCAACTGGAATTTGGGGATACCATTTCAAAAATCAAAACTTAGAATAGGAAACAGATTTAATTTATACTTTTTAAGAAAACTTGTTATCTTAAAATACTTAAATATCTTTAATTTACTAAACAAAAGTGAATTAATGCTCACATGCAAGCATAGAAATAAATATCTGCTCAAAAATGTTGACCAAGATTAATATAGATTCTTCTATGTAGACCATTTTATGTTATCTTTATTAATTTCTTTTTTTACCCATAAACTAAAAACAAGTAATCCTCCTCGACTCAGAGGCACAGAATAAATAGCTTCTGCATGAAAAATATTCTACCTATGAATTTCAATTTTAAATAATCTTATGATTTTACTTTCTAATTTCATGCTTAAGTTTTAGTTCGAATACAATTATCCAAATCACAAGAAATGCTGAGTGGCCAACTATTCCCAAATTGATCTGCACAGCAGTTACCACCAAATCTGGAACAAGATAAACCTTTTACAGCTTTTGAATCAAATGGCAGACTTTATCAGTTCTGCTGAGACCCTTTCAGGGTTGCAAATGGGAGCACTGCTTTTCAAACATTAAAGACACTTATGCGTTTGATCAAGCATTAAAGACACATGCATACACTGCCAATGTATACACACACACACATATGTATATATATATATATATATATATATATATATATATATATATATATGTGGCCAAATTCAATCCGAACATGATGAAAATTTGCATAAGTTTATGGAACTTGCCAAACACCTTAATTTAACTTTGTCAGGATAAAAGTATATTCTGTTAAAATTATTTAAAACCTGAGTTGTGCCATTTCAGGTTTTGTGATAAAACCTGATCCAGAATAACCCAACCTAAACTTACTTGTTCCAACTAACAAAGCTTCCTTATGCTGAGCAATCCATGTGTGCTCTCATTAGTCTTACATTACACCTAGTCATTTTGACTGTAAAATGAGACCTTGCCGCCAATCTAGTCATTCAGTCAGTTAAGTGTCGTATGTGATACATGCTCGAGCAGAGGATTTTCCCACAGTAAGTTGCCATTACTTTCTGTGGAAGACTGATTGCCATCCAAGTCTATAGAACCCAATCTGTTCTGCTATTTAATCCATCCTACCTAAACTTACCTGTTTCAACTAACAAAGCTTGCTGAGTAATTGATTTATTACTGCAGAAAGTAATGGCAATCTACTATGGGAAAATGTTCTGCCCAGTTAGTAATGTCTCAAAACAGACATGATTGCTCAAGAGTGTATCACATATGGCACTTGACTGACTGAGTAAGTATACCAATTTTCCCAGAAAATATATCCAGTAGTAATAATTTGAAAATTTTCACTAAAACAACCTGCTATTGAGGCTTCTAAAAATATTTAGCAAAACCTGGTAAATGCTGTGGTCTTTACCATTGAAAATAATATGCCTTTTGTTGAAACTGATGCCCCAGGAAATGCTGTGGTCCATTGAAAATGATATACCTTTTGTTGTTGGAACTGATGCCTCAGGACAAGCCATTGCCACAATGTTTAGCCAAATGAGCTGACCCATAAAGTTTTTTTCTAGAACATTAACAGTTACTGAACGTAAATATTCATCTATCAAAAAAGATGCATGTGTTATTGTTAGAGTTTTTGTGTGAGTGATGTTATTATTTGCTGGGAAAGCATTTTCAAATGACAACAAAACAAAAATTTGTAGCGTTTATGTTCAATAGAAGAAGAGCAGCAAAAATAAAGAATGAAAGATGCAAGATGGCAAACTAAACTTTCTTACGGTTCTTATATCCTTTATCATTCAGGAAAGTAAAACCATGCTGCTGATACATTAACTAGACCCCACTAATCTGAACAAATTAGCAAAGATTCACGATTCCGTGAAGAGGGGGCACCAGAGAGCTAAGCTCATCAGAGCAGAAGCCATGAAAGTATTTGTAGAAGAGAGAGAGAGAGAGAGAAGTCACATTATATTGGTGAAAAAGTGACTAGATTTGAGCTACCAGGTTGGGATCAGTTAAATTGCAGATTCTTCGTTAGATTATGTCAACAAGCCAGAGATGACTAACAGGGGCACTAAACCAGATGTGACAGCAGTATTCAATGCACGGCCGTCTGGTAGATTTATACAAGTGCAAAATGGATTCAGACGAGGAAAACTTCCTGGCCCTACACAGTGAACCAACCTTCCTAGCAGCAGATTTAGCTATGGATTCAATGTAGTCATTCCACTTGAGGTTAGCTGATAGAGTTAGGCCGAGGAGGCACTTCTCTCTGGTGATTCTTTATAGTTAAAAAATAGCAGCTTTGTTTTGGAAAAATTAAAATTTATGAGCCATTTCTTACCCCAGTCCAGCACAGATTAGAGGTCTTTTTCAAGATCAGCAGTGAGGTTTGCTTTGTCAGCCTCGGCAGATTTCTTATCAATGCAGGAGTAAATGGTGGATGTTGTCAGTAAAGATGCCTACTTAGGATTTGATTACATTAGGAAGATCATTGACGAAGATCAAAACAAGTGTAGATGCTTGAGGGACAACAGCATTCATAGGATAATATCTGAAAGCATGTCCATTCAATACCACCTTCATTCTTCTTCTTCTATGTGCCCTGTCCTTTCAGGATATAGGTGATCACAATTTTCCCCGTCTCCCTATCCCTGGTGGTTCTGAGCATGCTTTCTCCTGTAACACCCCCATTCTGTCATCCACCTGCTCAGGCACTTCAAATATGTTATTTGCTCGCTGCTTTCCTCTGTCTCTTTTTCCCTGTATCTGGCCTGTTAGTATCAGGTTCCCCAAGCCCTCCTTCCTCATCATATGTCCCAGGAACTTTAATTGTCTCTTCCTGATGCTCACTATTAATTTTCTTTTTATTGCCATTGTTTCCAACACCTCGTTATGCTCAGTCTATGATATCCACAGCATCTTTCTGTGGAACAATATTTCCACTGCTTCAAGTTTTTTCTTCATCTTTGATGATATTGTCTAACATTCACTGCCATATTGAAAAACCGACATCACATAGCAATCTAGTACTCTCTTCTTTGTTTCCTAGGGAAAGTTTCCTGAGTCTTAATACTTTACTCAGCTTCTGGAACGCCTTCTTCGCCAAATCAATTCATCTTTAGATCTCTGTGTTGCACTTTCCGTCTCCTGTTCTTTTCACAACTACCTTCATTATGCGATTTGAAAGAAACGACTGGATTAGATCAAACAAGCATTCGGTTATACCATAGCCCTGTATCTTGTGTAGAAGGCTAGCATGCCAGACTATGTCAAATCCTTTGGACTTAACTTATGCAACAGCTCGGGCTTCACCGTTCTTATCGAGAGCCTGGTATATATACTCTGTGATAGTCGTTAGCCTATCAGCAGTAGACCTACTGAAGCAGAAAAAATATGTTTATTGGAGAAGAAGCTATGAGCTGTTAGATGTTCAACCACTTCAGCATTGATAATAGCGTTGAACATTTGAGTTAGACCGATGAGGTGCAGTGTTATGCTTTCAGAGAGACTAGCCTGATCCATGTTAATGGTGGGCAGGAGGGATTGTTTATGGTGGTTAACAGATAGTCGTTATCAAAATCAGCAGTGAGGTTTGCTTTTTCCGCCTCGGCAGATTTCTTATCGAAGTGGGAGTGAATGGTGGTGTCGTCAGTGTATATGCCCACTTGGAATCTGGTTACATCAGGGAGATTGTTGATAAAGATCAGAAAAAGGTGCAGGGCCTAGAATAGAGCCTTAAGGGACACCTGCATTCATATGATAGTACCTGGAATCATGCCCGTTCAATACTACCTTCATTACATGATTTGAAAGGAACGACTGGCTAGGATCAAACAAGCGTCCAGTTATACCATAGCCCTGTAGTTTGTGTAGAAGGCCAACATGCCAGATTCTATTAAATCCTTTGGAGTTAACTTGTGCAACAGCTTGAGCTTCACCGTTCTTATCGAGAGCGTGGTATATATACTCTGTGATCATCATTAGCCTATCAGCAGTAGACCTTGTGAAGCAGAAAAAATATGTTTATTGGAGAAGAGGCCATGAGAACTTCAGCATTGATAATAACATCGAACATTTTGCCAAAAATCAGTAGGAAGCTGATAGGGCAATAATTAGAGTGGTCAGGGGGTTCGCCAGAGTTCTTAAATACAGGAACCACAGAGGAGGACTTCCAGCAGGCAGGAAAACAAGAAGCAAAGAGGCAGGAGTTTAGAGGAGACAGAGGAGAGTTCAGAGGTACATTTCTTCAGGTCAATGATTAGGATTCCGTCATCTCCACTTGCCTTATGGGGAACAAGCTTTGAAATTATGTTAGAGACCAGCTTTGTGACAAGCTTTGAAATTATGTTAGAGAACATTACTCAGTTGAGCCTCAGTTTTAGGAAGGAAGTTTGGTACGAATACCCCAGAGGAATCAAATGTTGAGTTGATAGAGAATCTGTGAGCAAAGTACTTGGCCTTGTCTGTGAAGATGTGAAACCCTCAAATTTATTAATTGAAGTGGGGATTGAAGGCTTGCTATTATTTAACACATTTTTCACAGAGCCACCAGTAGTCTTTGGAGCCGAACTTGTGGAATGCTATATGCTGCTTCATTCTTTCAGTAAACAACAGCTTGACATCATTTAAAATTCTCTTGCAGTCATTACAGGCAGCGGCAAAAAGGCGCTTATTATGGTCAGACATGTGGCTAGGATAAAGCCAGAAGAAGGGTGATGTTTTAATAAAGCTAGATTTAAAGCAAGAGAAATATGATCAAAAGAAATACTAGTAAAAGATTAATAATAATTGATAATGCTTCATTTAAAATATTCAGGAAACTTAAGACTATTACTACTTGGTGGAAAAGCAAGAGAAATAAGATGAAAAACAATACTAGCCAAAAATGAATAATTGACAATGTTTCATTCATGAAATCCAGACAAGTCTATTATTACTTTGTGTTAATCAAGAATAATAAGATGAAAATACAAGTCAAAAAACATCTTTCTTATTAAGATATTTTGGTTTGCATGTTTTAAAGCTTTCTTTCTCCTTGTCTTTGCAACTGCCTCAGACCAAAGAATATTATCAACTAAAATATGTTAAATTCTAGAAAGATGCAATCAGTGAAAATAGATGGAAAATAATGAATCAAAACTAAAGAAAGATAGTGAATATTTTTTTTTTTTTAATCGTATCACCCTGAGCAAGGCGGTAACGCCACTGATGTGCAGGGGGCTACGTAATAGTGAAAAGATTGGAAAAAAGAAAGCTGGAAAGCACATCCTAAACAGGGAACAAAGGATGAGCCTCTTAACCTGTTCAATAGACAAGGGTGGAGTGTGAACCGGGCGATAGATCTATCTACATTTTTGCCTGATGAGAGAAAACTTGACTTGTCCAGTTAACTGACCTTCACCTCTTGCTGTTTTGCATCAAGAGGTGTGGAATAATTGATTGGGTTTCCATTTTTGTACAATCATATGCATGTGTGAGTACATGCCTGTATTGATGCTCCAAAAAGGATAAAACGTTTATAAGTACAAAGTTTGAGTACTGTTTAAACATGGATATATATTGATCTGGGTATTTGCAGAATGTAGAAAACTATCTCAACAGAAGTATTGATAAGGAGACAAAGTGCTGAAGCAATTCAGACTATGCATTTTGCCTTTTCAAAGTTGGCATCTTCAGGCTGGAATGAGTGACAAACCCATGTGTTGTAATGTAAGAAAGAAGTAACAAAGATCTTTCTTCACATACAAAAAATAACCTTATACACTTCTAGTATTTGTCTATACTTCCGAGATGAGGTAGTATTTACATTGTTTGGACACTTGTCATCATCTTTATTGCCATGTTGATGACATTTAGTCCATTGTACATTGGCCTTCTTAAGGTGCGAGGACACATGCCCCAGTGATATAAGCATTGGTTAGTTTCAGTGACTTGACCGAAAAGGTTCAATACCTGGCTACAGCAGTAGTGAACAAATAACTTAGAGAGTTAAGTGAAAGGGAGATAACTACATAGCATTCTGAAGTGGCATTACACATGGAATGAGAACAATCTATCCCAGTGATCAAAAAGGTTTCAGTTCAAAACTCCTAGCATCTAAAAAAGGCTGGAGGGTACAATGGCTGAAACGTCATAAACATGGCAATAAAAATGAGGACAACATTTTGACCAATGTAAATAATGTTATACATTTCTGCTCATATCAACCAATGAGGAAGGATATGATGCCATTGCTTTAAGGCTTCATTTTTCTTTTCTTTTTATATGGCCGGATACTTTCCGGACATATCTAGATCATTCATTTGTACATGCATATATATGTGAACCGAGAAATTTCAAGAGAGTCAATATATTTGGTTACGAGCAATTGGAGAAAACCAAGTTGAGATTTAATTTTGCATTTTTTCGTGTCTTGTCTTAAATCCTAATCAATTCTTTTTATCTTGCTAATGTCTCTTCTGTGTGCAATCTGTCTCTGCAATTACGATATAGTTAGATTTTTAAGAAGATTATACAATCAATGTTTGATTTTTGATTTGATGCCAAGAGACATTTTGGGGAGGGGAGTCAAAAGGATGAGCTGGGTAAAAATCAAAGATTTTAGAATCTGTTGAAAAAAAAAGTGCCAGATACACTTGCTTTTTGAATCATTCTTATATTTTGGGATGAATTTCTGTGTTTAGATGAAATTGGCATTATGAATGGCAATAAGATAGAATTTGAATTTGGAGTGTGTGTGTTTCAGTCACTATATATAGTGACTTATGCACTATATATAATTTATACATGTGCGTTGTGGTGCAGTGGATATCGACTTGGAACGACAAATCGGGATGCCGAGTTCGAATTCCAGTTGAATTTCTTATATTCACTTACACATAAATACCCTTGGGAAAGGTATTAATTCATCTCTTCCCTCCAGTTATGGGTTAAATAATAGAACAGACTGGGTTCTATAGCCTTGGATGGCTACCAGTCTACTGCAGAAAGCAACGGCAACCTACTGCAGGATAATCTTCTTCCCAGTCAATCATGTCTCTTTTGAAACATGATCGCACAAGCGTGTATCACGTATGACACTTAACTGATAATTTATACAGTTGAAATGAATAGATATAGCTCATTTGCTTTGAGTGGCCCTTAGGCCTTGTGCAGGATGAAGCATAATTCATAAAAAAGTTCTATTCTAATAGTTTCTTCGCTTGTGGAATTCTCTTCCAGTTTCTAGCTTGCTAGTCAAATTTGATCATCAAAAATTTAAATACATTAATTTTTGTCCTCTTCCGTCTTCTTGAATCTTGATTTATTGTCCTCTCTCCTCAAAAAAGATTTTTCTTGGAATCTTTGAGTCTTAGTAACCCATTGCTTGGAGTAAAATGATTAAAAATAATGATTAAAATCTTGTATACAACAATGTTACCACCCTTCATTTTATATTCTTATTCTGTTGGCCAAGAGTCTTACATCCATTTTTTTGTGTCTACAGTACTGTGCAAAAGTATTAGAAAAAGAGAACTATTCTATCTTTTATGAGGCATATTGACAGAAAATAAACAATTTAATTAAAGTAATTTTATTTGATTTACTCAACAAATGCTTTAACAAGAAAAAAATACTTGTTACAATATAAATTTAATATTTAGTATAATAGCCTTTTGCTTTGATCACAGCCTTCATTCTCTCAGGCATTGACATCACAAGCTTCTTCAATGTATCTAATGGTATCTCCTGCCAAGCAGCTTGTATTTGTTCCCAAAGTGTGTTTTGCGAAGTAACATTAGATTTATCCAAAATATCCCATTGATGTTCAATAGAGTAGTTTCAAAATAACTTGTTTAATAGAAAATAAGAAAAATTAAATATAACTTCTTTTTAATACATTTCTTTTACACCTAGTTTTAAATAATTAATATTTATAAGCAATCTACTTGGCTTTTTACCCTATATATGAATTTCAGTGAGGTTTTTGGAAAAAGTACCCCTGTCCTAATACTTTTACACAATACTGGTAGTGTGCAAATGTGTTAGGACAGGGGTGATTTTAAACTTTACTTTCATGCCTTATAAAAGATAAAATAGTTCTTGTCCTAATACTTTTGCGCAGTACTGTATATGCAGAGATAACTACTGAAAATTTAAGAGATGCCAGATTGAACTAGAGACCTTATAACATCCAGTTTAATGCACCAAAAACTCAGCAACTACTTTTGTTTTTATAAACATATTAGAAAGGAGATTATTTCTGTTTCGATCATCTGATGGAAAAAGCAAAATTTGTACTAAAAAGCAAAAAGAAACAAAAGTGATGTGCGTACATGTGGGGGAAGGGAAAATTCTGAAAAGGATGAAAAGGAAAAAAAAAATTTATCACTTAATGTCAGTTTATTAAAAACTCATGAAAATGAAGGAAGGTTTGGGGAAAGGTTATACAAATTCAATTTTCCAAAATCAAATTATTTGTCTTTAAAAATACAAACCCGGTCTGTAAAAAGAGCCAAACGCCTTGATTCTGAATTCATTCGCACCAATAGCTAAAGATAGATTTTGGCGTGGAAATAAAAAAGGAATAAATAAAAAAACAAGACAAAGAAAAATAAAATCATGCAGGTAATTTAAATGTGAAGCTTCCATTTCTTTAACTTGATTCAATCAAAAAATTATGTAGATGCTGATTCATTTACCTCGCAGCAGGGTTACTCAGTACTGCCCAGAACTAATTTATACACTTGGCTACTTAAGAGTTCATTTATTTCACAAACCAAGTTTCCTCATGAAGCAGAAAATCCTATTATAATTGCATTTGTCACTCTCTTTGTTAGTTTGCATGACCATTACATCCTGCCAACACCTCATAAATAATGTATAATAATTCATTTTCATCATGTGGAATAAGGGGAAAAGACACTACTCGGTTTCAGTAAAAGAAAGAAAGAAAATATAGAAATCTTTAACAACTGTTTTAGTGAAATGGAAAAAGTTGTCAATTTCAAATCTTTTCATTTGTACCCACTTCTTAAAATAAAGACCCACATTCATATTTATTATTGCTATTGCAATAATAAGTTGTTAAGCTGAAATATTTAATGATGTGATAGGAAAATTTGTACAGATATTTTATTATTTGTCTATAATCCTGAGTTGAGGTAGTATTTACACTATTTACATTATTTGGACTATTGTCCTCATCTTTGTTGCCATTTGTACGAAAATAATATATTATTCTATTCGTCTATATTTCTGAGATGAGGTAGTATTTACACTATTTACATTATTTGGACTATTGTCCTCATTCTTTGTTTCCATTTGTATGAAAATAATATATTATTCTATTTGTCTATATTTCTGAGTTGAGGTAGTATTTTCAGTATTTACATTATTCGGACTATTGTCCTCATCTTTGTTGCCATTTGTACGACAATTAATAATATATTATTCTATTTGTCTATATTTCTGAAATGAGGTAGTATTTACACTATTTACATTATTCGGACTATTGTCCTCGTCTTTGTTTTCATTTGTACAAAGTTTCGGCCTTCTTATTAAGGACACATGACCCTGTGGATATAGATGTTGCTTAGTTCCAGTGACTTGACACAAAAAGTTATGAATTCAGTACCAGGCTACAGCAGTGGTGAACAAGTAACTTAACTCATGACTACCAAAAGAGGCATTACTATGCAAGGAATAAGAATGATATACCCCAGTGATTGTAATAAAGGGTTCAGTTTGAAATTCCTAGCACCTGAATTAGGCTGGAGCATACAACAGCCAAAATATTGTCCACATAGCAACAAAGATGAAGACAATAGTCCAAATAATATAAATAGTGTAGATATTTTATTGCCATAGAACTTGCTACGACTTTTTTTTTTTTTAATCGTATCACCCATGTGCAGGGGGCTACATAAGAGTAAAAAGATTAAGTAGAAGAGAGTGAAGAGGAAGACGAACCAGTTAGAAAGGAGCAAGAGAAGGATGGGAATACAGGTGTGATGACAGTTGCAAAGGTGGAGAGAAAGGAAAGGATATACGGGGTGGTGAAAGAACTAGAGTCAAGTGGTTAATAGATGAGTATTGACATTGCATTTAAATTCCTGGAGGTTGTAGCTATCAGGAAAGCAAGAATATGGAAGCGAGTTCCACAGGCAGGAAGTGCGAGAGAAGAAGCTGCAGGAGTGGAATTGTCGTCTGCATTTGGTTAATCTAACTGTGAATGGGTGGGACCCAGTTGCCAATCTGGTTGCACGAGTAAACACCTGTTGCAGAGGCACCAGTGACTTAAGTTTGTTGGAGCAGAAGCCATGAAAGCCATGACTTTACTCAATCATCAACTTAAAAATTATAATTTATCTGAAAATTAAAATTGGAAAACAGTGAAATTTTCACAGATTAAAACTAGTTATCTTGATTTCTTAGATGAAACATTCTCATCATTATTAATTATTTCCAGCAACTTTATCTCATTATTGTTGCTTTTTATAATCTTTTTACATTAGAAATAAACTAAATGATATCACTAAGTTGAAATTAAAATCTTATATCCTTGGAAGTGCATCTGATACAAACAGTGGCTGACACATTTGGCTACAGAGATCTATGCCAGACACATATAAGTTCAAAGCTCATTAAAACCTACCATTTTATTTCTTGGAGGGTTGTTCCTTTTAATCAGTTGATAATTGAAATTTTTTCATAAATATTGGCAATAAATATTAATGAAAACCTATCAGGATATTATTACGATTCATTCTATACCTAATGTAATTGATGATCCTTCTGCCAGAGATGACATTTCTGTGATACAATAAACAAGGACAATTGAATACGAGAACTGATTCATTAAAAAAAAAAAATTAAATGAAAAAAGAAAATGGTGATAAACAACAATTGGCAGATACTGACATAAAGCATTATCAATTATCAGCCAATTAATCAGGGAGAAAACAGTAATAAAAAGAGTGTTTGGATAAAAAAAGCAACAATAATAAGATAGAATCAAACTAGAAATGGCATTATGAAGAGTGTATTGAGCCAGAGTATTGGGATGAAAAGCCTAAATAATAAGATAGAATCAAACTAGAAATGGCATTATGAAGAGTGTATTGAGCCAGAGTATTGGGATGAAAAGCAACAATAATAAGATAGAATCAAACTAGAAATGGCATTATGAAGAGTGTATTGAGCCAGAGTATTGGAATGAAAAGCCTAAATAATAAGATAGAATCAAACTAGAAATGGCATTATGAAGAGTGTATTGAGCCAGAGTATTGGGATGAAAAGCAACAATAATAAGATAGAATCAAACTAGAAATGGCATTATGAAGAGTGTATTGAGCCAGAGTATTGGAATGAAAAGCCTAAATAATAAGATAGAATCAAACTAGAAATGGCATTATGAAGAGTGTATTGAGCCAGAGTATTGGAATGAAAAGCAACAATAATAAGATAGAATCAAACTAGAAATGGCATTATGAAGAGTGTATTGAGCCAGAGTATTGGAATGAAAAGCAAAAATATTAACAGGATGGTAAATGTGGCACAGATCCAAAGGTATCCAAAGGTACAACTAAGGATGCATTCTAAGAGCCGAGTATAGTATTGAGAGAGAGGAAAATTTCATTCAAAACAAAGAACTTAAGTCACTGGTGTCCCTGCCACAAGAATGTACTCATGCAACCAGACTAGCAACAATGTCCCACCATTTCTATATACTTGCTTTCCTGACGGCTACAACCTCCAGGAATTTAAATGCAATGTCAATTGCCATCTCTTATCCACTTCACTCCAGTCCTTTCTACATCACCCCATATATCTTGTTATTTTCCTTTCTCTCTACCTTTGCAACTGTCTTCACACCAGTGTTCCCATCCTTCACTTGCCTTTTCTCTGACACCCACAGAAACTGGTTTATTTTTCTCTTCACTTTCCTCCTATCTAAACTTTTACTCTTGTAGTCCCCTGTGTATCAGTGGTTCTCTTTTCCTAATACTTTTACACAGTACTGTACACACACACACACACACACACACACATATACATATATATATATATATATATATATATATATGGTAATTATTATTCTATTATCATTAGATATGACTATTTTTTGGTGGGGAACAAATTCAGCTGCTTGGCAGGAGATACTATTAGATACATTGAAGAAGCTTGTGATGTCAATGCCTGAGAGAATGAAGGCTGTGATCAAAGTAAAAGGCTATTATACTAAATATTAAATTTATTTTGTAACAAATATTTTTTCTTATTAAAGAATTGTTTATTTTCTGTCAATATACCCCATAAAAGATAAAATAGTTCTCTTTTCCTAATACTTTTGCACATTATTGTATATGCATATTTCTCTTTGTGCTTCAATTTAGTCAAAAGACCTAATAATATATATATTGACAACCCAGACTGTACCAAGGAATATATAGATGGCTTTTTCATAGTTTTGCACAAAACAAATTTATATCAAGTTAAACCAGCTAAGTCTGTGCAAACAAAAAAAATTACTTTATTCGCTCCCTTTGTTTCTTTGAAGGGTTGTGACAAAATTTTTTTTTTCTTTTTATACTTTCTTGGAACATTTATTATTCTTTCATTCATGAATTATTTTACTAATGGTTTTGGGTTGCATTTTCCCTTCTCATTTACTATTTTTCTGTGAAAAAAAAAAAAGATGTCTTGTGTCATCTAATTTTGCTAACAGTTTCTTTCTGATGAAATGTTGGCTGAAAGAATTCCTTCAGGAAAAAAAAATCAACAAACAATATAGAAAATGCCTTTGTGCCTTTTCAAATCAATATTTATACTTCATGGTATCAAGTCTTTCTTCAAATACACAAATACAAACATGTCTATACATACATACAATTAATCATGAAATGCAATATTTGATGCAGAACTGTATATCATTGAAAATGAAATTATGTCTGGTAAGAATGTTTAACAAAAGATAATGATATTCTCTTTTATGCCAGTTACCGTTTATTATGAGTAATGAGGCACTTTTATTGGCTGTACTGAAACCTAAAACTTCAATGCTCTCGATAAATTTTCCATTCTTGCCCATTTGAATATCAGTAAACAAGTTATATAATTCTTACTAACAAGACGATCTTGACTAAGGAAAAGACTGCATCCCCCCCACCCTAATCTTTTGCATAATGGTCATGCTCAAAGAACAAATTCTCTTTTTAGATTATATATTCTACCTATATCTAAGATCAATTACCTATATGGTGGCCGAGACAGAGATTTTTTTTCTATAAGCATTGTTTGAGCTGAAGTAAAAGTTATGATTTCAAATGCTCATTTCTAAAGCAGACAGTGCCATGTGAGAAAAATTGGAACCCGATAATATTTCCTAACCAAAGCAGATACACGTGAGGTTGAGCATAATATGCCCATGGGACATGAGGCTAGTGGATTAAAATGTTGGTTTGTTTATTAATGCTACCTTTGTAAAATCGCTTTGTAAAAATCAGATACAAGTACAATAAAGCTTTCAAACAATACTGTGTCAGACACTTATTTTTCTCAATGCTAATCACCCAATGCTTATTATATACCCATATATATCTTGTTTTTACACATCACGGGATACCAGCAGCATGAAACCTCTAATTTGTACTGGATTCAGATGAGAAAAACTTCTTGGCCCTACACAGTGAACCGACCTTCCTAACAGCAGATTTAGCTATGAATTCAATGTAGTCGGTTGATAGAATTAGGCCGAGGAGGTGCAGTGTTTTGCTTTTAGGGAGACTAGACTGATCCATGCTGATGGGGGGTAGGAGCAATTCTCTATGGTGGTTAAGGGATAACAGCTTTGTTTTGGAAGCGTTCAAATTTGTGAGCCATTTCTTACCCCAGTCCAGTACAAATTAGAGGTCCCTTTTCAAGATCAGCAGCAAGGTTAGCTTTATCAGCCTGGAACCTTCTGGAAACAGGGTAAGCAATAACTGAGCAGAACTGAAACTAGATGAGATAACCCTAGATATAGGCAGCAGAACAAGAATAGTCTATCACCATAGATTAAATAAAGGGTTCAATTTTTCCATAACTGATATATATATATATATATATATATATATCTGATGAAGGCCGAAATGTGGCAATAACAACTAAGATGAGGACAATAGTCCAAATGTAAATAATGATAACCCCTCATATTAAATATTCAAACAGAAATTATGAATTTCCCTTGAACAGAAATTACAAATTATTATACTACTAATTATTTAGTAATACAGAATTTAATTTTAACACAAATGTACTTATGGTGGATGGTGTGAAGTTATCTTAAGATAATGTTGTTGCTCGCACTCATCTGAAATATTTAGCTGGTAAATTCTCTCCAACATCACTTCTACTTTATCAGTTTCTTTTCTCGCACTTCCCCCATGTGGAACTCCCTTTTGTATACTTGCATCCCTGATAACTACAACTTCTAAAAGTTTAAATACAATATCCATTGCTATCTCCTTTCTAAATCTCATCCACCTCTTATCCTTTGTTTTTTGTTTTTTTTTTCTCTCTCTCTCACTGTAATCCTCTGTGTACTAGTGGTGGTTCTGCCTTGCTTGGGGTGAAAAGATTGAAAAAAAAAAAAAAAAAAAGTTCTGCTGTTGCCTTATCTGGAGTATTTTTGCTTGACTTTCCATTTAGAACTGAGATTCTAGTGTGATATGCATGTAACTCCTTTACAAAGGCAGTGAAATGAGAACAGTCTTCCTCCATAGATTAAATGAATGGTTCGGTTCAGAACTTTCTGTAGGTTACCTGGATCAATATACACCTGAAGAAAGCCAGAGAGCACAACGCTCAAAACGTGATAACAACAAAGATATGGACAATCATCTCCATATAAATAGTGTAAATAAGCTAAACTTAGTTGGCATCGGTTTAAAGTTGTTTTGCTGTTGAAGACAATGACTATCTTTTCCAAGTCAACGCTTGTACTTCAGTAAAAATATACTTAAAAATTTTTAAAGGCTTTCACTCCCTTGCAATAGCTTTTATCAAACTGAATTTGAGATTTTTTTTTACATAAGGACAACAGAACAAGAGTAATCTACTCCCATAGATTTAATAATGGGTTCAGTTCAAAATTCCCCAAATGACAATAGTAATAGTAACCGTTTCCTTAGATGGAAACGTTCAACATTTATGAACCATGAAGACAGTACTGCTTTTAGTTGAAATTTATAAAATATTTTCCTTAAAACTGAATATAATTGCTCTTTCCAGTATTGATGGAAATTTCCTTTCTAACCTATTGTTTGGAGTAGTGTGGAACATCAGTTTCTTAATTATATGATAATTTTCTTTTTGAGTTACATGTGATATCTGTTTCAGCTGTTGCTATTGTTGAAAGTCCTCAAATGATGTGGTTTCCGTAATTTGTTAAGATCTTTGTGATTCTGTAGTGCCAGTTCACAATATTAAAAACCACTGATCTTAGAAAGCAGAAGCATACAACTTGCATTTTATCTTCAAGTTAAACGTTCTATCCATTTTAGTCGTTGCTGCTGTTGGTAGTCCTCAGATGATATGCTTTCTGCTATTTCATAGTTTTTTGTTTGCGATTCTGTAGCACCAGTTCACAATGTTCAAAGAAAGATGGTCTGTACCAAGATGCACAAGACCAAAGCCATTTTAACCACTGAATTTATTATGTAGGAAAAAGTGTTTCCACAGACATACATGGCTGAATGGTGATTGCCAGATAACAAACAAAACTACAAGAATGAATGATTCCACTGGGGATCATGTGACAACAATAATAATCCATATTAAGATAGAGAGGAGTCTAGGTAGATTAACCAAGTGGATTAACCGGATTATGAGTAGCAGTAGTTGTACTAGTTAGCAGAGTTCAGTATTCACAGTGTAATATTACTATTTAATCTGTGAGTAGATTAATCAGGAGACAGAATACTACTTATTATCAGGAGGAACCTCTCCCTACAGTACAATTCACAAGATACTTGAATAATTATCTTGCAATAGGAAGATACCAGAATATCACCTTGTAGTAATAACTATTAATATATACCCATAAGTAACTGAAGAAATATACCAAGACCCAAGACAATACAATGTGATACCACAACACATCATTAACCTTTCATATCAGCAATATCCAAACAAAGTTACAACATAACTTATAAAGCCTTTGTATACAGCTGACAATTTAGATATTTTTGAATGGATTTGATGCTATACATGACATCCACATGAAAGTCTCCATCTGATAAGAGTATTTTAGAATATGACTCAAATTTTTAGGTTTTGGTCTTGTAGCAATTTGCAGTACTGGGCAAAACTATGTTCAATTTGCTTATCTGCTATAAATTGCCTAGATAAACAAGCACCTGTGGAAATTCAAGGAGGTAAGAGTAAAAATATTTTGATAAGAACAACAAAGATGAAGATATTAGTCTAAATATAAATAATATCTTGCTATTACAAAACTTACGACATAAATTTGGAACTATTTCTTCTAAAAATAAAAGCAAGAGGTATAAGATGTCAGAAATATAAATAAATTAAAAAGCACTCCTTCCTCATCTCAATATACAGGGGGGTAGCTTTGGCACAGGTTATCATATACTGTAGCCTAACTTCATTTATTGATAGGCCTAACTCAAAATGTTGAGCTAAAAATCTTTATTAACTCATATACCACCATTTACAGTACTTACTTGGTGATAATTTGCAGGGTAGATGGTACAGAAATTTAAATACCCAGGAAGTGTTCTAACAGAAGACGGAAAGTGCGACACTGAGATCCAAAGATGAATTGGCATGGCAAAAGAAGCATTCCAGAAGTTGAGTAAAGTATTAAGAAACAGGAAAATTTTGCTAGAAACAAAAAGGAGAGTACTGGATTGCTATGTGATGTTGGTTCTTCAATATGGCAGTGAATGTTGGACAATATCTTTGAAGATGAAGGAAAAACTTGAAGCAGCTGAAATGTGGTTCTACAGAAAGATGCTGCGGATATGATGGACCAAGCATGTGAGCAATAGTGAGGTTTTGGAAAGAATGAAGATGAAAAGGAAATTAATACTGAGCATCAGGAAGAGACAACTAAAATTCCAGGGACCTGCAATGAGGAAGGAGGGCTTGGAGAATCTGATACTAACAGGCCAGATAGAGAGAAAAAGAGACGGGGAAAGCAGCGGATAACATTTGAAGGACCTGATCATGTGGATGACAGAATGAGAGTTGCATGGAGCAACAGGAGAAAGTTTGCTAAGAGCCACCAGGGACGGGAGATGTGGAAAGCCATGATCAACTATGTCCTGAAAGGACATGACACATAAAAGAAGATATGTGATACTATAATGCGGTATTATAAAGTCCAAGTACACACTGCTTTGCTCAGAGATTGAACTCACAATTACTATGCCACCAAATTTATGAAATAATACTTCTGGAGTAGATAGACTAAACTAACGCCGAGTTCACATTCCACCCACGTCTATTGAATTGGTGAAGAGGCTCATCCCTTGTTCCCTGTTTAGGATGTGGTTTCCGGCTTTCTCTTTTCCAATCTTTTCACTCTTATGTAGCCCCTTGCACATCAGTGGCATTACTTCCTTGCTCAGGGTGATATGATTAAAAAAAAAAAATCCATTATGCTATTGTCCCATGGATAACTTGGAGCCTTAAACCAAATCTGCCTGCTGATGATTGCTGCCGCTTCTGCTTCTCATGCTTCACTGCACTCACTGAATATTTTCTATTTTGTTACACCTGCTGCCAAAAACTTGCTGGGATTTTTTTTTTACTTTATAAATGACTAACCATATGATATTTCTTTATATGGTAGGCCTGTGGATGGGATCCTTGAAGTGGTGTAACGGTTAAGAAGCATGTCTCTTTACAATCATTACAACTGAGTAGTGAGTTTGATCCTCATTGGATGCCCCATGCTTTCAGTCTTGTGCCACATGTAGGCTGCACTTAAAAAATCACCTGGGCACCTTTACATGGTGTAACGGTTAACAAGCTTGTATTGCTAGAATCATTACACTTACTCATCTACTAACCACTGGACTCTAGCTCTCTCCCCTCCCCTGTATAACCTTCCCTTTCTCTCCACCTATGTATCTGTCATCGCACCTGCTTTCTCAGCTTTCTGTTGTTCCTTTCTAACTAGTTTGTACTCCTCACTCTTTTCTAATTAATCTTTTTACATTTATGTAGCCCCCTGCACATCAGTGGCGTTTCCGCCTTGCTCGGGGTGGAATGATTAAAAAAAAAAAACTTGAGTAATGAGTTCGATCTTCACTTGGTGCCTCCATACTACTGGCTTTGTGCCACGTCTAAGCTGTGATTAGAAAATCTTCTCATCATAGCATAGAATATTTTCTCCGTTCTAAAAAAAAACAAAACTAAGAAATTCTCGCCAGAGATTTGATGATCTACTGGCTATTCTTGATGTCAAAGACTTTTTTTTTTTTAGCAATGGATTCGATATGGTCCTTCCACTTGATGTCCGCTGAGAGTGTGAGGCCAAGAAGGCATAGTGTTTTACTCTCAGGGAGGCAAGCCTGTTCCATGCTAATTGGGGGTAGGAGCAATTGTCGATGATGGTTAATAGTAGGTACCTCCATTACATAACAAAAAATCCAGGTTAAAAAGGTTCAAAACTTAATAAAACAAACTTTTTCTATCCAAAATGTTTATAATATTATGAAGAGGAAAGATCAAAGTAAATTTCATTTATATTATAAAATTTTTTAATCCCTTTTAACATGTTTGAAATTTTGGCAGAAAATTTTGTTTTGATTTGGCGTTAGCGTGGTCGAAAATGTTACAACTATTTTACAATTGATTACGTAATCTTTTTTACGTAACTCACTTTTTCAATGACAAACACATTAATTTAGAAATTCTCGCAAAAATCAAATATTTGTCGGATTTTAATGAAGCTTTCAGTACTCATTCACAAATGAATAAAATTATTTTTGAAATTATTAATTTTTTAAAATATTGATGAAAAAAAATTTTTTTTTTAACTCTGTTACCCCCACTTCAAGTAAATTCATGAAATTTTAATAAATTTTAATTTTCTAGTATTTTCTTTTTTATTAGTTAAACGCAGATCTCATCGGGAAATATAAATCATGTATTTTTTTTATCTAAAATTATGATCCCCTATACGAAAATCTGCTCCAAAGAGAAATATAAAAAATGCAATAAAACTTTGATATAATTTAATTTGATAAGCTGGAATTATTGCCGGAATAAATAATAAAAATTAAGGACATTATAGTCTGAAGAAAAAAAATTTTCTAGATTACTAATAAAATTTTAAAAGAATTGTTTTCATTTCTTTTTTTTATAAATAATTCATAAAGTTTTAAAAATATTTTAAAAATCTTTTAAAGAACTGAATCATTTTTTTTGTTAAGAACTGATGATTATACTGCCTATAAAAAAAAAAATTAATAAAAATTTTTCACCACGTATATTTTTAAAAAGAAAAAAATATTAATTATTTGTGCAAATACGTTCAAAGTTATAAAGTATGATGTTCAAATTTATAAAGTACGGTGTTCCATATGAGTCAGAATGATTTTATAAGTTAACAAGTGTTCTGGGTTATTCTCCCTTTAGCAAAACATAGAAGAACGCAATTTCAATCTTACGATATTTTATTATCTACATTTCTAAAATTTTTATTTATTCAGAAAGCATATTCAAATGTCTGGCTATAAATCTAAACTAAAATTCTATAAAATATTATATAAGTGCTGAAATTATTATGTTAAATTTTTAATTTCACTATTTAGTTAAAACCCCGCCTCAAAAAAAAAAGATTAAAATTTTTTATCACGATTGGTCACCATACATTGCGTTTCTATCAACATCCAGTAGCAGTCATCTGTTAACACCTCCATGACTTACATAACAAAAAAAGGACTACCGTAATTAATTTTTTTTTTATTGTAAATTTCTGGGAGTAAGCAATTATTAATTGATTGAAAACAGATAAAGGTAAGTTTTAATATTAAAATTTGACTTAAATAACATGCTAGCGTGACATATTTTATTTTTTCAAGATTTTTAAAAACAAAAATTTGGCTACTGTTTACGTAATGTGTCAATCAATCAAAAATGGCGGTATTTTAAAAAAAAATTGATAAAATTTTAAAATTTTAGATTTCAAGCAATATAATTTCAGTTAAAAATACACCAGTATGTTTTTTGCTTACTAGAATTATTAAATGCAATCTCTTGGCTTTCAATTAAAGCTAATTTTAAAGCTTGAAGATAACATATTTATTTTTAAAATTTAAATTTAAATTTAAGTATAGAAAAATGACTGGACTCCAGTGGAGGTACTTAGTTAATAGATAGCAGCTTCATTTTGGAAGCATTAAAATGTACGAGCCATTTCTTATCCCAGTCTACCACAGATTGAAGGTCCTTCTCAAGTGCGGCAGTGAGATTCGCTTTGTCAGCCTTGGCAGATTTTTGATCAAGGTGAGAGTAAATGGTGGTGCTGTCAGCGTACATGCCTACTTAGGATCTTATTACTTTGGGGAGATCATTAATATAGATCAGATAAAGCGTAGGACCTAGGATAGAGCCTTGAAGGACACCCGCATTTGTATGGTAGTTTTGGGAAGCATGTCTGTTCAATACTACCTTCATTGTGCAATCTGAGAGGAATGACTGGATTCGGTCAAACAATTGTCCAGTTATACCATAGCTCTGCAGCTTGCATAGAAGGCCAGCATGTTAAATGCTTTGGAAGTATCCGGGGCAACAGTTCGAGTTTTGCCATTCTTGTCGAGAGCCTGGTATAAAAAGATACTAATTTTTTAATACTGTCTGAAAAACTTTGTATGTAAGAAAATGAAAAACTTGTTTGAAATCGTCTAAATTCCGCCAGCATGGCTTGGACAGAGAGACCAGAGTTGGACAATAAACTATAACAGCATCAAACTTTATAGGAGTCAGACAGTTAATTTCATCCACCAATAATCCTGTAAGCATGTTTAACCAATTGAATACACAAGACAATTGAATTCTAGTGCGGAGAACATGCAAATTTAATTATGCCAGCTTCAGAAAATTAAGCATAGAAAATGGAAGCTGTGGTTTGTTACTATTGTGTTAGTCACTCATAGCAAGATGTAATTTAGTCATTTACTAGTAAAATATAATCAAGTGGTGCAGTAGCATCTTCGATTGTCATGTTATTATGAATTAAAAAGTAACAGAACAATAGCTTCTCAACATTTCATCTGAACTGCCTGGTTGGTGAACCACCTTATCACCAACTCAACAAAAATAAGAAAAGAGATTGAACTGAAGAAACATGTTCTCTAAATAAGTCTCTTAAAACTTAACATTCTGGAAGTGATTTTGCTTGCAAAGCAAAACTTTTATCCTGTCACTGCAAGTGGGTTTGAATAACAGTTGTGTTGTCATGACATGCTATGACAACAGAAAATGTCCATTAAAATTAAGTTACCTTGAAAAGCAATAGTGAATAATGCAGTGTGTTAAAGGTTTGCAGGCTAATTAACAGATTTTCAATTATTTTTATTTTGCAACACATAATCATAAACAGAAGTTAAGCAATGTCAAACCTGGTCAGTACCTAAATGAGTGACTGCTTACTGCTGTAAGTTTGGAGGTGCAGAGAGTATAATTGATAATTGCTCAGAATTGTTAATTAGAGAGCCATATACCAATTTAGGTTGGGTTTGTTACATTCACTTGCACACAAATACTCTTGAAAAATTATGAATTCATCTCAGCTTCCCCTTCAGCTATGGATTAATCTTTAACATTCTAGAAACGATTTTGTTTGCAAAGCAAAAATTTTATCCTGCCACTGCATGCAACTCAGATGAATGAATAACAGTGAGTTTGAATTTTACAATTGTGTTGTCATATCCTGCTATGGCAACAGAAAATAACTGACTGAAATTAAGTAGTGAAGTTGAAAAACAATGCAGTGGAAATATATATTCTATATATATATATATATATATATATATATAAAAACACCAAATACAAGTAAGCTTATACCCACATCACGTTGAAACAAAGGAAACAATGTTGAGCCAGGTCAATACCTAGATGGGTGATCACTGGGGCATACCAGGTGCTATAAGCTTGGATGGGCAGGTGGTGTAATGGCTCAGAATAGTTAATCAAAGAGCCAAGTTTCATTTCACATTTGGTTTGTTATATTCAATTACATGAAAATACCACTGAAAAAGTTTGAAACCACCTCTTCTTCCCTATCTATGGAATAATTAGCATGGCTTGCCTCACTAAACTATTATTATCTCAAAAGCAATAACTGTATAAATCTAAAAATGTTTTCTGGCTTTAAATAACCTGCATAGGGTTGATAAACTATAAAAAAGTATTCATGAGTGGATCATTTTCAAACAGACTTTAGAGTTCTAATTAGTTAGGTCCTGCAGATATTCAAAATCACTGGATCATTTACATTCTTGAAGTCTTCATTGCAAATATTTATAAAAAAAATAAAAAATAAAACAAATGTGCAGAAATTCATCCCTCCCCACCACTTGGTCATAGAATTTTAACTTTTTTTTTGTTTCTTGAAAATTGATATATTTTAATAGAGGAATGTCAAAGTTTTTGGTCAAACCAAGAATGAATTTCAAAACAAATTCCAATATATGGTCATTTTAGGAAATAGACCCAGCTGAAAACTTTTTGGCACACACCTTGTAGAAAATTCTTAGAATACCAAAATTTGGTAGTATCAGGTGATTTTACCAAAATATGATGCTTAAAAGGATTTCAAAGATCAAAGTATATTGTTACTCACCAACAAGAAGTTCTCTAAAAAGAATCAGGAATAGTAAAAATCAATCCAAAAAACAACATACCTGCAAATAAAAAAAATGTTAAAATAAGAAACACATTAAAAGTTCAAATCTAAAAATAAAAAATTAAAATTTAGTAAAAAAGCAATATCACATGCACAAAGCCATTTTCTGATCTCTAAAACGTCTTTATTAAAAGAAAAGAAATATCTCGACATTATAATGTACCATGAATAGGAGGCTAATTTCAAAAATATCTTATGCAGTACAAGTAGTCAGGTTAACATGCAGGAACCATTTAGTATATTTAATGATCTGATGTATTATTAAAAAGACAAAAACGCTTTTAGCATATTTCAGTATGTTATGCGTCATTGAAATAGTGACTGAGTAAATATCTTAGGGTTGAGTTAGGTAGAAAAACTTAAAATATTTGATAGTTAATATTAGCCTCCAAGAGATCTCACCTTCATAGACAAGAGGCAGAGGAAGTGAGGCTATTATGAATAAATATAACGCGATAAAACGTAGTAAATAGCAGGAGTCTAATATTATTAAATTTTATAGAAGAGGTATGTGTTATATATACATTGCAGTACAATGGATATCAGCTTGGAATGAGAAATCAGAGAGCAGTGTTTGAATTCCAGTTGAATTTGTTTGGATAAAAAAAAGTGCAGAAAAATTTGAGGCCTTTTAAAAAACTAAGTATTAAAAAATATTATACAATCAAATGTAGTAAAGAGTATTTTATATTATCAAATACTATAAAAAGGCCTTCTACTCTACCCTTCTATTTAACCCATATTTGGGGGGGTTAAAGTGTCTATTTTTATGGTAAGGGGAAAAAATAAACAATAATCATTATTATTTTAGTGCTGACTACATTTTAAAACAAAAAATATTATTATCTTCATATATCTCAGTGGTTGTAATAAAGGGTTTGGTTCAAAATTCCTAGTGCCTGAAGAAGTTCAGAGCATACGACGGCCAAAATGTCGCACAAATGGCAAGAAAGATGAGGACAATAGTTCGAATAATGTAAATACTGTAAATAGAACCTCATCTCAGAAATATAGACAAATAGAATGATCTATTATTAAATGTTGTACAAATGGCAACAAAGATGAGGACAATAGTCTGAATAATGTAAATACTGTATCCTAGAAAGACATTATTTGTTTTGTGTCAATTGATTTGCACAAGTGTGTTAATATAGAGAACATCCAAATCAAGAAGAAACAATAATTTAACTATCTGGGTATAATATTAACAGATAATGTAATACTAACTGTAAAAGAGAAAAAGAAAGTGCATGGGAAGAGCAAAAGATGAAAGATACATATTTCTTGTAATGAGACAACTTGTACTTTCATGACAAAACAGATTTAGTGGAATATATATGGCAAGAAGAGAAAGTCTCTCAACATGAAAATCGACTGGTGAGGAACTGTATCAAAATAATGAAACGACAAAAGTACTAAACAACAAAACAGGCAGAAGTAAATGAGAAATCAATTCTTTTGGCAAATAGTCAGATAGAAGAATTCCTGAAAAGGAAAAGCTGGAATCCATTTTAAAGCAGGTTATTGTTAATGTCTGGACAGGCCTTTGGCTAGGCTTCAATGAGTTTGGCCTTTTTGAAAACAAAAATCAAATGTATCCTTCACGAGAGGAGAAAAAAATATATACTTATTGTATCTTCCAAAAGATCTTTGGGTTGGGTGCCAATTATGGCAGAGAGATAAGAACATAAATGTGGTTAGTGAAAGTTGTAAAACTTGACCTGTGGGTTTGATAGAATAAACCAGGAATTTGGCAAGGTCTTTTATGAAAAAAAGCAAAGTTGGAGAATGACCAATGAGCTTACAGCATTCTGGTATAAAACAAAAAGCACATGCAAGATGTATATGGAAGGAGAACCATTAATCATCAGGAAATTGTTTTAGTACAAGAGAGCCCAAGGTGTGAGAGAAGGCATATGAGAAAAGAAAGGGTTAAAAATAGATAATACAAAAAAAATTCTAGGTACACAGATACTGCTATGGGTTAAGTGTAGCAAATAAAAGCAGATATTTATGAAAGAAGATTATTGTATTGATATAAGCCTGCTCAGCACCTAAATAAATCACTGAAGTTAAGCAATGTCAAATCTGGTCAGTAACTAGATGGATGACCACCTGGGAATTACAGGTGCTGCGAGTAGTGTTATAGATGAGGGCTAAAAATGAGAGGTTCAGAAAGCTGACTTTGAATTCCAGTTGGGTTCACTGCATTCACTTACACATAAATACCTTGTGGAAAGGTATGAATCCAACTTTTTTCCCCATCTATGGGTTAAAATAGTAAGACTTGTGTCTGAAAATCATTATTATCACCAAGAAATTATTAATACAATAGAAAAAAAAGAAATTAGTCTTAAAATCCCAAAATATATACTTTATATGGCTTTAAATAACTTTCAAAAGGTTTATAAGTCATGAAAAACAAATCAATCAATACTGTATCAATAAAGCACACATTAAAATAACTGTGTTCAAATTCCAGTTGAATTCCCTGCATTCACTTATGCTCAAATACCCTTGTGAAAGGTATTAATCTGTCTCTTCCCTCCAGTTATGGGTTAAATAATAAAACAGATTGGGTTCTATAGTCTTGGTTGGCAACCAGTCTACTGCAGAAAGCAATGGCAACCTATTGGGAGATAATCTTCTGCCCAGTCAGTCATGCCTCTTTCGAGACATGATTGTCCAAAGTGTGTTTCATGTATGGCACTTAACTGAAGGGTGTTTTGCTGATATTTCTTTCTAAGACAGCTAATAAGTCCAATGCAGGCCATATCTTTTAAAATCAATGTTTTGATGATGAAACATTAGAATTTCTTTTTAAAAAGTTTTAAAGAAGCTTGAGGAGCCAAGTGTGTTGAACTGCAGTGAGAATATATGGGATAGCACATGCTACAACCTCCAGAAATTTAAATGCAAAGTCAATACTCATTTACTAACCACTGGACTTTAGCTCTCTCCCCTCCCCTGTATAACCTTCCCTTTCTCTCCACCTATGTATCTGTCATCACACCTGCTTTCTCAGCTTTCTGTTGTTCCTTTCTAACTAGTTTGTACTCCTCACTCTTTTCTAATTAATCTTTTTACATTTATGTAGCCCCCTGCACATCAGTGGCATTTCCGCCTTGCTCGGGATGAAATGATTAAAAAAAAAAAAAAACTTTTCTTATGGGAGGTAGTTATAATTGTTCTGGGTTATTGTAATATAGTTTATCATTAATTTATATCTGATTAGCCAACTGACTAACTTTTGTTATTCCAGATTAAAGGAGATGACTGTAATGGCTTTGGGAATATACACTACTATATACTGTTGGTCATAGCGGACTTTTTTGTAAAACGCAGTTGAGATATGAAAACAATCTGGAAGCTTGCTTTTGCAATAAAGTTTTGTTGTGCTGACAGGGTTGGACATTAAAACTGTCCTCTATACAGTCCAGACCTTGTTCTCTGTAACCTTTTGTTTGCTCTCCAAGTTGAAAAATAATCTCAGAGGTAGTTGTTTTGAAGTCATTAAAAAAATGAAAGAGGCTGTGATAAAGATCCTGGACACCTTCATTTTGGATGACATCCATGAGGCCTTCATAGATTGGCTGGAGCACTACAAGAAATAAACTGAAGTCAGAAATTTTGACTTTAGAGGACATTAGAGTTTTGTACTTTTGTGAAATTATTAAACATCTTTCATGAAAAAGTTTAAAAACTTCTGGAATGTGTGTTGTGGTGCAGTGGATATCGACTTGGAATGACAAATCAAGAAGCAGAGTTTGAATTCCAGTTGAATTCCTTGCATTCACTTATGCACAAATATCCTTGAGAAAGGTATTAATCTGTCTCTTACCTCCAGTTATGAATGAAATAATAGGACAGATTGCGTTCTATAGCCTTGGCTGGCAACCAGTCTACCACAGAAAGCAATGACAACCTACTGCGGGATAATCTTCTGCCCAGTCAGTCATGTCGCTTTCGAGACATGATCGCCCAAGCGTGTTTCACGTCTGGCACTAAACTGACTAACTGAATAATTGGAATCATGATTAAGGCTTCTACTAGTCATAAAGTGGGGGATCGGTTTTCTATTGTTATGAAGTAATAAACTGACCCCCTCTTATTATTACGTAAGAATATAATACATATATTCTCCCTCTAACTATGAGTCAAATAACAGGACAGATTGGGTTCTATAGCCTTGGTCGGCAACCAGTCTACCGCAGAAAGCAATGGCAACCTACTGTGGGATAATCTTCTGCCCAGTCAATCATGACTCATTTGAGATATGATTGCCCAAGTGTGTATCACAAATGGCACTAAACTGACTGACATTTCCATGGCTCAAGGTAATTCCCTTCTTGGTGAAGCTTAGAACTTTTCAGCAAACCTTCACACTATTTTCTATCATTCTCAAGTAATGTGTGGGATAGTTGTGCTGGTGAAAATATTAAAATTTGTAAAATAGGAGTGAAGTTTTTGATTTATGGAACAAACAACTGAAAATTATTTGAGTAATAAAAAGTATACTGTACGAAATAAGCATTGCACTGGGAAAAAAATGAAGATAATTTACCAAACTGGCACTTGTATATGGTACAAAACTACTTCTTTTATGTGCCTTGTCCTTTCAGGATGTAGGCGATCATGGCCTTCCACAACTCCCTATCCCTGGTGGCTCTTAGCATGCTTTCTCCTGTAATATCTCACAGTCCTCGTTCTGTCATCCACCTGCTCAGGCCCTTCAAATATGTTATCCGCTGCTTTCCTCTGTCTCTTTTTTCCTCTATCTGGTCTGTTACTATCAGGTTCTCCAAGCCCTCCTTCCTCATTGCATGTCCCAGGAACTTCAGTTGTCACTTCCTGATGCTCAATATTAATTTTCTTTTCATTTGCTGGTAAATCAAAATTTTATTTCATTCTATCTTTTGTTTAACACAAAAGCAAGGGTGCATAATTAATGTGAGAAGATGTAGTTCAAAGTAGACTTTTGTATCAGTGATTGATATTTGGGGAGGACTTAAAAAAAAATGGTTCACATGTCAAAAAAATAAGAAAAAAATTTTGGAAATAATTTTTGTACATCAGCATTCCTTAGATTTCTTAGGCTGCAACACTTTTCAGAAAAAAATATTCGTATTTTATCAATTTAAAAGAAGTGCCCTGTTTATAATATCGATACAGTGTCAAATTATCCCCTAACTTTTACAGTTTTGGACTGTTTTGCACACAAAAACAGCCTTTTTTTTTTTTTAAGTAAGAGAAAGATTTCTTTTTTAATAAAGAACAAACATAAATTTGTCATGAAATTTATATAGACTAATAAAAATATATATCCATTTCTTTGATTAAAATAATTATTGATATATCATATATAGTGTATGAATTTCAATACCCTGTACAAGATTGTGTTTCTTGTCATAAACTAATTACCTATATTAACCATACTACCATTCTTATGAGTAGATGCCTTACATATGACACCTATAAAGTAATAATCAGTCAGTTAAGTGCCATATGTGATACATGCTTGGGCGATCATGTCTCAAAAGAGACATGACTGACTGGGTAGAAGATTATCCCACAGTAGGTTGCCATTGCTTTCTGCAGTAGACTGGTTGTCTGCCAAGGCTATAGAACCCAATCTGTCCTGTTATTTGACTCATAGCTAGAGGGGAAAAAAATGTATTATATTATTATGTAGTAATTAGTGGGGGATCGGTTTCCTATTGTTATGAAGTAATAAACTGATCCCCCACTTTATGACCAATAGAAGTCTTAATCATTATTCCAACTACTATATTCAGTCAGTCAGTTAAGTGCCATACGTGATACACGCTTGGGCGATCATGTCTCGAAAGAGACATGACTGACTGGGCAGAAGATTATCCCACAGTAGGTTGCCATTGCTTTCTGCAGTAGACTGGTTGCCGACCAAGGCTATAGAACCCAATCTGTCCTGCTATTTAACCCATAACTGGAAGGAAGAGACGGATTAATACCTTTCCCAAGGGTATTTGCGCCTAAGTGAATACAATGGATTCAAGTGTGATAAAAAAAATATTAACCAATAACTTACAAGAACCCTTAAGAAAAAATTATGTTGAAAATATAAAAATACTATTTAAATCACAATATCAAAGGCACCTTGCTATAAGAGAGACCCTGTATATCAAACAATTTTCTCCTACCATCAACATTACAATATTTAACAGTGGAAATGGAGTTTTGAAGATTAAAAATAGACTCTCATGTGATGCCCAACCACAAACATCACATGATAGTTTTAAAGAACTCTCCTTTTCAAAAATGCTAAAATGCAAAAAATTACATTACAGTCAAACATGAGGACATAATAACAACACCAAAAAAATGACATTGTTGAAAATGGCCTGTGAAGAGGCTGAAAGCACTTGGAAAGTTAAAAATTATGGAACATTTTTACATTTTTTTATTTCCAACAATATGTAAGAATACTGGAAAAATTAAATAAAAAACGAATAAAACCTTCCTTGTTGGTCGTTTTTAACGAAACATGTGTAAATGAAAGGCTGCTGCATGTCTGAGTCCCATCAAAGTTTTGAGATTTCATTAACATTTTTAGATAATGACAACCCTCATTCCCGAGAGAATAGTATATTCATAAAGTAAAAACATGTAATATCTAAATGCAATATCAACATAGACAGCCTTCTATTAAAGCTCAAGGCCATATCACATTGAAACACAAGCTCCAGTATGATAATTGAATTTAAATCAGGTCAGTATGTCGATGGGTGACCACTTGGGACTACCAGGTGCTTAGATGGGTTAAAGGTGTAGAATGGATCAGAATTGGAAATCAGAAACAGGAGTTAAAATTCCAGTTGAGTTCATTATATTCACTTGGGAAAATATGAATTCAACTCTTTCCCGATGATATGGGTTAATTGATGAGACTTGCATCACTAAAAAGATTCTTACAATCTAAAAATATTTTCAGGCTCAAATTAGCCTGCAAAGGGTTGATAAATCATAAAAAAATGAATCAATTTTCTATTTTTTCTTTGTTACTGTCCTCTTTAATTCTGAAAAGAGTTATTAAAATTCCAATATTTTGCCACTTTACCAAAAAACTAAACTGTTTGTTTTAGCAAGATCAAAGACAAATTTAGAAAAAAACAGATGGTGATGGGTAAATCTAGCTATTTAGGACATGCATATTTTTGTACAACATCCTATCAGTGAAATATCTTGCCAGTTGTTTCAAGACAATCACTGGTTTCTTGTTTCTTATTCTTTTTCTACTATATCCTGTGTGTCTTTAGAACATAGCTCTCCATAACTTCCAATCCTTTGTAGCTCTTAGCCATCTACTATATATTCAACAAAAACTCATCATGTAGGTTATGGGCTGTCCCTTTTGCTTTCCACATATCATGTGAGTGCCAAATTTTCTAAGCCTACTTTCCTTGTCATGTGTCCTAGAAATTTTAGCAATGTTTAAGGTTTGTGTCTGAGAAAAAAAAGAGGTGTTTTAAAAGATGGCTATTAATTTATATAACTGAGATTTCCTTGAGAAGATTTTTTTTTTTAATCATTTCACCCCAAGCCAGGCAGTTTTACTGCCACTGTTGCACAGGGATTTACATAGAGAAAAGTGATGAAAAAGAGAGACAGGTTATAGGGGATGTCAGGAGGAGGGTAATAGACAGATGAGAATACTGGTGTAATGGGGATGGAGTGGATGGAAAAAAGAGCTTGAGAGAAAGGATATGAGTTAGTGAGATAGGAGATGTCTATTGACCTTACATTTAAATTCCTGGAGATTGTAGCTGTCAGGGAAGCAAGTACATGGAAGGGAATTCCACAGGCGGAAAGTGCGAGAAAAGAAGCTGTTAGAGTAGAAATTGTGGTTACATTTTATTGGTTTCACTGTAAAAGGGTGGGACCTAGTTCCTAATGAAGTAGCTTGTGTAAATTCATACATGAGAGGCACCAGTGAGCTAAGTTCATTGGAGCAGATTGTGTAAATTCTTATATAGGGGGCACCAGTGAGCTAAGTTCATTGAAGTAGAAGCTGTGAAAATATTTGTAGAAGAGACACAGGGAAGCCACTTCACACCAGTGAGAGAGCGACTGCATCGGGCTGCCAAGTCGGTATCGATAAAAAATAAGTGAACCAAGTACTATTTCCTATTTACCATTTGTAAAGATTTAATATTTACCGTTTTATAAAGAAATAAATTTGAAAAGAAATCTTTTTATTGAAAAATTCATAAAAACCTACAAAATTTTCCAAATATGTGAACCAACTACAATGTAATATTTATTATTTACCAATCGTTTAAACTTTATGAAATGGTAAATGTTATCGTACCTACCCTTTTTGGACTATAATGAACTCTTCCTATTATTATGAATACCGGGAGAATATGCCTCTCGGGGTGGAGTTGAGTTGGGTTGAGTGGAGTTGAATTCAGCTGCTTTGAGTCGATCCCGGTCTAATATTTGGCAGTCTGACTGACATGTAACACTCTTGTATTTGTTTTTCATTAAATATATATGTTTCACTAATACCTGAGTTCGTGTTTTCCTTCCAGACTTATTCAGGGTATACAACAGTAAATAATAAAGATTTTATTATGGGTGGTTCACTTGTTTTTATGATTTAGTAAATTTTTATGAATAAAAATGTTTTCATATTTATTTCTTTATAAATTTGTATTTACAACATGCTGCATTGTAGTTAGTTTGCAATTTTAGAATACTGTAAATATAAAATTATTATAAATAATCTAATAAATAAATATTTTGTTTAAATATTTTGTAAATTCTCAATGAACAAATATATAAATTCACTTTCCTATATTTAGGCTTTATTAAAATTCTAATCATTACATTTTAAAACAACAAATGCTGCTGAAGAGCGAAGCTAATTAAAATAATAGCAATGTCAAGGGAAAAACCATCCTTTTGACATACAGTTTTATTGCAGGAAAAAAATGTTGAACTTTGCTGAGATTTTAACTCTCTTTCTGATTTTAAGGATAAATATATGTTTATTTCCATATCATTACTCACATGTTCCATCCATGATATTCTCAGCATCATTCTGTAGAACCACGTTTTTTTTTTGTTTTTTTTTTACCTCATGTCTCTTCTTCATCTTTGAAAAGACTGTCCTGCATTCACTGCCATAGAAGAGAACTGATATTACATCACAATTCAATACTCCTTTCTTTGATTTTAATGAAATTTTTCTGTTTCTTAATACCTTGTTTAGTTTTTGGAAGGCATCTTTTGATATTCCATCTACTTTTTGATTTCAGCATTACATTTTCTGCCCTCTGTTAAAAACCCTTTCCAGATATTTAAATTTTTGTACTTGCTTGAATTTGGCATCTCTCTCATCTTGGGCTGTTCCTCTTGCTGACAACCATGCATTTTGTCTTCTTGATGGTTAATCCTTTCTTCTAGCTTTCCTTTATTACCTTCTCTAGAAGTTTCTGCTGTTTTTTTTTTATATCTGCTATCAGATGTTACCCTGTTAGTTCCCATTTTCTTTAAAATGTCCTTGTTGCTTATATATTCAGCACACAATATTCTCACCACTGAATGTAGAACCACATATTTGCTTCAAATCCTCAAATTCAACTTATATGCTGCATCTACTGCTAGGAAGGTTGGGCAACTAAGTCAGGCCTGAAAGTTTTTCTTGACAGAATCCATCTTGCACATTTATAAATCTACCATTCATCTGTGCATTGAATATTGTTGCCATATCTGGTCAGGAGCTCCTGATATTTATCTTAAGGTTCTCAACAAAATACAAAGAAGGAATGTACTCAATCCTGATTTTGCATGTCAACTTCGGTCACTTTCTCACCAACATGATAGGGCTTCCCTGTGTCTTTTCTACAAATATTTTCATGGCAACTACTCTGAGAAGCCAGGTTCCCTAGGTGCCTCGACCACATGAATTTAAGCATGCTACTAGACTGGCATCTAGGTTCCACTCTTTTACCATTGAAATAGTTATACATAACTGCTACTTCTACTCCAATAGCTTCTTTTCTTGAACTTCTCGCCTGTGTAACTCCACTCTGTTTACTCGCTTCCCTGATAGCTACAATCTTACAAAATTTAAATACAACAATTGCCATCTTTTATCCTCTTAAATCTCATTATCTTTTCTTTAACATCCCCTGTACCCAGTCTTTTCTCTCACTTTAACCCCCTGTGCACTAGTGGCAGTCCTGCCTTACTTGAGGTGAAATTATTAAAATTTTTTTTTAAATATTCTGATGAATTTTAATTTTTAAGTTAATGATAGAGTAAGCTCATAACGAGTTCTATAAAAATAAAATATCTGTAGAAATTCCCCTGTCACATTGTTAAACATTTGAGCTTAACAATTTTAACAAAATATTGCAATGACAATCATCAATATGATTGCTGGTTGCTATCTTAAGAAGTCAGTACGAATGAAATAATTTGAAAGTGATAACTTCTTTATTGAACCGAAACTGCTTTTAAACCCTTATCTTCACTTTTTTATACATTTCTTTACTGAAACCAAATAGTGTTTTTCTCCTCTTTACACATGATCAAAACAGAATAGTCAGTTATTTATGATGTATAGGCAGGAGATGTCCAACACTTGTTTTTTCTTTAATTAATTTTCTTACTGAAAACACGTACAGTCTTTTTCCTTTTTTCCATGTAATCAAAATGGAATGGCAAGATGAAATGGTCGTGTGAACTGAAGAAACAGACAAGCACAATTATAATAGGATAAAAGAATTAAATTTTATTATTTTTTGTACAGCATAAGTTCCAGGTTTTATCAAAGCAGGATGTCTCATCAGTGAAATCGTGTCATCTGTTCCAGGATAAATCAATTTGTGGCGCGATATATCACCAACTAATTTCAAGATTTTAAACTTCTCAGATTATAATCTCTACTGAGGTGGCTGGCACATTCTATAAATGTGCCAATATCTAAGTAATTTTGGATTTGCATTAATAATAATTTTCTACAAAAATAATCAACAATTTTTATCTCTATAATTAACTGTATTGTTGCATGTGAACGAGAATTTTGCTTTTAAAATAATTAAAAGTAAAATTATCTAAGGAAAGCTAAAGTAACATATATTGTATAAAAAAAACAAACAAAAAAACAACAACAGCAAAAAAAACAACAACAACAACAAAACAACAACACCAAAAAAAAAAAAACAACACTATTTAAGTAATTTTACATGTGGCTTCCTTCTGTCTTTTCTTTAAGTATTTTCATGGCAACTGCTTTGACAAGCTTCTTTCCTGGTTCCTCGACCATATGTATTTAGTTGTGCTACTAGATTGGCATTAAGGTTTGGGTTGGTTTAAATTTAACGACCCATCAACCATTTTGGTCATTTAAGGGTCAGTCTTTGAATATTGGGATTACATTTTTTTTTTTTTAATATGGTTCAATTGTCTTATCAAAAATAATTTGTTGATAATATATTTTTCATTGAAAAAAGTTTTGTTGGTTATATATTTTTCATTCAAAAATGTTTTGTTGGTAAATACCTTCATAGCATTTTGACCCTGGTTTGGGAGTTATCTATTTAACCATAGCTGAGACCCTAGCAGGTACTACTACTCTGAGTCAGGGTGAACCTGGGAACAACAGCAATTAAGAGGTGGTTCCATGCTCCTCACAACCTCCCAATCAGAAGCCTTGCTGCCGGATGCAGTTTATGGTCATACCCAGGACCAGGCATTAAGGTCCCACCCTTTTACCATCAAACTAGTTAAATGCAACCATCTCTTCTACTTTTCAGTTTCTTTTCTCGCACTTCTCATTTGTGGAACTCACTTCATCTTGCATGCTTCCCTGATAGCTACAATCTCCAAAAGTTTAAATGCAACATCAATTGCCATTTTTTATCTACTTGATTCCCATCTATCTCTTATGTTTCCTTAAACATCCCCAGTACCTTTTTTTTTATTCTTTCACTGTAGCACTCTGTGAACAAAGGACATTTCTGACTTTCTTGGGATAAAAAAATTATAAAAATAGAAAACAATAGTGCATTAGTTATATATTCTACAGGTACAAACTAGGATTTTTATCTGTATATTAATACTGTAGTACCTACGTGTGTCCCACTCTAGAAAGTGATATGAACACACATATAGATGAAACATAGGAACACCAGATGATGTACACACAAGCACGCATAATGAATGAAAGAAAACATTGAACAGGAAATATATAATGAAAAAAGAATTACTGTAAAGTTAATATACATATCGTCTATTACAGAGAGAGGGAGGGAGGGAGAGAGAGGGAGGGAGGGAGAGGATTATCATACCTTATAACATTGGGCTTTAAATAATAATTTCAACTCTTTCTTTGCTCTTAATCTTGATTCTCCTTCAACTATGAAAAATACTTTTCATCCATTTATTTCTACTTATTTTATCCAATGGGTCCTTCAATTCTTGCTGTGAACAACATAGCAAGTCATATTTTATAATACAGTAATACCTACATAGGTACCTAGGGGTGTCACGCATTTGCTGTAATGAATGTAATTAAATGTATTTTGTAAATGGATTATATTTCCGGAGACAATTATTGTAACGAAAGAATAAGACAAAAAAGAGAGGCAGCAAGAAAACGACAAGAATGATTATGAATAGAAGAGAGACAAGCAATTCGTAAACATAATAGAGAATGAATGCAAGCAAGAAGAAATGATATGAATAAAGAAAACAGAACTTTCAGGTTGTTATTGCAATGTTTCGTTAAAGTTGTTAAGTTCAAATATGTAATGATGCAACAGATGAATTTTAACAGATATTTCATTGTCATAAAATTTGCCATGCGTTTATTCAATCATTAAGGGAAAAATTAAGAAAAATGTGAATTTTTCACAGATTAAAACTAGTTTGTATAATTAAGCTTATTTTTGGATGGAAGAAAGAATTGTGTTTTCTAAGTCATTAAAAGAAAAAAAAAATCAAGGAAAGCTAATATAAAACAAAAAAAAACAAAAAGTCAGTGTATATGTTATATTCTGCCGCTGGATCTGAACAAACAACGAGAAAAATATATATATATATATATACTAGCAGTATAGCCCGGCGTTGCTCGGGTGTAATGAAAGCTTTAAAACTATTCCATGGTCCTGGAGATCAGACTCTTTGGACGTTAGCACGAAAGACTAAAAAGCAATAGTTGTTTCCAGTTAAAGCGAAACCATAGACTGAAAGAAAAATGAATGGATGTAAGTAAAAATTTTGATTTCCTGGTATCGATATCAAATAAGTTTTTTCATCGTAAACTGAATTTTGAAAGCTAAATAAGTCCTCTGAGTAAATGGTATCATGGCTGAGACTAAGGACTACAATTATACGTACTTAGAGCCAAACCCGAAGCAAAAACTAAAATAAAAGTGCTGAAAAAAATACAGAAAAAACAGGCAGATAAACAGACACACAAACAAACATCTTGCCTTTTATATATATTATCGATTTTCTGCACTATTGTAAGAACTGCAACCTTGAAACTTCTGAATATCGTTTCTTATGTCTTTGTCTTTGAGTGTATCAAATTTGATTAAAATTGGACCACTCCTTCTATAACCCGATTTTTTTATTTTCAATGTTTATCGGGGGTACCTCGACAAAAGAAATAGATAAGAACACTCGCATACCCTTATAGTACAACTGTGTAAATTTTCAAGAAAATCGGTTCAGCTGTTTTGGAGTCTATAGGTAACAGACACACACAGACAAAGTTTCATTTATAAATAAGTTTAGATTAGATTAGATAATCAGGCCGGTAGAAATAAATATATATATATATATATATATATATACTGTTTGATTATAAACAGAATATCTACTTAAATACAAGTATCGATCAAAAATAATGTTCAAACCAATCATTTCAAATTGTAGGATGTTTACAACCAGTTTCATTAATCTTCATTAATTTCCGTAACATATTTACATTTGTTGACATTACGATACATTTCAGAGTAGATATGGTTATTACGATGAATTCGAAAATTGTTATAAGCTTAATTTGACTTTGTTTAGACTGATCGTCATTCGTTGCCGAGAGGTCTAAGAGGTGCCAGATCACTTGGTGGATTCCCCTATGTGGATAGGGGTTGCAGGTTCGAATCCTGCCGAATGACACACATTTTCATAACAAAAATTTATCATAAATAATCAGGCCAGTAAAAATAAATTTATAATACTGTTTGATGATAAACAAAATATCTACTTAAATACGAGTATCGATCAAAAATAATGTTCAAACAGATCATTTCAAATTTTCGTTTGTTTATAACCAGTTTTGTTAATCTTCGTTAATTTCCGTAACATGATGATTATCGTAAATAATCAGGCCAGTAAAAATAAACATATAATACAGTTTGATTATAAACAGAATATCTACTTAAATATGAGTATTAATCAAAAATAATGTTCAAACAAATCATTTCATATATATATCTTTTTTTTTCTTTGTCAGTGACCTTTGTGTGGTGCAGGAGGCAGCACGAGAGAGATTGCACATATGATTGCACATCGGGAGTCATTAGCCAGTCTATGTTCTTTAAGCCAAAAATTCTAGACTTTATAGAGTCTTAAAACTCCCACACATTTTTGCTTTTTCGGGTTGTCAATTTGAAGACTTTCTCTATGGTTTGATGTATCTGTTAAACACACTTGTGGTTAATTGCTTTTCAAGCCAGTTGTTATTTGTTTTTTTGTTTTTTTTGTTGACATCATCAATGACTAGATATATGTCAACTACCCTTGTCCTTTGACTTTTATCCGACAGCCAGATGCATCTGCCAACCACATTCTTGCCAAAAATATGGCTGACAGATACAAAGCAGATTTCAAACAGGTTGTCACTTTTGTTAATCTACAGCAGATGTATCTGTCAGTTACTTCCATCGTTCAAGGTAATATATATGAACAATGTGCTTGGTGGCATAGTGAATATAGGCGTTGTTTATACATGTGTTACTATCATCTAAGGGTCATGAGTTCAATTTGGTAGTGACACACTAAACCAGGAACAAACAATAACTAATATCCCAGGGTATATCACAATAATCAGCAGATACTCCGTATCAGCATATCAATGAACACCTGATGATGACCAGAGGGGACTTGGTCGAAATGCTGTGTCTATAAAAACATCTGTATCAACCAAGATGTGAACAATAGTTCCAAATAATACAAAGATATTGACAATTACTCATCTCAGAAGTGAAATGTAAAAAGAGATGTTCCATCATTATAACAGGGTATGTTTGCTTGTTAGTTTCAAGTAATACTTTGCATTATAATAATAGCTAAATATTTCCATTATGAAATAGGGGAGATCAGGATGCATTAACGATAGTCATATAATGACAAACTGTCTTTTATATTATGGAAAAGATATTTTTTCTACAACCATCTTTTCTCGATAAAATTAGATTTAAATCATAATTATAGTTTTAAATTGCAAATTTGATGGAATTGCTAATGAGTGTCCATCATAATCTTCAGGGAGTTTGAGAAAGTTTTAGTAAAGTTGTACAACAGGCACATTGAGCAAGAAAAAAATCATTTTTTTTAAAAATTATTTTTTGTATAACTATCGATTAAACACTAAAAATCACAAATATCTAAACAAAAGTTTAAAAAATAGAAGTTAATAGGATTCATTTTTTTATTTATTGTAAATTGCCTCCCACCCCATTGCCTGAGAGTAAAGCAGACGTAAATGTGATTTCTGTAAAATATATAGAAAAAAGAAATTTTAATTAAAATTCATAATCTGAAGTAATTGGGTACCTCGACATGGTGTAATGATTAGCAAGCTTGTGTCACTATAAAAGTTATGATTGAGTAGTGAGTATGATCCTCACTGGGTGCCTCATACTTTCGGTCTTGTGCAACACCTAAGCTACACTTAGAAAATCACCATGATCTGGAGTATGTCTTCGATAGTGATATAAAAAAAAAACAAATCCAGATTATCAAATTTGTATTTTTTTTTTTTTTTTGCATTTTCAGAAATCATATTGTATAAAAAAAGTTTTGTTTTAGGGGAAGAGGATCAATTGACAATGAATTGACATAGTAAACTGGAAACCCCATTAACTTTTACAAGTCATGATTGTCAACTTTCTGAAGGGACACATCACATAGTCAGTCAGTTAAGTGCCATATGTGATTCACGCTTGGGCGATCATGTCACGAAAGAGACATGACTGACTGGGCAGAAGATTATCCCGCAGTAGGTTGCCATTGCTTTCTGCGGTAGACTGGTTGCCGACCAAGGCTATAGAATCCAATCTGTCCTGTTACTTAACCCATAACTGGAAGGAGGAGATGGATTAATACCTTTCCCAAGGGTATTTGCACGTAAGTGAATGCAATGAATTCAGATGGAATTCGAACTCGGCTCCCTGATTTCTCATTCCGAGCCGATATAGAATGCACCACAACGCACATCCCATCATACAGAAGAATGTTTAAAAAAATTAAACAATTTGCAATATATATCTTACGCCTTACAAAAAATTTGTTCTAAGTCTGTCTTGTTGGCCATCTTGTTATAGTCCATAAGACATATTTACACTATTTACATTGTTTGGAATGTTCTCCTCATAGTTGTTCTCATATTCATGATGTTGAATGCTCCTACCTTCTTCAAGTGATTGGAATTTTAAACTGAACTCTTTATTTAATCCACTGGGGTAGATTGTTCTAGTTCCAGGTGCCATGCCTCTTCCAGATATCTCAGTTTTAGTTATTTCCCTTTAGCAACTCAACTCTCCAAGTTTGTGGTCATCTCTGCTACAACCTGGTACTGAACTCACAACACTGTGGGTCAAGTCACTGGGATTACTTCAACCAACGTCTTTTATTCACTGGGCCATCTGTCCTCAGGTTCAAAATACCAATGTATATCACCTGAAGAAGGCCCGAGTGTACAATGCTTGAAAAAGTTACAAAGGTGAAAACAGTCCGAGTAAGTAGTTACAATACTTCCTCTCAGAAATATAGACAGATCCTGAAGAAGGCTGGAGTGTAAGATGTCTGAAATGCTGTAAATATAACAACAAAGATGAGGACAATAGCCTGAACAACATAAATAGTCTAAGTTGTTACAATAACTCATCACAGAACTATAGACAGATACTCAAAACAGGAGTCAAAACACCATGAATATGGCAACAAAAATGAGGACAACAGTCCAAATAATGAAAATAGTATAAATAATAACAATAATAAATAATTACAATACCTCATCTCAGAAATATAGACAAATATTGAATGTGAATATGGCAACAAAGATGAAAACAACAGTCCAAACAATGTAAATAGTGTAAATAATTACAATGCCTCATCTCAAAAATATAGACAGATATTGAAGGTGAATATGGCAACAAAGATGAGGACAACAGTCCGAACAATGTAAATAGTATAAATAATTAGAATACCTCATCTCAGAAATATAGACAGATATTGAAGGTGAATATGGCAACAAAGATGAGGAAAACAGTCCGAACAATGTAAATAGTATAAATAATTAGAATACCTCATCTCAGAAATATAGACAGATATTGAAGGTGAATATGGCAACAAAGATGAGGACAACAGTCTGAACAATGTAAATAGTGTAAATAATTACAATACCTCATCTCAGAAATATAGACAGATATTGAAGGTGAATATGGCAACAAAGATGAGGACAACAGTCTGAACAATGTAAATAGTGTAAATAATTAGAATACCTCATCTCAGAAATATAGACAGATATTGAAGGTGAATATGGCAACAAAGATGAGGACAACAGTCTGAACAATGTAAATAGTGTAAATAATTACAATACCTCATCTCAGAAATATAGACAGATATTGAAGGTGAATATGGCAACAAAGATGAGGACAACAGTCTGAACAATGTAAATAGTGTAAATAATTAGAATACCTCATCTCAGAAATATAGACAGATATTGAAGGTGAATATGGCAACAAAGATGAGGAAAACAGTCCGAACAATGTAAATAGTATAAATAATTAGAATACCTCATCTCAGAAATATAGACAGATATTGAAGGTGAATATGGCAACAAAGATGAGGACAACAGTCTGAACAATGTAAATAGTGTAAATAATTACAATACCTCATCTCAGAAATATAGACAGATATTGAAGGTGAATATGGCAACAAAGATGAGGACAACAGTCTGAACAATGTAAATAGTGTAAATAATTAGAATACCTCATCTCAGAAATATAGACAGATATTGAAGGTGAATATGGCAACAAAGATGAGGAAAACAGTCTGAACAATGTAAATAGTGTAAATAATTAGAATACCTCATCTCAGAAATATAGACAGATATTGAAGGTGAATATGGCAACAAAGATGAGGACAACAGTCTGAACAATGTAAATAGTGTAAATAATTAGAATACCTCATCTCAGAAATATAGACAGATATTGAAGGTGAATATGGCAACAAAGATGAGGAAAACAGTCTGAACAATGTAAATAGTGTAAATAATTACAATACCTCATCTCAGAAATATAGACAGATATTGAAGGTGAATATGGGAACAAAGATTGTTTTTTTAATAATCATATCGCCCCAACCAAGGCATTTTACTACCACTGTTGTGCAGGGGGTTACATAGGAGGAAAGTTATGAGAAAGAGTGACAGGTTACAGGAGGTGTCAGGACGTGGGTAAGCAAAGGATGAGTATATTGATGAGAGTAGAGTGCAGGAGAAAGGAGCATGAGAGAGAGGATGCAGGTTAGTGAGATAGGAGATGACTATTGACTTTACATTTAAATTCTTGGAGATTGTAGCTGTTGGGGAAGCAAGTAAACGAAAAGGAATTCCACAGGCGGGAAGTGCAAGAAAAGAAGCTGAATATGGTAACAAAGATGAGGACAACAATCTGAACAATATAAATAGTGTAAATAATTACAATACCTCATCTCAGAAATATAGACAAATCTTGAAGGTGAATATGGTAACAAAGATGAGGACAACGGTCTGAATGATATAAATAGTGTAAGTAGTTACAATAACTCATCTCAGAAATATAGACAGATATCCACAAGAGGTGTGTGTATGCATTAAACCAGAAAAAAAGAAAGAAAAATCAAACTGTTTCTTCATTTTATGCTCAGTGAAGAAATGATTTTTTCCACCTTTTGTTTGAGACACGAGATATTTCATTTTTTATCGAATTGAGATTGATGATGTCTAAGAAAGCAACAGAAGCCGTTAAAATACTGGAGGCCTAACAGTTTGTGATTTTGAAAATGATGTGCACTGAAACAAAATAGGAAAAATAAAGTAAAGAGTTTGACAGGAAAACACTGCTTAACTTGCGTGTCAACTACGCTGAAAAGAGAGATTTGTTGTCATGATCAGGATAATGTAGAGAAGGAAAATGGAATATTTCATGTCCGCTAATGTATTGAGGAATTAAAGACTCACAGAAAGCAGATTAACCTATTATATACTCACGCACACAAAATTTTAATCATTTCACCCTGAGCAAGGCATTAATGCCACTAGGATGCAAGGGATTACTGTGAGCAATAAAAGAGTAAGAAGTCTTTTATGAGGCTATATTTCTGAGATGAGGTATTGTAATTATTTACGCTATTTACATTGTTCGGACTGTTGTCCTCATCTTTGTTGCCATATTCACATTCAATATCTGTCTATATTTCTGAGATGAGGTATTGTAATTATTTGCACTATTTACATTGTTCGGACTGTTGTCCTCATCTTTGTTGCCATATTCACATTCAATATCTGTCTATATTTCTGAGATGAGGTATTGTTATTATTTACATTATTTACATTGTTCGGACTGTTGTCCTCATCTTTGTTGCCATATTCACCTTCAATATCTGTCTATATTTCTGAGATGAGATATTGTTATTATTTACATTATTTACATTGTTCGGACTATTTTCCTCATCTTTATTGCCATATTCATCTGTTGGCTGTTGTAAACTCTTTCTGAATTATTTACATTGTTAGAACTGTTATTCTCATTTTTGTTGCTATATTGATGGCCCAGTGGATAAACGTATTGGTTGGATCCAGTGACTTAATCCAAACAGTTGTGAGTTCAATACCTGGCTATGGCAGTGGTGAGCAAAAAAAGTTTTTTTGTCTTTATTCATATTGTCTTTGTTCGTTTGTGCCTTGTTTACTTTTGATTTTGTCTACTGCACATTATAGTAGGTTCAGTTGGGTGCCGTCTGTGAGAAAAAAAGTAGCATAACACAATTCCCTCTACCAGAATTTTGGAAACAGCATACTGCACAGTTTGGCATTTATGCTGGAAGCTCCAATATAAACATTTCATACTCAACTCGAAGGCCTACATCAAGTGTTATGAGGAGGTAGTGCTGCATTGGGTCAAGAGGGTGGCTGCTCGAAGACCGTGTCTGGCACCATGTTATACAAGAAAAAGAACCCAGTCATAGCTGACAGACAATTGCTGTGATTACATCACCTCTTACATCTGGCGACCTAACTCCCCAGACTGCAACTTCCTTGATTATTAAGTTGGGGGGGGGTGGGCAGTTGATCACTAGATTAACAAAACTCTTTGTAGCACCAAAGATGAACTGAAGGCAAGGATTATGGCAGCATTCACCAACTTAAACAAGGAGACCATCCAGAAGATTTACAGGAGATTACGTGTGAGCGAGAGACCAACAAAACTCCTTGTAAAAACAAAGATGAACTGAAGGCAAGGATTATGGCAGCATTCACCAACTTAAACAAGGAGACCATCCAGAAGATTTGCAGGAGATTATGTGTGAGCAAGAGACCAACAAAACTCTTTGTAGCACCAAAGATGAACTGAAGGCAAGGATTATGGCAGCATTCACCAACTTAAACAAGGAGACCATCCAGAAGATTTACAGGAGATTACGTGTGAGCGAGAGACCAACAAAACTCCTTGTAAAAACAAAGATGAACTGAAAGCAAGGATTATGGCAGCATTCACCAATGTAAACAAGGAGACCATCCAGAAGATTTACAGGAGATTACGTGTGAGCGAGAGACCAACAAAACTCCTTGTAAAAACAAAGATGAACTGAAAGCAAGGATTATGGCAGCATTCACCAACGTAAACAAGGAGACCATCCAGAAGATTTACAGGAGATTACGTGTGAGCGAGAGACCAACAAAACTCCTTGTAAAAACAAAGATGAACTGAAGGCAAGGATTATGGCAGCATTCACCAACTTAAACAAGGAGACCATCCAGAAGAGTTGCAGGAGATTATGTGTGAGCGAGAGACCAACAAAACTCCTTGTAAAAACAAAGATGAACTGAAGGCAAGGATTATGGCAGCATTCACCAACGTAAACAAGGAGACCATCCAGAAGATTTACAGGAGATTACGTGTGAGCGAGAGACCAACAAAACTCCTTGTAAAAACAAAGATGAACTGAAGGCAAGGATTATGGCAGCATTCACCAACGTAAACAAGGAGACCATCCAGAAGATTTACAGGAGATTACGTGTGAGCGAGAGACCAACAAAACTCCTTGTAAAAACAAAGATGAACTGAAGGCAAGGATTATGGCAGCATTCACCAACTTAAAGAAAGACCCATCCAGAAGAGATGCAAATGACTCCAAAGTTGTCTGGAGGCCGTTGTTGAAGCTAAAAGAGATATTACTGAATAAACTTACTCTTTAGTATTTCAAGATATTTTTGTGTTATTTTGGTAAATAATTCTGTTAATAATTTAGATGACAATTTATCCATTGCACCCTGTATGTATATATACACACACTTGAAATATAAAGGGGTCGGTAAGTCAAAAAGTTTGAAAACTCCTGCACTAGATCAACTGCCTTCTTGGATTGACAAGCTTCATCTACCTGAAAAAAATGGTTATGAGGTGCCAGTGACCTGCCTTCACCACTTTTTTGGCTTGAGCTTAGATGTCAGATTTTATTTAAGATGTCTGCCATGAGTACATTATACAGACATTGTATTCCTTTGAATCTTGTTGGTATGTCTGACAGAGGGCCATGTAGTCTGGGCAGCAGACTGCCTCTATATACAATTGCCCAGGCTTGTATCACTTCAATCTCACCACCAGAGGACTGAATTTTGATGTGTTATCATTATCTCATATACTGGGAAAGGTATTAATCCATCTCTTCTTCCTCCAGATATGGGTTGAATCGCAGTATAGATTGGATTCTATAGCCTTGGTTGTCAACCAGGCTATCACAGAAAGTAGTGGCAACCTCCTGTGGGAAAATTTCTGCCTAGTCAGTGATGAACTGAAAGAGACAGGACCACCCAAGCGTGTATCATTTATGACACTTAACTGACTGACTGACGGTCACCTGCATTCTGAAGAGACATGCCACATGTACAAAAATAAAAGAAGCTAAAAAAAAAAGTCTAGATGAAACGTTTCTTCATCGAGTCTTTCTTACACATATTTAAAAAGAGCAAGTTGTAAACTTCTGATCTATACCGACAACCCGATTGCCATAAATGTATCTTAAAGACCTGCCTATGAAAGAAGAGACAGCATCATTTTTTTTTCCTGTCATGCAGGAATACAGAAAGTTAGAGAAAAACGCCCACTGGTATTTAGATACAAATGATTTCATTTCAGGAAGTCATGTCATTGAAATATAAAAATGTCAGCTCTTCAAAGACAACACACTGAAAATATGTTTCGGTTCAAACCAAGATGTTAACATCTTCTGAAAGAAAGACAAAGATGTTACTCTCAGCAAAATAATCATTTTATATATATATATATATATATATATATATATCCCTTGTTTCCTGTTTAGGAGGTGGTTTCCAGCTTTCTCTTTTCACTCTTTTCTTTTTTTTTTTTTTTTCAATTGGAGTAGATAGACTAAACTATCGCCCGGTTCACACATCACCCACGTCTATTGAACAGGTGAAGAGGCTCATCCCTTGTTTCCGGCTTTCTCTTTTCCAATGTTTTCATTCTTACGTAGCCCCTTGCACATCAGTGGCGTTACCGCCTTGCTCAGGGTGATATGATTAAAAAAAAAAGAAAAAGAAAAAAAATATGTATATATATATATATATATATATATATATGTGTGTGTGTGTGAGTTAATATACATTTATATAGGAACACACACACATATATATATATATATATTATTGATGAACTAATAAATCAGTGCTCAATGTAGTATAGACAGAGCTATTATATATTAATAAATACAGGGCGAAGAATATGTTATGCAACCAAGAAAATTTCAATTTACCACATCAAGGAAAATAATAATTCAAAAATACTTCTCATTTAATTCTATAGGCATTGCTTTTCCGTTTGTTACGTTCGTACCCAATTTGACCACCTTTGGCCTTAACTACCCTCTGAATATACGCTTGAAAAAAGAAGTGGCTGAGGCACAGACAGTTTCCTGTTTGATTTCTGCCCATGCCTGCAGACCATCCAGGTGTTTGTGCGTTTTTACACAAACATTTGACTCGAGTTTGAGTTTTGTTTAACAATATATCAACCTCTGTGGGTTATTTAATGCCAAAAAGTTATGGTTTTAAGGTATTTTTTTTTAATGTTCAGTTATAGTGAGAAGGTTGATTTAGTCAGATTTTGAGAAAATTTTAATTGTTTTTATTCTCTGTTATTTTAGAAAACTGAAAATCTCTTCTAGTTTTGCATTCAAAAATATTTTAGCTTAGAATTTTTTTCTTTCAAAAATGTGTTATGGTAATAATTTTTTCTTCAAAAATGTTTATTTTTCTATAAAAATCTATTTTTATGTATATATTTCTATAAAAGTGTATTTTTATACTTTCATAGTTTTATGACTCCAGTTTGGGGGTTAGCTATTTGCCCATAGCTGAGACCCTAACAGGTGCTACCACTCCGGGTCAGGGTGGACCTGAAAACAACAGCAATTAAGAGGTAGTTCCATACTTCTTACAAACTCCCAATCAGAGGCCTTGCTGCAGGATGCATTTTACCGTCATGCCCAGGACCAAGCATTTGACTCGAGGATAGACCATATTAAGTAGTCCATAAGATTGAAATATGGCGATGATAGAGGTAAACTTGCTTTTGCATTACTCATGTCCTTCATGATGTGTACGTTGTTTATGCATGCTGTTAAAAATATCATGATTCCGAACTATCAAAATTTTATCAGAAACCTCTAAAATATAAGCAAAACATTAATACAACCCCAAAATCAAATCAAGAAAATAGTTGTATGCTGGTTAAAATCTAAAAATAAAGCCTGTTGCAAAACATATTCCCCACCCTGTATACATATCATCCTATGTTGGTGGCACAACTTGGAGTTTCATGCACTACGCAATCATCAGGTGCATATTACAAACTGATCATTTACAAGATTATAAATTAAGTTCACTGGATGTTCTCTCTCTCTCTCTCTCTCTCTCTCTCTCTCTCTAAGCAAATATATGACAGAGAGGAAAGAAAAATGGGTAAAATTAACAAAATTAATTCATTTACCAAGGTTACTCAAAAGTTTTGCATGACAGTGTGCATATAGATAGATAAAAAGTTTGTGTGAACATAAGAATCAATACTGAAACTCAATGTAATTTTCAGACCAAGAGACATTAAAATTGACTGTCACCATGCAGTGTTGATTCCTATATTCATACTGCCTATATCTATATATTACATCTGAGTCCTGGGTATGATGATAAACTGCATCCGGCAGTAAGAGCTCTGATTAGGAGGTTGTAAGAAGCTTTGAACCACCTTTTAATTGCTGTTGTTCCCAGGTTCACTCTGACCCAGGGTGGTAATACCTGTTACAGTTTTGGGTACATAGTAAACCCCCAAACTGAGATCAAAACACTATGAAAGTATAAGTATCGACTTTTATAGTAAAAATTCTGCCAATACTTATTTGGAGAAAAAAATATTACCAGGAATACATTTTTGAAGGAAAACATTAGCAGCAATACTTTAAAAAAATTAAAAATTATCAGTAATACATTTGTCTTTCAACAAAACCCTCTTTACAAAAACCTGATCTACAAACTGATTTCTTACAAAAAATACATATTCTATTCATACGAACACATCCTAAAAACTTTGTCGGTATTAAATAACCCATAGAGGCTGATATGCTATAAACAAAATAAGTCCAAACCCTAATCTACACACTGATTTCTTACAAAGAATACATATTCTATTCATATGAACCTATCCTAAAATTTTGTCAGCATTAAATAACCCTTTGAGGTGTTGCTATACCATAAAACAATAAATCTAAACTTATAAATGCTCTGATATTGAGTACTCTTCTACAATAAATATAGAAAAGTTGTCTTAACTTTGCTATATTTATCAGGGAAGTATGTATGCGTGTACATACATGCATCAGAAAAACATTTTCATGACTAAGAAATAAATGACTAAAATCACTGAATACCATTTTGCAACACATAAAGCAATTCAGCCAGCACTGAGCAATATTGACAGCCAGCCTATTCTTGAAAAAGACCCAAGAATTTATTTGGAGCCAATATACATTGCACCAGGAACACTGACAGCAAAGGATGAATATTTTGTTAAAATTAATTTTGGCTGTGAACATTTTCACCTCACCTAACTTATCAGTCTCAAAGTTCACAACTATACCCTGCAGCTAATTGTGAATTCTATAAACCCTTCCATGGCTGGAAAGTAGACATGCCACTGGAAATGCATATGTTCAGAATTCATAATTGTTTTTATCCTAGACTAGTTGACAACTATGGCTAGAATGCCAGTTTGCTTTTCAACTCATAGCTGGGGCAGAGGAGAAAAGCTGGATTCATGTTTGTATTTTTTTTTTTTTTGTATTCAATAAAATGGGTATTTGTATGAACATTTTAAAGAATTATGTAGCAATACGAGTCAATGTAAGGTTTTGAAAAATTTAAAACAGTGTGACCTGTTGCACTACTCAATACAGAACATCAACTTTCGACCAGTGGTTATCAGTAATTAGAGTCAAATTTAAGGTACAAAAGCAAGAGTCCCAGATTAAGGGCAATTCACCGAAGGAATCTTAACTACTTTTTCTAGATGAAGATAACAAGACAAAGAAAACTGTTGTCTATAAAACTGATGAACCTGCATAAAGGAAAACAGAAGAAATGATCTGGGCACCACAGAATGACATAGGCGACAGTCGCTGAACTGTGCACTCCCCTCACTTACGCTTCAACCCAAATTTGCTCGCTTATAGCAGTAAGCTGTTGCCTAATAATAAAATCTGATTTACTGCTATAAATTATTTTGTTCTTTACTCATGGATAACGATCTGGCTGATAGGTAATTTTTAAGCCACAAGCATTTGACTGAAAGAAACTGCACCTTGTCAATGAACCTAGTGTCTGGTCCAAGCTGCAATACAACAATTACTATAAAAGTTATTTTTAGTGTGTACACATGTCTAGGTTGCCATACTTGCTTTTTGCTTTTCTTAAACAATAACAATCAGCTTAGATTGAAAATGTCCATCAGCGAGCATGTTTGCCAACACCAGTTATATCCAGGTTTTTCCTGTTAGCAACGTGACAGTTTAGCCTATCTCGATATGGACTGCTCTGCAACTGGTCAAGATCTGTGTCTTGTGAAGTCAGTCCCATGGGCATTTTTGTTCCTTGAGCTGCTGTGGTTTCTGAGATAGTGTTATTTTTGATAGCACTGATTTCTTTCCTTTCTCTGCCTATTACCCTACTGTAGGGGCTGGCAGAGTTAGGTGTTCCTCCAACGACAACACACTCTTGCCATACATCACTACAGTCTTATGAAAGAGAAACAGATTTTCCTGACAAGAATAAAACATGTATCCTTTTTCTATCAGGGAAACCACTTCTATAGATGAAACGTAGCTTTATCAATTCAGCCACAGAGACTGAGATGATTTATTTATTTACGGAAATGTGCACCTCTCTTTAGAATTTCAATGAATATGTATCTGCTAGTATCAGTTTTGTATCCAAAAATTTAAACAAGTAGGCAGGCTGGAAAATATTAAAATCATGCAACAAAAATAACCCTAACACTCATGTCAGTTTGCCCCATAATAATAACTTTTGTAATTGTAGAAACCTGAACCAATGCCCCATACTTAATAAATGCTTAACACAATCCCTGGTATATATGTGTTCGATTTCATCCATGGAGAATCTTAAGGATGCTAAAATTTATATCAGAAACACAATGAAAATTTTTAAAAAGTGCTTTTACAGTCACCTTTCATCCTTAAATAACAAGGACAAACAAAAGTCATTTTTTAATTATCTTTTTTTAATCTGGCATTATTTCTAAATACTGTTAATGTTATTTATGTGTGTGACAATATAAATCATTTAGGAAAGTGATTTTATTAAGAAATGAGGAATTAGGGTTAAAAGCATGTCTAAGGCAGGAGTAGAGTAAAGATGATGATGTTAAATTGAATACGATAAATAATTTTGGAAAGAAGTGAAGATCCAAAATCAACTTACAAAATAAGAATTAAAAAATTTCTAATTGGAACTTACACCTTCCTTGCTTTTACAACAACCTCATCCAATAATCCTCTATCTTGACGGCCACATGTGTCTTTTGTTGGCTGAACAATAAAAAATTACTTTTGGTGCAACTTGTGTGTGTGTGTTTTCTTCATTTCCGGACATGAATTCTAATTTGGTGATCTTTGAGATAATTCAGCAAACTGTTATTGACTAGCATTTGTTTCGGGTTGTTAAGTTCTTTAAAGAAAAACAGACGAGAAGATGAATTCTTGTTTACTCTCATGAAGAAATATTTTATAATGCCTAAGTGGACATTAACTCATAAAATTGAGGTGCCAATAGTTAAAATACATTCAGTTAAAAGTAAAATCATCCTTGATAATGGTTAAAAGTACAGTACCGGCCATAATTATAAGGCCACCCGAGTCATTTAAAAAAATGATGTATTTCATACTATTTTTTAGTATTTATTGCCAAGTGATTAATTGTACAATGTGTGTTGTAGTGCAGTGGAAATCAGCACGGAATGAGAAATCGGGGAGCCGAGTTTGAATTCCAGTTGAATTCCTTGCATTCACTTATGTGCAAATACGCCTATCAGTCAAGTGCCATACGTGATACACGCTTGGGCGATCATGTCTCGAAAGAGACATGACTGACTGGGCAGAAGATTATCACGCAGTAGGTTGCCATTGCTTTCTGCGGTAGACTGGTTGCCGACCAAGGCTATAGAACCCAATCTGTCCTGCTATTTAACCCATAACTGGGGGGAAGAGACGGATTAATACCTTTCCCAAGGGTATTTGCACGTAAGTGAATACAATGGATTCAACTGGAATTTGAACTCGGCTTCTCGTTCCGAGCCGATATCCACTGTACCACAACGCACATCCAAATACGCCTAATAATAGCATAAACATTTTGATGATAAAACTGTTTTTATCAAGTTTGAGCCCTTTTAACATCATGAAATGCTGTTTTATTTTACAATTGAGTGGAAGTACCTAAATTCGTAGTTTCTTTCTTCTGTTTAACTACAACCTCCATTGCATCAATGATAAAAAATAACAAACCTGATATTCTCAACGATTTTATATAAAAAATTACTTGTATAATTTGTTTTTTGGTACATGGTTGAAAGAAGTATGCGTATTTTTTTCCTTTCTTTCAAATGTTCGTTTTTACTTCTCATAATAGGGGAGGAAATATAGATGTTGAGTAAAGGATAATATTTTTTTCAAATGAGTTTCTAAAAATTGTAAGCGTCTTTAATCTGGGCGACAGAGATATTTTGGCTCCACTCTAAAGGTGTTAATTAAACGAACGTTTACACTGACCGGGATGATAACAGCAAGACAGGAGCTTGTCAATCTAAATTCCATTTGTCAGATCTTGCTTTGATGATTGTGAGATATCACTGTCTTTTGCTAAACCACACATTTTGACCTAAATCAGGCGCCAAAGAGTTCAATAATGTCATTGTAGGTTATTCTAAGTAACTTGTGAATCTTCAATAGCATACTTTTGGGTTGTAAAAGGAATCACATTTCCTTTTTATATATTTGAAGGAACACGTTTCATTGCGAGATTCTTAACCAACCACGAGTGAGTCAAGCAATAAACTTTAATCGCCAAATTAAGTTTTTAATTGACTGAGTCGATCGGGCGAGTGAAATCTCAACCTTTATTATAGTAGAGAGGATTGAATTTAAGCGAGTGTGTATTGCTTTAGAATGCATAGCATGTATCATGTTTTTATCTTCTCTTACCAACATGAGAGGAAAGCCTGCTTAAAATTTACTAGAAATGGGACAACTGAAGTATAGTACAATGAAAAGTAATAAAACCTGATTAAGCTTTCTGTTATCCCCAATAGCAGAAGTACATATATGTGCCCAACATTAAAACACTGTCATATGATAAGCAACACTCAAGTTAATAATTGTCACTGCTTCGTCTAATAATCAATTTAGAAGGAAACCAGATTTGTTCAGCATTTTGCTTCTTGAGAGAAATTGGTCAAGAAACTAATGTCATACTGGAAATTTGGCAAATTCAAAAGATAATGAGATGTCTTCAATGGGTAATTTTAAGACTATTTTTAGTAATTCAAATTATTAAATATCAAAACTTCCTCATCATGGCAAATACTATTACTAGTGTCAGTTGTCATAGTGACAGCAATTATATAGAATGATTTACGGCTAGTTACACATGCACTGTTTGTCAATTTGCTAATGAAACTGGATTGAGAAAAGGTATTTTTCATGCGTTTATTGTCTACAGGAAAAAAAAAAAACTTAAGTTTGCAAATAGATTTTTGATTCTTTTTTTAAACAACATTGCCGACAAATATGACGTATTTTTAAACTGTTTGCACCGAGTTTTTACACTAGTTAACTTTGGTGGCTTTCAGTGAATATATTAAGTGACAGCATGCCTCCAGCACCTTCCTCAGTAGCATTGATGATTTTTATAATGCAACTGTTTGGATAGTTTTACTTATTTCTCAGATTTGCAGTCTTTTTATAAGTCACTTCAGAAATGTTCTACATCTTTTGTTTTAAGCCTCATATTCTTTATTTCTTTTTTGTTGCTCTAAGTAATTTTTACCTTTTATCAAATCTACTGTTCATTCACTAAAACTTGATCTATAAGTAACTTCTTATTTCCTCTTGCTTCTCTTCATTTTATTTGTCCTGTGAGTTAAATATTCCAGGCCCTCTTTCTCATTTAGTTTCACTGCAGTTCCTATTTTCCTTAAAATTTCCCTATTCTTCTTTTACCTTACGTCTTGTGAATGTCAAATTCTCTAGGACATCTTTCCTCATTAAATGTCCAAGTAATGTCAAGTCTCTTTCTGATTGCAAGTTTCATTGTGGTTCCTATTTTCCTTCTTACTTCCCTGTTGATCACATGTTTTATCTATGGTATTCTTAGTTGTTGTGATTGAAATCATCAAAGCAAGAATGATTTGTCTAAATAATTTAAGGAATAATAATCTAGGATTTAGTGGTGAGCTCTATCATGCTATCTTGCTCTAGACACGCTTCTGCTGTTATGCTGCAGCAAATGGATTATGGGCTTGCTACATAATTTAGGATTCATTTTTTTTTTCTCTCCTTGGGCTTCTTGACAAAATACAAAAGAGGATCTGTAACGTGGCTGATACTGACTTGGCAGACCGGCTGTAACCACTCTCTCACCAGCATGATGTGGCTTCCCTGTGCCTTTTCTACAAGTACTTTCATGGCTTCTGCTCCGATGAACTTAGATCACTGGTGCCACCTAAGCACGAATTTGCACGAGATACTAGATTAGCAAGTAGGTCCCACCCTTTTACAGTTAAACAGATAAGATGTAACCGTAATTTCTACTCCAACAGCTACTTTTCCCACGCTTCCCGCCCGTGGAATTCCCTTCCACAAGTCTGCTTTCTCGACAACTACAATCTCCAGATGTTTAAATGTAGGGTCAATAGACACCTCCTATCACACTAACGTCCAATTATTCTCAGAACACTCTCATCTACCCAACCCTCATTCTCGGTATCCTTACCTGCCTATCACCCACCCTCTGATCCTTCCTCCACTCTATGTAGCCCCCTGCGCAGTAGTGGCAGTGAAATGCCTTGCTCGGGGTGAAACGCTTATAAAAAAAAATATAAAAAAAAAAAAAATAATGGTCTTCAAGTTAATCCATTTTTTATACTATACTATTCTTTAGTTAATACAAGGTACAAAAGGCAGTCAAGCTAAAACATTATTGGATGATGATGTTGGAAGAGTAAGGAGGGAGTAAGTTCCCTCTTTATTGATCAGTCAGTCAGTTAAGTGCCATACGTGATACACACTTGGGCGATCATGTCTCGAAAGAGACATGACTGACTGGGCAGATGATTATCCCGCAGTAGGTTGCCATTGCTTTCTGCGGTAGACTGGTTACTGACCAAGGCTATAGAACCCAATCTGTCCTGCTATTTAACCCATAACTAGAAGGAAGAGACGGTTTAATACCTTTCCCAAGGGTAGTTCCGCGTAAGTGAATGCAATGGATTCAACTGGAATTCGAACTTGGCTCCTCGGTTTCTTGTTCCAAGCCAATATCCACTGTACCACAATGCACATCCTTATTGATATTGGCACTAATTGACTCCTGTTAGTATTGATGTGCCATAAAATTATATTTACAATTGATCAAACTGGATATTCCAATATAACATAGTTATAATCTAATCCTGGTTGCTGTCAGATTATCAAGAGTGTCTTTCTCTGACTTTCTCTTCTTCTCAATCCTGAAATTCTGAGATCATTTGGACGCCAACATATGGTCAGTAACTCACAGAAACTATGCTAAAGCAGTAAACAGCTTTGCTGAGGATCAAAGGTCAAAATGTCAAAACAAGAGCGGCTCATGAGAAATAGGATCAATTCAAAAATCAAGTCACAAGACAAATCCTGTAGAGAAACCTCCCTAAAAGCAGAACCAGTTCAACCATAGCTGTGCAGTTTTTCACCCAAACTCTTTTTACCATAATGCTTTGTCCCTTCAGGAAGTAGGTAATTATGGCTCTCCACACATTCCTTTTTCTTTATTAATTGTAAATTATCATGACTTCTTCATAGTTTGGAATGCTATCATAGGCAAGAGAGCCAGGCAAGCATGCTATTTAACCCATACCTGAGGGGGAGAATAGATGTATTCTGTTGTAAACCAAAAATATTACTGTATGAGTAATAAAAAAAAAAAGGTTGGGAATAATAGTATATCAACAAGTACAAGACTCGTACGCTGCATGAAGTAGATACATAGCTAGTGAACTGCTAGTCAGTATAATTGCTCTCCACTACTCTAATAGCATCCACGTATTTAAGAAGGTAGGAACACCCGTTCCTGTATATAAGCAGGTATACAACACATTTTTGTTTACCAAGAGCCTTTGTGGGAAAGTGAACACTTGACCATGTCCACCAGTATAGATAAGTACCCCAAAAATCCAACAAACACAACGAATTTGAACTCAGTTTGTCAATTCCACTACCTGCATATTCCTTTAGCAAATGAGAGAAAATTTGAATGCATTAGGATTGTGAAAGATTCCTTACAAAAGCTAAGCTAAATAGACAAAAAAAAAATTAATTAAAAAACCAGTGAAGTGTATATAACTGTTACATAATACTAATGCTGGACAATCTCCTCAAAGATGAAGAAATTCTTGAAGTAATAGAAATGTGGTTCTACAAAAAGATGCTGAGAATACCATGGGCCAAACATGTGACCAATGACAAGGTTTTAGAGAAAACAAACAAAAAAGACATTTATATTAACATCTGAGAGAAAGAGTTAAAATTTCTAGAGCTGTTGTATCCCGGGAGGGGATAAACAGAGAAAGAATAGTGCAAGAAATAATTCTTAACACTGAGGATATATAAATAGAGATTTATTATATCTCAGTACAATAAACCAAATACAAGTACACCAACGAACAGTTAACATGAATAACAATTAAGAAGGCAATGTCTCTGTATAGGACGTATGCGTCTGTCTTGAGAAGTAGGCTTCCGTCTAGTGACGTCTAACTCTCATCTAAGGCCGATGGCTGTCAACTCTCATATAATGACAAATAATCTTGATCACTCCCGTGAAATGACGAAGACTCTCGTTTAGTCACGAACACATTCAATCTCTCTTGAGTGCTTTCTCTCTCTCTCTGTAGTTCATTCTCATCTTGGTCTTTTATAACCCGGGCCATACCCATTCTGGTGTAGGACCAGGATATTCCTCTACAACAATATTCTTCCAGAACAAGAGCATATAATGAGGGAAGAGGGCTTGGAAAATCTGACACTCAGAGGATATATTGAAAGCAACAGGAAGAGAAGAAAACAGTTCATAATCTACCTAGTGGGCTTGAGTAAATGGATGGCAGAACAGGGTTTAAGAGAGATAAATCTACTAAAAGCTATAAAAGATAGGAAATTGTGGAGAACCATGATTGCCAACATCTTAAAGAGACATGCCACATAAAAGAAAAAAATCCTGCGTAATGATAGTGTGCAAATCTTGAAAGACACTGCAAAGACACTCTTTTGTTATAATTATCAGCTAACATGAATAAATTGTTAATTAGCTTAATTAGCACCAGGTAATGTACAAATATAGTTCTCTGCTCAACATGCTTTGGGTAAAAATTAAAAACTAAAAAATTTACATAAAAAAGCAAAACAAAATAAAAATCTAGTACAATTTTATCTTCAAAATCACTGATGTTAAGTCTGGTATTAAGTACCCAACAGACATGACCATTGTGATTAACTTTAGATAGGAAATGTGTTAGTAGTGACATGTTTGAAAGAAATTTGATTAATTTATGTATTTGTAAAATCATCAGCAACCGAATGCATGATGGCCCTGTTCACAGTTACAAAATACAGCAACTGCATCATCTGTAAAAAAAAATAAGACCCTACTCCAAAGGGGGAACATACTAAGTAAATGTTTACAGACCTAGATATAAAAAAAAATCTACTTATCCAAAATCAAGTAAATGGTTATAGACTCAAAATTAAACAACTTATACATACCTATCCTTGATCTAAGTCAATGTCTGTAGACTCAAATTTAAATGAATATTTACCTATCCTTGAACTAAATGAATGCTTAACCACATATAAACAACTATATGAAGTAAATTCTTATAGACCTCCCCCCCCACAAAAAAAAAACAATGCTTACATATTGCTCAACCAAATATGAAGACCTTGAATAAATTCTTGCTGTTTTCTAACAGATAGCATTCCCAGAACTTTGCGCATCTAGTTTCAGATGGTAATGCATATATAAAGAAGTACTATAAGCAAGATTGAAATTCAGTGTATGTCATTTCACCGAACTGTAAAAAACTGCTTTTCATAGCATTAAACATATCAGATTTCATCATGAAGAAAATGTATTGTGAGGAATTTTACTGCACTACTTTATTCAAAAGAAGTCTGCAGCTGAAGCACACACAGTTTTTGTTAAGACTTACGGCAATCATGCTTTGTCAGAAATAACATGCAGAAAGTGGTTTAGATGCTTCAAAAATAATGATTTTGATGCTGAAGGAAAAAAAACTTTTGTGCACCGAAAAAGTTTGAAAACAAAGAATTGGAGGCATTACTTCATGAAGTCTCATGTCAGGTGCAAGCTGAACTTGCAGAATCATTAAGAGTTGATCACACAACAGTTTAAAAACATTAGAAACAATTTAAAAGCAAGGAGATTGAGTGCTGTTTGAGTTGAAGCTGAGAGACATTGAACAGCATCTTGTCACATGTGAACAGCTCTTCAAAGGCAGAAAAGGAAAGGTATTTTGCACTGTATTCTTTGCACTAAAACTATCAATGCTCAATCTCCACCCTGAGATTGAGAAATTTATGATAAAAAAAATGCATGTGAAAGCGCATTTTATCAGTAAAACTACTGAAAAAGCAACAATCTTTGTGCCAAAAAACTATCACAACTCTCTCTTTCTCTCTCTCTCTCTCTATATATATATATATAGATATTTACACATTACAGGCCATAATTATTAGGCCATCCCAATTTTTTAAAAGAAATGATGTATTTCATACTAATTTTAGTATTTATTGCCAAGTGGATAATTCTAAATGAAAATAGATTTCTTCTTTTCTTATTATTACTTTGCAAAATTTTACAAGGCAAAGAAACAAAGATGAACTCATTTGAATCACTCTAAATTTTCTTCATTCTTTCTTTGATGAAACTGCAATATAAGTAATTATTAAATATTTATAAATTCATTTAATGCACATATTATTGTGCAGTATTAACAAAAGAACCATTCGATTTTTATTTACAATTATTCACTTGGAAGTAACTATTAAAAAATAGTAAAAAATACATTTTTTTAAAACACTGGGGTAGCCTAATAATTATGGCCGATAGTGTGTATATATATATATATATATATATATATATATATAAAGCAAATCTACAGGGTGCAATGGGTAAATTGTCGCTATTAGCCTTGTAAAATTCTGCAAAGTTGTGATAACAAAAGAACCATTCTATTTTCATTTACAATTATTCACTTGGCAATAAATATTAAAAAATAGTATGAAATACATCATTTTTTTAAAACACTGGGGTCACCTAATAATTATGGCCGGTAGTGTATATGATAAAAATATAGTTTTATAGTATGTCATATAATAAATTAATCAAAATCAATAAATAAATGAAGAAAATAATAAACAAATTAACCACCGTTGAATTTATGCATAAACACAAGTAAATGTAATTACAAAACAATCAATAATAAAGTTAACAACAACACTATAAAATGGCTACAAAACTGAATTTGGATGCACAATCACACTCCACCCACGTCTATTGAACAGGTGAAGAGGCTCATCCCTTGTTCCCTGTTTAGGATGTGGTTTCCAGCTTTCTCTCTCTCTTATGTAGTGGCGATACCGCGATATCGCCTTGCTCCGGGTGATATGATTAAAAAAAAAAAAAAAATTCAGTCAGTCAAATGCCATATATGATACACGCTTGGAAGAGACATGACTGACTGGGCAAAAGATTTTTCCTGCAGTAGGTTGCCATTAATTTCTGTGGTAGACTGGTTGCTAGCCAAGGCTATAGAACCCAATCTGTCCTGTTATTTGACCCATAGCTGGAAGGAAGAGACGGATTATTACCTTTCCCAAGGGTATTTGTGCATAAGTAAATGCAACAAATTCAACTGGAATTCGATTTTGGTTCTTTAATTGCTCGTTATAAGCTGATATCCACTCCACAAAAACGCACAATTATTTTCCCTTCATAGCCCCTAGAATAATTTGAAACATAGCTGTTACTGCCCACACAATAAACAGTAGAATAATACAAAAGACCGACAGTACAATGCATCGCTGGCCAACATGTATAAACAGTTGAGCCAAAATACAATGCAAATAGCCTGGTGATGGTGTTTAAGCATGAAACAGACTGTCCCTGCTGGCTATTGACCTCAATGTTCAATTTTATTTTATATATATATATATGTGTGTGTGTGTGTGTGTGAAATTATTTGTTTGAACATTATTTTTGATGGATACTCATATTTAATTAGATATTCTGTTTATAATCAAACAGTATCATATATTTATTTCTACTGGCCTGATTATTTACGATAAATTTTTGTTACGAAAATGTGTGTCATTCGACAGGATTTGAACCTGTGACCTCTATCCACATAGAGGAAGCCACCAATTGATTTGGCCCATCTTAGCCTTGGTTGGCAACCAATCTACCGCAGATAATAATGGCAACCTATTGCAGAAAAATCTTCTGCCCAGTCAGTCATGCCACTTTTGGGACATGATCACCCAAAGTGTGTATCACGTATGGCACTTAACTGACTGATATTGCATAACACTTAAGCATTCTTTCTTTTTTTTCTAACATGATTTTCCTGTTTCATAATACTTTGCTTAGTTTTTGGAAGACATTTTTCACTATTCCAATGTGCCATCAAAACTTGGTGTTGCATTATCCCTCCTCTGTTAAAACACTTCCCAGATATTTAAATTTTTGTACCTGTTTGATTTTCCTATTTCAGTTTATAATTCACATGTTCAATTCATCATCATCATTTTTTAACATTGATTTCCCTGCTATCATGGATGGGGTTTTCTTGATGGTTCTTTTTCAGGCCGCCTGCTTTTGTGTAAGTCCTGGCCATAAACTTAACTTCCTTAAATCTTCATCGATAAGCTCTTGTATCTATCCCTCTTTGGCCATCAAACTCAATAAACCTACAATTGCTGACTGGGTTTTCTATGTCCATTCTCTCAACATGCCCAAACCATCTAAGTCTTGCTTGACGTATAGCATCTGTTATATTAGCAATACCCAGCCTAAATCTTAACTCCTTTGTTATTTTTTTTTAAAGTTTTGCAAACAATCATGCATTTTTATCTTCTTACAATTGATAGTTCTTTCTTTACACTTTCTACCTCCTCTAGGAGTTCTTGTCGTTTCCTTTCTATGTTTGCTATCAACACTGTGCCACCCTTTTACTGTGAAGCCAATCAATTGTAAACGCAAATTCTACTCCAGCAGCTTCTTTTCTTGCACTTCCAGCCCGTGGAATTCTCTTCCGCATACTTGCTTTCCTGACAGTTACAATCTCCAAGAATTTAAATATAAAGTCAATAGTCATCTCCTATCTCACTAACTTACATCCTCTCTCTCATGCTTTTCTACATCCACCCGACTCTCATCAGTACTTTCTTCCCTTCCCTACTCTCTTCCTGACACTCCCTGCAACCTCTCACTCATCATAACATTCCTCCTCGTCCACCCCACTCTCATCAGTAATCTCTTCTCTCTCCTACTCTCTTCCTGACACCCCCTGCAACCTCTCACTCATCATAACATTCCTCCTCGTCCACCCCACTCTCATCAGTAATCTCTTCCCTCTCCTACTCTCTTCCTGACACCCCCTGCAACCTCTCACTCTTCATAACATTCTATCTATGTAATCCCCTGCACAACAGTGGCAGTAAAATGCCTTGCTTAGGGCGACACGATTAAAAAAATCTGCATATCTATGGCTGCAAATAGTAAATCACTGCAGTGCAATGAATTCTCTCAGAATCACCTCACTGTAAATATTGAATTAGTTTGGTGAGAAAATATCTCTTGTTGTACACTTCCTTTCTATTTTAGTCAAATTACAAATTCATTTTTATCTACGTGCAGGCAGTTTGCTTCAAGTATAAGTTCTGGATTTTTGTAACATTCTTCCCAAATATATCAAAATTACTTAACAATTCTTTGTGACATACTTTATCAAACATTCTTACATTAACACGTCGTTAATTGTAAATTCTTTTCATGTAACATCAAGAAACATCATTCAATATGGAAATTTTTCAATTTCAAATTTAGCCTGTATTCAGTTTCTATAGCAACAGCAGATAAGAAACGTCTTACAACTGAGACATATGTCACAGTCTCATGGATTCTTTGTTTTAGTTTACTTGCAACAACAGCAGAGGAAGGCTGGTTTACTTTCCCTTCCATCTCTTCTGTTTTTTAACTAAATATATTTCCCACTTTTGATAGTAATAATAAAGAAGAGAGATAATTTTTTTTATAATTGTTTCACCATAAGCAATCCAGTACTGCCACTGGTGCACAGAGGGTTACAGTGAGAGGAGAGAGAAGACAGAAAAGAAAAAAATTAGTACAAGGGATGTTAAAAAAAGGTGGAAGTCAAGGAGATTGTAACATTATATTCTGCATGCAATAAATATAACCCTGTTATCGCCGGCAACAGAAAAGAAGAAATTATTATTAGTTGTATTATTAATTGTGCAGATTAATTGTTGCTGATTTGGCAGAAGGAATTGTGTTGGTTCGTAATTTTTATAAATTGAAAAGAACCAACTAGAAAAGAAGTTGTTTGCAAGAAATAAATTTATTCTGTTTCAATATGAGCAGAGGAAAATATGAGATTGAAAAACCCAAAGCCGAAAAAATTAATGAATTCATATTTCATGGGTGTGCTATTGATAACCAGCCAAGTCAAATGAGGTTATTATTGACAAGCAGAAACAGACTGACTAAGAGAAATGCAACTGATGTCTGAGCAACACGACCAATATTAGTTAAATTTAACAAAACATAATTTTTGATTGTCAAAAAAGATTGTCTTGAATAAAGGAAAAATTTGGTAAGTGCAAAATGTTAAATTCTGGTTATGAAAATAAAGTGAAATTTAAATTTTGCTGGGAAAGTATTTATAATCCTAAAAGCTAGATTTGTTGACGTCAAAAAGAAAAGGCCGAAAAGAAGTGATGTCACCAAAATAATGCTGCTTCATTGGTTGAACCAAGAGAAGAGAGAAAGGAATGACTCAGCCCCAAGGACATGGGCAAAAATGATTTCATTGGCCAGAGATTGGATTTGCATGAACAAACCAGTGATCGTCATCACCAATGAAGTAGAGATAACTATAAAAATAGAGCCAAGGGGAGCCAGAGATAAGTGATTGCACTGAGCTAAGACAGAGAAGATGATTTACCACCGCTGACATCACACACAGAGAGAATCATTCAGAAGTTTCCGTTAAACTTCTGTGTGAAATAATGTAAATACTCCCTCATCTCAGAAGCATGGACAAAGATGAGGCGTATATGGAAACAACTTACTTCCTTGTACAAATTTATCTCATGATTTTTCGTAATGATTAGCACATCTTTTCTCGCACTTCCCGCCTGTGGAATTCTCTTCTGCGTACTTGCTTTCCTGGCAGTTACAATCTCCAAGAATTGAAATGTAAAGTCAATAGTCATCTCCTGTCTCACTAACTTACATCCTCTCTCTCATGCTTTTCTACATCCACCTGACTCTCATCAGTACTCTCTTCCCTCTCCTACTCTCTTCCTGACACCCCCCTGCAACCTCTCACTCCTCAACATTCCTCCTATGTAACCCCCTGCACAACAGTGGCAGTAAAATGTTTTGCTTGGGGCAACACGATTATAAAAAGGTCATTGACAAAATTGCAAGCATTGGACAGCAATTAAGCTTTAATGAAATAAATTCTGCAAATGTACAGGAATTCCTGGATTTGCATCATAAAGATTTGAGTGATAAGGATCTCATTAATGCTGAAGCACAGTACGAATAGAAATGAAATGGTGAATGCATCAACGAAGAACATGATCCTAAAAGCAAATCAAATTTCCAACCATACCAAAACATTTTCCACACTTCTGAAAAGATGAAGCAACACCTCATGAAGTTAGATCCAGATTTTGAAAGGATCATACAGATCGAATCAAATGATTCATAATGCACCCAGTTGCGACTGGAAAGAGTTCTAAAGAACAAAATACATTACACTATTTGGAATGTTGTCCTCATCTTTATTGCCACGTTTACGACCTTTTGGCTGTTGTATGCTCTGGCCTTCTTCAGGTTCTGAAACATCCTAAACACGACAATAAAGATGCGAACAACAGTGCAAACAGTGTAAATAATGCAAATACAAACTCATTTCAGAAGTATAGACAAATAACAAAATACAAATCCAGACCAAATCTTTCTTGAAAGTGGTTCATGCAAAGAAAATCTTGTTTGAACTATAAATTTATAATATTTTTGTACCTATTTTAATTTTCCTATTAATTTTTTTTATACAGGTAAGCATACAACAATTATATATATATATATATATATATATATATATATATATATGTGTGTGTGTGTGTGTGTGTGTGTGTATATGTCTTATGGCCACATCAAGTTAAAACACCAGTTCCCATAAAATCACTGGCATTAATTAACTGATCATTGGTCAATATCTAGTCGGGTGACCACTTTAGAATACCAGGTGCTGCATGCATAGATGTGCAGGTAGTGTAAAGGATAATGGCTCAGAATTGTCGTCAGAAAGCAGAGTTCCAATTTCTGTTGGGTTTATTAAATCCCCCTCTTCAACCCTCTGCTATGAGCTTTTCGTCAGACCTGCTGCTATCCATTACACCACACATACTGAGAAGATGCTATGCACATAACCCTCCACCCACCTCAAAAAACAGAAAATTCTGGAATAAGTAGACATCTAAAATGCGTTCCAGTATTCTGGTATCCAAGAATCTCTTCCACTAAACAATAAAAATTTATTCAACTCCATCATGTCGAGATAAATTTCTAAGAAGCACTTTAAAATGACTTCCAACGAAAAAATTAAAAAAAGAAAACTCACTTCAACCAAGTCATACATCTGCAATTTATCCATTCAATGCATTAATTTCCTTTTTTAAAAAAGCTTAAGCAGACAATATTTCATAGGAGGCCACATTTTTGGCAAGAGGAGGTCATGCAACGTGACAATGAATAAAAGAACAGAAATACTTTCAATTAATCTAATTTAACAAAGCATTTATATAATCACTAATTAACAGTTTCTATTTTTTTTAAATATAGCATAATTTTATTTAATAAATAAAAATGGGGGGGTAGGTACTGATGCTACCTTACCTCTAATCCAAGCAGAGGAAAGGATAGAATTTTACACTATTCATGAGATGCAAAAATGTTCTACTTCTTCCTATAATCATATTGAAAGAATCCCTGGAAACCCCAGCTTAAGAGACATACAAAAAATTGTCTTATTAAGTACAGCCCACACACTGAGGAAAACTTTATCTATGTAATGCTTGGGATGATAGGGAAGATAGAAAAACATGAAATGGAGCCATAACAACACGCCACTACCTGCCTTAGGTCTCCCCGCAGACTTGGTTGGTAGTGAGACCAAAGCAGATATCGAAATATGATGAAAAATGACATAATAATAATAATAATAATAATAATAATAATAATAATAATAAAACTTGTCTATTAATTGATATGGCCTGTCCAGCGGATTGTAACATAGCAATTAAGGAATTTGAAAAACTGTCAAAATATAAAGACCTGGAAATTGAAATAGAAAAAATGTGGAAATTGAAAACAAGAGTTGTGCTAGTGATAGTAGGTGCACTTGGAATGATAAAAAATGGAACAAAACAACACATTGAAAGAATCCCTGGAAACCCCAGCTTAAGAGATATACAAAAAATTGTCTTATTAAGTACAGCCCACACACTGAGGAAAACTTTATCTATGTAATGCTTGGGATGATAGGGAAGATAGAAAAACATGAAATGGAGCCATAACAACACGCCACTACCTGCCTTAGGTCTCCCCACAGACTTGGTTGGTAGTGAGACCAAAGCAGAAATCGAAATATGATGAAAAATGACATAATAATAATAATAATAATAAGAAGAAGAAGAAGAAACAATATTTACACTAGACAATGTGTAAACACTTTGGAAATTATGTAAAGCCAACACTGGTATGAACATTGTCCAGCACCAGTTACAGAAATAGAAAAAGTAACTATTCTATGGGATTACAGCATCTACACAGACAGGAAAATTGAAGCAAATAGGCTGAAGCTTATTGTCAAAAACTGAAAAGAAAAAAAAATTGCCTACTAATTGATATGGCTTGTCCAGTGAATTGTAACATAGCAAACAAGGAATTTGAAAAACTATCCTTGTATAAAGACCTGGAAATTGAAATAGAAAAAAATGTGGAAACTGAAAACAAGAATAGTACCAGTGATAGTAGGTGCACTTGGAATGATAAAAAAATGGAATAAACAACATATTGAAAGAATCCCTTGAAGCCTCAGCTTAAGAAATAGACAAAAAATTGTCTTGATAAGTACAGCCCACACGCTAAGAAGAACTATGTTCATGTAACACTAGGGATGTTATAGGAGGTAGAAAAAAAAAAATGGAGTGTAACCATGACAATACCCCACTTAGGTCTTTCTGCAAATTTGGTAGGTAGTGTGACCATAGCAGAAACTGAATTATGATGAAAAGTAAGAACAATAATAATAATAAACATCTACTGAATATAAAACCACAATGTACTTATGCGTGCTACTTGGCTTCACTTATGCGCAAATACCCTTGGGAAAGGTATTAATCCGTCTCTTTCTTCCAGTTATGGGTTAAATAGCAGGACAGATTGGGTTCTATAGCCTTGGTCGGCAACCAGTCTACCACAGAAAGCAATGGCAACCTACTGCGGGATAATCTTCTGTCCAGTCAGTCATGTCTCTTTAGAGACCTGATCGTCCAATCGTGTATCACGTATGGCACTTAACTGACTGATAATAGATGGAAACAAGATTAAGGCTACACACTGGGCATAAAGTGGGGGATCAGTTTTATATTGTTATGAAGTAATAAACTGATCCCCCTATAATTAATACTTAATAATATAATACATATCTTCCTCCTCTAAATACAAGTCAAATAGCAGGACAGATTGGGTTCTATAGCCTTGGTCGGCAACCAGTCTACCACAGAAAGCAATGGCAACCTACTGCGGGATAATCTTCTGCCTGGTCAGTCATGTCTCTTTCGAGACATGATCGCCCAAGCGTGTATCACGTATGGCACTTAACTGACTGACTAGGCTGGCATCAGGATCCTTTTTATTGTCAGAATAATTAAATGTTCTTCTACTCTAACAGTTTGTTTTCTTACGCTTCACATTTGTAGAACTCTTTCATTTACTTGCTTCCCTGATAGCTACAATCACCAAAAGTTTAACTTCAATGTCAATTGCTATCTTCTATCTCCTGTATTCTTATCCATCTCTTATTCTTTTTTCGACATCCCCTCTACCTTGTTTTTTTTTTTCTCTCATTGTAACCCCCTTTCACACCAGTGGCAGTCCTGCCTTGCTTAGGATGAAATGATTAAAAAAAAGCAAAAATTCCAGTTGTAGTAAGAGCCCTGGGTTTATTAGGAAAAGATTCTTATAGACTAATTGAATGGATTCCTGGTAACATATTCCTTTCAGAAGGGTAAAAAAATTGTTCTCACAAGTACAGTTTACCCTTATGAATGGCTTTATCCATGGAAAATGCATGTGCTCAATAAGTTTCTCTCTCAAGCAAGGGTACAAAGCAGGGGACTAATGAGTATGAAAAAATATGCAAAACACATTATTATAGATCAAGAACAATAATAAACAGATATTAAAAAGATAGAAGATAACGACTGAGATTCTATTTAAATCTTTGAAGATCAAACTTGACTGGAAAACAAAAAGCAAGAAGAGAGTTCCACAAGAGATTGAAAAAAAAAAAAAAAAAAAACGATTGAAGGTGGTAGATTATTTTTAGTTTAATGGTTTTTCTCTTAAAAACTATACTGTGGCGTCAGGGTTACCCAATGCAAATAAATGCAGGTACACCTATCCATATGTGGCACAGTACTACAAATACCCCAATATTATATAACTGTTGATCAGAGCAGCCTCTAAGCGATATCAAAGAGATCAGGCTCATTAATGCCAGTCAGATGCAGAAACCAGAAAACTGCCAACCCAGTATTCTCATTATGAGAAGTTGCTGTCACTGATCAGTCAGCTCACTAAAAAGTTAAGACCGTTAAATCATTATGCTGATGGAAAAAGAACTGATAAAGCATAACCTAAAAAGGAAATAATAGATAAACCTCTACTCCTGTTTAATAAACATGGAATGGGTGATGGCTGGGTGATAAGTGGACATATTTATTCTTATTTGTTTAGACTGTTGTCTTCATCTTTCTCATATTCACAATGTTTCAGCTGCTGTACACTCTGAACTACTTCTGTTGACTGGAATTTTAAACCAAACCTTTTATTCTAATCATTGGCGTAGATTGTTCTCATTCCATGAGTCATGCTATTTCCAGCAGTGGCAAACAAAAACTTAGGGAGTTGAGTTAAATGGAGATAACTAAGACACCCGGAAGTGTCATACCTGAAGAAGGTCAGAGTGTATAATGGTTGAAACGTTGTGAATATAACAATAAAGATGAAGACAACAGTCCAGAGAAAGAGTAAATATCTCAACTCAGAAATATAGATAAATATATTCTCTTATCAATCTGTTCACAGCACAGAAGGCCGGGCAATTTTATCGAAACACCATCTGTAGGAAGGTTGCCAGATAAGGCCCTAGACCCCATCCAGGCTAAGGAGGAATTGATAGATTATTAAAACCTTTATAAGGTTATTCCAGGAGTTGGAATCAAAGAAATATTAACATAGAATAATATTACGTAACTCGCAGTATAGCCTGGTGTTGCTCGGGTGTAATGAAAGCTTTAAAACTAATCTATTGTTCTGGAGCTCAGACTCTTTGGACATTGGCACGAAAGACTAAAAAGCAATAGTTGTTTCCAGTCAAAGCAAAACCATAGATTGAAAGAAAAATGAACGGATGTAAGTCATATTTTTATTTCTGGTATTGATGTCAAGTAAGTTTTCCGTAGCAAACTGAATTTGGAATGCTAAATAAGTCCTCTGAGTAAATGGTATCATGGCTGTGAATAAGAACTACAGTTATACCTTCTTAGAGCAAAACCTGACACAAAAACCAAAACAAAAGGGCTGAAAACCTGATTTTGATCAGACCTGATAGGATATTGGGGTATCGATTTCCAATATCGGAGTCAAATAAGTCATCCAAGGATAAACTAACCTAAGTAAATCCATGAAAACTTATTGTACCCATTGGGTACAATAAGTTGAAGAAAATGAGCCATATTGATAGCCGAATATTGGTTTTTGATCAGATTCAATAGAATATCGTGGGTATTGATTTCCGATATCAGGAAAAATGAGTGGTCTAAGAAGATCTACTAATGTTTGAAACTAAAAGCTATAATTTTACCAAGTTAGAGCAAAAACTGCAGCAAGAACCATGATAAAAGGGCTGGAATCCTGATCTTGATCAGACCTGATCAGATATCGTGTTTTGATTTCCGATATTGGGGGGGGGGGGTTCGGAAAAAATAAGTAGCTATTTGTGTGAAGTTTGGTGAAAATTGGATAAAAATTGCGGATTTGTATAAAGGATAGACAGACAGACAGACACACACACAAACACCTTGCTTTATATATATATATATAAAAAGCAAATTTTTTCTTTAAAAGTGTTTAGTAGAAAATGTCATGATATGATGCCATTTCTGACACTAGAAAATAAGTATACAATAGAAATCAAAGATGATCAGTCAGTCAGTTAAGTGCCATATGTGATACACGCTTTGGGCAATCATGTCTCGAAAAAGACATGACTAACTGGGCATAAGATTATCCTGCAATAGGTTGCCATTGCTTTCTGCAGTAGACTGGTTGCCAGCCAAGGCTATAGAACCTAATCTGCCCTGTTATTTGACTCATAACTAGAGGGAGAAGAGATGTATTATTATGTAGTAAGAAGTGGGGAATCAGTTTATTACTTCATAACAATAAAGAACTGATCCCCCACTTTATAACCAGTAGAAGCCTTAATTATGATTCCAACTCATATTCATTCAGTCAATTAAGTGCTGTATGTGATACACGCTTTGGGTGATCATGTCTCGAAAGAGACATGACTGACTGGGCAGAACATTATCCCGCAGTAGGTTGCCATTACTTTCTGCGGTAGACCGGTTGCCAGCTAAGGCTATAGAACCCAATCTGTCCTATTATTTAACTCATAACTGGAGGGAAGAGATGGATTAATACCTTTCCCAAGGGTATTTGTACGAAAGTGAATGCCATGAATTCAAACTTGCATTCAAACTCAGCTCCCTGATCTGTTGTTCTGAGTCAATATCCACTGCACCACAACCCACATCCAGATAATTAGTCAGTTAAGTGCCATACGTGAAACACGCTTGGGTGATCATGTCTTGAAAGAGGCTTGACTGACTGGGCAGGAGATTATCCTGCAGTAGGTTGCCATTGCTTTCTGTGGTAGACTGGTTGCCAGCCAAGGCTATAGAACCCAATCTGTCCTGTTATTTAACCCATAACTGGAGGGAAGAGACGGATTAATACCTTTCCCAAGGGTATTTGCGCGTAAGTGAATGCAATGAATTCAACTGGAATTCGAACTCAGAATTTTGAATTCGAAATCCAGATAATAATAAATTAAAAACGAATGAGGGAAACTTTAGCAGACTATCAGACACTTGTATATAAGATAGTACAGTCATCAGCTCAAATAAAATGAAGGCTGAATTTGCTGGATCTATTTTGTTTATTCTCTCTTGCACATTTCCTTTTAAAGATAAAAATATTCAATTTTAGACTCAATATTTTGTTTTTCAATATATCAAACCTCAAACACTATCCCGACAGTAAACCCATATTTCTATGACAAACATTTTAATATCTCTGATTTCTCTGTCTAGCCAAATCCCAAATGTATATTGATTGTTACTGAAGGGTTAGAATCAAAGGAAATACTTCGATCGATCACACGATCAAAAGACAAGAGCTACACCAGTTTTGCAGTGATCACAAGTGAACTAGGAAAGCAGGCCTGTCACGGCTTTTCAGCAACATGTCAGTTGGCAATACTACTTGACAGGCACAAGTATTGCTCTGATGACAACAACTATGATTCACTTCCCTTTGAGCAGGTACAAGATTAAACAGTTTAGGAAGGCCAGGGGCAAAGTTAGATAATTATTGAAAATGGAAAAATTTTGATCCTAGATCAACTGGTTCATAAACTGTGACTTTGCGAGCATTCAGATCAAAACAGCCGCAACTGTCATGAGCATTCAATCTGCTTTCAGGCAGTTAACAAATCAAATGAAAGAGAGAAGGAAGGACACGGTTAACAAGTGCAGATTTAACAGACAGAAACCTTTCTTTAGTTATGTATGGACAAACAACAGAAGAAAGTGTCTGATTTTATAAACTTCCTCATATATTTCATAATTTTGTTCTATAGAGAAAGTAAGTAAAAAAGTCTGCAAATGCTATTCATTCTATGTGAGTGTGTGTTAGACTGTTTTTTTATGTTTTATCAACCTTTTGCAGGTTATTTGAAGCCAGAATATATATCTTACATTGTAAGAATTTTTCGGAGATAGTAATGATTTCCTGATACACGTCTTACTAATTAACCTATAGATGAGGGATAAGAGGGTGACATATGGTGGGGATCACCCCTTTTTGGATACAAGAATGCACTCGCCTGATGTATACATATAATCCTGCCTATAGAGTGAACGAGAGAGTTTAGTAAGGATTCAGTTGGTCTGTGAGTTGGTGCATATTAAGTTGGAGTTATTTTGGATATCGACTCATTCCCCGGACTTACTTCTTCACTACAAGACTATATATATTGATTCTACTAATAGTATTCCTAGTATTTCTGAACTGACTAACCCGTGTTCCGGTTTGTATATTTTTGTTCAATAAAACTTACATTTTCTATCTCCATATTTGCTTTTGTTATTTATTATTTTGTGTGGTTTCTCAACCAGAATCTACAACTTACCTTTCCCAAGTGTGTTTGGACATAAGTGTAAGCAAATCAACTGAAACTGATTTCTCTCTTAAACAAGAGTCAATCTCATAATAATCAACAACAAATGACAAATCAATAATAAATAAAGAGTAAAAAGGTAACACTATAAAAAAGCTAAAATTAACCTCATTTGGATCAATTATTCCTTTACCATCATCTAGAATAATTTGAAATATAACTGTTACCACCTACCAAGTAACCATTAGATTAATAACTTTCAATATGCGCCGTATCCCTTCAGGACATAGGCGATCATGGCCTTCCATATCTCAATATCCCTTGGAAAGGGATAGGGAGATATAGAAGGACATTAGAATAAATAAAAACAATACAAATAATAATAATAATAATGGTAAAAACAGCAATTGACAGAAAGAAACTGAATATATTAATAACATAATAAAAAAGAAAATTATATAAAAAACTTAAAACATAGATATGTATCAGCTGCTGACAAAAATAAAATTAAACTCATCGCTTATTACAAAAACTAAAAAATCACGATGGAAAAATAGAAATACAGGTATACCTCAGGTTATATTGTTTTGAGTTAAGTCTTTCTCATTTACACGCCATCAGTCAAAAGAAAATATATGGAAAAATAAAAATCAAGTTTTTTTTTATTCAACTTTAACTGGCCTGAAGATTGTGTTCAAGAATGATACAGACTGTCGCAGCTTGGTGTTGACCTCATGTCTGCTTTTATATTTACATGAATTATCTCTGATATTGAGTACTTTTAAAGATAAATATCAGTCAGTCAGTTAAGTGCCATACGTGATACACACTTGGGCAATCATGTCTCAAAAGAGACATGACTGACTGGGCAGAAGATTATCCCACAGTAGGTTGCCATTATTTTCTGCCGTAGACTGGTTGCCAGCCAAGGCTATACAATATAGTCAAAACTGTATTCTTATTATATATATATATATATATATATATATATATATATATTATAAATTATGTTTTAGAACATGTACATTATTTTTTAATATATGTCCTCGACAATCATGTTGGGTGCCCAACGTTTCTTCGGGAGGTAAAAGCAAAACTGAATTCGTTTGATTTTTTATAAATAATCTCGCCTAAATACAAAACAATCCACACTTAAATAGATCAAATTACGAAAGTCTACAACAAAGTTTAATATTCCAAAGGAAAAAAATAGCTCCTAAAAAAAAAAAAAAAAAAAAAAAAAAAAAAAAAAAAAAAAAAAAAAAAAGCTACCAAATTAAAAAAGAATCAAAAAAATTAAAAGGAAAAAAATCGATCCTCTAAATTCAATATTAAGATTAAATATACAAATTTAGAAACATTATAAAAGCTGACAAAATAGAAATTTGCATTTACTTCCAAAAGAATGCAAGTTTAGACTTTTTAGAAACAACTTTACCTAAATACAATAATATATGAATAAACACCCTGATCCGGCTAAAATAAAAAAATAAAGAAAATATAAAAAACAAAAATAAAATACAAAATATGCCATACTGAAAAAAATCAAAATTAAAAAGGAAAAACACCCCACGCCTATCACGTCTATATCAGGAACCCTAAGAAAAACAGCCTCGCCACTAAATGAAAGAGAATAAATAAAATTTGTTGGGTAACAACAGACACAAATAAATCAAGTGATAGCTAAGCAAGACGCCTAAAAATTCTTAAGGTCAACAAACAAGACAAGTCCCCAATCACACACACAAGAAAACCCCACGCAAACACACAAAACTAACCAAGTAATAACCCCCCACCACACACACACACACACCAATCTCTGTGAAATTCTAACAAAAAGATATACCAGACATACAATCCAACAGATAATACCATTAATCAACAATTTAGCACTTACACACCAGGCTCTTCAAAACCCTAACAGACAACAGAAGACACATTCCTTTCATTATCAATAACCCCAACCAACCTCCCACAACAACAATGAACCAAATATAGGGAGCAGACAATTCAGGTCATTGAAACAAACATGATTGTTGAGGACATATATTAAAAAATAATGTACATGTTCTAAAACATAATTTATAATAAATATTCACAGCTCTATACATCATATATCGAGCACTGTTTTAAATTAATGTTTTGGATGGAAAAAACTCTTTCTTTGTTCTGTACCCACTCGGATATATATATATATATATATATATATGTATGTGTGTGTTTATTTAACCAGCCATTTTTAATTTATATAAATTTGAATAAAACACCACTTTTGCTGATATCCCACTCCACCCCTGCTTTGCCATCTATCTGCTCAAGGCCATCAAGTATGTCATGCATTTCTTTCCTTTGTCTCTCTTTTTCTCTATCCATCCAGTGAGCATCAGATTCTCCAAGCCCTCCTTCCTCAGAAACTTCAGTTGTCTCTTTCTGATGTTAAGTATCAATTTCCTTTTTGTTTCCATCCTCTCAAAACCCTTGTCGTTACTCACATGTTCTGAACATGGTATCCTCAGCATCTTTCTGTAGAACTAGATTTAAGTTGCTTCAAGTCTTTTCTTCATCTTTCAGATTGTCCAGCATTTGCTGCCATATTTGTTTCCAGCAAAATCTATTAATACTTTACTTAGCTTTGGGAATACATCTTTGGCCATCCCAATACACATTTAGATCTCAGTGTCACACTTTCAATCCTCTGTTAGAACACATCCCAGGTATTTAAATTTTTGTATCTGCTTGATTTTAGTATTCCTGACTTGTAGTTGGCATTTTGGGTTCCTCTTTTTGCTGGTTATCATGCATTCAGTTTTCTTGTAATTTATATATAATTCTTTCTTTACAATTTCTTTAACTATTTCCTGGAGGAGGTCTTGTAGCTTCCTTTCTCTGCCTGCTATGAACACTGTATCATCTGTGTATCTTATATTGTTAAGATTGCAGCCGCCAATGATGTATCCTGGCAGGACTTCTAGAGATCTCGGAATTGTCTCACTGGACCTTGTTATCATACGTGATACATGCTTGGGCAATCATGTCTCAAAAGAGACATGACTGACTGGGCAGAAGATTATCCTGCAGTAGGTTGCCATTACTTTCTGTGGTAGACTGGTTGTCAGCCAAGGCTATACACAACCCAATCTGTCCTGTTATTTAACCCATAACTGGAAGGAAGAGATGGATTAATACCTTTCCCAAGGGTATTTGCACTTAAGTGAATACAAGAAAAAATAAATATAGCATACCTTAAAACTGTATTCATATTTTATATATATATATATATGTGTGTGTGTGTGTGTGTGTGTGTGTGTGTGTTTATTTAACCAGCCATTTTTAATTTATACAAATTTGAATAAACCAACATTAGAATAAATAAAAACAAGCAATACAAATAATAATGGTAAAAACAGCATTTGACAGAAACCAACTGTATATATTAATCACATAGTAAAAAAAAAATTACATAAAAAACATAAAACATAAATATGTATCAGCTGCTGACAAAAATAAAATTAAACTCATCGCTTATTATAAAAACTAAAAAATCACTATGGAAAAATAGTATACAGGTATACCTCAGGTTATATTGTTTTGAGTTAAGTCTTTCTTGTTTACATGCTATCAGTCAAAAGAAAATATATGGAAAGTTTAATTTATTTTACGTTTGTTCGTCACAAATAATAAAGTTATAATATCACTAGAAAAGTGTTAAAAGCACATAAAATCATGTTACTGTACAATAAATAAAAATAAAAGTATATAAAATTATATTAAAATATGTACATTTACAGTTAATCATTATAAATCCTAGAGAATGAAATATGAAAACATCTGTGACTGTGTTGTTGATGATGATGATCCATAACCATCTACATCCGTGATGTAAATAAACAAATTGAATGTAAATATTGGTAAATTTAACATAAATTAGTTTATTTTCTATAATCACAAAATAATCTTAATAATTGTATTTGTTATTTTACCTTACAAAATCATTTTATTTTATAATGTCTTAGAGCAAACCACATTCACAAAGAAAGAGTCTGCAATGTACTGTAAAGATCGCCAAATTGTAAACATCTACAACATTTACAAGTTTGTACGTACATGTATTCATAAAAATTAGATTACTTTTTTTTCTGTACTATATTAAAAACTAACATTTATTTGTTTGTATGCTTAAAATAGATTCTTATTGGCCATATATTATTAAAAATGCATTTATAAATAAAATACAGAACTGGTAATGGTTATTTGTGATTTAGCCTAGAGACAAGTAAAATTTACTTAGTTTCTTTTTTGACCTAAGTCACCTCTCCTAGAACAAATTAAAGATGTAAGGTAAAGTATACCTGTATAAATTTCATTTATAAGAATGATTTTAGGTAAATCTATGACAAAGTGGAAAAATATTTTTTATGTCACGCATTTCATCTTTTAGGGCATCATCAGACCAAAGTGATGTTTACATTTATATGATTATATGTGTGAATGAAGGAGAGGGGACAATGAATATTTAAAAATGGAAAATAAATTTAAATTTTAGCATCCCTTCTCCTTCTTGGGCATATGTAGTTACATTAACTTTAGTCTGATGATCACGATCAGTCAGTTAAGTGCCATACGTGATACATGCTTGGACAATCATGTCGCAAAAGAGACATGACTGATGGGTAGAAGATTTTTCTGCAGTAGGTTGCTATTACTTTCTGTGGTAAACTGGTTTCCAACCAAGGATATAGAACTCAATCTGTTCTGCTATTTAATCCATAACTGGAGGGAGAAGAAACAGATTCATACCTTTCCCAAAGGTATTTGCACGTATGTGAATGCAACAAATTCAACTGGAATTTGAACTTGGCTCTCCAATTTCTCATTCTGAGTTGATATCCACTGCACTGTAATGCACATTCAATGACCACTATCAATAATACAAAAAACTTCTATAATAAAAATTATCTATTGATGACTAGCAGTATAGCCCAGCGTTGCTCGGGTGTAATGAAAGCTTTAAAACTAATTCATGGTCCTGGAGCTCAGACTCTTTGGATGTTGACATGAAAGACTAAAAAGCAATAGTTGCTTCAGTTAAAGCGAAACACTATACTGAAAGAAAAATGAATGGATGTAAGTCAAATTTTGATTTCTTGGTATTGGTATCTAATAAGATTTTTTTGTTGTAAACTGAATTTTTGAAGGCTAAATAAGTCCTCTTAGTAAATGGTATCATGGCTGCGACTAAGAACTACAATTATACCTACTTAGAGCCAAACCCAAAGCAAAAAATTAAAAAAAGGGCTGTAAAAATAGACATACAGGCAGATAAACATATACATACACATAAACATCTTGCTTTTCATATATATATATATATATATATATATATATATATTTAAAATTGATTTTCTGCACTATTGTAAGAACTGCAACCTTGAAACCTCTGAATATAGTTTCTTATGTCTTCGTCTATGAGTGTATCAAATTTGATTAAAATTGGACCACTCCTTCTATAACCCAATTTGTTTCTATTATCAATTTTTGATATTTATCAGGGGTACCGTGACACAAAAACCTAGCTAAGAACACTCGCAGACGCTTATAGTACAACTGTGTAAATTTTCAAGAAATTTGGTTCAGCCATTTCAGAGTCTATAGGTAATGGATACACACACACACACACATACATACAGACAAAGTTCCATTTATAAATAAGTTTAGATATTGAGCACTTTTACACACAAATACAGCATACCTTAAAACTACATTCTTGTCATATATATATATATATATATATATATATATACATACATACACACACACATGTACATTGGATATTGTTAAACAGTAATTGCAAATACTGTACACAGACATACACCATTTCAGTCATTATTCCAGAATTTTTTTTAAGTGGAAAACAATTACCTTTATAATGCAAAGCTCTATACTGTTGGCAGCAAAATACACCTTTCTCATGAATTGTCTTGAATAGAAAATCTGTTAATTGCTTTCTGAGAACTAAAATTTTCAAACATCATCTATTTTTCTTAATTCCCTGATAGAAAGGAAAGTTGCAATATATCTGTCTGCTGGGAACCTAGGACATTAGAATAATTCAGCAACCAGACTATTCCAGGTCACCAATGGGTATGACATATCAGGTTATAACACACTGACAGGCAAAGTAGTCACACCTTTTGAGTAACTATTATAGAAACAGTTTAATATGTTATACTATTTTAACATTGCAAAACAAAACAAAAGAGAGTGTTTTTTTACTTTATTTTAATTACACAGAGTATACGTCTGAAATTGATATGTATGCAGGGGTGGGGGATGTTATTGAAATGATTGAATTAAGAGACAAACCCCAAATATGCAAATCCTAACAAATAAAAAAACAAAAAACCTAAGTATGCAAACCAGGTTCAAGCTATGAAAATGCTAGGAAGGGCAAAAAAAAAAAATATCAGCAGTAAGATTGAGTAAATAACAACAAAGATGAAGATAATAATTACAATTATAGATGAAATAAGGAAAATACTTCATGCAAGGAATTTAGAAAATGGTAGGAAGGCCAATGAATATATCAGAATGAAGATCCAGTTAACAAAAAACAATTACCTGAATAATATGAACAAATGCTGAAAAGTTCTTGACTGACCCTCCCCATTTCCTCACAATCTATATTCTGATATTTGGTTGTAAAAATACAATTTCAAGAAGTGAGTTACCACCTTGGTGGCTTGTATTAGTCTTAGAAATTCAGAAAACAAGCAACACTTAAGTTACATATTCAACATTGATTAACTTTGCTGATAAATACAGCTAAGACAGACTTGAATAGAAAAATGAAAGCAATAATCTTGTTTTCTTTGTGATTGAGTGAGTTAATGATTTCTTAATGAACAGAGAGATTAGTTGGTATAAAAGCAAGGATTTGAAATGGAAGTTTCTAAGGGGTCTAGAAACCCCATCTTGAAAGAATGACAATACACTCTTCCTTACTATATCTATCCATGCTTTTCTTTTCTTTCTTTTTCACCCTTAGAAGGCCCAAGAGTCACTCAAGGTAATGATTTCTAAAGTCGTTGTAGAGGAATACAAGAAAGGTGCATATTATGAGGATATGTAGAATAGATAATGGCTGACTTTAGACTTGAAAACATTAAGATTGTAGTGATCAGAGAAGCATCCACTTGGGTGTCTGTTCTGCAAAGCAACACTCCTTGGGAAGGAGCTTGTCTGAGTGAAAGTTCCTCTTTACTAATGAAATACAAAAGGAATGAGGACTTTATCTGAACATCTGTCAAATGAAAAAAATAGTAAAAGATCCTACAACAAAGTGACTTGTAAGCAAACTCATGTGACAGGCCAATCCATGCCCTAATACTTTCCTGCTATTGCTTTGTGCCAAACTAAGTCTTGAAAATAGTAATGAGACGGGTGTCACCAACAATTTATTTCTATTCGAAACAACAAACTATGTAGTTTCCCCTTCAAAGTAACCCGTTTGAGTCTAATGCACTTTGTTATCCTTCTCTGACACGCTTCGACGCATTCTTGACAAAATTCTTCTTGGGTGCCCCTCAGCTCTGTCGTTACGACCCTCTTGATGGCCTCCATGGCTTCAAAATGGATCCCCTGGATGATCCACTTAATCTTGGGGAAAGGAAAAAAGTCACACGGAGCAAGATCAGGCGAATAAGGGCGGTTGTTCCAGTATGACGATATTCTTCTGGGCCAGGAACTGCCAGATGCTCAGGGATTTGTGAGCAGGTTTGTTGTCATGGTAAAGTAGCCATGATATATCCTGCCACAAAAGCATGTGAAAAAATGCAATGGTTTCAGAAAGCTAAGAATACAGTTATATACTCCCAAGATATCAGGTTAGATGATAGCACAATCTGCTCATCCGCCCCCCCCCCACCCACACACACACACAGCACACCCAGTCCTGTTATTTTTTAAACAGACCTTGTATATAAAGACTAATTTGGTAGCTAGGTGAATTCAAGTTTTACTAGTTGTACTTACTAGTATGATTTATAAGTGACTAAGGGTGATTGGTTAGCAAATTTGTCTAGTACACAACATGTGTAACAAGATCAAACCTGGCTAAGTGTCTCCTTCCATGACTTAGTCCCAGACTAGGCGAAGTTGAATAGGGATTTAGAACATTTCTGGAATTTGATAGAAGAACCAAAGAAAGTCAAAAGATCTCTGCAAAACTGTCGAATATGCATCTTATTTCTTGTGACTACTGGTAGCGTATGCTGATTGTAATTACTGCTGTGAGGTTCTTAGAATTTAGACTAGTTTGTATCTGTTTTCTTCTAACCATTTACTTGTGTTTTATAAAAATATACTAAATTTTTCGGTTGTCTGAAGGCCGTTTTGACTTTAACTAAGTTAAAACTTAGTATTTTTTTGTTTTTTTAACATCAATTATTTGTATATTTAATTGGGACGTTAGCATCCCTGTAAGTCCAAAAAATATAAACCTACAAAGGGCGGAAGAACTCTCAAAGAGTCAACGACCAGCTAACTAGAGGTGATGTCTCAATAAACCATCGTGGAGAAGGCAACGGGATACCACTCCACTATCTACCCCCGCTCAATCATGGATAGTTACAGCAAATATATTAAAGCCAACAGCGTGAAGGGGGTTGCTTCCTTGGGAAGCAACTCCTCGCTCGGTAAGGATCGGCATGGGCAACAGGTGCCACCTGACCGTCATCCGGCGACTGTTAGCACCAACGGTGTAAAGGGGACATATTACTCCAAAATTTGTCCCTCACCAGGGAAAGAACAACATGAGCAACAGGTGTCTCTGGACTGTTACCCTGCAACTGTGCGTATCAAAGACAAACTCACTATAGGAACATGGAACGTCAGGACACTGAACTGTGGACAACTAGAGAATGTCAAACAGGAGATGAACAGACTGAATATCAGCATCCTAGGCATATGTGAAACAAGATGGCCTAATAATGGAGATTTCAGTAGCGACACCCACAGGATAATATATGCAGGAGGTAAAAAACACGAAAAAGGGGTCGCTTTAATACTAAACAAATAAGTGAAGAGATGTGTACTTGGCTACTGGCAACTGTCAGAGAGAGTCCTCTTGGTTAAACTGCGGGGAAGGCCCCTCAATATAGCTATTATAGTAGTTTATACGCCAACAACTCAAAGCTCGGAGGACGAAATAGAATCTTTCTATTCAATACTGGACAGTGCTAAGGCTCAGTGCAAAAGCCAAGAAGTTAGGATAATAATGGGGGACTTAAATGCAAAGGTAGGTAAAGATAGAGAAGGAGACATGAACGGCAACTTCGGACTAGGAGAGCGCAACGAAAGAGGAGAAAAATGGATCCAATGGTGCTCAGCCAATGAGAAGGTCATTACTAACACCTGGTTCCAAGAACACCCATGACGTTTATGGACATGGAGAAGTCCAGGAGGTGACACGAAGAACCAAATAGATTATATAACGATAAACAAGAGATTCAGGAACCCAGTAGTCCAATGCAAAACATACCCAGGTGCTGACTGCGGAAGTGACCACGTCCCAGTCATCTGCAAACTAAAAGTGAAACTCCGAAGACTGAAGAAGCCCAGCATATCACCAAGGCTGCAATATGACACACTAGAGGATGATCTCACCCTGCAGAAAGAATATAATAACAGCGTGAGGGAGAAATATGAAGAACAAATTGGAAAAGGATACTCAAAATGGGATTCACTAAAAGAAGCGATGGTGACCTCAGTGAACAACATAGCCCCAAAGGAAATGAGACGCAGAAGAAAAAACGAGTGGATGACCAAAGAGATCCTCCACATGATGCAAAGGAGACAAAAAGTAACGCCAAGACACGGAGCAGAGTACAAAAAACTTCACAAGGAGATAAGGAACAAATGCAGACAAGCCAAAGAGGAATGGCTCAACAACAAATGTGCATAAGTAGAGAGACTGAGCAGGAACAACAAAGCAGAGATGCATAAAGAGATAAGAGAACTGACAGGACAAAAAACCTGCTCCTCAACAGGATGCATAAAATCCAAGGAAGGGGCAATCATATTAGAGAAAGAGGAAATACTCCAGCGATGGGAAGAATACATAAAGGATCTCTTTTGCGACAAGAGAGAACAACCGAGAATACACAAGGAGATGGATGGACCGGAAATACTAAAATCCGAAGTGGAAGCTGCAATGGCCAAAATGAACAGAAACAAAGCACCTGGTCCAGATGGCATAGTGATAGAGCTGCTGACAGCCTTAGAAGAATATGGCATAGAAAAGATTACCGACATAATAAACAAAATTTATAGCAGCGGAATAATACCAGACGACCTATGCAAGTCGATATTTATAGCGCTGCCGAAGAAACCTGGTGCAAATGAGTGCGAACTACACAGAACTATCAGCTTAATGAGTCACATTACAAAACTGATTGTCAGAATCCTGATGAATAGAGCGAGAAGCAGAATCAGGCCAGAGATAGAGCAGGAACAGTGCGGGTTCGTCAAAGACACTGGAACAAGGAACGCCATATTCATGATTAGGATGCTCTCTGAAAGGGCATTACAAATGAAGAAAGACTTGTACCTGTGCTTCATTGATTACGCGAAGGCATTTGACAAAATACGACACAAAGAATTGATGGAGATGCTGGGCAACCTCGACATTTTCGGCAAAGACATAAGAATAATTAAGAATCTCTACTGGCAGCAAACGGCCTGCATACGGACAGGTAATGATCTCAGTAGATACACAAAGATAGAAAAAGGCGTAAGACAAGGATGTGTCTTTTCACCGGATTTGTTCAACCTATACAGCGAGAATATTTTGAGGACCCTAGATGACACACCAGGATTTGTTATTGGAGGCCACAACCTGAACAACATAAGATATGCGGACGATACAGTGCTGATTGTGGACACGGAAAGGAAACTACAAGACCTCATACAGAAAGTAGCAGTGGAGAGTGACAAGAAGGGACTACAAATAAACTTTAAGAAAACAGAGTGCATGGTCATCAGCAAAAGATACAACCCAAAATGCCAAATACAGGTGGGGGACAACAGAATCAAACAAGTACAAGAATTTAAGTACCTAGGAAGTGTTCTAATTGGAGATGGAAAGTGCGACACGGAGATCCGATGGCGAATTGGCATGGCAAAGGACGCGTTCCAGAAGATGAGCAAAATACTAACACACAGGAAAATCTCAATAGAAACGAAGAAAAGAGTTCTAGACTGCTACGTGATGTCAGTTCTTCAATATGGCTGTGAATGCTGGACAATATCATCGAAAATGAGGACAAAACTGGAAGCGGCCGAAATGTGGTTCTACAGAAGGATGCTACGGATATCGTGGACTGAGCATACAAGCAATGACGAGGTGTTAGAAAGAATGGCAACAAAAAGGAAATTGATGCTGAGCATCAGGAAGTGACAACTGAAGTTCCTGGGACATGCAATGAGGAAGGAGAGCCTGGAGAACCTGATACTGACTGGACAGATGGAAGGAGAGACAGAGGAAGGCAGCGGATAACATATTTGCAAGGCCTGATCAGGTGGATGACGGAACGGGGGTTGCCAGGAGCAACAGGAGCAAACCTACTAAGAGCCACAAGGGATAGGGAGATGTGGAGAGCTATGATCGCCTACGTCCTGAAGGGACAGGGCACATAGAAGAAGAAGAGAAAGGTACTGGACATTTACTATCCACAGTTCAGCAATTAGGCAACATCACAATTTTTTTTTTCTTTTTCCAAAATTAGCATGTTCTTTTACTCAAAATAGACAACATAGTGGTCCAAACAACAAAGATGAGGATACTAATCCCTAATAAATCATGCAATAATGATCGTACTTTATCACAGATTTGTATTAGTAGAAGAAAGGGTGGAGAGTGTCCAAACTGAAATATAGTGATCAAAACAACAAAGATGAGAATCTTCATCAACATGCCATGTCTTTTCAGGATGTTTTATAGCTCATACATCATAACAAATTTTGTCTCTTTGTTATTTCTTCTAAACATTGTTCTGCAATTCATTTATACAAGCTCACTGGGTAGGTTATGTTTTGCTTTCTTTCATCACTCTTACCTTCAATCAGTCCTGTGACTCTCAAATTTTCCAGGCCCTCTTCTGTCTCTTCCTGATATTAAGTATGTGCGCTTTTTGTTTCCATTTTCACTAAAACTTTGTTATTGCTCACATATTTGGTTCATGGTATTCTCAGAAGCCTTCTGTAGAACCACATTTCTGTTGCTCTAAGTCTCTTCTTCATCTGTGATGAAATTGCCCAGCATTCACTGCCATATACGATGAGGACTGATATTACATAACAGTTCAGTGTTCTTTACTTTATTCCTAATGAAATTTTCTTAATACTTTGCTTTGCTTTTGGAAGGCAGCTTTTACTATCCCAATATGCCTTTGGATTTTGGTGTCACACATTCTGTCTTCTTTTAAAATGCTTCTCAGATATTTAGATTGTTGTACTTGTTTGATTTTGGTATCTCCAATTTGTCATTTGTATATTGGGCTCTTCCTTTAGCTAACGGCCATGCATTCTTTCTTCTTGCAGATGACACTGAGTCCTTTCTTCTTGCTTTCCTTCACTAACATCTATGCAAGCTCTAGAGCTGTGATATTTATGGATGATTGTTTAATTTAATCCAATCAGTTTTATCAACTTGTGAAATACAGGTTGTTTTGAATAAGAAAACTTCCAGATCCTTTCATACAAACACTAGTGTTCCTTAAGGCTCTATCTTAGGTCCTACACTTTTCCTGATCTATTTCTTTTTTAAACCATTTCACCTCAAGCAAGGCATTCCACTGCCACTATTGAGCAGGGGGTTACTTAGCGGAAGGTGCTGAGAGAGTGATTAGATATAGGAAATGTCAGAAGGAGGTTGATAGACAGGTAAGGAGGTACATAGGAAGGGTGTTTGAGAAAATGAGTGTGAGTTAGTGTGTTAGGAAGTGTCTATTGACCTTACATTTAAACTCCTGAAGATTGTAGCTGTCGGGGAAGCAAGTATGTGGAAGGGAATTCCACAGGCGGGAGGTGCGAGAAAAGAAGCTGTTGGAGTAGAAATTGTGGTTACATTTTATTGGTTTCACTGTAAAAGGGTGGGACCTAGTTGCTAATCTAGTATCTCATGCAAATTCGTACCTAGGGGGCACCAGTGATCTAAGTTCATCAGAGCAGAAGCTGTGAAAGTATTTATAGAAGAGGCACAGGGAAGCCACGTCACGCCAGTGAGAGAGTGACTGCAGGCGGTCTGCCAAGTTGGTATCGATCACATTCCAGATTCTCCGTTGTATTTTGTCAAGAACCCCGGATCTTCATCAATGATCTTACTGATGTAATCAATTCCTAAGTAGGCATCTATACAGATTATAGCACCATTTATGGCTACCTCAATAAGAAATCTGCCAAGGCTAATAAAGAAAACCTGGCTGCTGCACTTCAAAAGGACTCCAATCTGTGATTGAATGGCATAGGACATGGCCTGTTAATTTTAATGCCTCCAAAATGAAACTACTCTCCTTTTAACCACCATAGAGAAACTTTCCTGCTTCTCCTTAAGTAAAACACATTGCATCTTCTTGACTTCACTTTTTCAACTGAAAATGGCTAGTAAATCTTAATGCCTCCAAACCGAAGCTGCTCTCCTTTAACCACCATAGAGAAACTTTCCTGCTTCTCCTTAAGTAAAACACATTGCATCTTCTTGACTTCACTTTTTCAACTGAAAATGGCTAGTAAATCTTAATGCCTCCAAAACAAAGCTGCTCTCCTTTAACCACCATAGAGAAACTTTCCTGCTTCTCCTTAAGTAAAACACATTACACCTTCTTGACTTCACTTTTTCAACTGAAAATGGCTAGTAAATCTTAATGCCTCCAAACCGGAGCTGCTCTCCTTTAACCACCATAGAGAAACTTTCCTGCTTCTCCTTAAGTAAAACACATTGCACCTTCTTGACTTCACTTTTTCAAATGAAAATGGCTAATAAATCTTAATGCCTCCAAACCGAAGCTGCTCTCCTTTAACCACCATAGAGAAACTTTCCTGCTTCTCCTTAAGTAAAACACATTGCATCTTCTTGACTTCACTTTTTCAACTGAAAATGGCTAGTAAATCTTAATGCCTCCAAAACAAAGCTGCTCTCCTTTAACCACCATAGAGAAACTTTCCTGCTTCTCCTTAAGTAAAACACATTGTACCTTCTTGACTTCACTTTTTCAACTGAAAATGGCTAGTAAATCTTAATGCCTCCAAAACGAAGCTGCTCTCCTTTAACCACCATAGAGAAACTTTCCTGCTTCTCCTTAAGTAAAACACATTGCACCTTCTTGACTTCACTTTTTCAACTGAAAATGGCTAGTAAATCTTAATGCCTCCAAAACGAAGCTGCTCTCCTTTAACCACCATAGAGAAACTTTCCTGCTTCTCCTTAAGTAAAACACATTGCATCTTCTTGACTTCACTTTTTCAACTGAAAATGGCTAATAAATCTTAATGCCTCCAAACCGAAGCTGCTCTCCTTTAACCACCATAGAGAAACTTTCCTGCTTCTCCTTAAGTAAAACACATTGCATCTTCTTGACTTCACTTTTTCAACTGAAAATGGCTAATAAATCTTAATGCCTCCAAACCGAAGCTGCTCTCCTTTAACCACCATAGAGAAACTTTCCTGCTTCTCCTTAAGTAAAACACATTGCACCTTCTTGACTTCACTTTTTCAACTGAAAATGGCTAGTAAATCTTAATGCCTCCAAAACAAAGCTGCTCTCCTTTAACCACCATAGAGAAACTTTCCTGCTTCTCCTTAAGTAAAACACATTACACCTTCTTGACTTCACTTTTTCAACTGAAAATGGCTAGTAAATCTTAATGCCTCCAAAACAAAGCTGCTCTCCTTTAACCACCATAGAGAAACTTTCCTGCTTCTCCTTAAGTAAAACACATTGCACCTTCTTGACTTCACTTTTTCAACTGAAAATGGCTAGTAAATCTTAATGCCTCCAAACCGAAGCTGCTCTCCTTTAACCACCATAGAGAAACTTTCCTGCTTCTCCTTAAGTAAAACACATTGCATCTTCTTGACTTCACTTTTTCAACTGAAAATGGCTAATAAATCTTAATGCCTCCAAACCGAAGCTGCTCTCCTTTAACCACCATAGAGAAACTTTCCTGCTTCTCCTTAAGTAAAACACATTGCACCTTCTTGACTTCACTTTTTCAACTGAAAATGGCTAGTAAATCTTAATGCCTCCAAAACGAAGCTGCTCTCCTTTAACCACCATAGAGAAACTTTCCTGCTTCTCCTTAAGTAAAACACATTGCACCTTCTTGACTTCACTTTTTCAACTGAAAATGGCTAGTAAATCTTAATGCCTCCAAACCGAAGCTGCTCTCCTTTAACCACCATAGAGAAACTTTCCTGCTTCTCCTTAAGTAAAACACATTGCACCTTCTTGACTTCACTTTTTCAACTGAAAATGGCTTGTAAATCTTAATGCCTCCAAAATGAAGGAGCTCTCCTTTAGCCACAATAGAGAAACATTTTTGCCTACCATCAGAATATATGATACTAGTCATCCAGAGAGCAATGCACTGCACCTCCTTAACTTCACTCTCCTAAATTACCTCAAATAGAATGACTACATTGAATCCATAGCTTCATCTACTGCTAGGAAGGTTGGGTTATTGTGTTGGGCCAGGAAGTTTTTCTCATCAGAATCTATTTTGCACATTTATAAATCTACCATTTGTCCATGCATTGAATACTGTTGCCATATCTGGTTGGGTGCTCCTGCTATTCATCTTGACAAAATCCAAAGGAGAATCTGCAATATGATCGGTCCTGACTTGGCAGCTTGCCTTCAGTCACTTTCTACAAGTATTTTCATGGAAACTCCTCTGACAAGCTTTTTTTCCTTTGGTTCCTGACCACGTGTATTTACTCATGCTACTAGATTGGCATCTAGGTCCCACTCTTTTACCATCAAAATAGCTAAATGTAACCACCTCTTCTACACTAATAGTTTCTTTTCTTACACTTCCTGTTTGTGAAACTCACTTTCATTTGCTTGCTTACCTGATAGCTAGTCTCCAAAAGTTAAAATGCAACATGAATTGCCATCTTTTATCTACCTGATTCACATCCATTTCTTATCATTTCTTCGACATCCCCTGGATATTCTTTATTATTTCACTATAGTTCCCTGTGCATCAGTGGCATTTGCGCCTTGCTTGGGGTGAAATGATTATAAAAAAAAAAATTCTTTTTAATTCTATATATATATATATATATATTTTTTCATCATTTCACCCCAAGCAAGGCACTGATGTGCAGGGGGTTACATAAGAGAGTTGAAGTATTAGGCAAGAGGAGAGTGAAGAGAAAGACGAACCAGCTACAGGGGGTGAAAGAGCAAGAGAAGGATGTGAACACTGGAGTGAAGACAGTTACAAAGGTAGAGAGAAAAAAAAGAACAAGATACACAAGGTGATATAGAAAGGGCTAGATTTAAGTGGATAAGAAATGGGAATTGACTTTGCATTTGAATTCCAGGGGGTTATAGCTGTCAGGAAAGCATATTGACACAAAGTGGAGTAATTATATTAAATCAATTGCTAGTTCTGCTACTAAGAAAGTTGGTTCACTGTCTTGATAGACAATTTTGTTAGAATCCAGTTTGCACATTTATAAATCCACCATTCGTACTATATATCTTGAGATTCTCAAAAAATTTAAAAAAAGAAATGCTCTCATTCCTGATCGGGCATCTCAACTTTTAGTCATTTTCTCTCACTGCCTTTTCTTTAAGTATTTTCATGGCACCTGTTCAAATAAGTTCTTCTCCTTAGTACTTTAAACAGATGAATTTAATCGCAGTACTAGACTGGCTGCTAGGTCTCATCATTTTAGTGATGAAATAGCTAGAATACACATAAGTTCTATTCTTATAATTTTTTTTCTCATGCTTTTCACCTGTAGAACTCTTACAATTTCTTGCTTCCTTGCTACCTACAGTTTTCAAAAACTTTAAAATTTGCCAAATTCTGTCTTCCAGAGTACTATTTTTTCATTGTCCTTTCTCCCCACTAAAGTCTTCTTATTCTCTTTCACTCCCAGTAACCCCTTGCATCTTAATGGCATTATCATCTTGACTAGGGTTAAATTTTAAAAGAATATGGAAAAATTCAATTTTTGTTTGTGAAACAAAAATTTTGATATTAAAGTATCCTGGAACTACAAAAATGTTTAATTTTTTTCTGGAATAACCAGTGAAAAAATGTCTGTTTGAAGTTACGGAAAGATCTATGTTCCTACTGTAGAGCTCACCCCACAGCCCAATTTGTTCACTGAGTGCCGCATTGAAAGTGACTTTGTGCAAGATTAATTTAATAAGTACAAACCTTTGATCTTGCTGTTTTCTGCTGGTTCACAGTTTTATGAGAAAATCTAGCAGAATTAAACAGAGCCATGTTCCCGAGGCACATTTGCATAATGAATTCATCAAGGTCAATCAAAGCATTTTACTCATTATTTTGGCAAAGCAAGATATTCACTAATGCAATGTGTTTTGCTTCTTTATGTAACAATAAACTCATATTATTGACCAACTGAAATGAAAAAAAAAAAAAGATATGAGTTGATGATAAAATGAAACAAAGTTTATGAACATGTGTGCACAAATTTTATCTGCCAACGTTAATGGAAAAACCCAGATCTTCATCCTCGTTCAATCAGGTAGGAATTAGAGAAATAGAACCCAACAACAATTTATATTTTCTATTTTTCCATCTAAATCATGTAAATGTTTGGTTTCGTTTACTGACGTTGATATATGTTTGATATATGTTTGATATATGTTTGATATATTGGTTGATATGTTTTTTTAATTACTCCATAACATAACCGTATTGAGTAGCAAACATTATCTTTATGAAGTGGATGTTAGACATTAATATTAAGTTGAACAAAAATAAATTCAGTTTTTGTCATGCTATCGCACCTGGTGTGTTTTAAGTACATAAAAAAAAATTGTGTTTGATAGTACGATGACATATCTGAATCCATTAAAGATTAAAAAATTATGGAACTGGCATGTCTTTGTTTATGGAATCAAATATTGTAAATGAAAGAAAATCATTTTCATGACCATTAAAGATTAAAAAAATTACGGAACTGGCATGTCTTTGTTTATGGAATCAAATATTGTAAATGAAAGAAAATCATTTTCATGACCATTAAAGATTAAAAAATTGCGGAACTGGCATGTCTTTGTTTATGGAATCAAATATTGTAAATGAAAGAAAATCATTTTCATGACCATTAAAGATTAAAAAAATTACGGAACTGGCATGTCTTTGTTTATGGAATCAAATATTGTAAATGAAAGAAAATCATTTTCATGACCATTAAAGATTAAAAAAATTAGGAACTGGCATGTCTTTGTTTATGGAATCAAATATTGTAAATGAAAGAAAATCATTTTCATGACCATTAAAGATTAAAAAAATTGTGGAACTGGCATGTCTTTGTTTATGGAATCAAATATTGTAAATGAAAGAAAATCATTTTCATTATTTTTTTTCTTTAAGAAAGGTAAAACTTCAGCTCCAATGTGAAATAAAGTTGTCATTTTATTGAAAATATATGGTGAATCAACAAATATATTAAAAGTAGGTTATGCTGAAAATTTATTGTTAAATAATGCTTTACAAAGGAAAATGCAGCCAAGATTCTGGGGTGGATAGAGAGATGAAGACATTACAGAAGATGAATAAATTTTTGAACACACAATTAATGTAATAAAAAGTACTCAAACATAAAAGAAAAGAAGTGCATCAACTTGACTATGTTAGTTCTGTTGATGTGTGGTTTTTATCAAGTTGCACACTGGGTGTATAGTGGGATTCGAAGGGGGTCACTGATTATAAATTTGATCTGCAGAATAAAAATTAGGAATTTGAACCTGGAAAAAGAGCTACTAGTACCATGTAAGCCAGTATCCTCTGCCATATGGTCAAATCATTGACAACTAAATTGGTTCCCTCAGCAGGCCTTTCTGGTGAGAACAGCTACTAGTACCATGTAAACCAGTATCCTCTGCCATATGGTCAAATCATTGACAACTAAATTGGTTCCCTCAGCAGGCCTTTCTGGTGAGAAGAGCTACTAGTACCATGTAAACCAGTATCCTCTGCCATATGGTCAAGTCATTGACAACTAAATTGGTTCCCTCAGCAGGCCTTTCTGGTGAGAAGAGCTACTAGTACCATGTAAACCAGTATCCTCTGCCATATGGTCAAGTCATTGACAACTAAATTGGTTCCCTCAGCAGGCCTTTCTGGTGAGAAGAGCTACTAGTACCATGTAAACCAGTATCCTCTGCCATATGGTCAAGTCATTGACAACTAAATTGGTTCCCTCAGCAGATATTGCTCATTTGAATTACCAACTATGAATGGTCCACATGGAATTCCAGATTTGCTGAAAAACTGAAAAAGGTATTGAGACCATTTCTTTAGTTGGGAAGGTGAAACTATAAAAGATAGTTGAACAAAGCAATAAATAAAAAGTTTGATTCAGTTGACGTCAAACTGAAGAAAATGTACAAGCTTTTAGCAAAACTCATTACTAGTATCTGGTGTAAATAAATATATAGGAATGACTTTAGTATATACACAGGAAGTACTACTAATATATATATATATATATATATAAGTCATCCATATACAAGCCTGTTACGCTGTATCACAGCTCATGAGTGTGGCTAGACACATCCACTTGCTTCTGGTCGAAATCAAATTGACTGATTTGATGTCAGTCTAATTTGCTACCTGCTAAGCCATAGGTGCATGGAATCAGAGAATGGAATGTATCGTATATAAGAAGTGTATTCACACGCCAGTCACCGAAAGAACTCAATTCATTCCTGAAGAGTAATGCTTATATTGTAGAAGTGTGTGTGTGTATATATATATATATATATATATACACACACACAGAATAGGTACCCAGTTTATGACAGAGTTCTTTTTCTGGATAATGACTTACATCAATTTTCAATGTAAGTCAAAATTGATATACTGCACATAAGTAACTATATCAGTTATCTCATCTAACACAGTTTTAAAAACATAATCTAGTATAATAAAAACACTGTATAGTAAAAATAAGAAATAAATAAAAGAAAAGAAAACAATTGCACTAATGATCTTCCTATCATAATAATTAAGCCACTTTACTGCTTTGTAATCAAAGTCAATTGCATTGGATCAGATGCTTTCACTTGTTGCAGTATGGGTTCCTTACCGCCAGTGATCGTTGAGACAGTTGTATGACTTAGATCTGGTGTGCAATCAATGCTTGTCGGTGTTTCACCCTTCTCTGACTGTTTTATGCTATCTAATAGATATCAGAAAAGGCATAGCATGGACTGCTTGTAACAAAATGGATAAGATCTGGAAATCTAATCTTGATCATAAGATCAAAATTCAAGTTTTTCGCACACTTATTGAACCAATCTTACTCCATGGATCTGAAACTTGGACTCTTTCAGCAAAACAACGGCGCCGTTTAGATGGATGTTATACTCGTCTTCTCAGAAGAGTACTTGATCTTTCATAGTAAAACCACCCAACTCTAGAAATGATATATGAGACCTACCAAGAGTATGAACCTTAGTTCAAAAGAGACGTGTCCAGTTTGCTGGGCATTGTGTACGTGCCACAGATGAACTTGTTTCATCGTTTGTATTGTGGAGGCACCTATCATCTCACAATTGATCTCATAAGTTAACCTTTCCAGACAGGATACACAGAGATACATCTATCGTCAAGGAAGACCTTACAGGAGCTATGACAAATAGGGAATACTGGAAGGGTGTAGTGAGTTCTATCTCAGCCGAGGCTGCAGAATGATGATGATGATATCTAATTTTACTTAAATGAGATGACGTCTCTTTCCTTCGAAGCACTGTCCCCAGTAGAATTGGACTTACACTTTGGGAACATAATGATGATTCAAACGTACAAAAAAACAAAAACCAAAAAAAAAAAAAGCACAAGAAACACGAATGAAAGCAACTGAACCACAATCAAATATGGCATATGATGCTTAACTATAAACAACGGCATTCTCCTTCTCTGCATACAACTGTGTGATGTCATCGTCATACGCTTTGCTAACTAAAACAGTTCCGTCTCTTTACACTGTGACATCACAAGTGCCATATGTCAGAATAACCAAACAAGATTATATTAATATATTTAATAGGTGCTGTTGTAACGACAAATCTTCATAGGTTGAGAATGTTGGAAACTCAGAACTTACTATAAGAAAATTGTAATATTTATATCGGAATTTTGTCGGGATTTTGGAAGCAACGACTTCATACCTACAGGCAACAACCCTAGTTGAAGATATCAAACACCCCTTTCTCAAAAATACTAGGAATTAAAAGAAAATAACTTAAATCCACAGATAAAATGGAAGCTCATTGGCAAGGCTAGGACCCCCAATAGTTAAAGAGACAGATGTAATCTATGTTTAACAGAAAAAATTAAAATTTTGAAAATTCCATACCAGAATATATTCCTAAATAAATGAAGGGAGATCATTAGTATGTGTCATCACAGAAATAAGTATAAATTACAATAATTATCCTATTCTTCCAATTAGTCACAATAAGGTTTTTTTTTTTTTTAAAGATTTTGGCTAAGCAGTTACTTCCCCACTACCTATCTCTACTAACTCAAGGGTCAAGCCACATACTTCTCATTACCAAAGAAGAAATTACTACTAAAATTCTGATAACTCAACCCTATAAAAACCAATATCTCCCAACTCCTTCCTTTACTAGAGCAAATCTTTGGGCTGAGAAATTTTCCGCATTCTTTGTTTATATGGGGTTGAGAATGCATGTCTTAAAATGACATATTGAAAATGGCTATTTCCCGCCTAAGTTTTATCTGAATTTATAGATCACACCCTGATTGAGCACTCTGGAAAAATGGTAGACTTTGAAAAAACAGTAGCTACTTTATCATCTACGCATTGCTCATTCAGTAATGAATTAGAGCCTCTGGCTACTGGAATATGATACATCATATGCTAAAAGTCTGCCTTTTTCTACCGAGCACCCACAGCTCAGAGGTAGAATCCCCGATTGATGCCAATTCGGTTGGATTTTCATCCTGGATTAAAAGCAATTGGATGTCTAATTGTACTGATGACCTGTGATACAGTGAAACAGATCTGTCTGCAGATGACTATATCTAAATCTAAACTTATTTATAAATGAAACTTTGTCTCTGTGTGTGTATCCGTTACCTATAGACTCCGAAACTGCTGAACCGATTTTCTTGAAAATTTACACAGTTGTACTATAAGTGTCTGCAAGTGTTGTTAGCTAGGTTTTGTGTCGAGGTATCCCCGATAAATAGTGAAAATCAATAATTGAAAAAATCGAGTTATAGAAGGATACACTCATCGACAAAGACATAAGAAACGATATTCAGAAGTTTCAAAGTTGCAGTTCTTACAATAGTGCAGAAAATCTATAATATATAAATATAAAAGGCAAGATGTTTGTGTGTGTGTCTGTTTATCTGCCTGTATGTATGTATTTTTCAGCCCTTTTATTTTAGTTTTTGCTTCGGGTTTGGCTCTAAGTAGGTATAATTGTAGTTCTTAGTCCCAGCCATGATACCATTTACTCAGAGGACTTATTTAGCCTTCAAAATTCAGTTTACAATGAAAAAAACTTATTTGATATCCATACCAGGAAATCAAAATTTGACTTACATCCATTCATTTTTCTTTCAGTCTACAGTTTCGCTTTAACTGGAAACAACTATTGCTTTTTAGTCTTTCATGCCAACGTCCAAAGAGTCTGAGCACCAGGACCATGGATTAATTTTAAAGCTTTCATTACACCTGAGTAACACCAGGCTATACTGCTAGCATATATATATATAGTCAGTAATTCTACCTCTGATCTATAGGCGCTTTGTGCCTTTGGGCAGAAATTCCTCTTTTATACAAGTTTTATTAAAAATGACTGACAAGATACTGTGATTAACTTTATTTAATTTTTTTGGTGCTATAATTTTCTTCTTTTCTGAACATAAATTATGTAGAAATTGATAATGGCTAAAAGTATAACAAAAAGCACTTAGACATACACAACATTGGACAATTTTGAAAATGTTTATCTAATTTTGTTCTATGGTGGCTTTACTTGGGGAAACAATAATCAAAAGAATATGATTGCTATTAAATACACAGTAATCTTAAAAATTTAAGAAAATATTCTCTATAATATTTTTTTTTTTAAGTATTTCACTCCTAACAAGGCAGAACTGCCACTGGTGTGCAGTGAGTTACATAATAGGTAAGTAATGAATAAGGTGAACAAGTTACTGAGGCGTCAGAGAATAGTTAAGAGAAGGATGAGAACACTGGTGTGAAGAGCGCTGCACGAGTAGAGTGGAATAGAAGAAAAACATAATACAAAGGTTGTCAGGGAAAGGATGCGAGTCAAGGAGATAAGAGACAGTAATTGACATTGCATTTAAATTTCTGGAGATTGTAGCTGTCGGGGAAGCAAGTATATGGAAGGGAATTTCACAGGTGGGAAGCGCGAGAAATGAAGCTTTTAGAGTAGAAATTGCAGTTACATTTTATCTGTTTCACTGCAAAAGGGTGGGACCTAGTTACTAATCTAGTATCTCTTGCAAATTCATACCTAGGCACCAGTGAACTAAGTTCATCGGAGCAGAATCCGTGAAAGTGTTTATAGAAGAGGCACAGGGAAGCCACATTGCGCCGGTGAGAGAGTGAGTGCAGCCGGGCTGCCAAGTCGGCATCAATCACATTACAGATTCTCCATTGTATTTTGTCAAGGACCCCAAGGAGAATAGTAGGGGCCCCAGACCAGATGTGGCAGCAGTATTCAATGCACAGGCGGATGGTAGATTTATAGATTTGCAGGATGGACTCAGGTGGGAAAAATTTTCAGGCCCTGCACAGAAAACTGACTTTCATAGCAGCGGATGCCAGAGGATACTGGTTTACATGGTACTAGTAGCTCTTCTCACCAGAAAAGCTTGCTGAGGGAACCAATTTAATTGTCAATGACTTAAGCATATGGCAGACGATACTGGTTTACATGGTACTAGTAACTTGTGTAGAATGACATGACATATATAAAAATTAAATTTAAAAAAATGTAATCCTTCTTAAAAAACTTAACTTATTCTATTTTTTTTTTTTTTTTTTTGTATCTAAGCAAAAGGGACTAAATTCCTGGTTCTGGAATTTTGAGCCGATTATACTTCTAATATGAAATTCAAATTTACTGCAGTTCTGAAATTACAAGTGAATAAATGATTAATCGCTAATTTAAAAAATCCCTGTCTACATCAATAATCCTTGTTATGTAAGAGCAATTGCCATAAAAAAAAAAAAATCCCAAAAAACAATCATCTTCATGCTACACAATTACAGAATGGCAGAAAATCATGCAATGCTATTTTTATGATATTCTCTTCCTTTCTCGTGCTGAAATTTTTGGGTTTGATTTGGTTAAATTAAAAAAAAAAACATTTCTGCAAAATGTTAGCACTAACCTCATTCTTTAGTTACTGATGTCTGACAAAAGATCTTTGCAACAGTTCCAACGACAATGTATGAACATTATTAGTACAGCTTAGACCAGGCTAATGCAGTGGAATTTCAGAAACTGCAGCAGAAACTTTTCTTTCTTTCTTTCTGCTGTAATAAGAAACGAGGTTAGCCCAGCTGTACGAATTGATATAAATGGCACTTTCACAAATATTCCGAATACATATAGATATTACCTAAGTATGGAAATTATTAAAATGATCACTGAAAAATCCTTGTCTTGTCAACGACCATGTCATCACTTGTGCATAGATATATGGTAGATGTGTGCGAATATATGCATGTTTGATCAAGCAAAGTTGAATGGTGATTTATAAATGCAAAATCGTTCCTAGACTCTTGAAATACAGATAACTTTTCAGTTTCATATCCTAACATAGAAAGGGTAATTTCTAAAGAAGTGTGTTTGATTTTTATTAATCCAACATATTTTATTACTTAAACATATTTTTATTACAATAGAAATTCCTCGTATTTATTAAACAATATATTTATTCAATTTCATCTACCAGCCAAAATATGTAAGAAATCTTACGAAGGAAAAATATACACTCCAGCAACATTAAAACCTGCATTCCCCTTTGCAGAAGAAATCCATCATTAGATCTGATGTGCCTTAAACACTTTTGTCCATGAAGTGCGCCAATAATCAAGCAAAGTTGAATAGTGACTTATAAATGCAAAATCTTTTTCAAACTATCAAAACATTCATATCTGCTCAGTTTTGTATCCTGATGTAAACAAAGCAATTTCTAAAGAATTACTGGATTTTTTATTTATTAATCTAACACATTTTATGACTTAAAACATGATTATTAACGGATACACATATTTGAAGAGATATACTGTTTAGCTATTAAACAATATATATATTTTTTCATCTTCTTTATGTGCCATGTCCCTTCAGGAAATAATTAATCATGGATTTCTACTTGCCTTATCCTTTGTCGTTCTCAGTACTTGTTCTCTTGGTATCTCTCCCAAACACCGCTCTGCCATCCACTCACTCAAACCTATCAAGTATGTTTTATAGTACCTTACCACTGTCTCTCTATCCTCTTATGTGCTGTGGTCCTGGGTATGATGGTAAACTGCATCCGGCAGCAAGACCTTTGAGTGGGAAGTTGTGAGGTACATAGAAACACCTCTTAATTGCTGTTGTTCCCAGGTCTAGCTAATACCTGCTAGGATCCCAGCTAAGGGTAAATAGTTAACCCTCAAACTGGGAATCAAAACACTCTCTCGCACTTCCCGCCTGTGGAACTCGCTCCCGTATTCTTGCTTTCCTGACGGCTACAACCTCCAGAAATTTAAATGCAAAGTCAATACTCATCTACTAACCACTGGACTCTAGCTCTCTCCCCTCCCCTGTATAACCTTCCCTTTCTCTCCACCTATGTATCTGTCATCGCACCTGCTTTCTCAGCTTTCTGTTGTTCTTTTCTAACTAGTTTGTACTCCTCACTCTTTTCTAATTAATCTTTTTACATTTACGTAACCCCCTGCACATCAGTGGCGTTTCCGCCTTGCTTGGGGTGAAATGATTTAAAAAAAAAAAAAAAAAAAAAAAAAAAAAAAACTATGAAAGTATAAAAAGAGACTTTTATAGCAATATATACATATAAATATACATTTTTGAATGATATTACCGACAATACATTTTTGAAGGAAAAAAAAAATTATTACCAGCAATACATTTTTGAATTCAAAAACTTGAAAACATCTTCAATTTTGGAAATAAAAAATAAAATAAAAAAATATTTTCATTAAATTCTGACTGAATCAACCTTCTTAATATAACCAAACATTAAAACAGAAACTTTAAAACCCCCCCACCTTTCTGGCATTAAATAACCCACAGGGGTTGATATGCCGTTAAACAAAACTCAAACTCTTATGTGTTGTGTCCCTTCAGGCTGTAGGCAATTATAGATTTCCACTTGTCACATGTTTCTCTCAATAATTGTAATCTTGATATCTCTCCCAAACCCTAACTCTGCCAGGGCCTCCTGGTTAATATAGCGGAAGCCCTGGCTCTGCCATCCACTCACTCAAGCCTATCAAGTATGTCTCATGATACCTTCTTTTGTCTCTCTCTATCCTTCTATGTCCCTTCAGGATGTTACAATCATTTATTTCCACTGTGAGTATCAGATTCTCCAAACCCTCTTTCAATGTCCCAGAAACCATAGCAGTCTCATCTTGATGCTAAGTATAATTTTTCTGTTCATTTACATCCCCTTTACATGCTCAGTCCATGGTATCATCAACATCCGTTTGTAGAACCAGATTTCTGCTGCTTTCAGTCTCTCTTTCATCTTTGAAGAGATCGTCCAACATTCACTGCCCTATAGAAGGACAGATATTACATAACAGTCTAGTACTCTTTTCTTTGTTTTCAAAGAAATCTTCTTGTCTCTTCGAATTTGAGAAATTTTTTAAAAGGGAAATATGTGCTTCCTGGAGAGTACATATTTTTATTTAATATTTCTTGACTATTCAGACAAGTAAATGAAAGAGAAAAGTATGTGCATGTGCCTAACTGAATGTGTGTATTCATACTTGTCTATGTGCATATGACCAACTGATTAGAGAAAATGAACTTATACATAAGCATGAAAAGTGAAACGAGAACATTCCATTCTATGGACTAAACTAGCGCCCGGTTCACACTCCACCCACATCTATTGAACAGGTGAAGAGGCTCATCCCTTGTTTCCTGTTAAGGATGCGGTTTCCAGTTTTCTCTTTTCCAATCTTTTCACTCTCTTTTATTTTTTTCAATTGGAGTAGATAGACTAAACTATTGCCCGGTTCACACTCCACCCACGTCTATTGAACAGGTGAAGAGGCTCATCCCTTGTTCCCTGTTTAGGAAAAGGTTTCCGGCTTTCTCTTTTCCATTCATTTTACCCTTACGTAGCCCCCTGCGCATCAGTGGCGTGATATGATTTAAAAAAAAAAAAATTAAGTCAAGGGTTCAGTTTAAAAAAAAACCCAAGAAAGTTTGTGATGATGAGAGACATCTGAAAAAAGGTCAGAGAGTGTGACAACCATAATAACTAAAATGAACATGCTGTTTTGTGCATCAAAGTAGACAATAAACTGCCATCTGAAAATTCTGACAAAATTTTTGGCAAAGTTTTGTGCATCAAAGTAGACAATAAACTGCCATCTGAAAATTCTGACAAAATTTTTGGCAAAGTTTTGTGCATCAAAGTAGACAATAAACTGCCATCTGAAAATTCTGACAAAATTTTTGGCAAAGTTTTGTGCATCAAAGTAGACAATAAACTGCCATCTGAAAATTCTGACAAAATTTTTGGCAAAGTTTTGTGCATCAAAGTAGACAATAAACTGCCATCTGAAAATTCTGACAAAATTTTTGGCAAAGTTTTGTGCATCAAAGTAGACAATAAACTGCCATCTGAAAATTCTGACAAAATTTTTGGCAAAGTTTTGTGCATCAAAGTAGACAATAAATTGCCATCTGAAAATTCTGACAAAATTTTTGGCAAAGTTTTGTGCATCAAAGTAGACAATAAACTGCCATCTGAAAATTCTGACAAAATTTTTGGCAAAGTTTTGTGCATCAAAGTAGACAATAAACTGCCATCTGAAAATTCTGACAAAATTTTTGGCAAAGTTTTGTGCATCAAAGTAGACAATAAACTGCCATCTGAAAATTCTGACAAAATTTTTGGCAAAGTTTTGTGCATCAAAGTAGACAATAAACTGCCATCTGAAAATTCTGACAAAATTTTTGGCAAAGTTTTGTGCATCAAAGTAGACAATAAACTGCCATCTGAAAATTCTGACAAAATTATTGGCAAAGTTTTGTGCATCAAAGTAGACAATAAACTGCCATCTGAAAATTCTGACAAAATTTTTGGCAAAGTTTTGTGCATCAAAGTAGACAATAAACTGCCATCTGAAAATTCTGACAAAATTTTTGGCAAAGTTTGTGCATCAAAGTAGACAATAAACTGCCATCTGAAAATTCTGACAAAATTTTTGGCAAAGTTTTGTGCATCAAAGTAGACAATAAACTGCCATCTGAAAATTCTGACAAAATTTTTGGCAAAGTTTGTGCATCAAAGTAGACAATAAACTGTCATCTGAAAATTCTGACAAAATTTTTGGCAAGTTTTGTGCATCAAAGTAGACAATAAACTGCCATCTGAAAATTCTGACAAAATTTTTGGCAAAGTTTTGTGCATCAAAGTAGACAATAAACTGCTATCTGAAAATTCTGACAAAATTTTACAAAGTTTTCAGGCATCAAAAAGCAGACAAATTGCCATCTGAAAATTTCCACAAAATTTTTGGCAAAGTTTTTGTGCATCAAAAGCAGACAATAAACTGCCATCTGAAAATTCTGACAAAATTTTTGGCAAAGTTTTTGCATCAAAGTAGACAATAAACTGCCATCTGAAAATTCTGACAAAATTTTTGGCAAAGTTTTTGTGCATCAAAGTAGACAATAAATTGCCATCTGAAAATTCTGGACAAAATTTTTGGCAAAGTTTTGTGCATCAAAGTAGACAATAAACTGCCATCTGAAAATTCTGACAAAATTTTTGGCAAAGTTTTGTGCATCAAAGTAGACAATAAACTGCCATCTGAAAATCTCTGACAAAATTTTTTTGGCAAAGTTTTGTGCATCAAAGTAGACAATAAACTGCCATCTGAAAATTCTGACAAAATTTTTGGCAAAGTTTTGTGCATCAAAGTAGACAATAAATCATATCTGAAAATTTGACAAAATTTTTGGCAAAGTTTTGTGTATCAAAGTAGACAATAAACTGCCATCTGAAAATTCTGACAAAATTTTGGCAAAGTTTGTGCATCAAAGTAGACAATAAACTGCCATCTGAAAATTCTGACAAAATTTTTGGCAAAGTTTTGTGCATCAAAGTAGACAACAAACTGCTATCTGAAAATTTGACAAAATTTTTGGCAAAGTTTTGTGCATCAAAGTAGACAATAAACTGCCATCTGAAAATTTCTGACAAAATTTTGGCAAAGTTTTGTGCATCAAAGTAGACAATAAACTGCCATCTGAAAATTCTGGACAAAATTTTTGGCAAAGTTTTGTGCATCAAAGCAGACAATAAACTGCCATCTGAAAATTCTGACAAAATTTTTGGCAAAGTTTTGTGCATCAAAGTAGACAATAAACTGCCATCTGAAAATTCTGACAAAATTTTTGGCAAAGTTTTGGTATCAAAGTAGACAATAAACTGCCATCTGAAAATTCTGACAAAATTTTTGGCAAAGTTTTGTGCATCAAAGCAGACAATAAACTGCCATCTGAAAAATTCTGACAAAATTTTTGGCAAAGCTTGTGCATCAAAAGTAGACAATAAACTGCCATCTGAAAAAATTCTGACAAAATTTTTGGCAAAGTTTTACCTCAAAGTAGACAATAAACTGCCATCTGAAAATTCTGACAAAATTTTTGGCAAAGTTTTGTGCATCAAAGTAGACAATAAACTGCCATCTGAAAATTCTGACAAAATTTTTGGCAAAGTTTTGTGCATCAAAGTAGACAATAAATCAAGTTATCTGAAAATTTCACAAAATTTTTGGCAAAGTTTTGCATCAAAAGTAGACAATAAACTGCCATCTGAAAATTCTGACAAAATTTTTGGCAAAGTTTTGTGCATCAAAGTAGACAACAACTGCCATCTGAAAATTCTGACAAAATTATTGGCAAAGTTTTTGTGCATCAAAGTAGACAATAAACTGCCATCTGAAAATTCTGACAAAATTTTTGGCAAAGTTTTGTGCATCAAAGTGTAGACAATAACTGCCATCTGAAAATTCTGACAAAATTTTTGGCAAAGTTTGTGCATCAAAGTAGACAACAAACTGCTATCTGAAAATTCTGACAAAATTTTTGCAAAGCGAGTACTGTACAGACAATAAATCAGTTATCTGAAAATTTGACAAAATTTTTGGTAAAGTTTTGCATCAAAGTAGACAATAAACTGCCATCTGAAAATTCTGACAAAATTTTTTGGCAAAGTTTTGTGCATCAAAATAGACAATAAACTGCCATCTGAAAATTCTGACAAAATTTTTGGCAAAGTTTTGTGCATCAAAGTAGACAATAAACTGCCAATTGAAAATTTGACAAATTTTTGCAAAGTTTTTGTGCATCAAAGTAGACAATAAACTGCCATCTGAAAATTCTTAGCGAAAAAATTATTGGCAAAGTTTCTAGCATCAAAGTAGACAAACTGCCATCTGAAAATTCTGACAAAATTTTTGGCAAAAGTTTTGTGCATCAAAGTAGACACAAACCACATTCTGAAAACTTAGACAAAAATTTTTTGGCAAAGTTTGTGCATCAAAGTAGACAATAAACTGCCATCTGAAAATTCTGACAAAATTTTGGCAAAGTTTCTGTGCATCAAAGTAGACAATAAACTGCCATCTGAAAATCGACAAAATTTTTGGCAAAGTTTGTGCATCAAAGTAGACAATAAAACTGTCATCTGAAAATTCTGACAAAAATTTTTTGGCAAAGTTTTGTGCATCAAAGAGACAATAAACTGCCATCTTGCAAAATTCTGACAAAATTTTTGGCAAAGTTTGTGCATCAAAGTAGACACAAATCAACAAGTATCTGAAAATTTCATTTGACAAAATTTTTGGAAAGTTTATGAACAAAGTAGACAATAAACTGCCATCTGAAAATTTTGACAAAATTTTTGGCAAAGTTTAAATCTTGTGCATGAAGAAAAATGATGTGTCAATGGGACAGCATGCACTCTTGACACCTTCAGCAATTTTTTATTAATTTAAAAAGAAGTGATGTGCATTGTGGTGCAAGAATATGCGCTGTGATGCAGTGGATATCAGCTCAGAATGAGAAATCTGGGAACCAAGTTCAAATTTCAGTTGAATTCCTTGCATTCACTTATGCACAAATACACTTGGAAAAGGTATTAATCTGTCTCTTCCCTCCAGTTATAGGTTAAATAATAAGACAGATTGGGTTCTATAGCCTTCGCTGGCAATCAGTCTACTGCAGAAAGCAATGGCAAGCTACTGTGGGATAATCTTCTGCCCAGTCAGTAATGTCTCTTTCAAGACACGATCGCCCAAAGCATGTTTCACATATGGTACTTAACTGACTGATTGGGTTTTATCAAAATTCTAATCAAATTCAGTCAACTGTTACATTTGTCGTCTGGAGATTTGTGTTCAACCACTACTAACAGTGGACACATGATTCTTGAAGTATTTGAGTCCTTTCTTGCATCTTTTCAATGACTTGGCCGTCATGAACTCCATGATGATGTTCCCTGGCATATAATTTAAAGCCTCGGTCATCATGCTTTGTCATTTTGTCCACTTTTAGCTTAGTATTGTGGAGTAGTTTTTGCACTGAAGTTTATAATTGGGCTATGTCGGTTGCTAATTGATTTAACAAACCAAAATGTTAGGAACTTGGTTATCTTCCACTGAAAGCTGACTCCTTAGTATTCGGCTAACTGCCGACTAATATTAACTGCCTAGTAGTTCTACTGAACTCTAAAGAACTTCAAGAACTTCCCGTTAATTTCCTGTTAACTCTTATTAATATAGGAGGGAGAGTCCATTATCTGAGGAATAGGTGTGTTTCCCTATAACATTTAGCAGCTTTCTTACAAAAGGTGGTTGTGTCTTTTACAATTTTGCACCTTAGAGTCTTAATAAAAATCCTGATTTCACTTTTTCTTGACTTCCCCACTGCACACTTTCCACTAAACACTCTTGTCTATATCTATAATCTTCTTAGCAATGTTAGGGTGTATTTAGATCCAATTTGTGCAAAGATCTGTACAATTGGTCCCTCTGTGAAATCATTTTCCATGATATTCACAAAATTAGATCCCACTACAAAATACACAGTAGTTAGGATTTAAAATCAATTTTTAATAATTAAAAATCTTTCTTGAAGCTTTTAGTGTTCATTTCAAGCTGATAAATTTAATATTTCCAATAAACAAATTATTATGCTGTATTTCAAAACTAAACTAAATTGATTTAAGATAGTTTTCGTTTTGAAATTTCTAAAATTTTTTAATTTAACTGTTGTATGATGTGAAACTCTTTATTAAAAATCTTGCAAAAATAAATATGCTTTTCTGAAAATTTATTTGAGTAATTTTAGCTTATTTAAGGTATAATTAATGCGAATTGAAACAAATATTACTGTAATTTTAAAATATCTTTGAAATGCATTTTTAACATGACAGTAGCTATTTATTTATGTTGACAGCTTTTTAACAGCTCCATGACAGCTTGATGTCCAAGCCACATTCACCCTGGTCGGGGTTGAGCCAGCTTTCTCCCCAATGACAAAAGTTTCATTGGGATTTGTTTAAGGGCAGGGTCCCAAGTCCTGCCCTGTTATTTAACCCATAACTGGAGTGAAGGGACGAATTAATACCTTTCCCAAGGGTACCAGTGTGTAAGTTTGAGTTTGAGTTTTGTTTAATGGCATATCAACCTCTGTGGGTTATTTAGTGCAGAAAGGGTGGGGTTTTACGGTTTTTTTGTTTTTTTTTTTGGTTATAGTGAGAAGGTTAATCCAGTCAGATTTTAATGAAAAATTTTTTTTTAATTTTACAAAACTGAAAACATTGTCCAGTTTTGTATTCTTAAAAGTTTTGCTGAGAATATATATATATATATTTTATAGAAGGTTATGGTAGTAATATTTTTCCTTCAAAAAGTATATATATATATATATTTTTTTTTTTTATAAAAGTTTATTTTTCTGTGTATATTATTATAAAGTTTTATTTTATTTTTGATACTTTCATATTGTTTTTACCAGTTTGGCCAGTGCGTAAGTGAATGGAGGGTGTTCGACTGGAATTCGAACTCAGCTAACTGATTTCTCATTCCGAGCCAATATCAACAGCACCACAACACACATCCGTCAATAAACGCTTACAACATCTGGTATTCCCAAGTGGTCATTCATCCAAGTACTAACCAGGCTCAACGCTGCTTAACTTTGGTGATCGAGCAAGAACCGGTGTATTCAATGTGATATGACCATAAGCATGACAGCTTGATGATGACATATATATATTTTTTTTTTTAAATCATGTCATCTCAAGCAAGGCATTCCACTGCCACTATAGTGCAGGGGGTTACATAGAGTGATTGGGTATAGGAAATGTCAGAAGGAGGGTGATAGACGAGTTAGGATATATATAGGGAGAGAGATGGAGAGAATGGGTGTGAGTTTTTGTGTTAAAATTTTTATCTACTGTTGGCCTTATCTGTAAAAAAATAAATTGGGAAGATAACATGAGTTAAATACTCAGTAATCTTAAATATTGGAGAAGATGTTCTCTGTAATCTAATGTTTTATAGAATTTGGGCTTTAAGATTAATATAGCTATCACTCTTACTTTCTGATAATGTCATGTACAGGCAACCATATCTATAAAAATGACACATTATTTATAAAAATAATTCAAAATACTCTTTAAAAATACTTGGAGTTGCCAGATTGTAATAAGCTTTACAATATATGTTAAGTAAATACTAGCAGTATAGGCCGGCGTTGCTCGGGTGTAATGAAAGTTTTAAAACTAATTCATGGTCCTGTAGCTCAGACACAGCCTAAAGAATATTTGTGTGAAGTTTGGTGAGAATCGGATAAAAATTGTGGATTTGTATAATGGATATACAGACAGATAAACAGACACACACACAAACATCTTGCCTTTTATGTATATATATATATAATCAATTTTCTGCACTATTGTAAGAACTGCAACCTTGAAACTTCTGAGTATCGTTTCTTATGTCTTTGTCTATAAGTGTATCAAATTCTATAACCCAATTTTTTTGATTATCGATTTTCGATATTTATTGGGGGTACCTCAACACAAAACCTAGTTAAGAACACTCGCAGACACTTATAGTACAACTGTGTAAATTTTCAAGAAAATTGGTTCAACTGTTTCGGAATCTATAGGTAACGGATATACACACACACACACACACAGACAAAGTTCCATTTATAAATAAGTTTAGATACATTTACTTTATAACAATATTCTCTAAAAGTTGCACCATTGAAACCAAATTTTAAGATTTTAAAATTTTATAAATTGTTCTAATTAAAATTTAAAAAAAATTGAAATCAATCTTGTAAAACTTCATTTTTCATTGCAATCTTTTTTTTCTTGAGAGAATATTGTCCTTAATATATCATTCATAAAATCAATTAAAAACTCTTCTAATTAAATAATTTCCTTTTTTTTTTTTCATTTTAAGATTCAGTGACGATTTTTAGTAAGACAGGGTTTAATTTTATACAAAAAAAAAATTCATCATTTAAATTCTGTAAAGAGGTTGACTTTTAGCTAATATAGTCATTAACAATTATATCACTAATTTCTCAAGTTACCATAAAATTAAGTGGAGTGTAAAAACAAAAAATATTTTTACCAAGATTTTCTATAGAAAAACATTTTTGAAATAATTTTATTCATTTGTTATTAAGTTTTGAAAGTTTTATTAAAATCTGACAATTATTTAATTTTTGCAAGAATTTCTAAATTAATGTGTCTTTTATCAAAAAAAAGAAAAAGTGCTACAATTTGCTAAGCTAAGTTATAGTCCAGCTGAAGCAAGAAAAACACAATTTTTAATCAAAATTTTAAATGCTCTAAAAATATTCAAATTAAATATTCAAAAAATACTTCAATATTTTTCCCTAATAATGACAAAGATTTTGATGATAAAACTTTATTTTTCGTTAAGTTTGAATCATTTTTTTCACCATGGTATGGTGTTTCTTAGCTATTTCATGGAAATGCCTACACAAAATATATATTTTAATAGCTGATGAAATAGTTTTTCTTTTGAATTTGCTTTTATATTTATTTATGATTGTAGTTGGTGGAAAATTTTACTGTCAATTTTACTTCCCCATCTTTCATTTAATCTATGAATGCCCACTAGGAAAACCTGTATTAAGAGTTCCTAAAAGATTAAAAAAAAAACAAAAAGAAAAACGTTTTTAATTAAGAGTTTCTGAAACAAAAAAAGTTTTCATTAAAAAGAATTCTAAAAAATTCCAGTATTAATTAAGAATTTCTAAAAAATAATTACAGAATTCATTAAGAGCTTCTTTAAAAAGTCTAGTATTAATTAAGAATTTGTGATAAAAAATAATACATTATTAAGTAAGATTTTTTTAAAAAAAAATCAAGTATTATTTAAAATTTTCTAGAAGAATTTATGAAAAAGACAAAAACAAGTAAAATTAAGTTTTAATTAAACGTTTGCACCTGTGAATAATTAATGCCTACCATTCCAGAAATAGGATGGTAGGCATTAATAAGTAAAGCACCATCCATTTTCATACAGCTTCTTTTCTCGCACTTCCCGCCTGTGGAATTCCCTTCCACAAGTCTGCTTTCCCGACAACTACAATCTCCAGGTGTTTAAATGTAGGGTCAATAGACACCTCCTATCACACTAACTTCCAATTATTCTCAGAACACTCTCATCTACCCAACCCTCATTCTCGGAAGCTTATAAAAAAAAAAAAAAATTCATCTCAAACCTAACTATGTCATTATCCGCTGTATTCATTTCAGTTTAAAAACAGTTGTTGTGATTTTAGCTAAATGGTGAAAAATATAATTTTGATCATTTGTGGATTTGTGGTCATTTCCATTCTGTTCATTTGTTTAAGCAACTAAAATAGTTTTCCCCTCTTGTGACCCCTTTTTTTATTTAAGACTTCATAGATCAGATAAAGTTGGGATAGTGAAGTTCCCTTTTATGAGGAGTGATCTATTACCCAAAGGACTTGAATAGTAAGGTGTGTTGTTGCTGTAAAATCCATAATTTGATTTAAATTTTTCAAACATTGCATATTGAATGCTGGTGTTAATAAAACATGGCTCAATATCATAACAGATATAAACTATATATTAATAAATATACATATTATCCCCATACACATGTCTGTACCTAAATATATGTATATGTACACATATTTTTTTTTTTTTTAATCATTTCACCCCGAGCAAGGCAGAAACGCCACTGATGTGCAGGGGGTTACATAAATGTAGAAAGATTAATTAGAAAAGAGTGAGGAGTACAAGCTAGTTAGAAAGGAACAATAGAAAACTGAGAAAGCAGGTGCAATGACAGGTACATGGGCGGAGAGAAAGGGAAGGTTATACAGGGGAGGGGAGAGAGAGCTAGAGGCCAGTGGTTAGTAGGTGAGTATTAACTTTGCTTTTAAATTTCTGGAGGTCGTAGCCGTCAGGAAAGCAAGAATACGGGAGTGAGTTCCACAGGCGGGAAGTGCGAGAGAGGAAGCTGCAGGAGTAGAATTGTCGTCTGCGTTTGGCTAACCTGACTGTGAATGGGTGGGACCCAGTTGCCAGTCTGGTTGAACGGGTAAACACCTGTTATAGTACAGATATGTGTGAATGGGGATATATGTATGTATGTGCGTGTGTGTATGTATGTAAGTATGCAAATATGTGTGCATTTTTTGAGTATATGATAGATTTGTTAGTTTACTTGTGTAAATATGTTACTATTTATTATACGCGTATAAATCCTGTCTTCATAAATATGTATGTGAGTGTGCAAAAACAATATTTATAAGTGAACATGGATGGATGTGTGTTTGTGTGTATATGTAGGTGTATGCACAGATGCATTTGTATGTAGATGTGTGTATGTGGATATAAGTAAGTATACGTGACTATTAATATATAGGGTTATATGTGTATATATATTCATGTGCTTACGAGTGGGCGTGTAATGAGTTACGCATGCTGCTCGGTCTAATGATCCCCAACCGAGATAAGGCCAAAGCTTTTGTTCTAGATCATGTCACTTCTTTTTAATTTCATTTTCAAGAAATGTTTATTCTGAAAAAATATTTATACCAAATGGAACGAATATTGTGTGGTCTGAGGAAATGAGCCAATTTAGCTCATAGAAATGAATTATAATTTATAACCAATCTAAATGATGTGTTGAATTTTCCTTTATAAATATATTGCTCTGGATAACATCCACTGAGCTCTCTATACAGATATAACACTTAATATTTTATATTAAGTAGATCTTGCTGGATTATTCTTGCCATTCACAGACTTGACATTATATATATATATATATATATATATATATACATACACATACACACACACACACACAAATACATACACTTTATTATTATAAAGAGAATATAAAAACATGGGATAAATATATTATTATATATTTAAATAAACAGGGATTAATGATATTTATTAAAAAATTATATTAAAATAGACAGACCTAAAACTACATGGAAAAAAAAAACATTACTTTTTATTTAAAGTTGTGAATATTATTTTATATTAAACACGAGCAGTATAGCCTGGCGTTGCTTGGGTGTAATGAAAACTTTGAAACTAATCCATGGTCCTGGAGCTCAAAACTAAAATACAATAGTTGTTTCCAGTTAAAACGAAACCGTAGACTGAAAGAAAAATGAATGGATGTAAGTCAAATTTTGATTTCCTGGTATCGATATCAAATAAGTTTTTTTCATTGTAAACTGAATTTTGAAGGCTAAATAAGTCCTCTGAGTAAATGGTATCATGGCTGAGACTAAGAACTACAATTATACCTACTTAGAGCCAAATCTGAAGCAAAAACTAAAATAAAAGGGCTGAAAAATGTACAGACATACAGGCAGATAAACAGACACACACACAAATATCTTGCCTTTTATATATATATATTATTGATTTTCTGCACTATTGTAAGAATTGCAACCTTGAAACTTCTGAATATCGTTTCTTATGTCTTTGTCTATGAGTATATCAAATTTGATTAAAATCGAACCACTCCTTATATAACCCAATTTTTTCAATTATCGATATTTATCAAGAATACCTTAACACAAAACCTAGCTAAGAACACGCGCAGACGCTTATAGTATAACTGTGTAAATTTTAAAGAAATTCGGTTCAGCCATTTTGGAGTCTATAGATCACACACACACACACAAAACAAAGTTTCATTTATAAATAAATTTAGATTCAGATAAACAGAGATTACTGGATTAAAAATAATTTATGAAGTTTTGTTAAAAAATATCTTAATATTAAGATGTTACAAAAATAATGGCTGATTTCAAAAACAATTTTATTCTTGAAAAATTAACTGTAAAAATGTTGAAATTAATCAAAATATGAGCCTTGGGCATCAATGCACCTCTGCCATTGATTGATGAGATTATTTGTCATTGATAAAAAGTTACTGAATTTAGTGCAAATCTTTTAAATTAGATTCCACCTCTGGATTGGACCTAAAATTTTTACCATTTAAAAATGTGCTTAAGTGCTTAAAAAAATGATCATCAGTGGGTGAAATAACAGAAGAATATAGAGGACGTGGCAAACACACGAAACCAAAATCTGTGAGTTTTTGCAATGTCATTTTTGTAATATGTGGCCACGCATTATCATGAAGCAGAATTGAACCACATTAATTCACCAAAGCATGTTTCATTTTTTTTCAGGCATGCATGCATTTCAGCAAGTAGATTGCTGTAAAGTTCTGCATTAATGCTCAGATTGGCTTTCAGAAAGCTACAGTACATAACACCAATTGCAAAACATCAGACAATCACCATAATCTTTTGCTGAAGCAATTTCAGCTTTGGGAAATGTTTGGTGAACACATAATGACCAAGCCATTGACCTGATAGGTTTAAGGTTATCATAAAGGATACACTTTCATCACAAGTGACTATTCAGTCAAGAAAGAGATCTTTGGTGTTACACAGAAAGAGCATCGAACACACTTCAAAATGCCTAAGTTTTTGGTTTTCGTTGAGATCAGGAGGAACCCATTTATCAAAATTTTTCACCTTGCCAATACTCTGCAAATGGCATGAGACAATTGTAGTGCTGACACCAAGTGCCTGAGGCATTTCTCTGACATTCTGACTTGGGTTTTGCTCAACAACTGCTTGCAATTGTTTGTTGTCAAGACTGCATGACTATCCTCTACCTTCTTCATCTTCAAGGCTCTCATCACCAGTATGTAATTTCTGGAACCACCTTCTGTCTGATCCCTTGTGGACCCATCTTCCCATGCTTTGTTGATGTTGGCAGAAGTTTGGGAAGCACAGTACCCAAGTTTGAACTCATGCAAAAAGTAAATGAAGATCGTGTGTTGTCACATTCATAATTAAGGGCTTCTATGCTTCAAGAATATTTCTGTCTGAAAATAAGTTAAAAATAATTAAAGAGCACACATTAATTATTATGTTTACCAAAATTCACCAAATATATTCTGTGAATACTATGTTAAAATAGTTTTTCAAAATACAACACTTTGAGCGGCCATTATTTTTGTAACAATCTAATAAAAATAAATAAACCTAAAAACTAAAAAAAAAACAAAAAAAACCTGGACTCCCAGTTTGTTATACAGTTGTCTAACAATCTTTAGGCAGATACACAATTTTATATTGACAATGTAGATTTGAGTATCATGTCTCTTGAACCAGTGAAAATTGTGAGACAGCTATTTGTCTATATTTCTGAGATGATGTAGTATCTCAGAAATATAGGCAAATAGAATGATCTATTATTAAACGACATACAAATGGCAACAATAATCAGGACAATAGTCCAAATAATATAAATAGTGTAATATTTATATTATTTGGACTATTGTCCTGATTATTGTTGCCATTTGTATGTCGTTTAATAATAGATCATTCTATTTGCCTATATTTCTGAGATGAGGTAGTATTTACATTATTTGGACAATTGTCCTCATCTTTGTTGCCATTTGTACAACGTTTTTTAATAGATCATTCTATTTGTCTATATTTCTGAGATGAGGTAGTATTTGCAGAATTTAAATTATTCAAACTATTGTCCTGATCTTTGTTGCTGTTTGTACAATGTTTAATAATAGGTCATTCTATTTGTCTAAATTTCTAAGATGAGGTAGTATTTGCAGTATTTACAATATTCGGACTATTGTCCTTATCTTTGTTGCCATTTGCACAACATTTAATAATCGATCATTCTATTTGTCTATATTTCTGAGATGTAGTATTTACAGTATTTACATTATTCGGACTATTGTCCTCATCTTGGTTGCTATTTGTACGACATTTCGTCCATTGTAGCCAAGCATAGGGGCTGATTCCTTAAGTTTACATAGTTTCCAGTGACGTTCCCTATCTATTATTTCAACTTCATTCCATATGTGATCAGCTACACCTGATTTTTCTATCTCCCCTCATGTTACGGCCTTACGATGTTCTTGTAGCCTTACCTTAAGGGGGTGGCCTGTTTCTACTTTATATTTCTTTCTACAGCGAAATGGAATGGTGTACACACAGTCCTTAGTCATGTTTTCTTCTATAGAGGTCTTACTCCAGGAGAAGTACCTGTCAAGTGTAGAACCATATCTGAAGGTCATCCTGATTATATATGGACCACATATCCCATGTGTTTTCTCCAATAAGCCCTTCACATTGGGCAAACAAACTAAGGCTGTTTTCTGAGAGTTGTTATTCTCTTGCAACCTCCCTTGCATGTTTGTTAGAGTCATTGTCATTTACCCTGAATAATTGTTATGCTGTAGGGTATTATACTGATCATTTCCTTTTCGTATGTGTCTGGGTCACCGCTTATGACTTTTGCTCGATGTTGCAGGCAGAGGACGATTCCTTTCTTTATATCGTATGTGCGGTGAGAGTTGAAATTCACTATTTCCTTATATATTTCTATTCTGTACAGTTTCGTAACCAAAATGTTAACAAGAAATAAAAACAAAAATAGTGTCTATTTATAATATAAAGTATCCACTTTAATAATAATATTTGAAGTAATACATAAGTTTATATATTTATATTTGAAAAAGAAAAAAAAAAAGCAAATGTTTTTTATTATAATGTGTTTTTTTTTTTCATATTTTATTTTTTATATTTCACTACACATTTTGTGGCCCTCTTCAAGCAAAGAATGGTTGGTTGTACATATTCAGTCAGTTAAGTGCCATACATGATACACGCTTGGGTGATCATGTCTCGAAAGAGACTTGACTGACTGGGCAGAAGATTATCCTGCAGTAGGTTGCCATTGCTTTCTGCGGTAGACTGTTATTTAACCCATAACTGGAGGGAAGAGACGGATTAATACCTTTCCCAATGGTATTTGCACGTAAGTGAATGCAATGAATTCAGCTGGAATTCGAACTCGGCTCTCCGATTTCTCGTTCCGAGCCGATATCCAATGCACCACAAGGCACATCAATGTACATATTACATTTTTTTTAATTATGTTGAATTTCTTTTTTAAAACAATTCTTTTTTTTTTTGTGTGTAGTAATCATTCAGATTTGTCTTGAACTAACTAAAAATGTTCTTCTGATTGAGTGGGAATAAATTAACTAAGCTTCATCAAACAAAGAAGAAGAAAAGGAAGAAGGATGTCTATGTCTTATATCACCCTATACTTTTGTGGCATCTTCTTTCCTCTATACTTGTGTGTGTAGTTATTTTTTGTGTATTTATTTGTGTGTGTGTGTGTATGTGTGTGTAAATGTATATTTGTGCTTTTTCCAATGTATGTCTATGCATGTGTCTGTGTGTGTGAATATGTGTGTTTCTGTTAGCATATTTTGAGTGAGTGTGTGTATATGTATAGACTGCATGTGTGTTTAGTCTGTCTAGTGTGTTTGTTTTTGCTAGTATGATTATGTATGTTCTTGTTTATATATATATATATATAATTGTAATGGTTGTTACAATGGTTTATAAATTCATAGTATCACTACACAAAAAATTTTCGCGTTTTGAAGCTGCTATGTGCACTTCTCATCGGGTGATAATTTGGAATGAAAATTAATCACTCGATGAGAAGTGCACATAGAAGCTTTGAAATGCGAAAATTTTTGTGTAGTGATACTATGAATTTATAAACCATTGTAACAACCATTACAATATAATGCTCTGCGTTGTATTGAGCACTCTTTATAAAAGTAAATGCATGAACAGCAGGTAAAAAAACCTACAAGTTCTATAACTTTGTTACAATATATATATATATATATGGTAATTATAATAATAATAATAATAGTATACTGCAACTTGATAGCTATAAAGTTTCGGTGTTGAAACACCATCATCAGGCAGTAATATATATATATTTATTTATGCAGCAGACACAGCAAAGAGAGTGATTACTAAGAAACAAATGGTTCTTTTTCCCTTCCAGAATGTTCATGGATGGTATCCCCATTCTGTTTCTGTCTATGGTTGAGGCCAATGAACTGCTGCAGTGCTACCCTAAGCTCTTCACATGTGTGAGAATGAAGACCAAACCCAAGAAAAGCAGGTGCTTATTATTCAGAGGTTTTGTCAGGGAGGTTCACTTCTGCATTAGTAGCAATATGATCCCGATAGTCAAACAGAAGCAGGTGAAGAACCTTAGATGGCTGTATGAAATTCCACTGACTGATAAGCACCAGGGTAAAGAGCTGTAGAAAGTGGCACAAGATGGACTTGAATCAATTAACAGGAACCATCTCCCCGGCAACCAAGAATGTGTGCTGCCTCAACTTCTGTGGCTGTTGCAGCCATCATATGATATTACTCTGTCTTTTTTCTTTTTTGATATTACTCTGCCTTTCAATATTTAGCAAATGCGATAGTGCATCAACAAGTACCTACACAAGTGACTTGGAGTTCTCCGCTGCTTCTCCAAAATGGGACTCTATACTAATGCTAGAAACTTGCAACTTCCTGTCTCCTCATTGGCGAAGGAGTTCAAGGTTGAGAAGGTATGCTTTCACATGATGATTTGGGACTCATCCGCACATTACTACCATATATGAAACTTGCTCCAAATGATTGAAAATTGAACCTACCCAAAAAGCCGAATCCATCCTGTGAACCAAGGAGATTATGAAGATGGCACGAACCAATCAAGCTGACCTGGGCAGCACCAGCAAGTAGTTTTTCCCCCAATAGGATACAAAGGGAAAATGTAAGATGGTGATTGAAGAAATCAAGGAAGAGCAGTGAACAGCTATTGTTTTTCAGTTCAAACAATGTGCTTGGACTATATAAAGTAATATTGATCTGATGAAACTATCATGGAATACCCTGATAGCAATGGAGCCATTGGTAATATCATTCTCCCTGTGATCTACATATGATTTCCTACTAAATGCTACCAACTTCAAGTTGTGAGGGTACACTGACACAATGTATGCTTAAGGCACTTTATGTCATGTCCTCTCTACATGCAAACAATCATTATAGATGTACACGTAGTGCTATAACAAAGTGCTAGAAGAGATCGTGGATTTAGTAGACGCCAAGAAACAGCCTGTAATGATCAGAGAACCTAAGATTCGTTTTCATAAGAAAGATGAATATTCTGTGAAGATGACACAAATAACACCCAACATGATATTACAGAGTGGAGCACGTGATTGGAGGGTGTTGATCTCTGCAATTTCCAGTACATATCATTCAAAGAAACACGCCATGATATTATAGCGGGGTCTGATTAAAAAAGGTGTGTTCTAGTAAAATTAACAGTTCCATGGGAGGAGAACAGGAAGGCAGTATGAAAAAAAATAAAAGTGTTGGACAGGTGTCATGGATTCTCTGGACAATCATTTTTTTTTGTTTCTTTTGAGAGTATGCATCATTGGTTAGAGTCTGAAGTGTTCTTTACATTGTCTCCAGTCTACAGCTCAACAGTCATTGGGTTGGATCTGGTCAAGAACCAAAACAAAGTTGATTGAAGCCATATTTGTAACACAATAGTACTTCTGACATGAAACACATTTGCCTTCTATTATCTGCCATTAATAACAGTCACTACAAGCACACTATGTATTGGTTAATGATCAAAAGCAAATGCTTTTAACAGAAGTGTGAAAATCTGACTTGCAGTTGTACAAAAAAAAAAAGCCGATACAAAAAACACTACCCTGTTCAGTGACAAAAGCTGGTGGCCCCAGAGGTGGCAGCATTGCCTTAGCCACTGAAACTGTTATCTTCCTTGGTTGGCAACTGACGAGTACAGGGTTTTGCATGTGCTTTCATACATACATACAAAATTGCATTATTATAAGTGCATGTGTGTATATATATATATATATACACACACACACACACACACACAGTGGGGGAAAATAAGTGTTTGTACACTAAAAATTGCTTTTTTATTCACATTTCTAGCAAATGAAAAAAACAAAAATGTTATACATGTATTTTGGGGCATAGAATCAGAATATGCAAATGAAAACAAGAAATTCATTGAGATTTAAAAAATATATATGCATATGCATGTTCATGTTCTGTAGGTTGAAAAAGTGTTCACACTGTATCAATTTTGCATAATAAAGTGGTAGATTTTGATTAAAATTCAAAATAGAATATTCTAGATTGCTTTAGAATGTTCTTGGTAACTCTAGTCAACCTTCAGATGAAAACTGGGACATTCTGCAATCACTACTCACAGAAAGTGGTTCCAATTATGGCCGGATGTAAGGAATTGACTAACGCACAAAAATGTCTGGTTGTTTAGCTCTGGAAAGATGGAGAAAGTAACAGAAAGATCTCCAGTCACCTGAACATCCCATTTACTGCAATTAGTTCATTCATAAAAAGATTTAAAAAATGTGATACTGTTGAGAACCAATGCAGACCAGGTGCTCCTAGGAAGATATCTCCAAGATTATGGAGAAAGTTGGGATGACAGATCCCAAAAAATCCAATGGCCACCCAAGAAATTTGTGTCTATCAGGAGTTCATGTAACTAAGCAAACAATAAGTAATGAACTACACAGAGACAATCTAAAGTCGCACACACCAAGGAAGACACCACACCTTTTGAAATGGAACAGTTGGTTGGATGGTTGTTTTGTTTTTATGGCATATCAACCTCGGCGGGTCATTTATTGTCAACTAAATTTTATTTATTTATTGCTGGTAATACCTTTTTCTTTCAACAATTTATTGTTCTTTTTTTATTATATAAGTTTTTGTGTCTAGTAATCCTTTTTTTTTATTTTCGAGTATGAAGATTCATTGGGATTTGTTTTTAAGGGCAGGGTCCCCAAGTCCTACCTTGTTATTTAACCAATAACTGGAGGGAAGGGACGGATTAATACCTTTCCCAAGGGTACCAGTGCTTAAGTGAATGCTGGGTATTCAACTGGAATTCGAACTCGGCTCACCAATTTCTCTTTCCGAGCCAATATCCACTGCACCACAATGCACATCCATCACTATACGCTTACAGCACCTGGTATTCCCAAGCGGTCACCCATCTAAGTACTGACCAGGCTCAACGTTGCTTAACTTCGGTGATCGAGCGAGAATTGGTGTATTCAACATGATATGGCCGTAAGCCGAAATGGAACAAATATGTGAAGTAAAAATTCACAAAAGAGCATAAACATAAACCAAATTCTTATTGGGAAAGAGTTTTGTATACAGATGAAGCTAAGATTGAGTTGTTTGGTCATAATTCTCAGAATAATGTATGGAATGGAGAAAAGATGGTGATGCGTAAGCACCAAAGAAGACAATACCAACTGTCAAATTTGGTGGTGGTAGTATCATGGGTTGGGGCTGCTTTTCAGTGAGAGGTGTTGGTAAATTGTCAATTATAGACATTAAATTAAATGCATAAAAATATCAACAAATCCCAAGGGAAAATTTAGTGCCTTCTGTAGAGAGCCTTAGGTTTCCTCTTGATTAAATTTTTCAGCAAGACAACGATCCAAAGCATAGTGTGAAGACTACAAAGAAGTGATTCGCTGAAAACAACTTTGATATCTTACAATGGCTAAGTCAGTACCCGAATTTGAATCCAATAGAGAACTTGTGGCGACATTTGAAAATTAAAATCTGGGAAAGAGGTCAAAAACCTAAAAAATCTGAAGATAATTTCTCAGGAAGAATGTTGAAAAATACCTACTAAAGTATGCAAATTACTAATTAAAGGCTATAGGAAGAGATTGGTTGCTGGTGAAGTTAATGAAGGCTTTGCTACAAAGTATTAAATGGAGATAATGTTTTGTTCTGCTGTACAATTATTTTTTTCACCCTTAAAAATTAAGATTTCACAATATTTTATTAAACATTGAAAATCAGTTTCATATACATTTATTAGCAGTATGCAATCTTATGTTAAATTTATTCTCATTTTTTCAGGTAATACACAATGAGTAAAAATATTAGATATTTTCATGTATACAAACACTTACTTCTGCCCCTCCAACTGTGTATAGTGACACACATAAGTATTGGGTACATGTTATTTTCTGTTATAACTCTAGTTTATGTTCGCCATTTTGCCTGATATTTGGTAAAGTTGTTTTAGTTGTATATCAAAGGAAAATTAAAAACTCATGGTTGAATCCATTTTTTTTATCAACATTCAAAATTACCCTATGCAAAAGTATTGGATACATGGCACTTTTTTCAAATTACCAATCGAAACTTTGTATTTTAAAAGACTTTAAATATTCAAATTTTCAATAATATTGGAATGTTATCTCTGACCAATCAGAGAAGCACACAATTGCTTACAAGATAGTGATGATAATCATTTGACTCTTTGATGTGCATTCTGCAATTCAAGGATTAAAAATGGCAAAAACTAAAGAATTATCCAGAGATATGCGAGATAGAATCATTGAATTTCACAAAGGAGGACAAGGTTACCGAAAAATTAGCAAAGAAATGAATCTAGCACTAAGTACAGGAGGAAATATCATCAGAAAGTATAAGAAGTATGGCAACAGTACAGCAAACCTGCCAAGAAATGGAGAAAAATAAATGAGAGGACTTCAAGGTGGATCAACAGAAATGTGCAAAAAAAAAAAAAAAAAAAAAAAAAAAAACAACATTCATTACTCATTCTGAAATTAAAACTGATCTTGAGGGTGCTGGAATTAATGTAAGTAAGGATACCATTGGCAGAGCTCTATATTGTACAGGCTTTCATTCAAGATCACCAAGAAAAGTACCTTTACTGAAAACCAAACATGTCAAAGACCAATTGAAGTTTGTTGAAACTTATGAAAAGAAAGGTATGCAGTTTTGGGAAAAGGTAATCTGGTCAGATGAAATGAAAGTTGAACTATTTGGAAGGAATACAGCGACAAGTGTTTGGTGAAAAAACGGCACTACCTTCAACAAGCACAATACCATGCCCACAGTTAAGTTTGGGAGGTGGTTCCATTATGATATGGGGATGCTTCTCATCCAAGGGCCCTGGTGAGTTACAAGTTATCCATGGTAGAATGAATGGTAGCATGTACAGGGTGATTCTAGAGAAGAACCTTCAGAAATGAGCAACTTATTTAGGACATGGTCGGAATTTCATGCTTCAACACGACAATGATTCCAAACATACCGCAAAACTTACAAAGGAATGGTTTGAAAATAATGGTATTAGTTCTCTCAATTGGTCAAGTCAGTCTCCTGAGAATTTGTGGAATACTTTTAAGGTTAAAGTTCATAAGCGGAATCCACAAAATATCAAACAATTAGAGGAATTATGCAAGGAAGAATGGGGTAAAGTAATGGTGGATCAGTGTAGCCAACTTGTAGTGACTGCAAGCAGTGAAACAAAACAGAGGCTATGCAACAAAATATTAAATTGACGTATCGAATACTTTTGCATAAGATAATTTTGAACTTTGATAAAAAAAAAAATGGATTCAACCATAAGTTTTTAATTTTCCTTCCACATACAATTAAAACTTTACGAGATATTACTTACCAAATATCAGGCAAAATGGCGAACATAAAACTAGAGTTATAACAGAAAATAACATGTATCCAATACTTATGCGTGTCACTATATATATAGTCATCTGCAGACAGATCTGTTTCACTGTATCACAGCTCATCAGTACTGTTAGACTCCGGTTGCTTTTAAGTCAGGATTGAAACCTGACCGAATTGGCGTCAGTAGGCGATTCTACCTCTGGGCTATGGCCGTTCGGTAGAGGAAGGCAGACTTTTAACATGTATATTGTCATTATACACGCCCAATAGCCAGAGTGTTCTAATTCATTAGTGAATGAGCGATGCGTGTATGCAAGTGTAGCTACTGTTTTTCAAAGTCTACCATTCTTCCAGAGTGCTCAATCAACATGTGTGTGTGTATATATATATATATATATATATATATATATATAGACACACACACACACACACACACACACACACACATATATATTACAACATGATATGGAAATTTATGAAATTGGTATTAACTGACATATTTATTTTAAATGGATGCCCATATTTGAGAGGGTAGTTTGTCTTTCTATAATTAAACATCACATTTTTATTATCTACCAGCCTAGATATTTGAGAAATCTTGTTTGCAAAATATTTATCTTTCAGCAGAATTCAAACTTGCATATTCCCATATACTGGGGGAGATGCCATCATTAGTTCTGGTGTATCTTACCACTCAACCACAGAAGATAAAATGGTAACCAAAGTTTGAATTAAGCTTTTTAAATACATATTTTCTCAATTTCTTTTAGAACATCTATCACCGGTTGGGATTGTATCCTAATGTAAACAAACACAACAGAAGACAATATTACAAATCTATACGGAAATTTACTAAATTGGTATTAACCAATATATTTATTTTAAATTTATATGTTTGAACATTATTTTTAATGAATACTCATACTTGAGTAGATAGTCTACTTGAAGATAGATATTTTTCAAAGAAGATTTCTTGAACATCTCAGCCAGTGAATAATTAAAATGTACCATTTAATTATAGAAAAAAAAAAAAAAAAAAGACTATCCACTCAAATATGAGTATCCATTAAGATTAATGTTCAAACATATATATATATATATATATAAATGTAATTTCTGTGTTCATTTCTTCTAAATTATGACAAAATGCATCCACACTAAGAAATACCTCTTAGGTTCATACAACCATCGATGAAAACGTCATAATTCATTTGAATTTAAATAAAGCGCATTCATAAATTCTGTGCCACGTGAACGTTCAAATAAAACACCGTTACAAGAGCGTTCTTCAAAAGAAAAACGGTAAAAGGTAAAATCAGTTATTAAAAATCACCTGAAGACACCACTTATGGTAGAAACCTGGATAGGGAAATAACTCATTTAAAAATGGAATATATATATATATATCCTGGGTTAAAAAGCAATCAGAGTCTAACCGTACTGATGAGCTGTGATACAGCAAAACAGATCTGTCTGCGGATGACAACACTATATATATATATATATATATATATATAGATAGATAGATAAACACACTTATACTTTGTAGGTTGTGTGTTTATGATTTGTCTAGTGCTGGTTTAAATTTGTCTATGAAATTATTTCTTGTATTTGGAGGTTAGAGTAATCACCTGTTTGATAATTTACATAATTTTAAAATTACTCTAATTACATTTGTTATGATATAAAGTTTTCTGTTGTCTGGTAATTTAATGTTGCTCTGGTGCAAGATGACTGTTTAGCACTTGAGTGATACGTATGGAAGATTTGTTGCATTTTGTGCACCTGAGTGTATAATTATGTTTTTGGTGTTACAGTTTTTCTTTATCATGAATGTTGTTGTGAGGTTTTCAGAGTTTCGCCTCTATAATTTTATCACAAGCAGCACAACTTTTCTTGTTGTATTTTGTGACCGCTTGCATTGTGTGTTAACTAAATTTAAGTTAATGTGTTTTAAGCTTTTGGATTTGCATTTGCTTTTAATTATTTCTGTTTGTTTTAGTTTATCTTTTATTTTATTATTTTTGTTAAGTAGGTCTAGGTTTCTTGCGATTTCTGGAAACAGTTCTGGGTTGTTCATGTTAAGTTGAGATGCATGCTAGAATTTCATCACCATTGCAATTTTTGGGATCTCATAATTGGTCTAAAGGTATTTTTCTGCTAGTTTGTTTATTTGTGGTGGGTACCCTTGCTGTTTAAGAGTTTTACATAATTCTTCTAGGTAGAATTTTCAGGTGTTTGTCGGCCACTATAGTGCAAATCCTATGTGCTAGGGAATCACCCAAGCATGTATCACATATGGCACTTAACTGGCTGAATCCAAGGTTAGTGGTGCCATTTTCATACCCATCACCATACCTAGAGTTTGAATATAATTTTTGTTATCAAATTCAAAAGAATTGTTCAGGATTAGGTCTATACTATCAATAATAAACTCCTTAGTGAATCTGGGATGTAGTATTTCTGGGGGTTTCTCAGTCCAGGATGAGATTGCTACTTTTCTTGATTCAAGGTTTATAATTTAATTGAGTGCAAATTAATTGAAACTAAACAAATAAGGTCTTCCTAGGATTTTCACACTTTCTCTGATCATGTATACGTTGTCTCTTAGCATTATTTCTTCTCTTCGAACTGCATTTTCTTTTACATTTTGGCCTGATGGATCCAGTTTGTTGCTTCACCTTGATAACATGCTTAACAGTTGAAAGGCTAACACCAAAAATATCTGATCTTTCTGTCAGACTTACCAATTACAGTTTTTACAGTGTTACAATTTTTGTATACTTTCTTCGAGTAACATCCATCGCAGACAATAGCCGGAGGACAATTAATTTACAGTCAAGACAATAGTGTCTGGCAGTGATAAAAATCAATGCAATCATGAATGATGCAATACTTTTCAAGGCCAAACAAATTTCATCATTATCCCTGAAAAATATTACTGTACACCACTGCAAATGACTTAATCTGAGGAAAAAAAAATAGAAATCGATTACACCTTATCACTCCAGTGGGTCTAAAACTGACCATATGCTTAAAGAAAGGAAGCTAAAGCAGTTGTTTCAATTAATTTGCACAAGGGAGTATGTTGCTATATAGGTTGTTAACATCAAATGTTATTGTTAGGGGGAGACAACTCTTCCCTAATAATTCATCGACTCTTCACAAAAAGGAGCAAAGTAAAAGAATAACATAGCGGCTAGACAATACACATGCAGACAGTAATTTGTTATCCCACCTAATCCTGCTGTGTCCTGGTTGGTGAAAATCTAAATCTATCTAAACTTATTTATAAATGGAACTTTGTCTGCGTGTGTCTGTATCTGTTACCTATAGACTCCGAAATGACTGAACCGATGATCTTGAAAATTTACACAGTTGTACTATAAGCGTCTGCGAGTGTTCTTAGCTAGGTTTTGTGTTGAGGTACCCCCAATAAATATCAAATCGATAATCGAAAAAAAAATCGGGTTATAGAAGGAGTGGTTCAATTTTAATCAAATTTGATACACTCATAGACAAAGACATAAGAAACGATATTCAGAAGTTTCAAGGTTGCAGTTCTTACAATAGTGCAGAAAATCGATTATATATATATATATATATATATATATATATATATATATATATATAAAAGGCAGGATATTTGTATGTGTGTCTGTTTATCTACCTGTACGTCTATTTTTTGCAGCCCTTTTATTTTAGTTTTTGCTTCAGGTTTGGCTCTAAGTAGGTATAATTGTAGTTCTTAGTCTCAGCCATGATACCATTTACTCAGAGGACTTATTTAGCCTTCAAAATTCAGTTTACAATGAAAAAAACTTATTTGATATCGATACCAGGAAATCAAAATTTGACTTACATCCATTCATTTTTCTTTCAGTCTACGGTTTTGCTTTAACTGGAAGCAACTATTGCTTTTTAGTCTTTTGTGCCAACGTCCAAAGAATCTGAGCTCCATGACCATGGATTAGTTTTAAAGTTTTCATTACTCCTGAGCAATGCGGGGCTATACTGCTAGTATAAAAAAAAGAATATTGTTGTGTTTCAAAATATAACCGTGTTTGTTATATTTTGTTGTTCCTAATATTTGGGGTTACAACAAATTTTGGGCGAGAAGGATGAGATAAACAAAAACTTGCAAAAATGGCGATATCACCAGACATACTAAAAGAGATATTGAATCCACACCAAGAACAGTTCCAAATGTCACAACAGCAGTTGTTGACGATGATAACTCAACAATTCAATCAACAATTTAATCACCAACTGGAAATTTTAAAAGAAGGAAGAAATTTAAACACAAATTCTGTGGATAACATCGCTAACAACATAACAAAATTCCATATTGACAATTAAAACAGAAAAACTGTTGCTTCATGGTACAAAAGATGGATAAACATTTTCCAAAGCTAATTTTTACAGAAAGATGAACATTGGAAAATCCGTTTACTAATTTGGAAACTGGGAATCCAGGAACATAGCCATTACACAAATTACATCCAATTAAAACAGCCAATAGAGTTCACATTTACAGAAACAGTAGAACTGCTAAAAGAAATCTATGGAAAAAAAGTCACTGTTTAATACCAGGTTTGTCTCAGATTAGAAAAAATAATGAAGATGATTATGTAACATTTGCTGGAATTGTAAATCAGGAATGTGAAAAATTTCAACTAAATTCCCTCACAGAGGAAGAGCTTAAATGTTTGATTTTTATCACAGAACTGATGTCTGACTCACACAGTGATATTCCGGCCAGACTACTTTCCAAATTGGAACACAAACACATCACGATTCAAGCTCTAACAACTGAATGCAACAATCTTTTAATCATCAAAAAAGATACAATGTTAGTGCAAAAACCAAACAGCCTGTTGTTAACAGGAAATGTCCAAGCAACAAAAGAAGCTTCCATCAATTTGTTGGTTTTGTGGTGACTGGCATTATGCATGTTTTTGCTCGTTTAAGAAACATAAGTCATTTGAACAAAAAGGGAGGTGTTAGGGGAGACAACTCTCCCCTAATGATTCATTGACTTTTGTCAAAAAAGGGGCAAAGAAGAATAACAACATTGTTTCTAGACAATACACCAAGTGTAGACAGTAATTTGTTATCCTACCCAATCCTGCTGTATCCTGGTCGGTGAGAATAAAAAAAAAAAAAATGAATATTGTTGTGTCTCATTTATGAGATGAAGTTTATTAGGAAGTTCCTTTCTTTTTTGTTAATACTTTGTTATGTATTGTGCAGAGTTTTGTAATTTTTGATATAATATTTTTACCTATGTTGGCATAAACTAATAGATACCAAACTTTTATGAAAAGATAGACAAAAAAATATGGGGAAAATAGAACTTTTGTTTGTAACTACCAATTTCTAGTGTAATATGATGAGACCTAGCTGCCAATCTAGTACTGCACTTAAATTTGTGATAAGGTACTAATGGGAAAGCTCATCAGAACAATTATGAAGTATTTATAGAAAAGATACAGGGAAGCTACATTACAGCTATGGGAAAGTGAGTGAAACTGAGGTGGCATGTTATGACCGATAACCTTGCAGATTCTTTTTTGAATCACAGAGTAAGAGAGGGAACATGATCCTAACACATAAGTGAATGGCATTAAATGTTTAAACTTCAACAAAAAAGAGTTCAAATATATTTCATAACTCAGTGTTTGGCTAAAATCTCTTATAATATAAATGCAAAATTTTCTCAGTGTAAGAATAGGTAACTAAAAAAAATGCTTTACATTTGTTAAAACACAAAAGTTGACAAATCTTGTTGATTCCTAACAAAGCAAATTTCAACCTAATAATCATGGAATTTTTAATAAAACTTATTGTTCTACCAATGATACTAGTTCCTACACAGCCTGGGTTATTGCCTGTTATTTTTTATTAAAATAATGATTGTATTTTAGATTTTTAAATGTTAAAATAAGTACTATTATATAATAATCCATGGGAAATTAGTAAGAAAAAATTGTCAATGATCAGGACTAATACAAGCATTACTGACAGAATAAGGTTATTACAGTGTCACCCTGATATAAGAGAGTTGACGAGACCGGATAGAAGTTCTCATATATTCGGGTTTGGTCTATTTTATATATATTACCACAGGCTCTAATTTGGGACCAGAGAAAATTTATCTTATACCCGGGTTTCTCTTATATCTGGGTCATACTGATGTATAATGGGAATGCGTTACTAATTATTTTACTATACAAATGCATAGAAAATTAGGAAGAAAGGGATTGTCAGTTGTCAGGAATTAATGCAAGCAAAACCTGATAGAAGAGGATTATTACATGTATAAATACATTGTTAATGATTTTATTATGAAATTGCACTGAAAATCAGGAAGAAAGGTATTGTCGGTGGTCAAGAATAGGGCTATTACATTTACAATATAAAAATTATAAAAACAAAAGATATGTGAAGGTATTGAAAGTAATATTTGTAACATAGTGGAATAAAACAGTTTGTAATAATAATTAAAATTATTTTTGTATCCAGAATGGCATTGTAAACATTGAAAAAATTAGATACACTGGCAAAATATTTTTATATCGTAATTTTGTTTTACCCTGTGCTAAAATGAAATAAAATCGGTAAATGTTCGTTTTAGGTACCAATGGCTTTTCCCCCTTCAAATTTATCCAAAATAGCATTATTTCTGTGCAAATGTATATGCTGAACTCAAATCAAAATTAGTTATTGAAGAAATTTACCTTTTTTGCTTTGAAAGTCCATTAAAAAAACGAACTATATCTCGCACTTTTTCTCTCCCGTAACTCTCATGAAGTCATGTAATTAACTGCAGAATCTTTTGTCGAATTTTAGCTGATTTTCTTCCTTTACTGAAACTTCTGGCGATGTACTTCCTGATTGAGAGTAACAGGTGTAGAAATACAATAGTGCATTACTTTAATTTCTGGAAGTACATCGCCGGAAGTATCAGTAAATGAAGAAAAATAGACAAAAAATTAGCCAAAATTCATTCAAATGTGCAGTCCATCATTCTGCAGTTAATTACATGACTTCGTGAGAGTTACGGGAGAGAAAAAGTGCAAGATATAGTTTTTTTTTTATGGACATTTAGATAAAAAAAAGGTAAGTTTTTTCAATAACTAACAGTTGATTTGAGTTCAGCATATACATTTGCACAGAGATAATGCTATTTTGGATAAATTTGAAAGGGAAAAGTGACAGGACTTACAATGAAAATTTACCACAAAATCCATATATTTAATCATAATAATAATAATAATAATGATAAGAAAGACATTTTTGAATAATGCTAAGAGTAAAAAAATAGGAAATGATTACTTCACTTGGTTTTATCAGATGTCTGTTAGGCGATGCTGGTTAAGTCTATAAAGAGTAAAAAAACAAAAAAACACATTTTCCTCTTTCTCTCTCTTCTTCCAAGATGTAGTATCACATAGAAATTATATTGCCATGGAGCCACATCTTGTTTCCCCAGTCCTCTGACAGCTGAACTTTCTTTTTCATTATCCAATGCATGGCATTCACGTGTATCTTACATAACCTATAAAAGTAAATCAACCTTTTCCTTGCTTGTTCCAACTCAGCACAAGGCTGACTTGAGCTCAACCATTGCTGTTTACATCTCCAATGATTAAATACGAAAAAACTTTAGTCGTTCCAATGAGCACAGCCATTATAATGATGCTTATCCTTATTTGCCCTACATTTCAGACCCAGAAAAAAAGAAAACAGATGTACCACAACAATGAAGTACAAAAACAGATGTACCAACCAACAATGAAGTACAAAAACAGATGTACCACAACAATGAAGTACAAAAACAGATGTACCAACCAACAATGAAGTACAAAAACAGATGTACCAACCAACAATGAAGTACAAAAACAGATGTACCAACCAACAATGAAGTACAAAAACAGATGTACCAACCAACAATGAAGTACAAAAACAGATGTACCAACCAACAATGAAGTACAAAAACAGATGTACCAACCAACAATGAAGTACAAAAACAGATGTACCAACCAACAATGAAGTACAAAAACAGATGTACCAACCAACAATGAAGTACAAAAACAGATGTACCAACCAACAATGAAGTACAAAATTTTCTTGTCACTCCAACTTTGCGCAAGGCTGACTTGTGTACGGTCATTATAATGATACTAATACTTACTTACCCTAACACCTGAGCCAAAAAGAAAATAGAATACCCAAAAGACTTTGAGAACTTTGTTTCATTACAGTTTATATAAACAGGGGATAAATGATCCATACAAGTTTTCTAGGCTTCTTCTTTAAACATTTACATATTATTTCATAGCTTTAACAAATAATAATGAAAGCTTTAGCTTTAACATACAATAATATAAAATAATACTGTGTCAGTTATAAATAGGATATGTCTTTGATAACAATAAATTTTGTTAAAATCTGATCTGACCTAAAATTTAATATTTTTGACACTTCTTTTTTGTCATGTCTCTTCAAAACATAGGTGATCAAGGCCACTACATCTTCCTGCCCCTTGTAGTTCTTTATAAATTTTCTTTTGTTATTTCTCCCAAATCCTGTTATGCCATCCATTTACTCAAGCCCTTAAGTACCTTATGCACTGCTTTTGTCTTTTGCTCTTTCTATCTATATTTCCTGTGAGTATCAGATTTTCCAAGCCTTCCTTCCCCAGAAATTTCAACTACCTCTTATTATAATTAAGTATAAATTTCCTTTTTGCTTCCATTCTTTCCAAAAACCTTGTTGCTCATGTTTGGCCCATAGTGTTATTAAAGCGTTCTTTAATATTTCAATTTTCAAATACCTTACGTGTAGCATCCAGTATAAAAGAGTGAGCACTGAAGATGCTCAAATGACTTTCAACGCTCAGAGATCTGATCTTGTAGACGCCGTCTTTTTAATATAACTTGACAGTACATAAGCTAATTATTGTAGGACATATATATGACAATGCCCAAAGGAGATTGACAGCACTTTAGGAGAGGTAAAAAAGTACAAAGGTTTATTTTAAAAATATCTTTGTAAGAAAGCAGAAAAAAATCTCTAATAAATAACTTGGCGGCTGTTTATCAGTTAAGATTTTGTATGATTTATAGAGAATTGTTTTACACCACTGAACTGACAAGAGAGAGAAATTGAAATTGACAAATAGTGAGTTTGAAATTGCTTATCACAAGAATATTGTTGATGTTCAGAACAGTGTATTATATGAATAAACATTAGAATGCCCATGAAAAAGACAGAGCTAGGTTGGGTAGAGTGCAATGAGGGTAAAGAAAAACAAAAAGAGACAAATCATTAACTGAAAGCAAGAATGGGGAAGTTGAAGTGAGGAAAGTGAGATAAAGAGAAGAAAGTGAAGTCAAAGATAAACAGAAAAAAATAGTTAGAAGAGGTGGAGAGTGAGAGTGGGAGTGAGAGTGGGAGTGGGATGTAATAGAAAGATGATCTGGGGAGGGCAAAGTGAAGGGAAAAGGTAAGTTTTCTTTTTTGTCTTTAATCATTTCACCATTTCACAGCGAGTAAAAGGAGATAATGCCACTAAGATGCAAAGTGTTACTGAGAGTGTAAGAAAACCATGAGATACCATTGTAATGATAGAATATTAACGAGGAGGAAGGACAATAAAATAACAGAGTTCAGGAAGGCAGAGGATGGTAATAATGCCACTAAGATGCAAGGGGTTACTGAAAGTGAAAGAGAATGAGAAGACTTTGGTGAAGGCAACAAAAGAACAGTATTCAGAAAAAACAGAAGATAGTGATTGAGGTTGGATTTAAATTTTTGAAGATCATAGTTGACAGGAAAGCAAGAAGCTGGAAGAGAATTCCATAAATAAGAAGCATGAGATAAGAAACTATTATAATAGAAATTATGGTTACATCGAGCTATTTCAGTAGTAAAATAATGAGATCTGACTGTCAATATATTATATGCTTAAATTTATGCAGTCAAGGTATGAAGGAGAATAATTAATTAATAATCCTGAGAATAATTGCCATGAAAGTATTTATAGAAAAGACAGAGGGAAGATTTGTCATGGCAGTGGGAAAGTTTCTGAAGGTTAGATGCCAGATAATACTGCAGATTTCTCTTTGAAGTTTACCTAGAATCTCTAAATGCAAAACAGAAGCCTCATACCTGATGTGGTATCAATATTCAATGCACAGATGAATAGTTGATTTAAAAAAGTGCAAGTTAGATTCAGGTGAGAATAATTGTCTGCCATGATACAATAAACCAAATTTTCTAGCAACTGATTCAATATAATTGTTCTATTTCATGTTAATGTTAATCTGAGGACAGAGCAGAAGATTGGGAAAGAGTTGGATAAGTCTAATGGTGAATACTAAGGTGTTTGGAGTGATCACTGTGATGGCGATGTTATGCCTCTGTTAATCTTCCCAAATGGCCTCAGGCTCAACATACAGGCCTACATCAAATACCTTCGGGAGGTAGTGCTGATCTGGATTAAGTGGCTGGTTGCTGGAAGACCATATGTCCAGCAACAGGACTCTGCTTCACAGAGAACAGTCATGGCTGTCAGACAATCTCTGGGACCACATCACCCTTTAAATATGGTCACCTAACTCCCCGGACTGTAGCCCCCCTTGATGATGTATGGGGCACAGTTGAGGGAGAGATAAACAAAATTCTTTGTAATACCAAAGATGAACTGAAGGCAAGGATTATGGCAGCATCAAACAACTTAAACAAAGAAAATATACAGAGTAGTTGCAAAAGATTTTGAAGTCCTCTGGACACTGTGGTTGGAGCCAGTGGCAATTTTATTGTATAAATCTATTCTTTAGTATTTCAAGATATTTTTGCATAATGTGTAATTTTGGTAAATATATCTGTTAAAATGAGATGTCAGTGTTATTTTCATTTTTGCATAATTTATACCATAATCTATCCATCACACCATATATAAAGTAAAATAAATTTTCAAAATTCAAAAATGTTGAATGAAGTATCAGGTTCTTGGGATTTACCTTCCTACTTTTCCGTTTTGGATTAAAGTTTTATATATATATATATATATATATATATATATATATATATATATATAATAACAAAACAGAGAAAAGCAGAACTGCTCCCAAGGTATGACAAAATAAGAAAGTGCTTGATACAAAATTCAACAAGAAGAAAGTAGAGCAAAATATACTTAGTAAATAAGCAGTCGCACCAAGCTACCCGGGTTTCAACAGGCAGACCTTCTACCTGATGATACTTCACGATTGAAACTCGGGTACCTTGGTGCAACTGCTTATTTGCTATATATATATATATATATGAGAGAGTGAGATTAGTGGAGAGATAGGTACGGTATCTAAATATAGATATCTAAACTTTGAAAGACAATATAGACATTTTGGAGCAATTTCGTTTTAAAGTAAAAAATTGTAGAGTTAACATATCTACTTTTTTTTTTTAATAAATAAAATAAAGAAATATTTCAAAGCCAGATCAATGTTAAATTGGAGCAAAGATATAAATTCTTAAGTTAGAAACCCCCCCAAAAAGATGTTTGCCTCATTCACTCTGCAAGTCATGGACACTTATCAAGCTTAGAAGAGGAAAAATGTTTTTCTGCCATATACCAGGTGTATCAGGAATACCTTGATTTTAAAGATTGCTAAAAAAAATCAAGGTAACTGCTATTAAAATATATATCACTATTGTTTAAATGAATCATTACAGTTTTTATTCATTTGGTTTTAAAAATGACATTCACCAAATTGAAAAATATTGCATTTATATAAAAAAGAGGAAACCGGGTTCCTTTGTTCTTGTTTTTTTGCCTTGGCTTTCACTTTGATCAAAACAGTTCCTAATATCCTGGAAGTAATGGTCAAGGAAAACGTCATAATTTTTTGTGATCTGGTCAAAGTAGCTCAACAGTCGGACAATTTAGCAAGTTCAGATAAGGTGTTATATGCAAGTTTTTTTCAGTATTTTTTCTTCAAAACAAAAGATATAATTATTCAACTAATACATCTAATTTAAACTGAGTGTGAGAGTGATGGAGAGATAGGTACATTATATGAATACAAATATCTAAACTTTGAAAGATAATACTATAAATTGAAGCAATTTCTTTTTTGAGGTCAAACATTTTGGAGCTAACATAGAAAACATTTTTTAAAATCAAATACAGAAATATTTCAAAGCCAGAACAATATTGAATTGAAACAAAAATATAAATTCTTAAGTTAGAAAGACCAAAAAAGAAATGTTACTTTGAGACAACAGAGCAAGAAATGTTATGCCAAACCATAAAAGAACAGCAACAATTTATTTCCAAAACTCTGTTGTTTTATAAATTTGATTTCTTAATTTCTGATAACAGATCTTTTGCAGACTTTGAGTTAGATACTTATTTTATACAATGTATTCAACTTGACAGTATTTAACAAAAATATGTTTGTCTCATTCGCTCAGCAAGTCATGGACACTTATCAAGCTTAGAAGAGGAAAAATGTTTTTCTGCCATATACCAGGTGTATCAGGAATACCTTGATTTTAAAGATTGCTAAAAGGATCAAGATAACTGCTATAAAAATATACTTCACTGTTGTTTAAATGAAGGTCTACAGTTTGTATAGATTTAGTTTTAAAAATGACATCCAATAAATAATGGCCTCTATTCGGCATACAATGTTTTAGAGGATGTCTGAAGTTTTCCTAACACCACATAAGTTTAAAATACGGGAGGTATTTCTGATGCCCTTTGTCTCTCAAACACAATGGTAAGACATTAGCTAGATAAAGACACCATTGTTACTTGTCTAAGTTTTCTAACACTACACAGGTGAATGTTTAAAATGTGGGCAGTATTTCTAGTGCACTCTGTATATACCAATTAACAGTGAAGTCAGGGAAAGCTGCAGCCTATACCATTCAGCTTTCTAAATAACAAACATTATTTCACGCATTTATTAATATTTTGTTTTATTTCATTCTCACGTTTTCACATATTTTAAAACATTAGCAATTTTAACTAAGGAAGATCATACTTATAAATATCTTTTGCTTTAAAAGCAAGAAACATTTATAGTAATTTTTTCTTGGGAAAAGAAATATATTTTTGGTTATCTTTAACCCACAATAATTGGTGTGTCAAAAGGATGTTTTTTTTCCCTTGACACTGCTATTATTTTAACTACCTCACTCCTCAGCAATATTGTTTTAAAAAGTAATGATTAGAATTTTAATAAAAGTTAAACATATGATGAAAGTGAATTTATCAATATTTTGTTGAGAATTTACAACAAAAATATTAAACAATATTTATTATTGTTTATTTACAAGAATAATTTTATATTTACGACATTCAAAAAACTAATACAAATAAAATATGCAATGTCATCGCTATCATTTAACAATTCTATAAAAAAATAAATATGAAAACCAGTTTTTATCCATAAATCTATAAACATTTCATAAATTATTAAAATATATGAACCAACTATAAAAAATTATAAAATTTGAATTGATTGGCAATTAGCTAATGTTTGTTAATCATTTCAATAAATATAGTTTAAATAAACAAGCCAATAAACAAATTATATTAAACATTTTCTATAAATCATACATGAGGTATTGTAATTATTTACATTATTTATATTGTTTGAGCTGTTGTTCTCATCTTTGTTGGCATATTCACAATGTTTCGACCATTGTATGCTTTGAGCTTCTTCAGGTGATTGGAATTTTGAACTGAAAAATCTTCTAAGCCAGCCAAGCAGAAATTAATAAAATATAGGACCCAGTAATATGCAGTGCTAGAGAAAACCACTTACAAACATCAAAGATTCTAAAATGAGCTATGGTAAAATGGTTACTAAGATGTTATGTTTATAAGTCCCAAAAATTCATATGCTGATGTCCTCAAAGACAAATGTCCCAGTGGATAGAAGCATTGATTTAGTGACTTTACCCAAAGAGTTGTGAGTGTTGAACTTAAAGAGTCGAGTTAAATAGAGATAATTGAGACATCTGGAAGTGGCATGACTCATGGAATGAGAACAATTGACCCCAGTGAATGAAATAAAGGGCTCAGTTCAAAATTGCAATTACCTGAAGATGGCTGGAGGATACAATGGCCAAAATGTCAAGAATATGACAATAAAGTTGAGGACACAAGATCGAGTAATGTAGATAGATTTTAACATCTTTGCTATCATTTCTCAAAAACTAAAACAGAATTTAAAAGTTTACTTTTTTTATGTTTTATTACAATTTTAAACATTTCTTTTTAAAACAAATGCTGAGGAGTGAAGGTAGTTAAAAATCGTTAAAAACTGCTATTCATTTTTATTTAAAAAATATTTTTGGTATTTTCAAATCAATTAGAAACCAATCATGTGCAGCAGTGTGCAATATTCACACTCCATCAGTGAAAATATAACAAGGCTTCAATTCAAAGAAAAATGAATCAACTTCCACCTTTCTAAAGCGGTTATACATACTGTCTTCCGTAAGAAAAAGGCTCACATACCTTCAACAAAACAGTCATCTTGAATTATTTTAGTTATACCGCCTGCTTTATGATGTACCATATCTCATGCAGCCCACTGGTCAGAAAAGGTTGCTCTTATCTGACATAATGCCTACTATGAAACAAGGGTCTATCTCTAAATTTAAAATCTTAAACATTTTTTTAATACAATTTGTCCCAGAGAATTTCCCATATTACAACATTTAACAGAGTGTACACTAAGGAGGTAACCAACAATTTACAGGAATGGAATGGAATGCCTATAAAAACTTTAATTTTCAGAACTTAAAATATTAAAAACTTCAGGTAATAGACATTTCTTTTCTTCCCATTAGAAATAAAAAAATGTCCTCAAAACTTTAAACTGTAGCTCAAAATAATTTCAATGTAAAAAAAAAAGTGCTCAGCATCCATTTTTTGATATTTGTTAACCATATTTTATTTTTAGCACACAACACGCTTGAAGCTATAGTCAAACTTCTGCATCATACTTAAATTATGATAGTGAAATAAGAGTAAAAGAAAAAAGAAAGTATACTTTTTATGATTTATTTATTAACACAAACAAAACAATTATACTTTTTTATAAAAAGATAATTAAACTTACTTATCTAAATCTAATCTAAACTTATTTATAAATGGAACTGTGTGTGTGTGTGTGCGTTACCTATAGACTCCAAAACAGCTGAACCGATTTTCTTAAAAATTTACACAGTTGTACTATAAGCGTTTGCGAGTGTTCGTAGCTAAGTTTTGTGTTGAGGTACCCCGATAAATATTGATAATCAAAATAATTGGGTTATAGAAGGAGTGGTCCGATTTTAATCAAATTTGATACACTCATAGACAAAGACATAAGAAATGATAAGAAGTTTCAAGATTGCAGTTCTTACAATAGTGCAGAAAATCGATAATATATATATATATATATATAGAGAGAGAGAGAGAGCAAGATGTTTGCATGCGTGTCTGTTTATCTGCCTGTATGTCTGTATTTTTTTCAGCCCTTTTAGTTTTTGCTTCGGGTTTGGCTCTAAGTAGGTATAATTGTAGTTCTTAGCCTCAGCCATGATACCATTTAATCAGAGGACTTATTTAGCCTTCAAAATTAAGTTTACGATGAAAAAAACTTATTTGATATTGATGCCAGGAAATCAAAATTTGACTTACATCCATTCATTTTTCTTTCAGTCTACAGTTTCTCTTTAACTGGAAACAACTATTGTTTTTAGTCTTTCGTGTTAACGTCCAAAGAGTCTGAGCTCCATGACCATGGATTAGTTTTAAAGCTTTCATTACACCCGGGCAATGCCGGGCTATACTGCTAGTGGCATATAAACAAAGAAAGAGATTGAGTAAATGGATGGTGGAACCTAGGTTTAGAAGAGATATGAAAAAGACAACATAGGACAGGACATTGTGGATAGTCATGATCACTAACATTCTGAAGGGAGATGGTACATAGAGGATGTGCACTTATTGTGCTTTGGACTTCTTCAGGAAATAATAAATTTTGCAGCACACGTATAATCCTGCTGTGGTGTACCAGCTGAAAATCACTGCTGCAAATAAAGGACAAGAGAAAAGTCTATTGACCAAAAGTAAAACAACGGACAGTTTAGATAATATCAGGAGCCAAACTTCTGCCATTCATATCAACAGCAGTGTTGAGACAATGTTGTCCTTTGGAGACATATTGTACCAGAAAACAGCCTCTTGGATGGGGGCTCAGCTTCTTGGCAGTAATCCAGTTTCACACTTTAGAAACATCACTCCAAACAGCCAATTATAAATGAGGACTGCTCTTGTTAGAGAACTGGTTGACAAATGATTCAAGGAAGACACTGATTTCTTCCATTGCACCTGATGCATCCAAGTTGGTGGCCTATATGATCTGGTTTTGCAATCTCAAATAACTAGACTTTGCCATTAAAAAAAAAGAAAAAGAAACAATAACTGGGAAGAACAAAATTATTATCCATTTCTCTCTTTACCAGATAATTATTGCAGTTTGTCAAGTTTTATAACAAAAAATTCTATTTCTGCTACATCAAAAGAGTCCCATACATAAACAAGGCCAATTTGTCTTTCTCTATGTAATCAATTCATCTGGGGATGTTAATAAATGTTACAAAATCTAAACTTATTTATAAATGGAACTTTGTCTGTGTGTGTGTGGATCTGTTACCTATAGACTCCGAAACAGCTAAACCAATTTTCTTGAAAATTTACACAGTTGTACTATAAGTGTCTGCAAGTGTTCTTAGCTAAGTTTTGTGTCGAGGTACCCTCAATAAATATTGAAAATCGATAATCAAAAAAGTCAGGTTATAGAAGGAGTGGCCCAATTTTGATCAAATTTGATACACTCATAGACAAAGACATAAGAAACGATATTCAGAAGTTTCAAGGTTGCAGTTCTTACAATAGTGCAGAAAATCGATTGTATATATATATAAAAAAGGCAGGATATTTGTGTGTGTGTGTGTGTGTGTGTCTGTTTATCTACCTGTACGTCTGCATTTTTTTCAGCCCTTTTATTTTAGTTTTTGCTTCGGGTTTGGCTCTAAGTAAGTATAATTGTAGTTCTCAGTCTCAGCCATGATACCATTTACTCAGAGGACTTATTTAGCATTCAAAATTCAGTTTACGACGAAAAAAACTTATTTGATATCGATACCAGGAAATCAAAATTCGACTTACATCCATTCATTTTTCTTTCAGTCTACGGTTTCGCTTTAACTGGAAACAACTATTGTTTTTAGTCTTTTGTGCCAAAGTCCAAAGAGTCTGAGCTCCAGGACCATGGATTAGTTTTAAAGCTTTCATTACACCCTAGCAACGCTGGGCTATACTGCTAGTACTAAATATTCCAAGAGTGATTAATTAATTTGCTTTTTATAGCTTATCAATATTTTGCAGGTTATTTATAGCCAGAAAATATTTTTAGATTGTAAGAATTTTAGGGAGATATTCATGATTTATTAATACAATTATAGAATTCCTAAGCAATTACCCATCAAGGAGATAATCCTGATTTACTGGCACAAGTCTTGCGAATTAACTAATAACTGGGGTGAGAAGATGTGGATTCATAACTTTCCCAAAGGCATTTGTACATATGTAAGCATAAAAACACCTGACTGGAATTAGAACTCGGTTCTTTGATTTCAAATTCTGACCACATTATCCCTTGCACAACGTGCACATCCAAACTTGTAGCACTTAGTATTCCCAAGTGGTCATCCATCTAGATACTGACCAGGCATTGCTTAACTTCAGTGATCGTATGAGAACATGACATGGTAGTAAGCAATTTAAATATTTCAAGAAACATGTTTAAAATAGCTTTTTTTTTAAATTTACATTTGATAAAAAAAACTTTTTTTCTTAGATGAGTGAAGAGTAAATTGCCAATTTCAAAAATTTATTATTTTTCAATCATTTCTTCTCTAAACAAGGCAGCAAAGTCACTAAGATGCAACAGATTACTGAGTGTTAGAGAAAGTAAATAATACAAGGAAAGAGAACAATTAAAGAACAGGAATTATTGAAGACAGATAATAATTGACATTGCATCTAAATTCCTGAAGATCAAAGATGACTGGAAAACAAGAAACTTATTTTTTAATTTAAAACCAAAAAAAGCAAATCCATATATCTTGTCCAATACATTTACAAGGTATGCACAAAGATCCCCATTCTACATGTATTTGTAAATTTTAATGATTTTGCTTAACAATGGTCTTTGCTCTTTAATCTATTTATCGGATGTCTGCCTCCATACTGAAAGACAAATAATCAACTTAGTAATCAATGTCAACATGAAGACAGCCAGACAACAGCTGAACGATTGGTAATAAAACAATAATGAAAAATCTTTCACACATGAGGGAAAGGTTTAAAGATTTTCACATTCAAAGACCATCTGCATAGCCAATGCAATGAGAAAGCAGTTTGCCAAGGGAATTAAAGTAATAATTATCTGAAAGAAGAGTCAAAGACTGCAAACCTCTGCCAAGGCAATTCCGATATCATCTCAGTGATTAGCAAGAGATGATTATTAAAATGAGAAAGAATAAGTGCAATGAACTCTCAAGAGTAAAAATACACAAAATGTACTTGACCACTCACAAAATTAAACATACATTGAAAATAAAACAGGGAGGTAATTCAGTATTTAAAATGATCTAGGGGAGGTAATTCAGTATTTAGCATTTGAAAAACAAAAATTGCAACTAAATACAACACCTCTGCCTTAAGGCAAAGGTAATTATTCCAAGTTCACACATATACAGGACTTCTGCTTCCAGCATCAGTATTTGTACATTGTTAGAAGTCTCAGCTTTTTCAGAAGCAACATCAAATAACTTCATTAGCCATGTATTTACTACTTAAATAACCTGAGTTTGAGTCCTTTCCTGTTCGAAATGGAGCCAAATTTATGCAATGAAAATCTGGTCTCTTTCTTCAAAGTCTTGAAGAAAGATAAAGAGCAAAAATTTCTATCTGATTTTCTGGAATTAAGTTATCATTATTTAAATTATTTGAGTTCAATCCCTGGGTCAGGTTGAATAATTGATCATCCTGTAGAAATAATACAACACCAATATTATCGCACTATTGAAACACCAACCAACTGATATTTCTTTTACGTCACTTATTTTGACTTATTATCTTGTAATTATTTGATATATATAACTATATATAAATCTACACCATGTCAATACGTTCTTATATCTGGTTTTCAACATATACCAATCCCTTGTATGTTTGGACCAACCTCGTCAAGTGGTAATAAGTGATCCTGCTTTGGTTAATCTGAGATCAACAACACAGTGTGGGTAGAATCAGCCAAAGGTCAGGGAGGTTGACTAGACGCAGCCAGGAGTCATGTCATACCTATTCTTTGTTCAATTTTCTTACCTCCTATACTAAATTCATTATAACTGATCCCTATCCCAAGGTATTTGAAGTGTTTAGTATTTACTAATTCCATATCCTGATTTTTTATGATGGATTCAGGTATGTGCTATCACTGCTTTCATCCCAATTCCAGATCATAATTTCTGTTTTGGAAAGGTTTCAGTCCTATTTCTTGAAACACATGGTAAAAGATGGTAATTTTCTGTTCAAGGTAGGTCCCGACTTGACAGCTCGACTCCAGCCACTTTCTCACCAATGGGATATGGTTTCCCTCTGTCTATTCTACAAATATTTTCATGGCTGGTGCTCCTGCCACAAAAATTTACTTGTGCAACCAGACTGGCATCAAAGTCTCATTCTTTTACAGTTAGATCAACCAAATGTAGCCAACAATTCTACTCCAGCAGCTTCTTTTCTTGCACTTCCATATACTTGCTTTCATGACGGCGAAAACCTCCAAGAATTTAAATGCAATGTTAATATTCATCTCTTATCATTCTGACCCCTTTCTACATCACCCCTTTTATGTTGTTCTTTTCCTTTCTACTTTCACAATTGTCTTCACACCCGTGTTCCCATTCTTCTCTTGCCCATTCACTGCAACCCCCTTTAACTGGTTTGTCTTTCTCTCCACTCTCCTTCTTTTACTTTTATGTAGCCTCTTGTGCATCAGTGGTGGTACTGCCTTGCTTGGGGTGAAACAATTAAAAAAATAAGATCATTCTTATCCCAACTATGAATACCTATGTCATCAGTATATCCCCTCTCATCATCAGCAGATTGGCTTTGGAAGGGAAAGCAGGGTTGTTTTCTACTGGTAACTTTGAGATATGATATGGAAGGCTTGAATGATAAAGTAGTTATTTAATGTTTTCAAATCAAACTGCCGTTGGTACATGTACTGTGATCTGTAATGAAATGTATGTGACATTATATGCATTCGTAAAGAACAAGAAAACCAAGCCCTCAGCCTTGTACATGCTGTTCTCAATAATGAGGAATAAAAATTTGCAAAATGGAACTTGCTTTTCACTTTTGTTTTTCATATTTGATTGCTGTTTGCCCTTGAGGTGTGCAACAACATTGAGACAAAAGAAAAACATTTTACAGACTAAATAATTTGATTTTCAAATTATTCTCAATCCTCTTAATAAGTACATATTTCAAATAATAATGAAAGAAAGGTGAAGTATTTTTTTGGTGGGTAGAATCATGCTACCTGTGTCGTATTTACATATAGGTTAGTATGAACTGTAATGCAGTGTCTCTTTGTCTAAAAGTGGCCCTCTAGTCTTTGGCTGTGATATATATATATATATATATATATATATATATATAGGAAAAACTACTAAAAAGTTTTAAGTTTAAAAATGTATATTTTTGACAGTATTTATTTCTATTATTATATATAATAATAGAAATAAATAAATACTGTCAAAAAATTACATTTTTAAACTTAAACCTTTTTAGTAGTTTTTCCTAGACAATATACGTGGATCATCATTATATATATATATGTAAAACAAAAAAAAAAAAACGAGAGAGAAAAGAAACAGAGGAATTTTTATTTTGAGATTTAATGGGGTTCTTTTGAACTCATTTGAAACAATTTAGAGTATTTGAGTCTCTCTAATTGGGATGGTTCTTTTCGATATAGAAGTTGCTAATGAAATAAATTGGGACGAGTTCCAAAATCATTAAAAGTTTTTCATGTTTAGCACCATAATCTAAAAGCATTATATATACATTATTTATAGATTTTGGGAAGGCAGCATAAGTAATAAAAGGGGCTCCCAAATTCTTTGAGATCAGGAACTTCTTGGGGGCCTAAATCCAACCTTGCATGCAACTCATAAACTACCTGTTCATGTTACCTTAGGCAAGGAGGGATATATGCACCTCCCAGTACTTACTGTCATGGTTTTAACAGGGATGCATTTCAATGACATTGGAATGTGGTGTTGTCAGTCAAAGCCATCTTCTAAATTAATTTCATTTTTAAACAACTTGTTCAATATACTGACATATCCTACACAAAGAAACCCATCTCATAACTATTAGCACTTCAGTGTATAACAATCTGATTTACAATTTGGAGGGATTTTTTTATTTTATACTTCCACAATTACTCCCAAGAAAAATCATGGCTTTTACAAATCAACTTATAAACCTGACGGCATGAAGGGCATTGTTCAAAGAAATTAACTCTTTAAGTAAGGACCGACATGGGCAACAGGTGTCACCAGTGAGGGTTAGTGCCAACGGCATAAGGAAGACACAGTTCTCTGGGACTGGTCTCTCACCCAAAAAGGAACAACATGAGCAACAGGTGTCACTGAACAAAAGGTTTAAAAGAAAACTCTGGAAGGAAATACTGAAAACAGTAATAAACGTTAGTGGACTTCAGAAGCCTTTTTCTCTAAAAAAAAAAGTGTTTTAAAAGAGTCATATAGTAATAATGTGACACTGCTGATATTTGTGTTCGAACACAGATGAGCAGGGAGTAAAAACACAGTCGACTTCATTCTTAAGTAATTACTGGTACTGGGCTGCTGGGATCACAATGACATATATATGTAACCCTATTTTCAGATGGCTGATATTAATTTTAATTGATTTTCAAAATGAGAAGGGATTTCTCTAAAATTGGAGAATACAATTTTTTTTGTCAAGAAAAGTATCCAGAGTGATAAAAAGTGAAAAATACAGATTCAGTGTACAATGAGTGTAAAATTATCTTTCTCAAGTAGCCAAAATATTAACAAGTGGAAAGTGCAGATTCAGAGTACAATGGTGTAAAATTATATTTTTCTCAGTAAAGTAGCCAAAATGTTAACAAATGGAAAGTACAGATTCAGGAGGCTGACTGAGTGTAAAATTATCTTTATAAGTAAAGTAGCCAAAATGTTAACAAGTGGAAAGTACAGATTCAGAGTACAATGAGTGTAAAATTATCTTTCTCAGTAAAGTAGCCAAAATGTTAACAAGTGGAAGTACAGATTCAGAGTACAATGAGTGTAAAATTATCTTTCTCAAGTAAAGTAGCCAAAATGTTAACAAGTGGAAAGTACAGATTCAGAGTGATATGAATTATGAAATTATCTTTCTCAAGTAAAGCAATAAAAAATGTTAACAAGTGGAAATGCAGATTCAGAGTACAATGGTGTAAAATTATCTTTCTCAAGTAAAGTAGCCAAAATGTTAACAAGTGGAAAGTACAGATTCAGAGTACAATGAATATAGGTATAACATAAGTAAAGTAGCCAAAGTATTTAACAAGTGGAAAGTACAGATTCAGGAAGTACAATAGTGTAAAATTATCTTTCTCCAAGTAAGTAGCAAAATGTTAACAAGTGGAAAGTACAGATTCAGAGTACAATGGTGTAAAAATTATCTTTCTCCAAGTAAAAGTAGCCAAAATGTTAACAAGTGGAAAGTACAGATTCAGAGTACAATAGTGTAAAATTATCTTTCTCAAGTAAAGTAGCCAAAATGTTAACAGAAGTGGAAAGTACAGATTCAGAGTACAATGAGTGTAAAATTATCTTTCTCAAGTAATAAAGTATTTAACTGATGAGAGAAGTGAGATTCAGAGTACAATGAGTGTAGGTATCTTTCTCAAGTAGCCAAAATGTTAACAAGTGGAAGAGTACAGATTCAGAGTACAATGAGTGTAAAATTATCTTTCTCAAGTAAAGTATGGCAAAATGTTAACAAGTGGAAAGTACAGATTCAGAGTACAATGGTGTAAAAATTATCAACATAAAGTGACAAAATGTCCAACAGGCAGAAGTACAGATTCAGGGTACAATGAGTGTAAAATTATCTTTCTCAAGTAGCCAAAATATTTAACAAGTGGAAAGTACAGATTCAGAGTACAATGAGTGTAAAGTGTCTTTCTCAAGTAGCCAAAATGTTAACAAGTGCTGAAGTACAGATTCAGAGTGCAATGAGTCTTGAAATTATCTTTCTCAAGTAGCCAAAGTGTTAACAAGTGGAAAGTACAGATTCAGAGTACAATGAGTGTAAAATTATCTTTCTCAAGTAGCCAAAATGTTAACAAGTGGAAAGTACAGATTCAGAGTACAATGAGTGTAAAATTATCTTTCTCAAGTAGCCAAAATGTTAACAAGTGGAAAGTACAGATTCAGAGTACAATGAGTGTAAATTATCTTTCTCAAGTAGCCAAAATGTTAACAGTGGAAAGTACAGATTCAGAGTACAATGAGGTGTAAAATTATCTTTCTCAAGTAGCCAAAATGTTAACAAGTGGAAAGTACAGATTCAGAGTACAATGAGTGTAAAATTATCTTTCTCAAGTAGCCAAAATGTTAACAAGTGGAAAGTACAGATTCAGAGTACAATGGTGTAAAATTATCTTTCTCAAGTAGCCAAAATGTTAACAAGTGGAAAGTACAGATTCAGAGTACAATAGTGTAAAATTATCTTTCTCAGTGATAGCCAAAATGTTAACAAGTGGAAAGTACAGATTCAGTACAATGGGTGTAAAATTATCTTTCTCAAGTGAAGTAGCCAAAATGTTAACAAGTTGAACGTACCAATTCCGGATTAACAGAGTGCAAACTAACTTTTATTGAGGGAAGTGAATGAATTTATCAATTCTAGTTAGTCAAAATATTTGTCAATGGTTTTTGACGATATGTGACCCTAGGTCAAAATATGGCCTTGAGGGTTTCTTGTTTACTGAATTACCAGAACAGCAGATAAGAACAGGAAAACAAAAACAGAGAGTAGGTTTTTCTCCCCTTCCCCTGGAAGTTGAAATGTTATATGATATTACTAACATGTCAAGATGGAATACTATATATATAGGGAGGAGAAAACAGAAACCCCATACCTAACTTTACCATCCTGGTTTGGTGCTTGTTTAATAAAACCAGAGTGCAGACGAAATTAGTTAGTTTGGGTCCCAGTGTTTGGAATGGGAGGGTAGAAAGACATAAGTTGAGGAAAATGATTTAAATGTCGGTTTGAACAAGACTGAAAGGGACAAGGATAATTGAGTAAAGCCCAACTGAAGTAATTTTAAAATAACAGCCAACTGTTGAGTGTCACCAGCTTTGACTTGCTTGTAAATCTTGTATTTATTTGATACTAGCAGTATGGCTCGGTGTTGCTCGGGTGTAACAAAGGCTTTAAAACTAATCCATTGTCCTGAAGCTCAGACTCAGCCTAAAGAATATTTGAAATAATAAAATAATTGCGACAATTTACCAATCGCACCTATATATATATATATATATATATATATATATATACTAGCAGTATAGCCAGCTTAAACTCGAGTGTAATGAAAGCTTTAAAACTAATCCATGGTCATGGAGCTCAGACTCTTTGGACGTTGGCATGAAAGACTAAAAAGCAATAGTTGCTTCCAGTTAAAGCGAAACCGTAGACTGAAAGAAAAATCAATGGATGTAAGTCAAATTTTGATTTCCTGGTATCGATATCAAATAAGTTATTTTCGTCGTAAACTGAATTTTGAAGGCTAAATAAGTCCTCTGAGTAAATGGTATCATGGCTGAGACTAAGAACTACAATTATACCTACTTAGAACCAAACCCGAAGCAAAAACTAAAATAAAAGGGTTGAAAGAAAAATACAGACATACAAGCAGATAAACAGACACGCACACAAACATCTTGCTTTTTACATATATATATATATATATATAATTGATTTTCTGCACAATTGTAAGAAATGCAACCTTGAAACTTCTGTATATCGTTTCTTATGTCTTTGTCTATGAGTGTATCAAATTTGATTGAAATCGGACCACTCCTTCTATAACCCGATTTCTTTGATTTTTTATATTTATCGGAGATACCTCGACACAAAACCTAGCTAAGAACACTCGCAGATGCTTATAGTACAACTGTGTAAATTTTCAAGAAAATCGGTTCAGCTGTTTCGGAGTCTATAGGTAATGGACACAGACCCACACACAAAGTTCCATTTATAAATAAGTTTAGATTTAGATTAGATTTAGATATATAAATCTACACAGTGTCATTGCTGTCTAAAATCTGGTTTTCATAATATACCAATCCCTTGCATGTCTGAGCCAACCTCGTCAAGTGACAACAAGCAATCCTGCTTTGGTTAATCTGAGATCAACAACACAATGTGTGTTGAATCAACCAAAGATTAAGAAGTTTGGCTGGACTCAGCCAGAGGTCAGTCAGTCAGTTAAGTGCCATACGTGATACACGCTTGGGCGATCATGTCTCGAAAGAGACATGACTGACTGGACAGAAGATTATCCCGCAGTAGGTTGCCATTGCTTTCTGCGGTAGACTGGTTGCCGACCAAGGCTATAGAACACAATCTGTCCTGCTATTTAACCCATAACTGGAAGGAAGAGACAGATTAATACCTTTCCCAAGGGTATTTGCGTGTAAGTGAATACAATGGATTCAACTGGAATTCGAACTCGGCTTCTCATTCCGAGCCGATATCCACTGTACCTCAACGCACATCCAGAGGTCACATTTATTTATAAAGGAAAACTCAACACTCAACATGTCATTTAGATTGGTTATAAATTACGATTCATTTTTATGAGCTAAATTAGTTCATTTCATCAAACCACACTATTCGTTCCATTTGGTACAAATGTTTTCTTGGAAACCTATTATATATATATATATATATATATATATATATATATATACACACACATGAGTATGATTAGAGTATGTAGATTTTGAGAAGAATAAGTGTCTTACACACTGATGTTCAAAGGTGTAATTATACTTGTAGTATCTGTGATTTACTAAAGTAGAAGTTATAAAACTAATACAAGTTTTGTTGAACCTAATAAGGTTACAAAGGGAATTGATGACTTGATTTTGTTAACTCTAGCAAGGTTACAAAAAAAAAAAAAAAAGAATGATTTTATAAATTTCAACTGGTGGTGATATTTGCGGTTCACTCAAGAAATGCCAAATGTTTTCTGTTTGTCTTGCCATCACCATTATATAATAATGATTTGAATTTAGTGTTTGTTGCAAAAGTTAAATGTCTTTGTCCACACTGGATGGCATAATTAGTTAAGTGTCATACGTTATACACACTTGAGTGATCATGTCTCGAAAGAGACATAGTCGACTAGGCAGAAGATTTTTCCACAGTAGATTTCCATTACTTTCTGTGGTAAACTTGTTACCAACCAAGGCTATAGAACCCAATCTGTCCTGTTATTTGACCCATAACTGGAGGAAAGAGACAGATTCATATCTTTCCCAAGAGTATGCGTAAGTGAATGCAACGAATTCAACTGAAACTCAATTCTCGGATTTCTCGTTCTGAGCCATTACACCACAGCATATATCCATGGGATAATACTGATCTGATTTCTGTATAATTGTTATAAAGACAGAAAAGAAAACCATATCAAGATTGCAAGAGGAAAAAGAATGTAAAAATTACTAACAGTCTGAGGTCTGTATCTACACTCAGTGTGATAACAAAGATCTGATTTAAAAAAGCTGAAAATAAAACCAAATCAACATTGCAATAGAAAAATTAATGAAAAGATTACTAATAAGTTTGGGGTCGACATTTACACTCGATTATAAATTACTGCATAAAATAGATACTTGTTAGATAATAAAATACATTTTTAAAATAGAAAATTTCAACCAATGTTGAAAAATGTGCAATATCAAAGAATTCAAAGAATGAAATAATTAAGTCAAAAGAAATACCCAATTAGTTTATTGCATGGTGAGCAGCATGTTGCAAATAAGAGTGATATATAAAGAGTTAAATGCAGTGGGAGATTTTGGTCTTTTATTGACTGAAATATCAAATCTGCTCACCTCACCTCTACAAGCAGACTATTACAATTCAGTTCTTTTCTATAAATGAATGGGGTTTTGATGTCTGAAAATCTTTTTCAGAAATTGCCAGAGGAATCTATATTGGTTGTTACTTTACCATTGGCAGCAGAAAAAAAAGTAGTTAAAACAAACAAAAGAATGGCAGCAGCATATGAGCCAGTCAGTTAAGTGCCATACGTGAAACACGCTTGGGTGATCATGTCTTGAAAGAGACATGACTGACTGGGCAGAAGATTATTCCGCAGTAGGTTGCCATTGCTTTCTGCGGTAGATTGGTTGCCAGCCAAGGCTATAGAACCCAATCTATCCTGCTATTTAACCCATACCTTTCCCAAGGGTATTTGCGTGTAAGTGAATGCCATGAATTTTTTAATTTAAGCATACCACTCAGGGAACGGAAAAAAAAAAAAGAAATGAAATATAACAGCTTACTTAAGATCTGAATAACGTAAAACAAGCTCTGGCAGGGGTACTGTTTAGTTTTCTTTTATTCTTCTTTTTACAGATTATCAACCTTTTGTGGATTATTTAAAGCCAAACATTTTGGATGAAGACTAATTTCTTTTTTGTTTTGTGAATGAATATTGTATGAGTAATTTTGGAGATTGACAAGGATTTTTCCAGATGCAGGTCCTACATAGCTTGGAGGAGATGGATTCACAACTATATTTATGCATAAATAAAAATAATGATCTCGACTGTAATTTAAACACGGGTCTTCCATTTCTCATTCCAAGCAACTATTAGTTACACCACTTACACATCCAGCAAAACTACTGAGATGATTGCAAGCAGACACAGGTTTGCTAGACTGTAAATTCACATGTTCCCGTTTTGGTACCAACCATAGTACTTGTACTAACATTTTGTAGCTGTATCATACAAAAAAATACCAATACCTAGTTACAGATTCAAATATCTTGCAAATGATAATCTTTAATTTGTGGCAGATGTTGCAATATCTAATGATGTACAAGCGGTATAATTAACAGTGGTTCAGGATGGAAAATTAGGGCAAAGTTGGAATTTCAATCAGGTTCACCGCATCCATTTACATGTAAATATTCTTGGGAAAGTTATGAATGCATCTTCTCTCAGCTATGGGTTAAACAGTATAGTAGACTGGGCTCTTTAACAGTGGTTAGTAACCAGTCAAGAAGAAGGACAACTCCATCCCATAAAAACCTGTTACTTGCTACAGAAATCTGCAGTAGCAATGCCAAGTGTGCAGAGAGGTCTAATACTCTTGTGGGAATCAATGGGACTTGAGAGCTGTGACTACCACACTTCTCAAGGACTCTATGGTACTTTAGCTGTGGCTCCATTCTCCTCAGGGAGTCTGCTGGACTTGAGTAAATGTGAGAGATGTTTTAAACAAAACTTGTCTTGTTTTTAATATGAATGTGTGTTGGGGGAGTACAGAGTAGGTACCTTGGAAGAGAATGTATGACCTTTTAAATCATAAAATAAAATTATGTGGGCCATTAATTTAACTAAAATATTTTTTAAAATAATATTACAGCATAAGTTATAAATCAACAATTATAATTAATTAAATTTTAAAGAGAAATATTTGTGAATGACCCACCCAATAGTTATTTGTTTTTCATAACTTCAATACACCTAAGTATACCATAATTAATGCTAACCTAAACAATCCAGTGCTTGAGGTAGGACAAGATCAATCTTTAAAAGAACCTAAAATCCAACCTGCTGCTAAAAATTACAATCTAGCCATTTAAGTAATGTATGATCCCAGTATTTATCTTACTCAGACAAACTTAAAAAGTGTCATGTTTTGATATCAAGCTACATTGTTCTCTTTCACAAACAAAATTTTTAACTCCATAGTTTAACCAAAATTTCTCACTTTTGATTGAGTAATACTGACACACCTACAATCATATTGTTCAACTTACTCCAACTACCACTCTTTAATTTTCTAAATAACCATGAATTCATCTTATATTTTCTACATAAATCATTTTCACCATTTATTTTTAAAACCAGAGAAATGAGCTCACAGTCCACTGTAAGCATAGTTCAGCATTTACATTAAAGTCCTGGTTATAGTGGTAAAAAACTAAAGAGGATACTCCAAACAGTTGGCTTGGTGGGCACTTCTGTTCGGGCTGGGCATCCTGGGTGACCTTTGCGGGGTGTTTTGATTTGCCATGTGACATACGATCTATGCCAGCTGTTCAGCCTGATACTGATCAGCGGGATGTGCGGGTGTGCAGTACTCCACCCGACATCGATTTTCGGGGAGCCAAGGATTATAAATAGTGAAAAAACTGTATGGGACAAAGGCCCTAAGAATCACGGTTATTGGTTATTGGTAAGACAGTCGTTGCTATGGCGAAGCTTGACTCTGGCCGACCAATCTGTACTGGTATGAACTCTGTCATACATTAGCATGATAATCGATGTTGCTTTGGATGCCCCATAGCTGTTCGGGTATGCATTCACCATTGGGTTTGGTATTTACAAAGCCTTGGGGTATTGATGTATGTCGGATCATGCACCAATGGGAGCCTCTTGGGGCGTTCGGGTCGGGAGGAAATACCCATCAAGTATAGGTAGATTAATGTCTAAATGTTATTGTATACATATGTATGTGAATGTGTATATGAGTGTGTCTATAGAGAGAGATATATATGCGTGGCTGTATATATATGCATATCTATGCGTACACATGTGTATATGTGTGCGCTTGCGTGTGTATGTGTGCGTGCATGCATGCCTATGTGTGTATTTTTGCGCATACATGAGTGTATGTGCATATGGGCACGCGTCTGTCCTCCCATACTGGTCAAGTATACCAATATCCACATCACTTACTGATGTGTATGTACGTGTATTCCCTTCACTTGTTGGGTTATACATGTATGTCTGGAATGGGTATACGTATGCTCTTGTGCGGGTATATGTGTATGCATGTATAGATAGATATGGATGCCTATGCGTGCGTGAATATGTGTACATATGTTTATTCACATATATATGTATGTATGTGTGCTGTATATATGCATGTATGAACATTTGATAGTAAGACAGATGTTGTATCAGGTCTCATGCCTTTCGACCGTCTAACAAACAGTAATAACTAAAATATGAATTCAAAATATTATAGACCCCTCCCTATGAACAGCTGTTCAGGGCTATTTGCTGATGCTGTATATGAGTATATGTACATATGTGTATGTGCGCACATACGCGTATGTGTATGTGGGTGTATGCCTATATATGTATGTGTGTGTGGGTATATGTATGTGTGTGTGTATATATATATGTGTGTGTGTGTGTGTGTGTGTGTGTGTGTGTATATGTATATATATATATATATATATATATATATATATATATGTATGTGTGGGTGAGTATGTGTGCATGTATGTATATATGTGTGCATGTACGTGTGTGCGTATCCCAACCGCTGGACATGTATCTGTGTGTATACATGTGCGTACTCCAGTTAGGACCCCGGTTGTCCAACAACATGAGTCTGTCTATATATGTATCTCATCTCAGTGCGGTGCAATGTTTTCTTTTGACTCATTGACCTGGCGAAAGAGTATCAATTTCATGAACATCGCCTTATCTATATGTATGTATACACATACACTAATATTTTTATTATAAGTTTATAATAAAAACAGCTTACTGCAAGAGAAGAGTTGTGCTTTGGTACTATCTTCTTAGCACCTTGTCAGGCAGTCCTAATTCATTAGTTTTACTACTTATAATATATTGTTAAATATAAGAGACAATAAATGACTATTATGTTTAATCATGAGCCGTTCTAAACATCGTATTTTGGCTTTAATTTCAGTTGAAAATAAAGACAAAAATTCTCCAACATTTGGATAATTCTTTATTAAGTTGATTCTAAGCTTTTGGCTCACATGAGCCATCTTCAGAGAGGTTACAAGGACGTTAACACAAAAACATCCATTATCAGCGACGATTTTATCTAGTGTTGACATAAAAATTAAATCTACATTAAATCCAAACAACCCACACTTAATAAAATCACGTATAAATTTGGTCATAATACATTACATTACTTTTAAATATATGGTTCTGTTATCATTTCAAGCTCTCACGTGGTGTGATGTCATAGAACTGCATTACAAATTTGTGAACTGCGTTTGCTATTTATGATAACTATTGCCGTTGCTTAGAAGAGTTTTATGTCAACCTTTGCCTGAAAACTTGAAAATAAATCTTGAAACATAAATTAGAACCACACAATGGTCAAGCATATGGTTTATTTGTATTCTTTGCTATCATGAAAATGTAAATGTCTTAGTGAAATATATGTAAGACATTGAAATTTTAATGGATAATATGGGATAAATTTAAAAAAAAAAATAAATAAAAAATAAATAAATAAAATAGTGCATAGGGATGGCTGTACTACGGGGTTCATATTATACTCAAGGATGTAATTTATTCCTTGTTTTTAGCTTCAGAAATACGAGGTTGTATTATACACGGGCATTGCATTATATACATGAGCATGGGGTCATATTATAGTCAAGGATGTAATTTATTTTGCTTTTAGCTTCAGAAACATGGGGTTGTATTATACACGGGCATCGTATTATACACATGAGCATGGGGTTCATATTATACTCAAGGATGAAATTTATTCCTTGCTTTTAGCTTCAGAAACATGGGGTTGTATTATACACGGGCATCGTATTATACACATGAGCATGGGGTCGTATTATACTCAAGGATGTAATTTATTCCTTGTTTTTAGCTTCAGAAACACGGGGTTGTATTTTACATGGGCATCGTATTATACACATGAGCATGGGGTTCATATTATACTCAAGGATGAAATTTATTCCTTGCTTTTAGCTTCAGAAACATGGGGTTGTATTATACACGGGCATCGTATTATACACATGAGCATGGGGTCGTATTATACTCAAGGATGTAATTTATTCCTTGTTTTTAGCTTCAGAAACACGGGGTTGTATTTTACATGGGCATTGTATTATATACATGAGCATGGGGTCGTATTATACTCAAGGATGTAATTTATTCCCTGTTTTTAGCTTCAGAAATACGGGGTCGTATTATGCACAAGAAAATAATGGGTCGTATTATACACAAACAATGCAGCATACAAAATCAGGTTTTGCTACATTTCAGTGTAGCTCATTTGGCATTAGAACATTTCAACATCACTGTCTTTAAAAATGAATTAATATTTTTTGCAAGAAAAATGGAAACTAAACTTTTAATCAACATTTTTGTCATTTATTCTTAAAATCAAATGCTACACATTATTTTTAAACTCATGAAATATTGTAAATTAAAAATTTGAATTGCAAAAACTGTATCATAAAAAAAATATTTAAAAAAAATTGGTAAATCTTTTCATTTTAAAATTGTCTTTTTAATTTCGTAATTATGAGCAACACCTTTAAAGAATTCAATAGGAGCTAATGATTCAACTTCCAATATGACTTTTTTCATTTGTTCATCATCATCTCTATATTCTTTTAGCTTTTTGGGGGCCTGCCATTTCAAATGATGGGGTTTAAAAAAACTGAAAAATTGAAAGTTTAACCAAGCTTTAAGTTTTATGCAAATTTCTGTTATGTAGGAAGAAAGTGTCGATATTGACATGTGTGGTCGAACATGGATCTCCAGGCAACAAACATAACCATTGAATGAATTTTACTACTGGGATCAGATTTTACTACTGCCATAAATATTTAATATATAAAGCACTCAGACAGAAGTCTGAGTGTGTTCTGTGTTGTGCATCATTCTGGTGCCAAACAAGGTGACTTCTTAGTCTTTCTTTTAGTAATCATTTCACCCCAAGCAAGGTAGAAATGCCACTGGTGTACAGTGAGAGAATAAAAAACAGTTCAGGATCTGTCAAAGAAAAGTTAAGAGATGGATTGGAATCAAGTTGATAAAAGGTGGCAATTGATATAGCATTTAAACTTTTGGAGATTGTAGCTATTAGTTACTATTATAATATAGTTACTAATGTTCACTGGCAAACATCCTGAGAATTTACACTCCCACACTCTGCCCTTCAGTTGAGACCAAGGACCAGTTCTATGAGGAGCTTGATAACATCATCAGAGACATCACTGTCACAGAACAACTGTACCTGCTCAGCAACTTCAATGACCAAGTGGGTTCTGACCATGGCTCTTAGGCCAACTGCATCAGCCACTTTGGTGTTGGCAAGCTCAATGAAAACAGACAGAGGCTGCACTAGTTATGCTCCTACCATGAACTCTATATAAACAACACGTTCTTTGCCACCAAGCCACATCATTGAATGTCCTGGCAGCATGTTATTGGCACCAGCTAGACCTTGTCATCACACAGAGGCCCACACTGAACTGCATTCTCACCACATGTAGTTACCACAGTGCTGACTATGGCTCTGGCCACTCCATGGTTGGCAGTAAAATCCATCTCCAGTCCAAGTTGATACACCAATCACTTATATTAGCACCATCAGGATGATAATACTAGATCTGTACGAGCACTTTGCCAATTCAATTGAGGATACCCTCAAAGACTATTCTGCTTGTAACGCTGAAGAAAGGTGGAGTCACATTCATGATTCCATCTATAACTCTGCGATGAACACCTTCAGCAAGAGAGAGAGAGTGGGGGCGGCAAACTGAATTAAAGCTAGCAATCAGGGCCAAAAAAACTGTCCTCATCAACTAGAAGGCCAAATAGAATACTCAACAGATTGCTTGGTGCTGTACCGATCACTACTGGCTCAACATGTGAATGTGGTCACAGATGCATCCTGGGCCAAGAATGTAAACCTCACCATTGGTGACTACACCCTCAAGGTTGTCGAGGACCTCACATACCTTGGCTCCACCATCTCCAGCAACTTCTTACAGGGATGTCAAATTCCACAAACATATTGGCAAGGCAGTAACAGCCATGGCTTGCTTGACAAAGAGGGTCTGGGGCAACAAGACACTGACCACCAACACCAAGATGATGGTATACTAGGTCTGTTTGCTCAGCATGCTGCTCTACAGGAGCAAATCATGAACTCTCTACTCCTGCCTAGAGTACAAGCTCAATACCTTCCATGTATGCAGCCACAGGAGAATCCTGGGAATCACCATGTCTCAAATAAGAGCGTCTTTGATTAGGCGGATATCTCAAGCATGTTCACTCTGCTCACCCAGCATTGACTTTGGTGGCTTGACTGAGTCAGGTGATGGACGATGGGAGGATCCCCAAGAACGTTCTATTTGGTGAGATCCAGATGTGAAGGAAAACCTGTCCTATGCTACAAGAATGTCTGTAAGTGAGACATGAGGTCAGGTGGCATCGACCCAGCAGGCTGGGAGTCACTGGCTGAAGACTGCAACAGATGGAGAAGTGTTGTGAAGGCATGCTCCAAGAGAAGTGAGGAGAGGTTAAACTAGCAGTGGAAGAAGAGGAGAGAACGCAGAAGGCAAAGGGCTGCATAAGTACTCTCAGAACCAGGCACCACTTACACCTGTAGCAACTGCAATAGAGATGCTGATCCAGGATAGGCCTGTACAATCACAACAGATGCTACAACTTAGCAACAGATTGATTTGAGGCACAAAACTATTGTCTCCCAAGACAGATGGATGCCAACAAAAAAATAGTTACTAATCTGATACCAAAGTGTCCCTTTGCCGAAAAAAATTCCTCTCAGATGGACTATGCCAAAACACCCTATTCCTACAAATTCAATTCCCAAAATTCTGAAAACAAACCAAATGAGACTTATTTTGATCCTTTTTAATTGTTTAACAGAAACTAATTACTGGCAAGTTTATTGCTAACTCCTAAGAAATTTCATGTCATTAAATATAAAATAAAATACACTTAACCTATGGCTGTACAGAAATTTCAACTGGAAGCTGCAACGAGGAAACCTTTTGATACATCATCTTTGTGCATTATTTACAATGTTTGGACTGTTATCCTCATCTTTATTGCAATGTTTACAACATTTTGGCAAATTGTACACTCTGGCCTTCTTCAAGTGCCAGGCATTTTGAACCGATCTCTTTATTTTGATCATTGTGTCTATCATTCTCATTCCATGTGTGATGCTACTTCCAGATGCCATGTAGTTATCCCCCTTTAACTCAACTCTCTAAGTTATTTGTTCACCACTGCTGTAGCCAGGTACTGTACTCAAAACTCTTTGGGTCAAGTCACTGGAACTAACCAACACCTATATCCACTGGGACATGTGTCCTTGAGAATAATAAAGGGTTCAGCTTGAAATTCCTAACACCCGTAGGAGTCCAAAGTGCACAACGGCCAAAACATTATAAACAATAAATATGAGGACAACAGTCTGAACAGCGTAAACAATGTAAATACTAACTCATCTCAGAAGTATAGACAATTTTCAACTATGTGATGTAAAAATTTTTGGTAGGAGGGGGAAATAATGATTATAAAAATCTTATTAATTAACACATGGCCTGGAGAAGATGTGGATTCATACTTTTCCCAAATGTTTGCAAGTGAATATACCAACTCGGACTCAGCTTACCAATTAATAATTCCATGCGATTATCCATTATACCACCTGCACATCCAAGATTACAGAACCTGGTATTTTAAAGTGTTCGCTCTTCTCAGAACTGACCAGTTGTTGCTTAACTTCAGTGATCGTAAGTGAACTGGTGCATCCATATGATGCAGCCTCATGCCTGAGGAAGTAAGAAGAAATGGTTTTGTGCTTTTTCTGAAAAGCATCTTTGTGAAAATAAATGCAACTGATGAGGCCAGAATTTGAACAGAGCTTGCCTGTTTCACTTTTGGTATTGTTGCTTTTACTTTTTAAGAAAAATTTTAAATGTAATGTGGCATTTATGATCATACGAAACAGGTTGTGATGGGTCAGTCAGTTAGTCAGTTAAGTGCCATACGTGAAACACGCTTGGGTGATCATGTCTCGAAAGAGACATGACTAACTGGGCGGAAGATTACCCCGCAGTAGGTTGCCATTGCTTTCTGTGGTAGACTGGTTGCCGACCAAGGCTATAGAACCCAATCTGTCCTGCTATTTAACCCATAACTGGAAGGAAGAGACGGATTAATACCTTTCCCAAGGGTATTTGCGCGTAAGTGAATACAATGGATTCAACTGGAATTGGAACTCGGCTCCCTGGTTTCTCGTTCCGAGCCAATATCCACTGTACCACAAATGGGTAAATAGTTGCTATTTTATATTTGTAATTTCATGCATTTATGTTGTTTGTTTTTGATTTTGTTGACTGCAAAATATAGAAGGGTCTGTTGGGTACTGCTAAGAGAAACAATACAATGTGATACAATTCCTTATAACAGAAGTTTAAAAATGGAATGCTGTACTACATAGCATTGTGTTGTTAATCAGTGTATTCCTCCCACGTTTCGGTAGATTACACCGCTTGCTCTATTGGTAGGTCCAAAGCTAGTGTCCAGCTTCCAGACAAAAATAAGCAGAGTTGTAACTTAACACGAACCTCTATAACAGTGCACATTACCACGGTCCCAACTGTACTGCCAGCCAATGTCCCAGGCTGTTTTTATTGACCAAAAACACTGCCTACGCACCAATCATTGCCGTTGGCCTAGCTCTTAATCAGAGTCCCCAGCTTGTTCCAATCAGCATAAAATAAGAAATGTCGAGAGCCAAACTTGCAAGAGGAGAGGATGCAGCTTATGAAATGATGAACTGTCTAACGTGGTTTATGCACGTATCCATTACAAAACAGCAGCCCGACAAGCAAAACATCTTGGATGCTTTGACTCTGGTAAGTGTGAATATTTATCGTCACACATTCATGCCAGAAGCTCCAATACAAACATTTCAGAGTGTTTGAGTATCAATCTAAGGACAGTGCAGAGGATTTGGAAAGAGTTGGAGGAGTCTAATGGTGATTACTAAGGCATTTGGGGGTGATCACTAGTGATGGTGACATTATGCCTCTGTTCATCTTCCCACAGGACCTTAGACTTAATATGTAAGCCTATATCAAGTGCCTTGAGGAGATAGTGCTGTCCTGGGTCAAGAGGGGTGCTGCTGAAAAACTATGTAAGTACACTGAACCATGCCACACAAGCAGGAGAACCTAGTCAGGGCTATGAGACAATTTCTGTCACCATATCATCACATATATATGGCCACATAGCTCCCCAAACTGCAAACTCTTGATTATTATATGTGGGACACAGTTGAGCAGGAGACCAGTAAAACTCTTCGTTAAACCAAAAATGAATTGAAAGCAAGAAATATTGCAGCAGTTATCAACTTTAACAAGAAGACCATCCAGAAGAGATGCAGGAGATTCTGGGTTGTCTGTAGGCCGTGGTTGAAGCCAATGGTGACTTGACTGAAGAAATTTACTGTTTAGCATTTCAAGATATTTTTTTGAAATTTTGTTAAAATCAGATGTCAGTGTTTAATTTTTGTATAATTTAGATGACCATCCATTGCACTCTGCACATGGCCTGTTTAGGAAATATTGCCATTTATGAAGAAATAGTCCACCCTAACTCTACCCTGGCTTTCCCCACTCCCTTCAAAATGGTTTATCAAAAGGGCAGTTTTTCTATTGACACTGCACTGTTCTTGGGAACTGGCAACAAAAATAATAAACTATTTATTTATTAGATTGTTCACACTAATATTTCTCACCTGGGGTGCATATGGACCCTGGAAGTCTATGTAACATTAATGGGGTCCACACACACACACACAAAAAGAAAATAGAAATTTGGTGGTTTGCAGTAATATTTTAGTGGTCCATAAAGCAATTCCAGTTTAGAATGGTTGTTAGCATTGTGATTTCTACAGTAATCTACGCCATATTAAAATACTTCCATTCTTCAATACAGTCCACAAGGTTTTCTCTTGGGATTTCCATCAGTTGTTATCACATCCCCCTAAATCTCAACCGTTTCAACAGTTTATCTTTCAACACTGTCAAAAGTCACATGACTGGAGGTTGTAAACAGATCAAGACAATGTAATGTTTTGGAAGAAAAAAAAAAATTGCACAAGATGTCACTATGACTGATATTACATAGCACTCAAGCCCATTTAATGGAGCCTTACTAACAATTGAATAACCCAAGTAGAGAGCATCTGTTTATGAATGCATTATAAACTCTCTTGTGATTGCTAGCCAAATTACATAAAAGCTACACAATTGGTTTCCAGCATTTTCAGAATAGCTGGTCATGTTCTTGACAGATCCTAATAATGTTGAACAAACAGGTTTTATTCCATATCAACTCATTTGTAATGGTTGAACTCTACCAAACTGATCTCTTCGAATATTTCAAATATAGAAATCTTTGGAATTTGACCCCTGGCCATGGAAATGACAAGAACAAGACTCTGGGTAATCTTGAACTGTACAAAACAACATAACATACAGCTATGGAAATTACTCGATATGGTTATCGTTGCAACATACAGAAGACCTATTTCTTCAGAAAGTTGAACGATTGATAAAAGAAGATATTACTTGAACTTCCACTGTCGTATTTGTTATTAAAAAGAGTTTCCTTCAAGTATCAATGGCAGCTGTCGACAAAACTTAATAATGCACTTGTCCCCAGAAGATGAATATTGATAGCATCGAGAAAGAGCCTGATAAATCGTTGAATATTCTTCTGATCCGAGAGTAGAACATCCCAAGCAAAGCAATAAAGCCACTAAGGCACATTCTTCTTCTACTCAATCTGGACAACCCCTACCCTAGGTTGAGCAAATAAATGAAAGCCAAAAACAACAACAAAAAAACCCCTCAAAACATCAAATTTTAATATTTTATTAAACTTTTCAGAAGTTATTTGATAATGAACAAAGTTTTTTTGTTTTTTCATTTTGTAAAAATATTTTTAAATCTGCCAACAAATTAAAATGTACATGTGCATACAATTATGAATGGAATTCAAATAGATCTGTGTGTCAGGACAGGGCAAATAGACGAGAGAGAGAGATTATTTGAAATGGATAAACAATTTAGATTTAAAATTTGATCATCTTGCCTTCAGCAAAGTGACAGCTATTGAATCAGGAGAATAAAAAAAGTGTATTATTAAATTTATATCATATTCTGTGATTTCCATTAGTCCATCTATTCATCACACCCTCTAAAATAGCCATGAATTGTCAGATCAAAACCAAATGTTGGGGAGAAATGCAAACAGATACAAGTACAGTTGGATTTACTACATTGTGTCGCTTAGCACAATAAATTTACATAAATTTTATTGGAAAAATTAAATTTGATTATTTAACACTAGCAGTATAGCCCAGCGTTGCTCAGGTTTAATGAAAGCTTTAAAACTAATCCAGTGTCCTGAGCTCAGACTCAGCCTAAAGAATATTTGTGTGAAGTTTGGTGAGAATCAGATAAAAATTGTGGATTTGTATAAAGGACATACAGACAGATAAACAGACACACACACAAACATCTTACCTTTTATATATATATATATATATATATATATATATATATATATAATCAATTTTCTGCACTATTGTAAGAACTGCAACCTTGAAACTTCTGAATATCGTTTCTTATGTCTTTGTCTATGAGTGTATCAAATTTGATTAAAATCGGACCACTCCTTTTAAAACATGATTTTTTCGATTATCGATATTTATCGGGGGTACCTTGACACAAAACTTAGCTAAGAACACTCGCAGATGCTTATAGTACAACTGTGTAAATTTTCAAGAAAATTGGTTCAGCTGTTTCGGAGTCTATACGTAATGGATACACACACACAAACACAGAGACAAAGTTCCATTTATAAATAAATTTAGATACAAAATATTCCCACCATTTCAAAAACAATTTTTATGATTAAAATAGTAAATACTTATTTAATAAAACTGCAATATTGTTTTTTGCGTATTTTCTTTAAGTCTTTATATACAAGAATCCAGTTTTCAGTCCTCCCTGTATTTGCAATGAATATAAATAAATTACAAAACTAAATGCTTCAAAAAATTGTAATTTGGCTCCAGAAATAAATCATTATGCATAGAAAGTTAAATGCTGCATACTCAAAAGTAAGAAATCCTAAGAATTTTATTATTCAATGTTAAAATTTTAAAAAATAAAGAAATTTCTTAAAAAACACTGTTTACCATGAAGTCCTAGAAAATCCTAAGAATTTTATTATTCAATGTTAAAATTAAAAAGAAAATTTTCTTAAAAAATATTGTTTACCATGAAGTCCTAGAAAATTAAAGAAATTATTAAACTGAAGTATGGTTTTTGTCAAAGTATTTTTCCAAACAAGTTAGCTTATTCAAATTTCATCAATTGGTTAGCAAAATTCAACAAAATATAGAGTTTGTAAATCTTAACAAAAAATGCTAACAATAACTTCAAAAATACTAAATCTTTTGAGAATTTCAACATATGTCAGTATTCAGTCAATAATAAAATAAGCTTTTTCTTTTCATCAAATGGTTGGTGTGGAGGTCAAGCAAAAAAATAAGAGTAAAAGTGGTTTATGAGTAAAAAAAAAAAAAAAAAAAAGGTTGAATTTATTAAATCATTTCTGGAGAAATAAGTGAATCTTTTGTAGGTACCTAAAAAAACAAAAAATTTAATTTGATATCTAAGTTTCATTAAAATCAGACAGTTATGTTCGTTGTGGTACAGTGGATATCGGCTCGGAACGAAAAACCGGGGAGCCGAGTTCGAATTCCAGCTGAATCCATTGTATTTACTTACGCGCAAATACACTTGGGAAAGGTATTAATCCGTCTATTCCTTCCAGTTATGGGTTAAATAGCAGGACAGATTAGGTTCTATAGCCTTGGTCGGCAACCAGTCTACCGCAGAAAGCAATGGCAACCTACTGCGGGATAATCTTCTGCCCAGTCAGTCATGTCTCTTTCAAGACATGATCGCCCAAGCGTGTATCACGTATGGCACTTAACTGACTGATCTAATTTTTGAAAGAATTTCAAAATCAATGTGTTTCTGATGATTCAAATTCTCTTAGGATTTGTCCTTCGAACAAATATAAATATTATATGATACAAACAAAATTTCTTGAAATTTCATAAAATTAAATGAGTTGGGGGTAACAATAAAAGAAATATTTTTACAAAATAAGCACTGTTTCATTAAAATCTGACATTTAATGATTTTTGAAAGAATTTTCATATTAATGTGCTTTTCACATGCTCAAATTTCTTGTACAAATTTAAGGCCTTAGTCAAACACCAGACAACAAGATTTTGTAACGAATATTTCTAGGGTGCTGAAAAGAATTAAAAAACAAAAAAAAAAAAAAAAAAAAACTTTTACATCATAAACTCTTTTGATCTTCACTCTTAAGAATAACAAATATTTTGATGATAAAGATTTATTTTTATTCTGACTTTTGAAATGTTTTCATCATTTGCTTCAAGTTTATGGTATGGAATATCAAGAAGAACATTTATATCTTGACAAATGTGGATAATAACAAAGTCAAAGTATTTCTTGAAAAATACAAGACCAGGTAATAAAATAACAGGATTTGAACTCTACACCCAGAAGATCAAAAACCATAATAGCCATTCATTACAGGATTCCACAAGGAAAGCAAAACTTACCTCAACAATTGAGAATGCAGTTTCAAATAGAGCCGTTTCTAAAATCCTTTAGAATATGAAGAAAGAAATTGCGATAATTGCCTTTTAAAGCAATTCAGTCAGCAGAAAACCGCATTGTAGATACCAGCTTTACTTACCTGAAAAAAAAAAAAAAGAGAAAGCATATAAGTACGTGGCTATTACAAACAAGAATGTATCTGAGATGATTACAATGCTCTGTATATCATTTCAGATCAAAATTTTACCATCCAAGCAGAAATCATAAATTATTAATGTTAATACTGAGAATTGGTGAAATATTCCATAATATAGACAACCTTGAGAAAGCAGCCCAACAATATGATCCAAATTATCCATCAGAAAAAATATAGGAAAAAACATAAATAATGAACCTGATACCAATATCTAAGGATTCTAACTAATGAAGTAAAAATATATATATATATCTGATCTTTAGTCAGGTTTCAGAAAAAAGTTGGCCAAAGATCATTTCAGGAACCATCATATATGCACTAGAAGTCTTTACTTGATGAACACCTTTCGCAAAAAAAAAAAAAGAAAAAAAGAAAAAAGAAGAAAAAAAAGATTTGTTCTTGTTCTCTCATAAGATTATATATAAAAATGTGCCTTGAGGTGTAATGGATATCTGCTCAGAATTAGAAATCATAGAGGCAAATACCCTTGGGAAAGATATTAATCCATCTCTTCTCTCTCCAGCTATGGGTTAAATAACAGAAAAAATTGGATTCTATAACCTTGGTTCACAACCAGTTTACTGCAGAAAGTAATGGCAATCTACTGTGGAAAAATCATGTCTAGTCAAATCATGTCTCCTTTGAAACATGATTGCCCAAGCATGTATCACACATGGCAATTAACTGACTGACTTCTCTCTCTCTCTCTCTCTCATATACACACACACAATATAATAAGTAAAAAACAGGTAGAAACATGTTTCACTTTATTAAGTTTTTTCAGAAATTTGTTTGAAAGACAAAAATTTAAACATTTTTAAAAACAAGGTGACATTATATTGGAATGTAGATGGGCCTTATTCCATGGGTTAAATATGTAATAATGCAATAGACATTTTTTAAATGTAAGTGGAATGAATGTCTATTGATTTATTACATTTGATACATATCTGACCAGTGAAATCAAGCCCAATCAACATTCCAATATACTGTCTCTTTCTTGCTTTAAAAATTAATTTTTTAATTTGCATCTTGTAAACAAAACTCTTAAGAAACTTAATAATGGGAAACATGTAAGCTTAATGACACTTTTTCTGCTTTCTTTACTTATTCTATCATCTTGTCAGATTCTAATCCATATATTCAACTCATATATGTTAGCGTTGGCTAAGATGAGTTTTTCATTTGCCTTTATTCAGACAGTGTGTGTGTGTGTGTGTGTTTTCATATATGAAGGAAATTTTGAATGAGAATTCAACAGTTTTTGAAAAACATTTATGTTGATATTCTTAACTGATCAAACTGGGTCATCAAATAATCAAAATTTATTTCAAGTAGATTTAGTTGAAATAAAATCCATTTACGTGATGACTATTTGATCAACAAAAGATCAAAAGTTTTTTTTAAATTGCCATAATATATATATATGGGTAAATTGTCACCAGTTTATATTTTCAACCTTGTGCATGCATGCTGTTTTTTAATTATCTGCACAGTATAGTAGAAACAACTAGACACCTCTGTGGGAAAAAGAGCACTATGATGCAATTCATTCTGGCAGAAATTTGGAAACAATATGATCCAAATTGCTGTACTGCTTGGCATTCGTGTCAGAAGCTCCAGCATAAATATTTCAGAGTGTTTCATTTCAAGGTCAATGTGAGGACAATGCAGAGGATTCAGAAAGAGTTGGACGAGTCTAATGGTGATTATGAAAAGAAAACTTACTCTGATCATTCTGATAAGAAAAATAATTGTTGATTGTTGGTGAAGACCTCAGATTCAACGCAGAGGCCTTCATCAAGTTGAGGTACCAAAGAGGAAAGCTTATCAGAAGAATTGTCGTGAGAATATTTATAGAAAAGGCCCGGGGAATCTTTTATGGAGGTGAAAAAGTGACTGAAGCCAAGATGCCAAGTTAGGACCAGTAACATTGCAGATTCTTCTTTGTATTTTATCAAGAATCTTGAAATTCATAGTAGAAGCTTCAGCTATGCTCTGGCTCAAGAGAGTGATTGTCAGAAAACCGTATATATGACAACAGGACTCTGCACCATGCCACACAAGCAAGGAAACCCAGTCATAGCTGTCAGATAATTTCTACAACTGCATCACCCCTTACATCTGGCCACATAACACTCCAGACTGTAACCCCCTTGATTATTATGTGTGAGGCTCAGTTTTTTGGAGACTAACAAAACTTCTTGTAATACAAAAATGAACTGAATGCAAAGATTATGGCAACATTCACCAACTTATACAAGCAAGAAGATCGCCCTGAAAAGTTACAGGAGATTCCGAAGTTGTCTGGAGGCTTTGGTTGAATCCAATGGTGATTTTATTGAATAAATTTACACTTTAGTATGTCAAAATATTTTTGTGTAATTTTAATAAATATATCTGTTAAAATAAGATGTCAGTGTTATTATCACTTTGGCATAATTTAGATGACAATTTATTCATCGCATTGTGTGTGTGTGTGTGTGTGTGTGTATATATATATATATATATATATAGAGAGAGAGAGAGAGAGACATGCACACACACAGTAGTTCATAGAAAATTCTTTCTGATGCTCTTCCAATGAATTTAAGGGATGAAATTGCCCTTATCAAAATGTGCTTCCATCCATGGGATACACTTCATTTTGCAGCTTGTGGAGTCGGTGGAAAACAGTGTTGCAATAAGGTTGTTGCTTTTAAAAGGAAACACAAATGAGAACCAGACAGACCTTCTGTCCACACAAACAAGAAAGACATTCTCTTCATACAAATGTGAACGAGAAAGACGTTCCCTTCACAAAAATGTGCATCAGAAAGATCTTCCCACCACACAAACGCAAACCAGATTGAATAATTATTTCTTTTACTGAAACTATATTTTCTTGTTTACTGAAACAACTAAATTCATATTCTTTTTTTAATGTAGATGTTCAATTTTTGCTTTATCTAGACACACTTACATAAAAATACAAAGAAAAATATATTTTTTCCTGCATATTTACTTTGTATATAAAATCCATGGTCTGTAAAGTTCTCAGCCCAATCAACTTCCTAAATATTTCAATGATCAAACATCAAAATACCACTTTAGGAAAGCATGCTAAGCTGAGAATTTTTCAACACCTCATCTTAATGTGTACTGAACACAAAATATATTATGTTTTTGTATAATTGCCATATATTAAATAAAGATCTCTTTAAATCTAAAAAGTAAAATGGTGAAAATAATTATACATTTCTAAATTACGTTTGTGGAACTCCCTTCCAGCTCCATGCTTTCCAGCCAACTTTAACCTGCAAACATTTTATGTTATGTTTATCACTATCTGATTACACTTTTCTGTTCCTGCTCATTACTTTTTTGTTCTTAATTCTTCCACACGCTGTAATCTCTTGTGTCTTAGTGGCTATACTACCTTATATGAAGTGATACTTATTAAAAATATTAAATCACATTCAAAATATTAGTAAAATGCAATCTTCATCCCTTAGTTGGCCTTGTTCCATACTGAGCTGAGTCAGTTGCAAATATCACTGACATTTGTAAATACAGCCACATAAAATATATTGATTGCAACAAGCATGTGTGTGTGTGTGTGTTTTCAATACCAAAAGAAATAATTCGACAAGAAAATTGCGAGCGTTTTTCAAAGCTAGAACCATTAACCACTTTTAACATGGTGACCTCCTTTTGCAGAAGGATAAAAAAAAAAGTAGCTTATATGATCAAAGGTTTTTTTTTCAATATAAATCAACAAAGAAAGAACGAAAAAAGAAAAGACAATTTCTGACCTGCTTTTTTTGATTTTCTCTTGTCTCTAAGATTTTCTGCAAGTCTTTTTTGCGTACTGACAAATAACAAAATGTTAGCAGAGGTCGGAACTCAACAATTTCCTAAAACAATGAACAGGCAATGGCAAATGCCTGCAGCTAAAATAGAAAAGTTCTGCAAAATGTTAGGAGAGGGAGAGAAAACAAAAACAAAGAACGTGAGAGTGAAGATGTTTTTCTGCAATTCTTCATTTGGAAATGTGACTTTACAAAAGAAGAACCATTTTTTTTTTTTTTTGTGAAGGATTTTCCAAGAAGGTATGATTTTGATGTCAAGCAATATTTTACGAATGGCAGGAGAGAAACATGCAAGTGAAAAAAATAAATGAAAAGTCACAGTGATAAGGTTAAAAACATAAATTATAAGAGAGTCAAGGAAAATGAAAGGAAAACAAAGGGCGAGAGGAGGAGGCTGAAATAAAGAGCATAATAGTAAGAACATGAACAGGAGGGAGACAGAAAAAATATGGAAGGAGAAAGAGAAGCAGGTAGAGGAAAATAGGATAGGGCGGAAAAAAAGGGAGAAAGTGAGTCAAGATGAAGAAAGGTTGCAAAGGAGCAAGGCACGACTAAAAAAGAAATGAAAAGCAAAAAGAATTCAGAGAGAGAGGGAGGGGGAAAGGGAGAGAGGGGAGAGAAAAGGGGAAAAGAATGGGTACAGAGAGAGAGAGAGAAGGAGCAGAGAAAAAATGTGAAAGCTGAGAAAAAGCGAAAGAAGATATGTGAAAGCTGTGAGACAGAAAAGGAAAAGCAAGGGGAGAGAACGAAGAAGAGGAATCAAAGAGAGTGGAGAGAGAACAAGGAGGGGAATAAAGATAAGGAGGAGAGAGAGAGAGAGAGAGAGGAACAACTGGAAGAGGAAGAAAAAAAATAGCAGTTTTTAATTGTTTCTTCCCATGCAAGGCAATAAAGCCACTAAGAATCAAGTGGTTACTGAGTGGGAAAGAATATAAAAGTAAAAGAACAAGAAGATAGAAGAAAACAAATTACATTACACTGCATTTAACTTTTTGAAGATCAAAGTTGATTGGAGGTAAGAAGGCTGGTAGAGGGTTTTATAAGGAAGAAGTGCAAGAGAAGAAACGGTTAGCATAGAGGTTACATCTGGTTACATCTATAAATTTAAACTGTAAAATGATGAGACCTAGCTGCCAATCTAGTAGTACTGGACTCTCATTCATAAAGTTGAGGTCCCAAAGAGGAAAGCTTAACAGAAGAATTGTCATGAGAATATTTATAGAAAAGGTCCAGGGAATCTTTTATGGAGGTGAAAAAGTGACTGAAGCCAAGATGCCAAGTTAGGACCAGTAACATTGCAGATTCTTCTTTGTATTTTATCAAGAATCTTGAAATTCATAGCAGAAGCATCAGACTATATCTGACATATTCATCTAATAAACAGACTTATAAATGTGTAAGAGAGATTCTGGCAAGAATAATAGCGAAGGACAGAGCACAGTGAACCAACATTCCTAGCATCAGACATAGTAGTTGATTCTATTTATTTTTTTATTTCATATTAGCAGAAAATATTAACCATGAAATGAGTCACTTTCCTAGTGGTTAGCATCAGCCATGCTGATAGAAAGCAAAAAAAAAAGTTAAGACAATTAAAAGAGAGCTGTTTCATTTTAAATTTTACAAGCTATTTCTTGCTCCAGTTAACAACAGATTGTAAATAATTTTTGAGATCAGCTACCAATTAGACTCCAGGAAAATGATCAGATATACCATCAAGACAAGAGTAAATAATTGTGTCATCAGCAAACAGATATAAAAACTGATGACATTGGGAAGGTTGCTGTTGAAAATTAGAAACAACATAGGTTCAAAGATAAAATCTGGGAGACACCTGCATCAATGCGAAGAGATCTAGAAAATTGGCCATTCAAGATAACTTTCATTTCTCATTTTGATAAGAAAGATTGAATCAGTTCAAAAATTCCTTTAGAAATACCGTGAACACTAGTATGTTAAAGCCTGTCAAATGCCTTTGAGTTATATCAAAAGCAACAGCCAAAGCAATGCCATTCTTATCTAAAGCTTGATAGACTCTTTCAGTAATAATTGTTAACATATCAGCAGTGGACCTTGAGAAGTGAAAGCCAGATTGCTTGACTGAAAAAAACTTTGCAAGATAAGATGCATAATCAATTCAGAGTTGAATTGAGCTTCTAGTACTTTGCTAAAAAGATAAAACGTGGTAGAAGGCTCAGGATCAGATAGAAGGATCAGATAGATCCCGTGAGTTTTTGAAGAGTTTAATAAGGAACTTAAAATAACACTGTCATGGTGTTTATTTTTTCACAAAATAAAGCATTGCTATTCATTTTTGACTAGTATTTCTTTCATCTTATTTCCCTTACTTTTCCACCAAGTAGTAATAGTCTTAAGTTGTCTGAATTTCTTAGATGAAGTATTTTTGATTAGTATTTCTTTCATCTTATTTCTCTTGCTTTTCCACCAAGTAGTAATAGTCTTAAGTTGTCTGAATTTCTTAGATGAAGCATTGGCAATTATTATTCATTTTTGACTAGTATGTCTTTCATCTTATTTCTCTTGCTTTTCCACCAAGTAGTAATAGTCTTAAGTTGTCTGGATTTCTTAGATGAAGTATTTTTGATTAGTATTTCTTTCATCTTGTTTCTCTTGCTTTTTAACCAAGTAATAACAGTTTTAAGTTTTCTGAGTTGCTTAGATGAAGCATTGTTGATTATTATTCATTTTTGATTAGTATTTCTTTCATCTTATTTCTCTTGCTTTTCCACCAAGTAGTAATAGTCTTAAGTTGTCTGAATTTCTTAGGTGAAGGATTGGCAATTATTATTCATTTTTGACTAGTATTTCTTTCATCTTATTTCTCTTGCTTTTCCACCAAGTAGTAATAATCTTAAGTTGTCTGAATTTCTTAGATGAAGGATTTTTGATTAGTATTTCTTTCATCTTGTTTCTCTTGCTTTTTAACCAAGTAATAACAGTTTTAAGTTTTCTGAATTGCTTAGATGAAGCATTGTTGATTATTATTCATTTTTGATTAGTATTTTTTTCAGCTTAATTTTAGTTGCTATTCATGAAAAATAATTCAAATAACAATATTCTTCTTCCATGATGTGTACAATCATGGTTCTCCAAAACTTCCTATCACATGTCACTCTTAATTTTTTTAAATCTCTCCTAATCCCAATTTCACAAAGTATTTACACAATGTTACATGAAGGTTATTCTCTGCTTTTCTCCATCTATACTTATGTGGATAAAAGGTAACATGTTGCCCAGAAGAGAATGATAAATACTAAATTCAGAGTTAAACTATATACATATATTGTTAAATATGACAAACAAGGAAGTTTAATTAATTTTTTTATTTTTATTTCTTTTCCAGTGTTCTTACATTTTTCCATTTTGAATAAGGGATTGCAGAAATTGTCTATATTATCCCAAGCACTTTTGTCTACTTTAGCATTTTTCAAAGTTTTTTTTTTAATAATAGACGCCCTGTATATTAAATATCCCTCTCCTGCTATCAACCTCATCTTATTTATCAGTGGGAATCAAGTGTTGAAAAATTTAAGAAAAGAATAAAATGATGCTCACTTGGATTTCAGCCACACTCAATATGCAAGGGCTTGGAATAAATGCTCTTAATAGTATAAAAAAAAAACAACAAAAAATACATTTTAAATATTCAAAACATTAACTGAATTAATAAAAACTAAAACAAACCACCCTTAAATAATGGCTAAAGAAGTGGCCAAAAATGTTTTGAACAATGGATGCTCTTAATAGTATTTAAAAAAAAAAATACTTTTTAAATATTCAAAACATAAACTGAAATTAATAACTAAAACAAACCACCATTGAATAATGGCTAAAGAAGTGGCCGAAAATGCTTGGAACAATGGATAATATAGACAATTTTATTTTGTGACTCCTACAAAACAGAAACATGTAAGAAAGCTAAAAAAAAAACTAAATAAAAAATTATATTTTCCTTATCTGTCATATTTAATGAAAGATATTTAAAAGAAAAGTTCCTGCTCAAATAAGCATTAATATATATTAAAGAAAAGCTAAAACCATTGATAGAACTAACAAAGAATTTGTCAAAACCAATAACTCTTATTTAGATAAAGTCTTGAATAAAAATGACAATACTGAAAAAAGAATATATAGAATCAATGTGGAGAAGATTTTCACTTAACTGAACAGAGTCATGCTAACATTGAAGTTTTGTTATGATGTTTTCATTCGCCAGGACTGAATTTCAATTTATTAATGCTTGATTATCGAGTATTTTACAACAAAAAACCTGCTTGCCAAAATACCTTTTATCAGTAGATGACTGCAAAACAATCTTATATATACATACTAGCAGTATAGCCCGGCGTTGCTCGAGTGTAATGAAAGTTTTAAAACTAATCCATGGTCCTGGAGCTCAGACTCTTTGGACGTTGGCACTAAAGACTAAAAAGCAATAGTTGCTTCCAGTTAAAGCGAAACCGTAGACTGAAAGAAAAATGGATGGATGTAAGTCAAATTTTGATTTCCTGGCATCGATATCAAATAAGCTTTTTTTCGTCGTAAACTGAATTTTGAAGGCTAAATAATTCCTCTGAGTAAATGGTATCATGGCTGAGACTAAGAACTACAATTATACCTACTTAGAGCCAAACCCGAAGCAAAAACTAAAATAAAAGGGCTGAAAAAAAATACAGACATACAGGCAGATAAACATACACACACACAAACATCTTGCCTTTTACATATATATATAATTGATTTTCTGCACTATTCTAAGAACTGCAACCTTGAAAGTTCTGAATATCGTTTGTTATGTCTTTGTCTATGAGTGTATCAAATTTGATTAAAATCGGACCATTCCTTCTATAACCCGATTTCTTCGATTTTCGATATTTATTGGGGGTACCTCGACACAAAACCTAGCTAAGAACACTCGCAGAAGCTTATAGTACAACTGTGTAAATTTTCAAGAAAATCGGTTCAGCCATTTCGGAGTCTATAGGTAACGGGGACACATAGACACACACATAGACAAAGTTCCATTTATAAATAAGTTTAGATAGTTTACTCTTCTGAAAGCTTGTAGAAAAAAGGAAATTTTTCAAATGTAGATTACAGAAATGATTAATGGTGACAAAGAAGTGAGGGGTGGGTCTAATTAATAGGACAATGACAAAGGCAGTTCAGTTGAATACATGACAAGAAATACAAAAGAAATTCTTGGAAATTCCACAAGAATTTTGGAATAAAATCATTCTATTAATCTTTTTTGAATTATTCTCCTTTCAACAAACAAGAGGAAAATTTTGCACCAAAGAAATTAGTGCTACACATGATTTTCTTGCTAAGCATGGAATAAAAGCCTTTTCTTGTCATTTTTTTTTTCAATAGAGTTAACAAAATCAACCAGAAAAACTGCTGCAATTGACCTCTTCCCTCTGTCTGGCTGGAAAAAGGATGAGATCAATAAGCAAAGACATTTATCTTGAATCTTAACAGAAAGCAAGTTTTCAAGAATGAAACTTCGCACACAGAAGTGATTAAAACATCATAAATATGTCTTGTTGAAATTAATTCCCCCTTGGAAGCCATAGATTTGAATGGTTCTGAAAGACAAGAGAAGAACCCTGAAAAAGAGGAAACAGGAAGGTAAGAATAGGGGAGGGGGCATCAGCTTCAGTCAGAAATAAAGAAAAGTTGGATCTAAGGGGTTGGAGCTAGGAGGCCTGATGATAAGGGAGTCTGATTTGAAGGAAATTAATAAAATTCTATTTCCTTTAATCAATAAAAAAAGAGCAAATTGAAAAGGAGATTGGACAACAGAAAGAAATAAAAAAGTAAAAAGAAAAAGATGAGTAAATGAAGAGAATAAAAAAAATTGGAAAAGGAAAATGAAAAAGAATAACAAAGCAAGTGCTACATAGGAGATGCCAAATGCCCCAAGTATCACAGAGGAGATGCCAAATGCCCCAAGTATCACAGAGGAGATGCCAAATGCCCCAAGTATCACAGAGGAGATGCCAAAAAGTGCCACAGAGGAGAAACTAAATGCCCAAAGTGCCACAGAGGAGAAACTAAATGCCCAAAGTGTCACAGAGGAGAAACTAAATGCCCAAAGTGCCACAGAGGAGGAGAAACTAAATGCCCAAAGTGCCACAGAGGAGAAACTAAATGCCCAAAGTGCCACAGAGGAGAAACTAAATGCCCAAAGTGCCACAGAGGAGAAACAAATGCCCAAAGTGCCACAGAGGAGAAACTAAATGCCCAAAGTGCCACAGAGGAGAAACTAAATGCCCAAAGTGCCACAGAGGAGAAACTAAATGCCCAAAGTGTCACAAAGGAGAAACTAAATGCCCAAAGTGCCACAGAGGAGAAACTAAATGCCCAAAGTGCCACAGAGGATAAACTAAATGCCCAAAGTGTCACAGAGGGGAAACCAAATGCCCCAATAGACTGAAACAGGAAATTCTTAAATATTCTTCAAATTTCATTTTATATAGTAACCAATATGGTTATTCAGAATTCTTTTTTTTTCTTCAGGCACATTAGCATAGAATGGTTTTGTGAAATTAGACCTATCAGCAGTCAATCCTCTCTTAATACTTGATTTTAACAGATGAGTGGTAATTAGAATGACAGCATGAAAGGATTGCTTTTTGTTATAAAGTTCATATAACACTCATAGTTATGGTTAATAATATTGTAAAGAAACACTGAAATGAAAGCGTGAGTGAAGAACAGGTTTAATCACACAAGATTAATAATACAGTTATAGAGAATACTGTAGTTCAGTGTGGCAATGCATAAGACTCAACATTAAACCTTGTGACCTACTTTGCAACTATGTTTATATGAGTAGACATTCTACTCATTGAAGATGGACAAGTCTCCAATTAGTGTAGAGAATATTGGTTGTCTTTCTATACAACACTTTTACCTTTACGCTATAAGCCTGACCCACAAGAATTAACCAAGCCTGAAATTCATTAGAGAACATTGCACATCCTGTTTCTTTTCTTCTTCCCTGCCAAATAAGCTGACTGCAATACAGCTTTCAGACTGAACCATTTTCAGACCTTTCTTCTACCACTTGAGCCAAATCTTAGAAAATCAATCGATTTACATGAACTTTCCCATGTCTTACCCACTAGTCCTTTCCTGTAATACTTCAGCCAAACATCAGACAACACTTGTAAAGAAGATGAATAAGAAAGGTGCAGAATACATGTTTGTTAGCAAAAGGGGCAGCCCAACATGTAAATTATAAATTAGGGATACCAAAATCAAACAAGTACAAAGATTTATACACCTGGAAAGTATTTTAACAGAGGACAAAAAAATGCGATACTGAAATCTGAAGGTGTATTGGGATAACAAAAGATGCCTTCTTAAAGAAAAGTATTAATAAATAGAAAACTCTTGTTAGAAAGAAAGTATTAAAATGTTAAAATGTCATATAATATTAGTCTTTTTATATGACAGTAAAATACTGGATAATTTCCCTATAGAAAAAGAGACTTGAAGCAATAGAAATGCTGAAGATACCATGGATTTAATGTGTGTGTCGTTAGAAAGTTTTAAGTAATATGACAAAAATATACCTAAAATCAGAAAGAGAGAGTTGTAATTTCTGGGACACATAACGAAGAAAGAGAGCTTAGAGAATTTGACCTTCAGAGGACATATTGAAGGCAAATGAAACAGTGTACCTAATGAGTTTCTGTTGAATGGATGGCAAATGATAGAGCTGCAAGGGATATAGGGAGTTGTAAAGAGCTATGATTGTCCATGTTCTGAGGGGACAGCAGGATGATAAGAATACCATGAAATCAACATGTGAGCATTGACAAAGTTTGAGAGAAAATATGAATGAAAAAGTCACTTACGCGAATTGGCGTGGCGAAGGAAGCATTCTAGAAGTTGAGTAAGGTATTAAGGAACAGGACAATTTCACTAGAAACAAAGAGGAGAATACTGGATTGCTATGTGATGTCGGTTCTTCAATAGGGCAGTAAATGCTGGACAATACCATCAAAGATGAAGGAAAAACTTGAAGCAACTGAAATGTGGTTCTACAGAAGGATGCTGCAAATCTCATGGATCAAGCATGTGAGCAATGATGAGGTCTTGGAAATGATGGGAACAAAAAGGAAATTAATAGTGAGCATCAGGAAGAGACAACTGGAGTTCCTGGGACATGCAATGAGGAAGGAGGGCCTGGAGAACCTGATACTAACAGGCCAGATAGAGTGAAAAAGAGATGGGGGAAAGCAACGGATGACATATTTGAAGGACCAAATCAGGTGGATGACAGAACAAGTACTGCACGGTGTAACAGGAGAAGGCATGCTCAGAGCTACCAGGAATAGGGAAATGTGGAAAGCCATGATCGCTTACGTCCTGAAGGGACAGGGCACATAGATGAAGAAGATATATGCCAACTGTTTATAAGAACCCTCATTTTGTGGCCATGTTAGTTTCTATACATTTATATTCTAGATATATGAGCTTGGGCTAATGGATGATAGAACGAGGGTTGCATGGTGTAACAGGAGAAGGCGTGCTCAGGGCCACCAGGGATAGGGAGACGTGGAAAGCCATGATCGCCTACGTCCTGAAGGGACAGGGCACATAGAAGAAAAAGATACTTAACATCAGAAAGAGATAGTTGAAATTTCCATAGCAGATAATGAGGAATGAGAGCCTGGAAAATTTGATACCCACAGAATATATTGAAGAAAAATGGAGGAGAAGAAAGCAACACATAACATACCTCACAAGTTTGAGGAGAGTTAGCAAAAAAAGACAAAATCTACTGTGACAGGAAATAGTGAAGAGCCATGATTGCCCACATCTTAAAGGGAAACAGAAAATAAAAAAAAGTATGATCACAACAATCGGGATAGTGTCCAAAGGCAGTGGGGAAACAAGAACTGGAACAGCATATGACAAATACTTTCATGTCACAAATCATACACAGTTGGCAAACAAATATGGCTTTAAAAAGGCAATGTGTCAACACTTAAAAAGCCGCCATATGCTACAAGTGTATTGTCAAGCAGGTCATTGCAAAGTGCACACCTGTTTCAAAATGAAAATTTTAAATGAGAGAGAAAATCAAGGTAAAAGGTTAATGTGGAGGAGTGGGTGATCATGGAGATGGGTGGGAATGAGATAAAAAATATGCTGGAACTGAGACAACCCAACATGTTAATTAAAAATGGTGGATACCAAAATCAAATAAGTGCAACAATTTAAATATCTGGTGAGTATTTTAATGGATGACAGAAAGTGCAACACTGATATCTGAAAAATCATTGAGATAGTGAATGATGCCTTCCAAAAGCTAAGAAAAGCATTAAGAAATAGAAATGAGTACTGAACTGTTAGGTAATATAAAAGAAGCAGCTTGATAGTGGCAATGGGGAGAGTGTCCAAATGCACTGGTAGACAAGAACTGGCACATGGTAAAAAGGACCCATTCCACCAGCCTCTTTATAAAGAAAGAAAGTATAAAGAGACAACAAAAAAATTTGCACAGTGTTTGACCAAATAGTGTCATGCTAGTCACAAATCATACAGAAGTTGGTAAACAAAAATGACTTTAAAAACACATGGTGTCAACACTTAAAAAGCCGCTATATGCTACAAGTGTATTGTCAAGCCAGTCATTGGAAAGTGCGCACCTGTTTCAAAATGGAAAAATTAAATGAGAGAAATGATCAAGGGGAAAGGCTAATGTGGAGGAGTGGGTGATGGAGATTAGTGGGAATGATTGGAAAAAAAAAAAATACTTCTAAATAAATAGGGAGGCTTATATTTAAAACACTTTTTGCCACTTTATTGAGCGCAGATTAAAAGAAATAAAATGATGACTCTCTGGATTAATTTAATCTTCTGTTATTAGTTTATACACCAGCTGGAATTAACATCAAAATGCAAATTGGCTTTTCAGTTTGAACACTGCCGCCCGTAAACAGACTAACTTCTGGCCTTTGTTCTCTTTAAATAACAAGCTTCCCGAGATTCTGAAAGTGCTTCATCACTCCAAACACCAGCAAATCCCATTTGTCTGAAAAATAAGGGAAGAATCTCTTGCAAGTATCTGGCTTGCAAAATAGCTCGAGAGAACGAAAGCTGCAAGGATAGCAATAATAAGAAAATTAGAATCATTAACTCAGAACTCTATTATTGGTTTTGTGTCAGAATAAACTTTGACATTATTTCAAATACTATAATTAAATAATTAGCAAAGTATTTACAATATACATACCTAACCCAAGTCTATCAGTAATGCTTGCATTCATTCCTAACCACAAACAATCCCTTTTTACCTGATTTTCAAATCATTTTATAGTAAAATAATCAGTAAAGCATTTTCATCTATATAAAACTAGCAGTATAGCCCGGCATTGCTCGGGTGTAATGAAAGCTTTAAAACTAATCCATGGTCCTGGAGCTCAGACTCTTTGAACGTTGGCACGAAAGACTAAAAAGCAATAGTTGTTTCCAGTTAAAGCAAAACCGTAGACTGAAAAAAAAAAAAAATGAATGGATGCAAGTCAAATTTTGATTTCCTGGCATCGATATCAAATAAGTATTTTTCATCATAAACTGAATTTTGAAGGCTAAATAAGTCCTCTGAGTAAATGGTATCATGGCTGAGACTAAGAACTACAATTATACCTACTTAGAGTCAAATCCGAAGCAAAAACTAAAATAAAAATGCTGAAAAAAATACAGACATACAGGCAGATAAACAGACACACACACAAACAACTTGCCTTATATATATATATATATATATATATATATACACATGTTTATTTAGAAATTGTAACATGGATATGTTAAAATATCACTACAAAAGTAGCTATTTTGTTTCGACACTTCTTGTGTCTTGTCAAGTGATGTGGTTATTTTAAATTGAATGGTTTTAAAAGGTTAAAAACAAGCAAGACCCCTTTAATCAGGGAGGCATTATTGTATATACAATGTGGACCAATCAGAGTAAAGCAACTTCTAATTTGGAGAATATGTGGGCAGACTTAAAATTAATTTGTGTGTGTATATATATATATATATATAAATAATTGATTTTCTGCACTATTTAAAGAACTGCAACCTTGAAACTTCTGAATATCGTTTTTTATGTCTTTGTCTATGAGTATATCAAATTTAATTAAAATCGGACCACTCCTTCTATAACCTGATTTTTTCGATTATTGATATTTATCGAGGGTACCTCAACACAAAACCTAGGTAAGAACACTTGCAGATGCTTATAGTACAACTGTGTAAATTTTCAAGAAAATCAGTTCAGCCGTTTCAGAGTCTATAGGTAACGGACACACACAGACACCAACACACACACACACACACAGTTCCATTTATAAATAAGTTTAGATGTGTGTCTATCATCACTGATTTTTATTAACACACACTTCCACATTTTTCATTCATTTCAAAACTTACACAACCCTTGAAAATTTATTATTCTACACAATAAAGAAAAAGAAATTGCACATATCTCTTCAGTTTAACCTTTGTTTTAATTTCATATTTTCAAGTCATTTTTTGTTAAAGACAAATCCAACAAAGTAAATTTTACATGGAGAATAACTCTTTCAAAAAATATAAGAATTATTTTCTGTATTTAACGTCTGCAGATGTCAGTTGTATAAAAAAAAAATTAAAAATAGACTTATACTCTTCCCATCCCATGCAATACTGGGTTCTTACTGCTAGTTCAGTCAGTCAGTTAAGTGCCATATGTGATACACGTTTGGGCGATCATGTCTCAAAAGAGACATGACTGACTGGGCAGAAGATTATCCCGCAGTAGGTTGCTATTACTTTCTGCGGTAGATTGGTTGCTGACCAAGGCTATAGAACCTACTCTGTCCTGTTATTTAACCCATAACTGGAAGGAATATATGGATTGATACCTTTCCCAAGGGTATTTGCACGTAAGTGAATGCAATGAGTTCGGCTGGAATTCAAACTCGGCTCCCTGATTTCTCGTTTCAAGCCGATATCCAATGCACCACAATGCACATCGCACACATCCTAAATATAATCGTCATCTTCTATCAAGGTTTACATAAATTCCTGATCACTGATAATCTTTTCCTTCCAATTTTCCATGCATTCCTTTAGTAAAATCACTAGTAATGCATTTCCATTATACATATAACATTCTGTCAGTAATGCATTTAAATATGCCAACGTATTTGTCTATACTTCTGAGATGAGGTAGTATTTACATTATTTACACTGTTTGGATTGCTGTCCTCATCTTTATTGCCATATTTATGACATTTTGGTGATTGTATACTCTAGTCTTCTTCACATGCAAGGAATTTTGAACTGAACCCTTTATTTTGATCACTGAAGTATATAATTCTCATTCCATGTGATGCCACTTCCAGCTCCATGTAGTTATCTCCCTTTAACTCAACTCACTAAGTTATTTGTTTACCACTGCTCATTATTTTACTATAAAATGCACTGAAAATCAGGAAATGTCAAAAAACAAAACTTCAGAAATCACAAGTACATTTTCCCCCTTTCATTCTGAAAGTGCTCTCGGAAATAACCAAATTTACAACTGAAGCGCGTTACAAATTAAATTACAAAGAAATAAAAAAGAAAAGAAAAAATAGCACACTAAATAAAAAAAAAAATGCAAAGTTAATGAGAAAAGCAATAAACTGAATTTACCTAAGTCGAAAGCAAATCAGGTCAGATGAAAAGCCGGGGAGAAATGCAATGTTCGTTCACTTGAATGAATAAAACCTGCTTTAGGTCAGCAAGAAAAGAGAAACAATGATTTATACCCAGGAATCTCGAGAACAAGTTGAGCTTGAACCAGATACTTCAGAAGCAGATTTTTCTGAATGTTTCACAAACATCAACAAAACAAAAAGTAAAGTCTAAAAAAAAAACAAAAAAAAACAAACAAACAAAAACAAAAAAACAGATCTTCCAATCCAAGCAGAGAATGATGCCACATGGATAAACAGTAACCAATCAAAACTGAGAATGTGTCCATGTAGAAGAGAAGCTGTCAAACAAAAGAATCCTGTCACAGGACATGATATCTGCTTCTCTCTGTTCCTGTCATAGTCTTTAAACAAGTCAGCTGTTTCCTTCAAACAAAAAAACTGTTTCACTCATTGCATTTTTATTAAAAATTCTGTATTAAAAGCATAAACAAGCTTTTTTATTTCACCTACCGATTTGCTTATATTGTTAAATTTGTATTGCTAGTGTCCTTACTTGATTGATATCTATTTACCTGTTATTGACTTTTAACTGTCAAACAGAACCTATTGTTCCACTAGTCCTTGCTTTATCTGACAAACTTTTCACAGATCATATTCAGTGGGTGAGCAAGACAGAATTAAGATTTATTTCAAAATGTTATTGGACATTCAAAACACGAGGCTTTCCATAATGTATTAATAACTGAAAACCTAAACAAAAAAATGTTAGTTGATTGGAATTGGATTTTGAAATCTAAATTTTCAATATGCTGTTCTTTATTGCTTAAATGGAGAATTTAGTGCTTTTCAAAACAATTCTTATCTGTTTGCATTATAAACCTAATTTTACAAACAATTATGCTAAGTTAATTCCTTATTAGGCAATCCTCAACTGTGGCCTTGTGTCTGATTAGGTAAATCTGTATATTGAGTTTTGCTTTTAAGTCTTTATATTTAATTCTGACTTTTTGTTTTAACCATTTTACCCCAAGCAAGCCGCCAAATGTAAAATGTTACTGGGAATTGAAGAGAATGAAAAAAAACTTTAGTAAGGAGAAAAGACAATAAAAAAACAAGTTTCAAAAAGACAGAAAATATTATGATTGAGTTTTGGTGACAAGGAAGTCAGAAACTTGAAGCGAGTTCTTATTTCAGGATGTAGGCAATCATGGACTTCCATTTGCCGCTACCCCTTGTTGCTCTTAATATTTTTTCTCTTGGTATCTCTCCCAAACCCTGCTCTGCCATCAATTGGCTCAAGCCTACCAAACATATCTCATGCTGCTTTTCTCTGCCTCTCTTTCCCTCTATCCATCCTGTGAATATCAAATTCTCCAAACCCTCCTTTTTCATTACATGTCACAGGAACCTCATCTTTCTCTTCCTGCTGTTAAGCATAAGTTTGTTTCTGGTTTGCATCCTTTCCAATGCCTTGTCGTTGATCATGTGCTTGGTCCATGGTATCCTCAGTACTCTTCTGAAGAACCATCTTTCTGCTTGCTCGAGTTTCTCCTTTGTCCTTGAAGAGATTGTCCAACATTTGTTGCCATACAGGAGGACGGAGTTACGCAGGTGAAAAGCGTAAGAAAAGAAATTATTACATTTTAGATGAGTTATTTTATGGGCACACCAACCCCAGGGTCATTTCACATCAAATCAAGTACTTTTGAGATTTGTTTTTATTTTGTGTCTATTTTATAAACAAATTCTTTTATTATATAAGGGTGGGGATGTAATTTCATTTTAGTTGAATTTTGTAGTTGGGTGTTTATTCAATTTCCTTTTTATATTTTGAGATAGAGTTTGTTAGTATTAAGAATTCTAGAATGGCTTTGGGTTTTGCTGGTCATTTTACTATAAATAGGTATTGTCGGCAATTATTACTACAAATAGGTATTTTTGGCAATTAATACTAAGCAGAATTTTATTTGGGGATTATTATCATTATTAGGCTTTTGCTACATTGATTAATCCAGCAAGAAAATAAAGTCAACTTGGTAATCAACTTGGTAATCATTTAGATATAGGTGAGTTATTTTATCAGCACACCAACCCTAAGGATCTTTTCACATCAAATTAGGTAGTTTTAAGGTTCGATATTTCTTTTTTGTTTATTTTGCAGAAAAATTATTTTATAAAGCATGATTATGCTATTTGGTGAAAAAGAAACCAGAGGATCCTGTTTCTCTGAACAGCATCCAAAAATATTCCTCCCTTTGAGGAGCTCTCAACAGAACCAAACTTCCATTAGAAGTGAACAAGACAAAAAACATTGTACATACCAACTGATGCCGTTGTAGCAAAGAATACAAAACAAGCTTATCTACATCCTAAAGAACAACATCAAAAGAATATAACTTGTTAAGAAACTAGGAAACCAGGCACGGCTGATCATGTGTGGAAAAGAAATGTGCCTTACCAATCTTTGTTGAATGAATATAAAATAAAAGCGAACAATATTGAGAAATAGGTTTGTTTAAAGAATTAACACACTTATCACCTCCTCTGTAAGCCAAACATAGAATTTAACACCATAGTGTTGGTTAGAGTTTAGTTCTTTGGTAAGGCATTGAAGTCAGATAATCTGGTTTAATGTAAAATAAAAAATAAAAAACCTCAAAAAAGGGAACTGAATTATAGAAGATATTCCTTAACATAGTAGCAATTGAAGTCTTTTTGACTAACTGTAGTCATGGATGAAAAAGACAATTTCTGTCTAGTTTTATGGATGGAAAGAGATAAGGATATATTTTTTCAGGTAGTGCAAATAAAAAGTAATAACTAATAGATGAAAAGTAACTTTAGGGAGTCTGTCACCTAAAGGCATAAAAAGCATCCACGTTGCATTTGAAATAATTAGACAAAATATGCAACACACATAAGTGGATCAGGAGAATATACAAGAAATGGGTCCTGCAGGAGCCTTGCCTCAACATATCAATTGTAGAACCAAATTGGAATCAACACTGAAAACATTCTATCATAGATTAATAAGCTATCCATTTATAATCGATCAATTGAATTATCTTGTCAATTGTAGGCAAGCTTAGTTTGCTGACTTCTTGTGAAATATTACTTATTCAACTTGCAAGGAATCATGACTAACTTTCACCTTGTGATCAAACACAAAAGAGGAAATGAACAGGCATCCAAGATACAAAATTAACAAAAGATAAAAATAGGGAAATTTTGTTTTTGTATCCATCCATACTGCTACATTGTAAATTCATATCCAATTAAGTCACAGCTTTCTCCACTGGTTTATGAGTTTGTACAGACTGTCATGTGAAGGGTCTAGACTAAAGTCAAATGCTTCTTAAAAATAAGCAACAAAATAATACTGTAAATGACAGAAATTTCCGTCACTCAGAACGTCTTCATTTTTTAAATGTCATCTCATGTTAGGACAAAAAATAATGACTAACAGATTCCTTTCCTTTCCATTATTAGCCATGAATTACCATGACTTCTTGGGAAAGATAGAGTGGTTTCCCGTTCCCTTCTCCTAAACTAGTTACCTTTTAATCGAGGTCATATCTATTCAGGGCAGAAGTGATCTTGGCTCTCCACGGGTTCCTTTTCTTTATTATCTAGGAATTGCCATGATTTCTTGGGAAAATAGTAATTTCTCCCGTTTTCTTCTAAACCAGTTACCTATTTTTGAGGCCATATTTATTCAGGGCAGAAGTGATCATGGCTCTCCACGGGTTCCTTTTCTTTATTATCTAGGAATTGCCATGATTTCTTGGGAAAAATAGTAATTTCTCTCGTTTCCTTCTCCTAAACCAGTTACCTATTTTTGAGGCCATATTTATTCAGGGCAGAAGTGATCATAGCTCTCCACGGGTTCCTTTTCTTTATTATCTATGAATTGCCATGATTTCTTGGGAAAAATAGTAGAGTAGTTTCTCCTGTTCCCTTCTTTTAAACTAGTTACATTTTTTGTTGGACCATGTCCCTTTCAGTGCAGAAATGATCATAACACTCTACAGATTCATTTTCGCTATTGTCTGTGAATTGCCATGATTGTATGCCACTATCAAATTTATGGAATGAGGAGCTGTGATTATAAACAGTATTTATATGCAAACTGTTGTCCTTATTATTGTTGTTGTTGTTGTTATCATATTTTAGTCATTTTGTTATCTGGCTTTAATCAAGTGCTTGTCAATCGAATAACCTGCAAGGCAGTTCAAACTGAACATTATTAAAACTTTAAACTTTCAAACTGAACTTTAATCTATGAAAATTTTCAAAAAATGTAATGTTCACTTAATAAAATGCCCAAGAGCCACTCAAGGTAGAGGTTAATTGGGTAGTGCTGTTGTGAGAATTTGTATCTTCTCGGAGTGCAGTTGGTAGATGAATTAATGACTGCTTGGATCCGTTCTCCCAGCCGCTCCACGTAGAACCTGGAACACTGCTTTACTCGGGACTCTGTTTCCTGCGCACCATAAACAAAACGCTGTCTCCCGAACACTGGTGTAGCCTTCACGAATCGCCAACACCGAACTGCCTCCAAAACAGAAGTTGGCTCTTTTTATGTGTTTTTGGTCTCGAGCAAGAAACCATAATTTCTTGCTTCTGAAAGCCTCGCTTTCACCAATGACACATGTGCCGTGTCATTCCAAAAACTACCTTGCATGAGCTCACCTCGTGGTTCCATGAGGTCTACGAACGCATGTGCAGACAAACCGCCTTCTCTTGCTTCGGCGAGGTAAGTCTCCACCACAGCTGTATTACCATAAGAAAAGGCAAGAACTGAAATTCTTGGGGCTATGCAGAAAAGATAAGATAAATCTATATGTGAAGAGGTCAAGATTTAATTAGTAAGAGACATTAGAAGGAACTGGAAACCCAACCATAAAAAGGAAACAAGAGATAAACCTCTATTCTTGTTGAAAAGACTGGGATGTGGGAACTGGATGAACTGGGGATAGATCATTCTTGCTCCTATGACCATGTCTAAGAATATCTTGTCTAGTTCTTATGTATTTCTATTCAGTTATTGCTTGCCTGGTTTCCACTGATTTCAAGTATTCCCTCGCAGAAATGGAACTCTCAATTACTATGTCACTAAATTTACAAACCAACACTCTAGACTATTAATTAGGCAACAGTTAATGAAGTATGGCATGACTGACCATGCTACTGACATACATGTGATGAAGGCCAGAGAGTATAACAGTGAAAACATTGTGACAACAACAAAGATGGGGACAATAGTTTGCATGCAAATAATTGCTGTCTACTGTCTTGGATGTGCGTTGTGGTGCATTGGATATCGGCTCGGAACGAGAAATCGGGGAGCCGAGTTCGAATTCCAGTTGAATTCATTGCATTCACTTACGCACAAATACCCTTGGGAAAGGTATTAATCCGTCTCTTCCTTCCAGTTATGGGTTAAATAACAGGACAGATTGGGTTCTATAGCCTTGGTCGGCAACCAGTCTACTGCAGAAAGTAATGGCAACCTACTGCGGAATAATCTTCTGCCCAGTCAGTCATGTCTCTTTGGAGACATGATCGCCCAAGCGTGTATCACGTATGGCACTTAACTAACTGACTGACTGTCTTGAATACCGAGCTGCTATACAAAGTTTCAGAACCCACTGTACTATTTTTCAACTCATAATTAAAGGGGAGAAGAGATTCTACTTTGTGTACTCATAAACATTTAGCTAAGCTAAAATGAAGAGAAATGGGAATAAAAACATTGTGTTGCACCAATCATCTTAAATGGAGAGGGCATGCTTGTTTGAATTCTTCGAAAAATGAACATTTCAAACCCTGGACATTTTATTGTGGTTAAAAAACTTATTTGTCTATAATACCAAGATGAGGTATTGTAATTATTCACACTATTTACATTGTTGCCATATTCACAACGTTGTATGTTCCAGCCTTCTTCAGGATGTGTCTATATTTCTGAGATGATGTATTTATTTATATTTTCTGGACTGTTGTCTTCATCTTTGGTGCCATATTCACAACATTTTAGCCATTGTACATTCCGACCACCTTCAGGTGATTAGAATTTCAAACTGAACTCTTTATTTCATTCACTATAAATATAAAAGTGTTGGTTAGATCCAGTAACTTGATACAATACCTGGCTATGACAGAAGTAAAAAAAAAAAAAAAAAAAAAAAAAAAAAAAAACAGAATTGTATTAAAGGGAAATAATTGATACTAAGACAATCTGGAAGTAGCATGAATCAGAACAATCTACCCCAGTGAAAATAATAAAAGGTTCAGTTCAAAATTGCAATCATCTGAAGAAGGTCCAAGTGTACAATGGCTGAAGCATTGTGAATATGGCAACAAAGATGAGGACAATTGTTCAAACAATGTAAATAGTGTAAATAAACTAAATATTTCAGATACAAGCCACACACGCATTCTTTGTTTTCTTTTTTTATTTTTGTTAACTGAATAATACATTTCTTTCGTAAAAACATTGGCATTTGTTAGTAGTTTTTGTGCAAATGTTTCTTACATTGTTCTATAGAAAACAATTTATAACATTTCCATTTCTGTTTCAATGCATAAACATTAAAAATAAATGTTAAAAAAGACCAACAGTCAAAATATAGAATGCCAAGACAGACAAATCCAACAATATACAATTACACAATACATCATCAAATGTTAACCATTACCAAATAAATGTCCTTTTAAAGTTCTGCTAAAATCTATTGACTTGCTTAGTCTTTAGAGGAGGATGACACAAAAGCTCACAATTAAACTTTCCATACTCATTTCTTCCATATTTTTTATTGAACTCTAGTTTTATTGAATAAAACACTTTATTTAAATAGTTAAAGCGACTCAAATTGAAGTATTCCAATTTTGAAAGAAGAATTATTATATATACACTACTGTTAAAAAATTTGAGATGCCCCTGGTAATTTTGCAAATTGGCTCAAAAAGTTGTTTTTTACTTTAAATAAGAGAAAATTATTATATCCGATTAAAAAAAAAAGGCAAGACATTGTTTTTTATTAGCAATGTTATTATAAAAAAAAGAAAAAAGGCATTTTATGATTAAATTTTGTTCTTGTCAAAATATCCTCTTTTAGGCTTGATTACAGCAGTATAAATTTTGGCATTCATTGTAAAAGTTTCTTAAAGTATAAGTTTGATAATTGATTCCATTCTGCCAGAGATCCTTTTCATTTTTTGAATAAAAAGGTTTCACTCCTCTGTCAAGTTCATTCCATGCTAATTCTGGAGGTGAATTCAAACTGTAATGATGAACTTTGACCTGTAGTGCATGTATATATCTAAACTTATTTATAAATGAAACTTTGTCTGTGTGTACCCGTTACCTATAGACTCTGAAACAGCTGAACTGATTTTCTTAAAAAATTACAGTTTTACTATAAGCGTCTGCAAGTGTTCTTAGCTAGGTTTTGTGTCATGGTACCCCCGATAAATATCGAAAATTGATAATCGAAAAAAATTGGGTTATAGAAGGAGTGGTCCGATTTTAATCAAAGTTGATACACTCATAGACAAAGACATAAGAATCAATATTCAGAAATTTCAAGGTTGCAGTTCTTACAATAGTGCAGAAAATTTGATATCGATACCAGGAAATCAAAATTTGACTTACATCCATTCATTTTTCTTTTAGTCTACGGTTTCACTTTAACAACTATTGCTTTTTAATCTTTTGTGCCAACGTCCAAAGAGTCTGAGCTCCAGGACCATGGATTAGTTTTAAAGCTTTCATTATACCCAAGCAACACTGGGTTATACTGCTAGTATATATATATAGTGTATTGTAAGAAAGTTAGAATACACTATATATATATATATATATATATATATATATATATATATATGGGTGTGTGTGTGTTTATATTGGAATTTCCATGGGAATTTGGAAGCAACGGCTTTATACCCACTGGCACTCCTTCACCAACGCTAGTTTAAAATACCAAATGGCTCTTTCTAGAAAATACTGGGAATTAAAAGAAGTAACTTGGATCCCCAGATAAAATGGGAACTCATAGGCAAGGCTAGGATCCCTAATAGCTTAAGAGATAGGTGTAATCTATGTTTGACAAATTAAAATTTTAAAGTTTTAAGACCAAAATATACCGCTTAACAAACAAAGGGAGATCATAAGTATGTTTTGCCATAGAAATAAGTATAAATTACAATAATTATCCTATTCCCCAATTGGTCCTGATAAAAAAATCCAATAATTTTTAAAAAGTTGACCTGGCAGTTACCTCCACACCACCTACCACTACTAACCCTAGGGTCCTACCATATAACTCCCACCACCAAGGAAATATTACTACTAAATTCCTCCTCCCAGCCCAACCCAATGATAACCAATACATCCCAACCCCTTCCTTTACCTAAACTAACCTCTGGGCTTAGAATTTTTCCTCATTCTATGTTTATAAGGGGTCGAAGAATGCATGCCTTAAAATGACATGTTGAAAATGGCTATTTCCCCACTAAGTTTTATCTGAATTTACAGATAAATAAAGATATATACATATATAAATAGATATAAAATTGGGGTAAAATGATTATATATATATATATATATATAATGATTTTATCCCAAGCAAGGAGAAAATGTCACTAGTATGCAAGGGTTTACCGAGAGTGAAAGAAAAGACTTAGTATAGGGAAGATTGCGAAAAGTACAAAAAATGAACAGGATTCAAGACGTCAGATGTTGATTGAAGTTGCATTTAAATTTTTAAAGATTGTAGTTATCAAGGAAGCAAATAAATGGAAGGAAATTTGACAGATGGGAAGTGTGAGAAAAGAAACTGCTGGAGTAGGAGTGGCTGTAAACAGGTGTAACCTGGATACTGATCTAGTGGCACACTCAAATTCACGCAGTTAACGCAACAGGGAAAAAAGGTTGTTAGAGCAGTTGCCATGAAAATATCAGTAGAAAAGACATAGGGATGCCACATTATGACAATGTGAATGTGATTGGAGTTAAGATGCCAGGTCAGGATAGGTTATATTAAAGATCCTTATTTGGATTTTGTTAACAATCTCGAGATGATTAGCAGGAGCACCAAACTAGATATGATAAAAGTATTCAATGTACAGATGAATGGTATATTTGTAAATGTGCAAGATAGATTCTGACAAGAAAAATCTTCTGGCACAGCACAGTGACCCAACTTTTTTTGTAGTAGATAGAGCTATTGGTCTGATGTAGTTGCTCCACTTGAAATCAGTGGAAAATGTGAAGCCAAAAAAGTGCAGTGTGTTACTCTCCAGGAATCTAGTGTCAGCCATGCTGATAGTAAGCAGATAAGATTCTTTGAGGGTTAAATGAAAGCAGTTTTGTTTCAGAGGAATTAAAATATGCAAGTCATTTCCTGTCCCATTTAACCACTGATTGGAAGTCTTTTTCTAGAGCAGTTACATGATTTACTTTGTCAGCTCTGACGGATTTGCTATTGAGACATGAGTAAATGGTAGTGTCATCTGCATAAATACCTAGTTGGGAACTGATGACAACAGGAAGGCCATAGATGAAGATCAAAAACTGTGTAGAACCCAGATAAGAGCATTAGCAGAAACCTGCATTCGTATGAAAAGATCTGAAAGTGAGCCACCTTCAAAATGACCTTCATTTCATGATTTAATAGAAATGATTGGATTAAATCAAACATTCATCCGTTAATACCATAGCCCTGGAACTTGCATAGAAGACCAGCATGTCAAACTGTCATTTACAGTTTGAGATATCTAGAGCCACAGCTCAAACTTCGCTGTTATTATGAAGAGCTTGATATACATATTCAGTGATGGCTGTTAACAGATTAGCCATAGACCTTGCAAAACAGGAATATATAGTTATACTAGCAGTATAGCCCGGCATTGCTTGGGTGTAATGAAAGCTTTAAAACTAATCCATGGTCCTGGAGCTCAGACTCTTTGGACGTTGGCACGAAAGACTAAAAAGCAATAGTTGTTTCCAGTTAAAGCGAAACCGTAGACTGAAAGAAAAATGAATGGATGAAAATCAAATTTTGATTTCCTGGTATCGATATCAAATAAGTTTTTTTCGTCATAAACTGAATTTTGAAGGCTAAATAAGTCCTCTGATTAAATGGTATCATGGCTGAGACTAAGAACTACAATTATACCTACTTAGAGCCAAACCCGAAGCAAAAACTAAAATAAAAGGGCTGAAAAAAATACTGACATACAGGCAGACAAACAAACTATCTTGCCTTATATATATATATATATATATATATATATATATATATATACACAAGTATGGGTGAAATAATATTCCCCATCCAAAGAAACACTATTTTTAAAAAAGTGCTTAATACAAAGTAGAGCTAATAATAATAATAATAATAATATTTATTAATAAATTATAACATTGATATGTTATAATATCACTACAAAAGTAGCTATTTTGTTTCGACACTTTTTGTGTCTTATCAAGTGATGTGGTTATTTCAAAATGAATGGCTTTAAAAGGTTAAGAACAAGCAAGACCTCTTTCATCAGGGAGGCATTATTGTATGTACAATGTGGACCAATCAGAGTAAAGCAACTTTTACTTTGGAGAATATGTGGGAAGACTTAAAATTAATCTTGGTGGGCATTTTATAAAATTAAGATCAGCATTATTAATTAACTATTATATCCACTATATTTTTGTTGCTAAAAAAACAAAAAAAACGAAACAAAAAAAAACACTATATATATATATATATATAAACAATTTCGTAGATTTAGAAAGTTATTAATATATTAGACGGGGGAGAGAAAAAGAACGCATACCTGAATAAACCTACAAACATTCACATATGGAAAAATATTGACAAACATTAGTAAGAAAAAACATATACATAGTAATACACCCATGTATATATACATACACAAATTTCAAAATTTAGTCTTTATCGAGATGTCAATTTGTCTGTTAACTTTTAGGCAGACTAAATTGCTACATATTGGATACAGTCACGGCGGATTCATAAAATCACTGGCCTCATATGAATGGGGTCAGGATAGACACTCATATTTCAATGCATGAACACATAAGCGGGAATAAATATATACTTACGCAAAAACATAAAACAAACTTAAATGCGTATGCATGTGCAAAACGTCATACATATATATATATAGAGAGAGAGAGTTCAATACTGTTCATATGAAGTTATGACTGTAAGCCCCGGTTGTTTAGCTCGCGTGTGCGTGTGTCTCTGCGCACGTCAATGGTTGTCTTGTATATATGTAAAATTATGTCTGTGTATGCGTAAGAGGCGTCATGACAAAAATACATATTCCCACCAAAGTCAATCCCACCTTCAACAAAAGTTCATCAATATACGTATCTCCGTATACATCCAGTATTTTAAAATAAAATTAAAACAGTTAGTTAGACGATCAAAAAAGCATGAAACTTAAGATATCTATATATATATATATATTGTTGATTTTCTGCACTATTGTAAGAACTGCAACCTTGAAACTTCTGAATATCGTTTCTTATGTCTTTGTCTATTAGCGTATCAAATTTGATTAAAAATCGGACCACTCCTTCTATAACCCGATTTTTTCAATTATTGATTTTCAATATTTATCGGGGGTACCATGACACAAAACCTAGTTAAGAACACTCGCAGACGCTTATAGTCCAACTGTATAAATTTTCCAGAAAATCGGTTCAGCCATTTTGGAGTCTATAGGTAACGAACACACAAAGTTCCATTTATAAATAAGTTTAGATAGTAGTAACAACAATTACTACTACTGCTGGTTTGAAATTATAAGTTTTCTAGTCATATTTCATGAGGTGACAATATTTACTGCTGATAAACAGCATATTGTTATTTTAAAAATGGTGCTAGCCAAGAACATAAATTGTTCTGAGAAAATTTGATATTTTACAAGTTTTAATACTTCAGCAATGAATTAGATTCAAGATATTTCATAGATGATGATGAAGACAGTGACAGCAAGAGATGTCCTCGAATGCTGACAAGATATCTTTAAATTTCTTTGTTCTAGGTTTTCTTACTTTGACAGTGAATTTGGCTAAGATTCAAGACTATTCATAGACAGTAGTGATGACATTGAAACTAATGGTTGTTTTTGAGTGGCCACCAAGATATCTGGAAAGAAAATTCTATGTTGTGGGCTTTCTTATTTTGGCAGTAAATCAGATAGTGTTTCAAGTAAGGTGTGTACAAAGTTAGTCTCCAGTCCCCTATTGAGAGGAGAATAAAATTTAAATGTAAGGCAAAGCTGATGTGTAAACTGATTTGAAATAGGGATAACAAACCCTATGATTAAACTAGCTATATGAATGAATAATTAATTATTTGTTATAGTATGAGTAGAAAAATCCAAATTGCTCTTGGGGAGACCAAATATATATCTCAACCAATATCTTGGGGAAGAGAAGAAGAAATATATGGGGATGTAATTGTTCTGATTAATTCTCATCTATCATACTTAGACTATCTGAATTTCAGAGCAGTACTAAATTGGTAGTAAGATCTCATCATTTTACAGTTGAAATAGCTCAACTGAACTATTAAGTTCTTTACTAAAGGTTTTGTTATGTCTGGTATATCTTGCAGTTTCAGTACTCAATATGTGGTACACCATTACAATTAAGGCTTACGGCCTATCACATTGAATACACTGGTTCTCGCTCGATCACTGAAGTTAAGCAACATTGAGCCTGGTCAGTACTTAGATGGGTGACTGCTTGGGAATACCAGGTGCATTAAGTGTATAGTGATGGATGTGCGTTATAGTGCAGTGGATATCGACTCCGAAAGAGAAATCGGTGATCTGAATTCAAATTTCAGTTGAATACCCTGCATTCACTTAAGCACTGGTATCCTTGGGAAGGTATTAATTCATCCCTTCCCTCCAGTTATGGGTTAAATAACAAGGGTAGGGCTTGGCGACCCTGCCCTTAAAAACAAATCCTAATGAATCTTGATACTCGAAAAGAAAAATGTATTACTAGACACAAAAACTTATATAAGCAACAATAAATTGTTGAAATAAAAAGGTATTACCAGCAATAAATAAATAAATTTTAGTTGGCAATAAATGACCCGCCAAGGTTGATTTGCCATAAAAGCAAAACAAGCAACCAACCATTACAGTTATAGACTTAGCACTTAAATACAACTTTGCTAATTTGCATAGGATACCACAAGTTACATTTTTTTTGCATTTCTTAATTTACTGTCAACTTTGACCTCGAAATATTTAAATGCAATGTCAGCTATTATGTTTTGGCTTCTTAGCTTCTTTTGTTATTTTTTTTCCTTAATGTTTTTCTTATATTCTTTCCTTCTCAGTAGCTTCTTGTGTCTTAGTGGTTTTATTCTCTTGCTTGGGGTGAAATGATTAAAAAAATATTTATGAAAGAAGATAAGACGCCTCCTTGGCCTTACACTCTCGGCGGACCTCAAATGGAATGACTATATTGAATCCATTGCCAAATCTGCTGCTATGAAAGTCGGCTCCCTGTGCAGGGCCCGGAAATTTTTCCCACCTGAAACTATTCTGCACATATACAAATCTACCATCCACCTGTGTATTGAATATTGCTGCCATATCTGGTTGGGTGCCCCTGCTGCTCTCCTTGGGCTTCTTGACAAAATACAAAGGAGGATCTGTAAAGTGGTTGATACTGACTTGGCAGACCGGCTGCAGCCGCTCTCACACTGGCGTGATATGGCTTCCCTGTGCCTCTTCTACAAGTACTTTCATGGCTTCTGCTCCGATGAGCTTAGATCACTGGTGCCGCCTAAGCACGAATTTACACGAGATACTAGATTAGCAACTAGGTCCCACCCTTTTACAGTTAAACAAATAAGATGTAACCGTAAATTCTACTCCAACAGCTTCTTTTCTCGCGCTTCCCGCCTGTGGAACTCCCTTCCACAAGTCTGCTTTCCCGACAGTTACAATCTCCAGGTGTTTAAATGTAGGGTCAATAGACACCTCCTATCACACTAACTCCCAACTATTCTCACAACACTCTCATCTAACCAACCCTCATTCTCGGTATCCTCACCCGCCTATCACCCACCCTCTGTTATTTCCTATATTTAATCAGCCTTTCTCCACTCTACGTAGCCCCCTGCACAGTAGTGGCAGTGACATGCCTTGCTCGGGGTGAAACGCTTATAAAAAAAAAAAAAAAGTATAGGTTTAAAAAAGAAAAAAAAAGATGTCAAAAATCAATTATGCTAAACCCTGGATTGAAAATAATTTGTTGATAAACATGAAGAAGGCAGTGAAGGAAGAGATTTTCTTAGAGTGGCTGATGAGACCAAGGAGAAATTTTAAAAAGCAACAAATAATCTTCATCCAGACTGAGGGGAGGGAAAAAATTACACTGACCTAAGATAAATTTTAAAAAGCAACAAATAATCTTCATCCAGACTGAGGGGAGGGAAAAAATTACACTGACCTAAGATAAATTTTAAAAAGCAACAAATAATCTTCATGCAGTCATGGGTGAGGGAAAAAATCCAATTTAAAATTGTGAAACAACTACTTTCATATTGTGTACACTTGATTTTCATTTAGTGTTAACTTGAACTCATGACAAATATTTACTGGGATTTAAAAATCAGGTTGAACTGTGAAAAATGTCACCTAAACGAAAGATGCCTTGCTTATTAAAGAAGTTGGACTTTTCAGAGTAGAAGTAGCACAGAAAGCATAAAGCAGATGTGGGACAATGAAAAGGGGAAAATGAAAACAAAAAGAAGATAAATTAATTTTTTTTTTAATACAATACAGAAGTTTAATAATAAGTTTATTTTCTGTTTTTCTAATATCTACTAGTTTATTACAATCACGCTTTTAGGAATGGGTTATCTATTTATTCTGTTGGGGGAAAGAAATCTATAAATTGAAGTGTTATCTACATTAGAATGTAAACGGTAGGGAAAAGCAAACAGAATTTTGAGAAGGTTAAGAAGAAAGTTGTGAATCAATTATCCGAATCAATTATTTGGAACGATAATGGCCCATCTCTAAAATAGAGAAACATATCTTCTCTAATGTTGATTGTACAAATGTGGTTTCAACTACAAGTAAAAAAAAAAAGATAGGATTAATTATCTAAATAACCTCAGAATGATATAAACTCATTTTAAAAAATGATGAGTCTATTCAATGGATTATTAACAAAAAAAACCTGATCAATCATCTGAACAATTCTTGGAATGATAGCAACTCAAAATAAAGGATAGGATCAATTATCCAAATAACCTTAGAATGATATGTACTCGTTTTAAAATAAGAGGAGTCTATTCAATGGATTGTTAACAAAAAAGCTGACCAATCTTCTGAACATTTCTAGCAACTAAAAAGAAAAGAAGAAGAAGGAAAGTATAAAGATGCTTATTCAAGGAATTTCTGGAACAATCACTATAACCAATTTCAGTGATTGCATATCAATTACTTAGTATCTTTGTCATTTGAATCATAACAATTCAGCCTGTCTATATATTCCAGAGCTAACCGTGCTTAGTGGTAACATAGTACTAAATATATCTATGATAGAATAAAGAAAGAGGACAATATAGGAAATGTATTTCAATCTAACATGTTTCACTTTTATCAAAGCTTCTTCAGATACTGTGAGAAAAAGGAAAAAAAAGAAGACCATACTGGCATGTTGTGATTCGGGGTTAATTCTTTTTTGTCAGATAATTGTCACAAGTATTAAAGCAATAGATTATTATTTTTTAAATGTGTATGGAATATTTTGTGTATAATAGTGTATGTAAGTTTTTAGTCTCCCTGTTGAAGACTGTGTCTCTGAGGTCATCATCTGGAATCAATACTTTCACCCAAGCCACTAAGTACTGACTTAAAACTCATTCACATCCCCTTAGTACCCTCCTGCGTGCTCAGCCACCATTGCTCACAGGAATAACTTCTTCCAGCTTTACCAAGACGACGCCTCTGACTACAATAGGTGCCTTTTTGTCACTGCTTGTTATAAATGCAAGTGTGTCCTAAATAATGCTAAGCTGTTATTTAATGATAGAATAAAGCAGCATATAGCATTCCACAAGTTTGTTTCCAAAGACTCAGTAACTCAGCAAACCTTCGATTCTTCCTCTATTCAATAAATTTAAGGTCCTCATGGCCACAACAGACATGGTTGAGTGCTTTACTTGCAAATTCTCTTCCAACTTCGCACTTGACTCATCTGGAGTACCCTGTTTGTTTGTTTTTGAGGCTTAATGACCTATCAATCCTTTTGGGATCATTTTAAGGTCATAACCAGTGATTTTGGGTAAGGTTATTTTTATTTTTACAACGTTTTTCTTTTCACGATTCATTGGGATTTGTTTTTAAGAGCAGGGTCCCCAAGTCCTACTCTTGTTATTTAACCCATAACTGGAGGGAATGGACGGATTTATACCTTTCCCAAGGGTACCAGCGCTTGTGAATGCAGGGTATTCAACTGGAATTCGAACTCGGCTCACCGATTTTTCTTTCCGAGCCAATATCCACTGCATCACAACGCACATCCGTCACTATACACTTACAGCACCTGGTATTCCCAAGCGGTCACCCATCTAAGTACTGACCAGGATCAACGTTGCTTAACTTCGGTGATCCAGCGAAAACCGGTGTATTCAACATGATAGGTTGTAAGCCTGGAGTACCCTGACTACTCACCTAGAACTGAGGCTCAACTGAGTGATGTATTTATAACCCTGTCTCTGGTCTTTAACTTAATTTCTAAGTTTGACTCCCATAAAGTGAGCAAAGGCAATTAAATTCCACTCATTGTCCTAAAGAAATGTGTCATTGAATTGTCTCCTGTCCTCTTGAAACTCTATAGCTATTGCCTTGCTGCTTCTTGCTTCCCTGCATGTTGGAAGTCCTCCTCTGTAGTTCCTGTTTTTAAAAACTTTGAAAAGCCCTCTGACCTCTCTAATTATCATCCCTCTTACCGCTTTTTGGCAAAGTGTTTGTGGTTATTATCAATGCTGAAGTGGTCAATCATCTCACATCACACAACCTATTCGCTGACAAGCTGTATGACTTCTGCTTCACCATGTCTACCGCTGATGTGCTAACAGCAATCACTGAAAATATATATATATATATATATATATATATATATATATATATTTTTTTTTTTTTTTTTAATCATTTCACCCCAAGCAAGGTGGAAATGCCACTGATGAACTGGGGGCTACATAAGTGTAAAAAGATTAATTAGAAAAGAGTGAGGAGTACAACCTAGTTAGAAAGGAGCAATAGAAAGCTGAGAAAGCAGGTGCGATGACAGATACATAGGTGGAGAGAAAGGGAAGGTTATACAGGGGAGGGGAGAGAGCTAGAGTCCAGTGGTTAATAGATGAGTATTGACATTGCATTTGAATTTCTGGAGGTTGTAGCCATCAGGAAAGCAAGAATATGGGAGCGAGTTCCACAGGCGGGAAGTGCGAGAGAAGAAGCTGCAGGAGTAGAATTGTTGTCAGCATTTGGCTAACTTGACTGTGAATGGGTAGGACCCAGTTGCCAGTCTGGTTGCACGAGTAAACACCTGTTGAGGAGGCACCAGTGATTTAAGTTCCTCAGAGCAGAAGCCATGATAGTATTTATAGAACAGTCAAAGGGAGGCCACATTTCGACGGTGGGGAAGTGGCTGCAGTCAAGCTGCCAGATCAGTACCTATCACATTACAGACTCTCCTTTGGTGCCTGTCAAGAACACTGAGGAGAACGGCAGGGTCGCCTAACCATAAATGGCAGCAGTACTCCATGCACGGATGGATGGTTGACTTGTATATATGCAGGATGGATTCAGACGGAAAAAACATCCTGGATCGACATAGTGACCCAACCTTCTTAGCAGTAGATTTAGCTATAGATTCAATATAGTGGTTCCATTTGAGGTCTGAGGAGAGGATAAGGCCGAGGAGGCATAGCGTGTTGCTCTCAGGGAAAATCGCTTGGTCCATGCTTATGGGAGGCAGGAGGGGTTGCCTGTGATGGTTGACAGACAACAGCTTGGTCTTAGATGCATTGAAGTTGAGAAGCTACTTCTTGCCCCAATTCACCACAGAGTGTAGATCCCGTTCAAGGTCAGCAGCGAGATTATGTCTGTCCGCCACGACAGGTTTCTTACTGGTGCGGGAGTATATTGTGGTGTTGTTTGCGTAGATGCCTACTTGGGAACTGATCTCATCTGGGAGGTCGTTGATGAAAATAAGGAAGAGCGTCGGGCCCAGGATAGAGCCCTGTGGGACACCAGCATTCGTGCTGTAGGATGAAGAGGCATGTCCATTCAAAATGACCTTCATTTTGCGGTTATTTAAAAAAGATTGAATTAGATCAAGCAGGCGACCGGTAATACCGTAACCCCGTAGCTTGCATAGGAGGCCAGAGTGCCAAACTCTGTCAAAAGCCTTGGAGATGTCCAGAGCAATCGTGCGAGCCTCGTCAGACTCATCAAGGGCCTGGAGCATGTACTCCGTTACGGTTGTTAGCAAGTCGGCCGTGGACCTGGCAAAGCGGAAGCCATATTGCCTGTCAGAGAAGAGTTTGTGATCAGTAAGATGTTGTATACCAGGCTTTTGATAAGAACAGGAAAGCTCAAGCTGTTGCCCTGATTATCTTGAAATTATTTGACAGGTTTTGGAATGCTGGCCTTTTGCACAAGCTCCAGAGATACAGTATTTCTGGATGATTGTTTGATTTAATCCAATCATTCTTATCAAATTGTGTAATAAAGGTTGTTTTGACTGGGCAAGCTTCCAGATCCATTAATATGAAAGCCAGTGTTCCTTAAGGTTCTATCCAAGATCCTATAATTTTCCTGATCTTCAGCAATGATTTCCCTGATGTAATCAGTTCCCAACTAAGCATCTATGCAGATGACATTACTATTTACTCTTGCACATTTATAAATTGACTATTCATCCAGGCAATGAATACTGTTGCAATTTCTGGTTGGGTTCTCAACAAAATTCAAAGGAAGATCAGCAATGTAATTGATACCGATTTGGTAGGTCAACTTCAGTCACTTTCTCACCGTCTTTTCAACAGATATTTTCATTGGCTTCTACTTTGACGAGCTTCTTTCCCTGATAGCCCAACCACACTTTTTTTTTTTGGTATTGTTATCCATTTATTCCACTCTCATCCATCATAAATTTACACCCATCATAATTTTGACAAGGAATATTTTTGAAAAAGTATTCAATTGATGATTCATCTTTTGTTTATATATTTTTTAATCAATTCACCCTAAGCAAGGTGGCAACACCATCAAAACACATGCAGTGGAAGTGAAAAAGATGAGGAAAACTTTAAGAGACCAGAAACCCAATCCTAAACAGAAAACATGGAATAAACCTCTACTCCTGTTCAAAAGACTGTAGAGGAGTGAAAACTAGATGATAGGCAAACCCATCTACTTTTGCTGAGGGGGGAAAATTGAGAAAAAATAAATAGTAAATAAAATTTCAGAATTTAAGTGGAGACATTAGAAATATCTAGTCCTCTTCAACTCTATACTTCTAACATCTCCCCCTAAACTCATCTTTTAATTACTATTCATCTACCTCACCCTTCAAAAGGTTTTGTTTCATTCTCTTTCACTTTCAGTAGACATTTGGGTTTTACTAGCATTATTGCTTTGTTTGGAGTAAAAACAAGAGAATGAGAAGACTTAAAAAAAAAAAACAACAAGAAAAAAAAAAAACCTAATCCTGAACAAGGGATAAACCTCTATTCCTGTTTGAAAGACTGAGGAGGTGTGTGAACTGGATGATAAGCATGCCTATATATTTGAAATTGTGACTAGTTTGAAAAACAGAACTCAATATCAAGTACTGATGAAGATTGGAGGGGCAAATGAACATTTTATAATATCCATCACCCACCAAATTTACATTTCTACTAGAAAACAAAACTGTAGTCAACTTTCCATACATGTATGTGTGTGTGTGTCAGATACAGACAAATACATACAGAATATACTGTACACACATAGACAAGCCAATAATATGCAAAGTGTTACTGTGTGTGAAAGAATATAAAAAAAGAAAACATTATTAGGGAGAGAGAACATTAAAAGAACTTGATACAGTAGATGACAATTAACATTGCATTTAAATATTTGAATATCAATATTGCGTGGGAAGCCAGAAGAGAGTTTTACAAGCAAGATGTGCAAAAGAAGTAACTGATAGCATAAAACTTATGGTTATATCTACCAATTTCAACTGTAAAATGATGGAACCTATCTGCCAATCTAGTACTTCAATTAAATTGGTAAAATATAAGTACCAAAGAATAAAGCTCATCAGATATGTGTGTGTCTGTAATATGCACTCCTAATTTTGGGCAATGAAATTCGGTGAAAAAGAAAACATCTTTCCAATATATTATACAGTGATTTTTTTTAGAATGTATTGCAGTTAAATTCAGGGATTATGGCCATATCACATTGAAACACCAATTCTCATATTGTCCTATAGTACCAATGGTATATCTGATAAATACATCTAAGATGATACTGACGACATTGAAGATAACGAATACGTCTAAGATGGCACCAGTAACTACTGGACTTTTTGATTTTTCACAATAGTATCTCACATGATGAATACATCTAAGATGGAGCCAATGAAATCTCAGATGACAAGATTCAAACCTAAGCATCATAGTCAGAATGCTAATGCCCTAACCATTAATCAAGGTGTATATCTTTTAATCTACACATTTTCTCTCATGGAGCTACTAATTTGGCAGCATGATGCCATTGAGGGAGCTGGTATTATATGTTATAAGGTATTTATTATGACAATGTACATGTCTGGACTTCATATCTTTATTTGATTTATTGTCAAAATATATCATCCAAATGCATTTACATCATAAATACTATTGGCTAATGCATTTTCATAATAAAAATAATCATTGGCCAATGCATTTTCATAATAAAAAAAATCATTGGCCAATGCATTTTCATAATAAAAATAATCATTGGCCAATGCATTTTCATAATAAAAAAAATCATTGGCCAATGCATTTTCATAACAAAAATCGTTGGCCAATGCATTTTCATAATAAAAAAATCATTTTCAGAATAAAAAAAATCATTGGCCAATGCATTTTCATAACAAAAATCATTGGCCAATGCATTTTCATAATAAAAAAAATCATTGGCCAATGCATTTTCATAACAAAAATCATGGGCCAATGCATTTTCATAATAAAAATAATCATTGGCCAATGCATTTTCATAATAAAAATAATCATTGGCCAATGCATTTTCATAATAAAAATAATCATTGGCCAATGCATTTTCATAATAAAAATAATCATTGGCCAATGCATTTTCATAATAAAAATAATCATTGGCCAATGCATTTTCATAATAAAAAAAATCATTGGCCAATGCATTTTCATAATAAAAAAAAATCATTGGCCAATGCATTTTCATAATAAAAATAATCATTGGCCAATGCATTTTCATAATAAAAAAAAATCATTGGCCAATGCATTTTCATAATAAAAAAAATCATTGGCCAATGCATTTTCATAATAAAAAAAAATCATTGGCCAATGCATTTTCATAATAAAAAAAATCATTGGCCAATGCATTTTCATAATAAAAAAAAATCATTGGCCAATGCATTTTCATAATAAAAAAAATCATTGGCCAATGCATTTTCATAATAAAAATAATCATTGGCCAATGCATTTTCATAATAAAAATAATCATTGGCCAATGCATTTTCATAATAAAAATAATCATTGGCCAATGCATTTTCATAATAAAAATAATCATTGGCCAATGCATTTTCATAATAAAAAAAATCATTGGCCAATGCATTTTCATAATAAAAATAATCATTGGCCAATGCATTTTCATAATAAAAAAAATCATTGGCCAATGCATTTTCATAACAAAAATCATTGGCCAATGCATTTTCATAATAAAAAAATCATTTTCAGAATAAAAAAAATCATTGGCCAATGCATTTTCATAACAAAAATCATTGGCCAATGCATTTTCATAATAAAAAAATCATTGGCCAATGCATTTTCATAATAAAAATAATCATTGGCCAATGCATTTTCATAATAAAAATAATCATTGGCCAATGCATTTTCATAATAAAAATAATCATTGGCCAATGCATTTTCATAACAAAAATAATCATTGGCCAATGCATTTTCATAATAAAAATAATATTTGGGCTATGCATTTTCATAATAAAAATAATCATTGGCCAATGCATTTTCATAATAAAAAAAACATTGGCCAATGCATTTTCATAATAAAAATAATCATTGGCCAATGCATTTTCATAATAAAAATAATCATTGGCCAATGCATTTTCATAATAAAAATAATCATTGGCCAATGCATTTTCATAATAAAAATAATCATTGGCCAATGCATTTTCATAATAAAAAAAATCATTGGCCAATGCATTTTCATAACAAAAATCATTGGCCAATGCATTTTCATAATAAAAATCATTGGCCTATGCATTTTCATAATAAAAATCATTGGCCAATGCATTTTCATAATAAAAAAAATCATTGGCCAATGCATTTTCATAATAAAAAAAATCATTGGCCAATGCATTTTCATAATAAAAATCATTGGCCTATGCATTTTCATAATAAAAATCATTGGCCAATGCATTTTCATAATAAAAAAAATCATTGGCCTATGCATTTTCATAACAAAAATCATTGGCCAATGCATTTTCATAATAAAAATCATTGGCCAATGCATTTTCATAATAAAAATAATCATTGGCCTATGCATTTTCATAATAAAAATCATTGGCCAATGCATTTTCATAATAAAAATCATTGGCCAATGCATTTTCATAATAAAAATCATTGGCCAATGCATTTTCATAATAAAAAAAATCATTGGCCAATGCATTTTCATAATAAAAATAATCATTGGCCAATGCATTTTCATAATAAAAAAAATCATTGGCCAATGAATTTTCATAATAAAAAAATCATTGGCCAGTGCTTTTCAGAATAAAAAAAATCATTGGCCAATGCATTTTCATTGTAAAATCATTTCTAGAATCATCAGTATGGAGTCACAATTAGCAAGGCTAGTCTATTTGTCTGTAATACTGAGTTTTGAGTTTGAACCTCACAAGGTGTCTCATATAGAAGCTGACAGAAAATGACCCAACAAACCTCACCTATTCATTATCACCCAACAATCTTTATTATGATGCACTAAAACCTTCTGTTCTGAAGTCTCTTTCCTCTTAATCACTTCATATTCTTAATTATTCCAAAATTTGCTTGGATACTTAAACTCTTTGTATCACAGCCAATACTAATACCACAATCTATAGTCCAATCTACTGTATAGCCTTTTTTTGTTCAGTATATAATCCTTATGGCAGATATATATTTCTATAACACTGAGAAGGGTCATTAATATTTAACTCATTCTTTGTTCTGCAGATGTTAGCCCATCTTGTCTGATCCAGCACTGTTCCTATGAAGATGACAGAAGAATTAAAAGATGAAAGTCATCTCGGACAATGTAATAAATATCTTTTGTTTCTAAAATGAGAAATATGAAGATAAGCAGCAGAGACACTAACATCAATAAGCATATCAACAGATCCTAAGAATTTGAAAAAATTCCAATATCAGAATTGATTGTTTTTTATGACTTACCAACCTTTTTTTCAGGTGATTTAAAGGAAAAAAGTTTTTTATATTGTAAGAATTTGTCATACTGATTAACACAAAGATGAGAAGAAAAGAAGTGAATTCATATCTTTCCTAAGATAAGTAATGAAACTATTGAAACTAAGACTTCTACCACTATACATTGAAACTAGACACACCCATACTAAACCATTGAAACTGAGGACTTCTGCCACTAAAACCATTGAAACTAGGACTTACCACTAAAACCATTGAAACTAAGACTTCTGCCACTAAAACCATTAGAGCCCAGGACTTCTGCCACCAAAACATTTGAAACTAGGACTTCTGCCACTAAAACCATTGAAACTAGGACTTCTGCCACTAAAACCATTGAAACTAGGACTTCTGCCACTAAAACCGACAAACTAGGACTTCTGCCACTAAAACCATTGAAATAAGACTTCTCTTGCTAAAACCATTGAAACTAAGACTTCTGCACTAAGAACTGCAGTGAAACTAAGACTTTTACTGCCACTAAAACCATTGAAACTAAGACTTCTGCCACTAAAACCATTGAAACTAAGACTTCTGCACCCACTAAAACCATTGAAACTAAGACTTCTGCCACTAAAACCATTGAAACTAAGACTTCTGCCACTAAAACCATTGAAACTAAGACTGCATACCACTAAAACCATTGAAACTAAGACTTCTGCCACTAGTCCAGCCTTTGAAACTAAGACTTCTGCCACTGAAACCATTGAAACTAAGACTTCTGCCCACTAAAACCATTGAAACTAAGACTTCTGCCACTAAAACCATTGAAACTAAGACTTCTGCCACTAAAACCATTGAAACTAAGACTTCTGCCACTAAAACCATTGAAACTAAGACTTCTGCCCACCTAAAACCATTAAACTAGGACTTCTGCCACTAAAACCATTGAAACTAGGACTTCTGCCACTAAAACCATTGAAACTAGGACTTCTGCCCACTAAACCATTGAAACTAAGACTTCTGCCACTAAAACCATGAAACTAAGACTTCTGCACTAAAACCATTAGAAACTAAGACTTCTGCCACCAAACCATTGAAACTAAGACTTCTGCCACTAAAACCATTGAAACTAAGACTTCTGCCACTAAAACCATTGAAACTAAGACTACTGCCACTAAACCATTGAAACTAAGACTTCTGCCACTAAAACTGATGAAACTAAGACTTCTACCACTAAAACCATTGAAACTAAGACTACCACTAAAACCATTGAAACTAAGACTACACGCAAATATTGAAACTGGAGCTATTACCCACTAAAACCATTGAAACTAAGACTTCACCACACAAACAAACTGACTAAGACTTCTGCCACTAAAACCATTGAAACTGGACACACCTTACTAGACCATTGAAACTAAGAGGACTTCACCACTAAAACCATTGAAACTAGGACTTCACTTACACCTAAAACCATTGAAACTAGGACTTCTCAAACCATTGAAACTAGACTTCTTGCCACTGAAACTATTCAAACTGGAAAACACCCTTTTCAAAGCCATTGAAACTAAGACTTCACTACCGCCAAACCATTAGAAACTAAGACTTCTGCCACTAAAACCATTGAAACTAAGACTTCTGCCACTAAAACCATTGAAACCTAGACTTCTGCCACTAAAACCATTGAAACTAAGACTTCTGCCACTAAAACCATTGAAACTAAGACTGCCACTAAAACCATTGAAACTAAGACTTCTACCTTTAAAACCATTGAAACTAAGACTTCACCACCTAAAACCATTGAAACTAGGACTTCTGCCACTAAAACCATTGAAACTAGGACTTCACCACTAAAACCATTAAACTAGGACTTCTGCCACTAAAAAAACCATTGAAACTAAGACTTCTGCCACTAAAACCATTGAAACTAAGACTTCTGCCACTAAAACCATTGAAACTAAGACTTCTGCCACTAAAACCATTGGAACTAAGACTTCTATCACTAAAACTATTATTATCTCCAAATGAAAAAAATGTATACAAAGTATTAAGATTTTGATATTAAATAACCTATAGAGGTTGATGTACTGCTAGACAAAAACAACCAACCACTCCCCTCACTGCTTCAGTGTTGTTCTGTACATCATTTTTCCAGCATTCTTGGTTCCAGAATTGTGTTGGATTATCCATTTTACTGGGCCAATGGAAGTCACATCATATCAATTTATGCAGGTCTCATATCCCTACAGCATCTTTGACTGTTACAAATTTGTATTAAACTATTATTAATTGCAATTTCACCTGTGGCTTTCTGGTGAATTAATCTGGCAATTGCATGAAATTCGAATGGTTGCTTGTAATTTTGTCCAGATTAACTCTTTAGAATTCAACACACAAAAACCCACCCTGGCTCTTAAAGTCACACTGTTTAGATGACTTTCTGTGTTATTTGTGATGATGTCATATATTATGGCAGAGTAAATATTGGGATGGGTATGCTGTTACCCAAAAACACCCTTAATACTTTGAGTTCATAAGTGAAAATGGGCAAGTAAATATTTAAAGAATAATTCTTGCTCTTTTATGTAGTATGCCCTTTTAAGATGTGACTGAGGCTCTCCACGACTTCCTATCATTTGTAGCTTTTAGTATTGTGTATCTTTTTACCATTTCCTCTTACCATTCAAAAAAGTTCGCGAGTGGCATCTACCTATCCATTTTTTTCTTTGGTATGTTCCATGAAATATGTCAAATTATTCAAGGCCCCTTTCTTCATTATGCATCTAATTTCAGATATGTCTTTCTGATTCAGAGTAGAAGTGTCCTTTTTGTTTCTACTTTCCTTATGACTCCCTGGTTATTTATATTTAGTGGGAATGTGGTCCTCATCTTTATTGTCACATTCACATATCAGCCTTTATACACTTAGGCCTACTCCAGGTGATACTTGTTTGAATTTCAAACTGAACCCAGAATAATCAATCTGCATGTTGGTATTTCTGAAGATTGGTTCAATGATGTTTGTGCAGATGTTCTTCCCATATTTATTTTCTGAAATGGGCTGACATGTAACCTTCATATTCCTGGGTCGTTCAGTAAATTTACTGAGAATCTGTTCCATTTCCTCCACCCACCACCTGCAAATATTAGACAGGGACTGGCAAAAATCAAGATTTTTTTCCCCACAAATAAAAATTTTGTTTTGAAATTCCAATTACCTGAAGAAGGCTGGAGTGTACAATGGCCAAAACATTGTGAATATGGCAACAAGTATGAGGACAACAATCAGAACAATATAAATGATTAAATTTCTCAATTTAGAAATACACACAGATAATGGATGTGCATTGTGGTGCACTGGATATCAGCTCAGAAGGAGAAATCATAGAGCTGAGTTTGAACCGATAAAATGCAACTGCAACTTCTACTCCAACAGTTTCTTTTCTCGCACTTTCCGACTGTGGAATTCCCTTCCACATGACTGCTTTCCCGACGGCTACAATCTCCAGGAGTTTAAATGTAAGGTCAATAGACACCTCCTAACAAACTAACTCACTTCCATTCTTTCAAACACTCTTCCCACCCACCCAACTATCTATCACCCCCTTTCTGACATTTCCTATATCTAACCACTCTATTTACCTTCCCCTATGTAGCCCCAAGCGCAATAGTGGCAGTGGAATGCCTTGCTTGGGGTGAAATGATTAAAAAAAAAAAAAAAAAAAAAAAAAAAAAAAAAAAAAAAAAACTCCAGTTGAATTTGTTGCTTTCCTTACATGCAAATACCATTAGGAAAGGTGTTAATCTATCTCTTCTCCCACCAACTGTGGGTTAAATAGCAGGACATACTGGGTTCTATAACCTTAGTTGGAAACCATTCTACTGCAGAAAGTAATAGCAACCTACTGTGGGAAAAGAAACCTTCTGTCCAGTTAGTCATTTCTCTTTCGAGACATGATTGCCCAAGCATGTATCACGTATGGCATTTAACCGACTGAATGATTTTCCTCATAAAAGTGAAAGTATGTTACCCAAATTAAAACACTGTGATAACAAGCATCAGTTTAGCCTTAGAAAGTTATTAACTCTTCGCAAAAGTTATAAACAATACAATTTGACATTAAAACAATTAACTGAGTTGTTTAGGCATTACATTCTTAAAAATCAATGAATTCTTCAGTACTAACAGTAGACAATCACTTATGATATTTAAACAAGTCAGCACTTTCAATAGTGACATTTACAACAACGTGTGGCAAGTGAATCAATTGCAACTGACAGAAAATTCTAGTTAGTCATGTGACATAATTCCAGCTTTTGTTTATAAAAAAAATTATACAAGTGACTTTACATGTGTGAAATCAAAATGACTTAGAAGATGACAAAAACAAAACTGTAGAGTTTTTAAAGCATTCTTGAGTAATATTTTAAGTCAATATTTACTGTTACACATCATGGAAGTGTTATTTTCGTTTTTTTATTTTATCCCCCCCCCCCTGGAAATAACTTTTTAAAAATTTTGTTTTTTGCTTACTTTAATTTACTCAACTGCTTTGTTTGTAAAAGCAATCAAGAAGCACAAATACATTACATTAGAGAGGGAAAGAAAAAAAAATCAAAGTCAGTGATGAAGACAAACATTACAATGATAGTTACCGAAATTAATGCTCAATTCATACAGTGTGCAATGGATAAATTGTCCAAATGATACAAAAATGAAAATAATACTCTGCAATAGACTGGTTGCCAATCAAAGCTATAGAACCCAACCTGTCTTGTTATTTAACCCATAACTGGAAGAAAGAGAGTTTAATACTTTTCCCAAGGGTATTTGCATGTAAGTGAATTCAACAAATTTAACAGATATATTTACCAAAATAACACAAAAAATCTTGAAACGCTAAATGTTTATTCAATAAAATTGCCATTGGCTTCAACCACAGCTTCCAGACGACTTCAGAATCTCCTGCATCTCTTCTGAACAGTCTCCTTGTTTAAGTTGGTGAATGCTGCCATAATCCTTGCCTTCAGTTCATGTTTGGTATTACAAGGAGTTTTTAGTCTTTTGGTCAACTCCACTCCACCCATAATAATCAAATGGGGTGCAGTCTGGGGAGTTAGGTAGCTAGGTACCCCTCTTGACCCAGGGCAGCACTACCTTAATATAGTGTTGGAACTGAGGCCTTGTGGTAAGATTAATGGAGGTATAACATCGCCATCACTAGTGATCACTCCATAATCCATGATGTTGACTGGAAATATCACCCTATCTTTCCCAATCTTCTGCACTGTCCTCACATTGACACAAAAACATCTTTGATGAACTATGTTCATCAAAGAGCTTCCAGCACAAATGCCAAACAGAACAGCACACCGTTTCCAAATTGCTGATGAATCGAATCGCATCATGGTGTTATGCTTTTCACAGGCGGTACCCAACTTCCCCTATTATACTATGCAGCTGACAAAAAACATATAACACACAATGTGCAAAATTAAAAATATATAATGGTGACAATTTACCCATCACATCCTGTAGAATATCTAATGGCCGGGCAGTGTTTGAAAAGAACAAAATGCTTCCAACACGCACATATTCTCTCTGTACTTTACTATGGCTTGGATTGCATAAACTAGACAAAATGACTTCTTAAAAAAAGTGGAAATCTTCCAAATTCATATGATGTGAGTCATATTTAACAATCAAACCAGTCTGACCAAAACTGTCCCTCTTAATCAGTCAATTAAGTGCCATACGTGATAAATGCTTTGGGCAATCATGTCTTGAAAGAGACATGACTGAATGGGCACATCATAAAGAGCTAAAAACCTTCAGTTATATTGTCAGATCAAACAAAACCAGAAAGGATGATTAAAAATATAAATTCTAATGGATGCGTGTCAAAAAAAAAATGCATATAAGGCCCAGTGGAAAAGGTGGTATGACAAAGTAATCAAATAGACACAACTTGATCTGGGATTCTTAAACTGAGCTACTCAAATCCAGATTTAGTTGGATCATATGAAAACACATTCCCCTAAGAGTCAGGGAGAGTGTTCACTGATGAGCATCCTTTAAAAAGCATGAATCCAACTTTTTTCTCTCAAGCATTGGGTAAGATAGAATATGCTTTGTAGCCTTGTATACCATCCAGTCTAAGAGAAGAAAAACTCTGAATAACAAATTGGACAGAAAGCAATGGGAAACTACTTCAGTATCTTTCCCAAAATGTTATAGAAATTAACAGATAATAAAGAAAAGAAAACTGAGAATAGAGATGACAGCACTCAATCTTATATCCTTAAATTGAGCCATCAGGGACTGTAAAACTCTGGTGTGAATTGAGTCATGTGATTGCACATTCTGCTATCACTGAGAAGAGTGTTCTATGATGAATGCTATTTACAAAGTGAGTTGTGATGGTCAAATGCAAAACAACAGAACAGTCCAAGAAACAGAATTGACAAAGTTTGTAGTAAAAAGAAAAAGGAACCAAACAATATATGCAAAGGAAATTAACAGTAATAAAAAAAAAAGAAAAAAAAAAAAAGAGGGGAGTCAACAAAAACATTCTCAAAGAGACACAAAGTTATAGAGAACTGAGTGGGAGACGTAAAAACACAGGTTAAAATGGAATGCAGAAAGATTTTACATTACTTTTGCAGCCCTTACTCGACTATTTTTCATTTCAAATTGTTTCATATTCTTTCTGTAAGTGTCAGAACCTCTGCTCATCTTTGACAATTCTCTCAATATTTCAGATTTTACAAACTTTAATAGAACCAAGAACTGAATTAAAAGCCGTGAAGTGAATAGTCATAGCCAAATGCAAAACAAACAAGAAAACTGTCCAAGAAACAGAATTGCAATAAAAATGAAAAGGAACCGAGCAAAATAAAATAATATTAAGCAAACAAAAACTGTGCAAGGAAAATTAACAGTAATAAGATAAAAATGTCCGCAAATTAAGAATTGGCATTGGCACACAATAGCAAGTTGGGACAAGCGAGCAAAGCATTCTGATTTCTAGACAAGGTAAATTGGGACTGAGTCATATCAAACTTTAAACCGGCCTAATTTTATTGGCTAAGAAAAAAATCCCAGGATACATCAGTGTGCATATACCTATAAAAGTGTTGGGGTAAGTGTGCTGCAGTGTTTTTCCAGCCAGATTGAAATGAACAAAACAAAATCCAAATCTTATCTCAAGGTCTAGGTAAATAGAAAGGTAGACTGGACTTTCTAGTCTTATGTGGCAACATGTCTAACAGAAGAACAATTCTGAATTCAAAACTTCTGAATTTAAACTGAACCATTAAGAACTGAGAAGTATGGTAGGAGTTAATTCATGAGCATATATATATATATATATATATATATATATATATATATATAGAGGTAGGCACTCCATCTGTCACCAAATTGGTCCAGTTTTGATCCAGGCTGGAAGCAAGTGAATGCCTAGCCACATTGATAAGCTGTAACACAGTAAAACAGGCTTGTATGTGGATGGCTATATATAAGTTTTAATGCAAAGAATTTGTCACTTTAAATGAGCAGGTTCATACCTACTTCAAAGTCGGCATGAAACTGCTCATTTAAAGAGAAATTATTTGCACTAAAACTATCAACACTATTTTCAACCTGAGATTGATCACTTTATGATAAAAAAACTGTCTTGTTAAAATACCTTTTATCAGTGAAACTACTGAAAAAACAACAATCTTGGTGCTAAACATTATCCTAACTCAACACTCAACTACCAAAAGAAAATGTAAAGCAGGTCTTGTAAAGTTTTAAATAAATAATGTAGGAACAAATCAGTCAGTCAGTTAAGTGCCATACGTGATACACGCTTGGGCAATCATGTCTCGAAAGAGACATGACTGACTGGGCAGAAGATTATCCCACAGTAGGCTGCCATTGCTTTCTCTGGTAGACTGGTTGCCAGCTAAGGCTATAGAACCCAATCTGTCCTATTATTTGACACATAGCTAGAGGGAGAAGAGATGTATTATATTATTAAGCAGTAGTTAGTGGGGGATCAGTTTATTACTTCATAACAATAAAAAACCGATCCCCTACTTTATGACCAGTAGTAGCTTTAATCATGATTCCAACTATTATATTCAGTCTGTCAGTTAACTGCCATACATGATACACGCTTTGGGCAATCATGTCTCGAAAGAGACAGTAGGTTGCCATTACATTCTGCAGTAGACTGGTTGCCGACCAAGGCTATAGGACCCAATCTGTCCTGTTATTTAACTCATAACTGGAGGGAAGAGACGGATTAATACCTTTCCCAAGGGTATTTGCGTGAAAATGAATACAATGGATTCAACTGGAATTCGAACTCGGCTCTCCGGTTTCTCTTTCCGAGCCGATATCCACTGTACCACAACGCGCATTTGTAGGAACAAATACAAGTGACAAATTTGTATTATTTACTAAAATAAAGCATGCATAGTTATGGATACCCATTTCTAAGTCTTGCTCTCACGTATCCAATGTAGCAGTAAATGTGTTCTAATTTTACAAGTTTTGTGTATAAGATTGAGTGAAGATAAAGTATAGCAAATTGTGAATTAGTTTATTTTCTCTTTTCAGACTGCATGTGCCTAGATGTATGATCAGTCTGTTTTATTTTTTGTTTTTTCAGCACTTTTCTTATTCACACTTCTTAGTCGTTGCACCCTGTTGAACCAAGAGTATACGAGTTGGTGATTTGCTAGACTTTATCTTGGCTCCATCTTAGTTTCCTATGGTTTTTATTTTCAGCACTTTCATATTTTTCACTTGTTTTACAATAAGGTGAAATAACTTTTTTTTATACAAGTTGGTATATATATTCAATTGAATAATGTAGACATATTAAGTATATTTATTTTTACAATAATCTTTTCCACAGTATTTACATTATTCAGATTATTGTCCGAATCTTTTATATGACGTTTTGGCTGTTGTATGCTTCGGCCTTCTTCAGATGCTAGAAATTTCAAACTGAACCCTTTATTACAATCACTGGGGTATATCATTCTTATTCCTTGCCTAGACTACCAGAAGAAGCTCTAGGCAAGGAATGATATACCTCGCTGATTGTAATAAAGGGTTTGGTTTGAAATTCCAAGCACCTGAAGAAGGCCAGAGCATACACTGGCCGAAACGTCATACCTTATCTCAGAAATATAGACTAATCCTTTCCAGTTCTCTAATCAGTTTCTTGAAGTTAAGATAAAATTAATCAAGAAAGACGCCATAGCTTTTTTTCCTTCACCAAGTATTTTCAATTGTCTCCGAGATCGTTCTCAGAGGTGAATTACAAAGACAAACTTTCATGTTTGAATGAAGATACGCTGTGATGGATAAATTGTTGCTATTTTATATCTTTAATTTCCTGCAAGCACATATTTTTTATTTTGTTGACTACACAGTATGGTAGGGTCACAGTTGGGCATTATCTGTGAGGAAAAAAAAGCACCATGACACAATTGACTACTCCAGAAATTTTAAAACAAATTGCTGTCCTGTTTAGCGTTCATGTCAAAACTCCAATAAGAACATTTCAGAGTGTTTAGGTATTAATGTGAAGACAGTGCAGAGGATTCAGAAAGAGTTGGATGACATATTAGCCTATCGTAAACCATGGTGCAAGCATACTAGTCTACTTACTATTGCTGATGCACCACTGGATTTAAGATTAGCTTTTTGTATCTGTTGTATTAGACCACCACAATTTTTTTTTTTTTTGGTGGGGGAGGTCATTTTTAAAATTTAAAGGCTGCCTCATATGAAGAAATATATTGTAAATAATTTGACCAAGTACTGACTGAAATTAGATAAACTGTAGCCAATAGCTGACTAAAAGTATCTGAAATTAGTTATAATGATCCATTAGAATAATATTAGACTACATGGTGACCAACCCAAAAATTAGTAGACTTCATAAAGTTTTCACTTATTCACTAGATATTGTATCATTTTGGTCTTTGCAAAATTCTTATAAGAAAAATACTGTATTTTTTGGCTTACAAGACACTGCAGCTTGGAAGACGAATCCTAATATTGAAAGAAATTTCTAAGAAGTCATTCTCATAAAACAACACATTCACCATGCGTCTCTCACATACTTGCGCAACGTATTCTTTACATTAATCTCTCATTTGATTTTGTTTGTATGGCAATGGAATACTAGTTGGTGGTAAAGTAAATATGCTATACATCTTCCCTTGTCCAGGGGAGGGGGGTTATTTTGATTAAAATTAATTAAAAATTTTAAAAATATGCATTTAAAAATATAAGACAATCAAAGAAATTTTATTCATCCTCAAATCCAAGAAACATGTCACAACTGGATTCATGTAAAATCTCTAAACTATCATCTGCAGAGTCATCATTACTGTCAATCTTGTACAATAAATGATCCTCCCTAGCTTCCATGCCATGGTAGTAACTGATAAATTAATCTTAAAAGATGCACATATTTTTCAGGGTATTATTTGTAGGAAAAAGATGTGCATCTTGTGAGCCAGAAAAGACGCTAATTTAAATTCCATGTCAAACTGCAAAAAGCACCTTGAACAGCTCTTTGTTGAGAAAGATAAAAAGTTCTGAAAGGATAAAATTATGACAATTGGTGGAAGATAGTCAAAGAAAACAGGAAATATAGTGTTCAATAAAATCGAAGATTAAAAATAAAATTGTTGGCTTTAAAAAACTGAACAATTAAAAAAACAAACACAAAAAAAAAACACAGAGATACTGTAAAAAAAAAATTTCCAAACTTGTCAAACAAAAATTTGGATTTTTTTTTTTTTTTTTATTAGTGCTTATTTCTTTTATTTTTTTTCATTTTGCATTCATTTTTTTGCCTGTATTCAATTTTTATTCTTAGTTTCTTTTTTAGTCATGGAACTTCTTTATTTAAATGCATAATATACACCATAGAGTTGTCCTGTAATTAAAGACACCTCTCTAGCAAACCCATACAAAAAACAAAACAAAAAACTCCTAGTCTTCTCTTGCATGCCTACACTCAAAGCATAAACCTCAGAGTTCCTCCACAAAATGCTTCCAAATTTTTCATCATATAGCCCATATCCCTATCACCTTGGGTGGTAGCAGCTGCTAGGGTTTCAGTTATGGGCAAATAGTTAACCCACAAACACTGGGGTGAAAACACTATGAAAGTGTAAAATTAGATTTTTATATTTCAAACACCAGCAATTTCTATATATCTAAATCTAAACTTATTTATAAATGGAACTTTGTGTGTGCGTCCCCGTTACCTATAGACTCTGAAACAGCTGAACTGATTTTCTTGAAAATTTACACAGTTGTACTATAAGCGCCTGCAAGTGTTCTTATCTAGGTTTTGTGTTGAGGTACCCCCGATAAATATGGAAATTCAATAATTGAAAAAAATCAGGTTATAGAGGGCGTGGTCCGATTTTAATCAAATTTGATACACTTATAGACAAAGATATAAGAAACGATATTCAGAAGTTTCAAGGTTGCAGTTCTTACAATAGTGCAGAAAATCGATAATATTTATATATAAAAGCTTTCATTACACCTGCTATACTGGTAGTATATATATATTTTTTTTGCAAGCAGTATATTTTTTTTTGAGAAAAAAATTACTAGCAGTACAATAATTTAACTTTCAATAAAAACCCTCTTTATGAAAATATGTTAATGAAACCTGATCTACAAACTGATATTTTTTTTTACAAAGAATACATATTCTAGTCATAGGAACCTATCCTAAAAATCCTTGTCGGCATGAAGTAACCCACTGAGGTTGATATGCTGTAAAAGAAAGAAAATAAACCGAGCCAAACCACATCCTCATCATGAACTAGATGACACCCTTCACTCACTCATTCTTTTTCAGCAGCACAAAACTCACTCCCTACACTCATCAAATTTCCTTCCTTCATTTAAAGCCATTTTCTCTTAAGCTGTATGTAATCTCACCTGCTGCTCAATTTATCTATTCCCTTTTTCTGTAATGAGCACAAATTCCTTCTCTCTGCTAATCTGATTACTTCTGTTATCCTCTACCTTAACAAAAATAAAATCAGGTTCCAAAAGAAGTACAGCTGCCATATATGGGCAGAAGCTGCGCAGCCCCCCCCCCCTGGTTTCAGTCTTAATATAGTCTAAAGCAGTGGATCCTAATTTTTTTTTTTTACACATGGACCTCTTCTCCTCTTAATATTTTTTGATGGAACCCCCCAGAGCCATTAGACCAGTTGTCGTTTTTTTTTTTTTTTAAACATTACCCCAAGCAAGACAGTTTACTGCCACTGGTTTGCAGGGTGTTACATAGGAGGAAAGTTATGAGAAAAAGTGACAGGTTATAGAGGGGTGTCAGGAAGTGAGTAAGAGAAGGATAAGAATACTGATGAAAGTGGAGTGGATGGAGAAAGAAGCATGAGAGAGAGAATGCAAGTCAGTGAGATAGAAGATGACTATTGACTTTTCATTTAAATTCTTGGAGATTATAGTTGTCGGGGAAGCAAATAAATGAAAGGGAATTCCACAGGTAAGAAGTGTGAGAAAAGAAGCTGCCGGAGTAGAATTTGTATCTAGATCATTATTTTTTTCCAGTTACATGTGCTATGTATTGTTAGCTGTTGAAAATCCTCAAGTGATGCAGTTTCTTGGTAGAGTCCTTTGTAATTCTGTAACACCAGTACAGGAGGTCTAGAAAAGGATGGTCCTTGATAAGACCTACACACTTCATTCATTTAATCAGTGGCAGTTAAGTGCCATACATGCGATCCTGACTTGAAATGGACATGACTGACTGGTTTTCCTGCCATATGTTGCCATTGCTTTAGCTATCATTTTTGATAGCTAAATTTTAAATTGAATTTTTAAAATAAAAAAGTTTTCTTGAAGATTTTATTTTAGTTTTAACTGAAAGCTAAATGATTAAATTGGCTATTTCCAGTAAGCAAAATACTCTAGTGTATTTAAAACAGAAATTATATTGACTGGAATATAAAATTTTGAGATTTTTTTTAATCTTTCAATTTTTTTGCCATTTTTAAGTGATCGACACATTGTAAACAAAAATTAATTCTCAGTTTTAAAAATCCTGCAAAAATAAAATATACATCTATGACACATTATTTTTGGAAAATTAGCAAATTTAATGTTAAATTAATCTAATTTACACAAGTATTACTTATTTATAGCATGAGGTTTTGAATAAAACTATTTCTTAAACACAGAGATCAACTTTCTGACCTTTCCACCATGTGTGCTGACAGATGCTAGATAAGTGTATGGCAATTACAAGAGACATAATTGTACAATTTTTTTTTCCTGTAAGGGCAAGAAACCTGAAACACATGACCTTTTAATTTACACATAGAAACTACCATAAAAAAAACTTAAAATATACAAAAACAAAATTTAAAAATAGGAAGCCATGATAATTTGTATTAAACTTTAATTTTGATTAGTAAACATAATCTTTACTTAAGTTTTTAAACTAACCCCAACAAATCTTTGAAGTATTTTGAAAATATTTTTGAAACTTTATAAATTATTATAATTAAAAAAAAAAAAAATGAAAACAATTCTTCTAAAATTTCATTATTAATATTAACCCTTTGTTGCCTATTGGTTAACAAATAGGCAACAAAGGGTTAATCAAAAAATTTTTTTCTTCAGATTATAATGTCCTTAATTTATATTATTTATTCAAGCAATTAAAAGCTTATCAAATTAAATAATGTCATAGTTATATCTTATTTTTTTTATTTTATTATTTAGAGCAGATTTTCAGAAATAAAGGCAAAATTTTTCAAAAATATATTAGATGATTTATATTCACCAATGAGTCCTGTGTTTAACTAATAAAACCAATTTTCCCAACAAAATTTATTTTCTAAAATTTTATGAATTTACATGGAGGGTTGGGTGACAGATGTAAAAAAAAAATATTTTTTTTTACCAAGATTTTTTAAAAAATAATGATTTCAAAAATAATTTCATTCATTTGTGAATATGTCCTGAAAGTTTTGTTAAAATCCAACAATTATTTGATTTTTTGCAAGAATTTCCAAAATAATGTGTTTGTCACTGGAAAAAAAAAACTGGGTTATTTAATATTACGTTTTCTATAGTAAACTCTTCTAACAATTTGGTTACCTGCTAACTAAAATCAAAACAAGATTTTTCACCAAAATTTCAAATGTGTTAGAAGAGATTAAAAAACTTTTTAAAATAATTAAGAAACACTTTGATTTTTCCTCTTAATAATAATAATAATAAGCATTTTGATAGAAAGTTTGTTTTTATTAAGTTTGAAGCCTTTTTTTTATTCACACTATGCTGTTTTTTCAGCGATTTCGTGGAGGTACCTACAAACGCATCTTCCAGTCCTTGTAAGTTATTTTTAGCCTTTCACTCCTTTATTACTATTTTCATGAAAAATAGTCAAATGAACTACATTTTTTGTTTCACCATTTCTAACTTTCACGACTAAAACCCACCATGCCACGACATTACAGCAAAATGCCTTCATTTCATTCGTATTTCATTAGTTACACGTAAGTTTAACTCAAACAGTTTCTTCATATGAACTACTGTGTCTAGAGACAACTGTTTGCTTCCCCACATATTCCCAAAAACTGTGTCTCTTATTCTGTAACACTCTACCTTAAGTGACTCTTGAACCTTGTACAGGAATAAAATCATTAGAAAAAAAAAAATGCCATCATAAATTGGATGACTCCCTTCACTTTCTCTCAACTTGCACTCTCTCATTCATTTTCAGCAATACTCACTCTCTGCATTCATCAATTTTCCCTACCACATTTATAATTGATTTTTCTTTGTACCAACCCTCACCTGCTGCTTGATTCATTTACTCCCTCCTTCTGCAACGGCCACTTCATTTTATGCCATCGCATCTATCAAATATACAGTCATTGTTTACAAGACTTACAATAAAAGTCCCTACCATCTTGAGTATCTTTGTGTGTTTCAAACATGAGCATCTGTCTTGCTAAATGGATGAAATCTAAGACAGATCGACTCCGACTGCAATCAATTTAAAGTTGAAAGCTGAAGTTGTGCCTTGAGAAGAGCAAGTGAAGGAATTTGAAAGCTACAAAACTATCAATGAAAGAAAAATCGAAGTTTGATTAGACAAGCTGAGACACTTGCTGGGGAGCCATGTTCAGTGAAGGAGTCACAAGTGGAATTGTGGGAACCAGAAAGAAAAACAAGAAACTCTTGGCAAATGGTTGGACGGTGGAAACAAATCCACGCAATGATAAACTGACATTTTTGTCATTGTACCATTAAAAGTTGTGGCTAGCTTTAAATCTGTAATGACATTGGGGACAGAAATGTTGAAACTTGAGGGGAGACAGGAATAGGAGACAGCATGGAGACTGGGTTGAACCTGAAGTCATCAAGAAAGGTTGAAATCCATCTTGACAGCTTTGAAAGTGCATTTCTGTGAATGATCAAAGAAAGTTATTATGCAAATTACGATGCTGACCATCAATGCAAATAGAGAAGAGAGAGAAAAGTAAAAAGAGAGAGAAGAATGCAATAGTAAGATAAAGATTGAGAAAGAATGAGACAAAAGAAAGAGCACCACAGTAGGAGAGAACTAGACAGAGGAAGAGGGCAAAAGAGTGTGAGAATAAGACAGAGAGAGGAAGTACACAGAGGAAAGAGTACAATACTGTAAGAGAACTAGACAAAGAGAGGGGGCTATACAGTGACCAAGAACTAGACAGAGGTAGTGTGTGATGGTGAGAGAAAACTAAACAAGGTGAGTGATACAGTGAGAGATTATTAGACAGAGGTAAAAGGTGATAGTGAGAGGGAAGGATACAGACCGAGCGAGTGCGACAGTGAGAGGGAAGGGAGACAGACCGAGCGAGCGCTACAGTGAGAGGAAAGGAGACAGACCGAGCGAGCGCTACAGTGAGAGGAAAGGAGACAGACTGAGCGAGCGCTACAGTGAGAGGGAAGGAGACAGACCGAGCTAGCGCGACAGTGAGAGGGAATGAGACAGACCGAGCGAGCGCAACAGTGAGAGGGAATGAGACAGACCGAGCGAGCGCAAGAGTGAGAGGGAATGAGACAGACAGATTTCTAAATACTTTGCTTAGCTTTTGGGCAAATTTTGTTATCTCAATATGTATTTTGATTTCAGCACACTCATCCTAATTAACGTTTTTCATTGTTTGCAAATAAAATTCTAGCCATTCGAGCAGAGGTGACCGAGATGAGAAAAGAAATGCTGTCAGTCAGTTAAGTGCCATATATTCTTATATTATTACGTAGTAATTAGTGGGAGATCAGTTTATAACTACATAACAATAAAAAACCGATCTCCCACTTTATGACCAGTAGCAGCCTTAATCATGATTCCAACTATTATATTCAGTTAGTCAGTTAAGTGCCATATGTGATACATGCTTAGGCGATCATGTCTCGAAAGAGACATGACTGACTGGGCAGAAGATTATCCTGCAGTAGATTGCCATTGCTTTCTGTGGTAGACTGGTTGCCAGCCAAGGCTATAGAACCCAATCTGTCCTGTTATTTAACCCATAACTGGAGCGAAGAGATGGATTAATACTTTTTCCAAGGGTATTTGCGCATAATTGAATGCAAGGAATTCAACTGGAATTCGAAATCGCCTCCCCAGTTGCTCATTCTGAGCTGATATCCATCGCACCACAATGCACATCCATGTGAGCAAGGGTGACTGAGATGAGGAAAGAAAGGCAGACAATCTTTAAATACCTTATTAAACTCATTTATGCCTGAATCATGAGAAAATTCAGTATAAGCAATTTTTAATGTCCTACAGTCAAATTTCTGCCTGTGAGGGAAGAGATAAGAGTCAGGCATTGGCTGGATGGACAGACAAACACTGTTCCAGCTGGACATGGCACAACTGAGAATATAAACATGACTAGGACAGGGGAATTTGTTAATTCTTTTTAAAAAAAGACCCTCTCACAAGAAATGTCTTTGAAGTCAATAAATCTTTCTTTACTACAAATGTCTGTCTGTTAAGTAAAATCAAATCTCATCACCTTCCAGAGAGTCTGTACCCCAATTAAAACATTACCATAGGCAACTGTCAACTGGTTATCTGAATTTTCTGTGTCTGTATACCCCAACACCACCAGTGATTTCATCCACTGTTTTTTCTACCACCATACCTTCCTTCCTTTCTTTCTTCTCACTCAGTGATTTTGAGCAAGACACACCCATACTGGTCAATTTCAGACACTGTTTCTTTTGAAATTGAAGTAGAATTCAACAAACAGAACTTTCCTTTGACTTTAGACTACAAACATTTGAATGAATTCTAGTCACCATCTTTTCAATAAGGTTATTTTACACTCCTGAACCAAAATAACGTTTCATTAAAGAAATGTTACCTTATCCAAGATATACAAAAATAGATTCACAAACCATTCCCACATGCCATGATCCTAAGTTCAATCTGCATTAAGTGACCCTCATTAAAGGTCTTGTACAAAGAAATGCTAAATAAATATTTAATAATAGTTAGCTAGCTAGTCACATAATGAGTCTGAAATATTCTCTATATTGGTGATCTTGTGTCAGACTAAACAAAAGTGATGGCTGGCTGATCTTCCTGATGTCATCAGTTTCAAAGTTAGCATCTATGCAGATGATACCATTATTTACTCAGCCTGAAAGACTGATGAAGTATATCTGGTTGTTGCTTTTGGGAGGGATCTCCAATCTGTGATGGACTGGGTTAAAAAATGGTTCATGAATTTTAATGCCTCCAAAATAAAAGTGGTCTCCTTTAACCAACATAGACAACCTTCCTACCTACCATCAGAATGAATGACGATAGTCTCCTAGAGATCAACAAACTGCACCTCCCTGGCTTCACTCTCAACTGACCTGAAGTGGAACGAGTACATCAAGTCTGTAACAGCTAGGAAGGCTGGGTCACGGTGTTAGGCCAGAAAGTTCTGTACGTCAGAATCCATTTTGCCCATTTATAAATCTACCATTTGCCCATGGATTGAATGCTGTTGCCATTTCTGACTTGAGAGCTCACTTTTAGTCCCTTTCTCATCGGCATGATGTGGCTTCTGTCTCTTTTTTTTTTTTTTTAACAAAGATTTTCATGGCAACTGTTCTGATAATCTTTCCCTGGTTCCCCAACCCCCAAAATTTATGTGTGCTACCAGATGAGCATCTAGGTCCCACCCTTTTATCATTGAAATAAGTAAATGTAACTTCTCTTCTACTTGAACAGTTTCTTTTCGCACACATCTCATCTGTGGAACTCCCTTCTCTTTACATGCTTCCCTGATATCTACAATCTCCAAAAGTTTAAGTACAACATCAATTGTCATCTTGTATCTCTTTGATTCTCGTTCATCTCATATCCTTTCATCAACATTCCCTGCACTTTGCTTTTTCTATCACTGTAATCCCCTCCACACCAGTGGTGATCCTGCCTTGCTTAGAGTGAAATGATTATTAAGAAATCAAACACCCATCTGTTTGGATGGATAATCCATCCTGTTGCAGATGCTGGCTCAGGCACATTTAGCTTTATGAAATACCCAGAGCACCTCTGTAATTTATGCTGAGTGGACTTTCATTTTCTGAATAATTTGGCATAATTAACAGTTTGACCCAAGTCAGTATCCTGAAACTCTTGGTCACAATCATTCTGAACAATTTTGCCTACCCAGTTTCATCCACAAGGCCTGAGTTTACTTGTGCTATGGTTTTCATGCAGTTTTTGAAGGTGCTACCTGCTGGGGTGACCTCCCTAATTAGATAACATCAAAAAGTAATCTCCCTGACAAATTGGATTGGTGATATTTTAACCCAAATTGCGAATGTTCTAACTACTCAAGCCACCTGGCCAAGTGTAATAACGATTAAATAAATACTTGTGAGGTCTTGTCTCTATAAATAAATATCATTTTCTCTTCTTGTGTAGATAGCAGCTTTTGTTTGCCCTTCAATAGTGATATCCTTAATGTATTTCTGTGACCAATTCAGATGACGCCAGAGCAAAATAAGAAATCATTTCATCCCAAATGGTTTCCAATAAAATTATAAGAGATCGAAAAAGTAGTTTTAGTGCATTAACTTAGATAAAGTGTAGTGTTGAACAATCTTCTAAAAACGGAATGTTTTTATTCGAATATACAATTTTTCTCTCAGATAACTTAGATTTTATAGCTCTTGTCAAGCCAGGAAGAGGTCACCAGGTACTGCATCTCCATCAAATTGGAACCAAATGAGACAGGTTTCTTAGTCCAGAATCTTTGTGTCCTTAGTGTCATTGCTTGGATTGGTTTATTTTGTTTTACTGTATATCAACACCTCAATGGGTCATTTAATGCCAACAAGGATTTTAGGATAGACTAGAATATATATTCATTATAAGAAACCAGTTTGTAGAGCAGGTCAAGTTCAATGACATATTTTTGTAAAGAGGGTTTTTGTTGAGAGTCAAATATAATGCTGGTAATTTTTTTTCCTTAAAAAATATATTACTGGTAATATATATATATTTTTTTTGCAGTTTCTTGCTGGTAATATTTATTGGGGTGGCTATAGTTAGTTAATGTTGCTTACCCCAAGATGTTTTTTGCTGAACATTATATGAAAAAGCACTGTGTTTGATTTATGGCATGGAAAAAAATGCTGATGGTGCTAAGCAAAAAAGACTGCTCTTTTGAAGGTTTTCATTAATCTTAGAACAAAACAAAAATGGTCTTTTTGTTCCATATAACAATCTGATTAAATATGTAAACAGTATTTCCTGTTAATGTCTACAAGTAAACAGAACAATTTCATGACATATTTCATAGGATATGTTTCTTAAAAGCACTTCTACATGCAAAGTATACTTACTCAACAAAGGCATGATGATTCTGATTCATACACAAAAAGTGCATTTTTCTCTTTGCAAACTATTGACTGGAAACTGATTAGAAACTAAAAATCAGCTTTGAACACAGCCAGCTTCTCATGAACAGGTCATTCAGTTAAGTGCCATATGTGATACACGCTTTGTGCGATCATGTCTCGAAAGAAACATGACAGACTGGGCAGAAGATTATCCCACAGTAGGCTGCCATTGCTTTCTGCTGTAGACTGGTTGACAGTCAAGGCTATAGAACCCTATCTGTCCTGTTATTTGACTCATAGCTACAGGGAGAAGAGATGTATTATATTATTATGTAGTAATTAGTGGGAGATCAGTTTATTACTTCATAAAAATAGAAAACAGATCCCCCACTTTATAACAAATAGAAGCCTTAATCATGATTCCAACTATTATATTCAGTCAGTCAGCTAAGTGCCATACGTGATACATGCTTTGAGTGATCATGTCTCGAAAGAGACATGACTGACTGGGCAGAAGATTATCCCGCAGTAGGCTGCCATTGTTTTCTGCTGTAGAATTTTATCCTGATGTAGGTTGCTATTGCTTTCTGTGGTAGACTGGTTGCCAGCCAAGGCTATAGAACCCAATCTGTCCTGTTATTTAACCCATAACTGGAGGGAAAAGATGGATTAATACCTTTCCCAAGGGTATTTGCGCGTAAGTGGATGCAAGGAATTCAACTGGAATTCAAACTCGGCACTCTGAGTCAATATCCACTGCACCACATTGCACACCCAAAAAATATGGAACAGTTTACGAATTTGTGTGTCATCCTTGTGCAGAGGCCATTTTTAGGATATGTACTGCCGAAGCGAGTACAGGTAAGGTGCCCAAAATTATTTATTTTTGGATCCAAATTTTTGGGGGATGAGGAGAAATTTATGCTTTACAAAGGCATTTCTCAAGAATCAGTGCTGGTAGGTAAGTTAAGATTTTACAGAGAAAAGAGAAACAGAAGAAACTTTGCAATAAAATTTAAAGTAGCTATACAAGGTCTGTCCAAAACATGTCACGATAGATATCTATGTAAATAAAAATGTACTTGTCCGTTTGTTACTATCCGCTAATCTAGAAAACGGCTGCACCAACTGTTTTGACATTTTACTAGCATTTTCATCAAATACGAGCAGGTTTTTATAAACCTAATATAAAAAAATATTATAATATTAAAAAAAATATTTTGCAAACTCGATTAGAGCTGATGAAAGCCGAATCAAAAACCTTTCATTTCAATATGAATGCCTTTACAGACAACTTTGTTATTTCATAGAAAACATAGGAAAATTCCACATTTAAGGTAAATGAAATAATATATTCTAGAATTTCTCTGAGCAAATACGAAATTCATATACATACGATCTATATAAATAATTATACACGATTCTCAAATTTAGTGCACAATTCCCATTTCATTGTTTTAGTAAATAAATTTCTTGTTTTATTTTTTTTTTAAACCTAAGCCCTTTTTTTAATTATTTCTATTTTGGCGAGGTAAACAATAGAAATCCCTTTGCTTTAAAAAAAAGTTTTCTATTCAATTTTTTCAGCGAATTATTATCGATATCCCATTTATTTCGTTGGTTTAGTTAATAAATTTTTCAACTTAACCAAACTGAGCCACAGCAATGCGTGGCCGGGTACAGCTCATTTTAAATACTATGAAAACATGTTGAGCGACTTTGATTTAACTTGGCAAACAATCAACGGTGCTTGAATGAACTGATTCTCTCCCATTAGGTTACTCAGTTGTAAATGATAACCCACTGAATGAACTTGTGTATGGTGTGACTCTGACTCTTTATATCATTTCAGTTCAAACGTTTTTCAACTGTATATCAATGATCTGCCTATGTGGATATTTTTATTGTTAGTGAGTATGTAGGCAGATGACAGCTTGTAAAATTCAATACAGCCAAAACTAAATTAGTAATATTTCCCAACCCTGAACTTTCACCTGACATGATGGATGGGTCTGCTCTCAAGGAGAATCCTTACCTTGAATGCCTTTTAGAATTCAAGCTTTCCCTAGACCTCAATTGAAACTTGGTATATCCAATCCAAAGATGCTAGGAAAATAGCTGGTCCATTGTACCACTGCAGTATCTGACTTCTCTTGCTAAACCCTATTTTACAAGAGCTGGATCAGACCAAAACTGAAACATTGCTTACATGAAACACACCTATTCCTCAGATAATGGACTCTCCCTCCTATATTAATAAGAGTTATCTCGAAGGAAGTTAACTTGAGAAGTTCTTGGAAAGTTCTCAGAAATTCTAGAGAGTTCTATTGGAGTTCAGTAGAACTACTAGGCAGTTAATATTAGTCGACAGTTAGCCGAATACTAAGGAGTCAGCTTTTAGTGGAAGATTACCAAGTTCCTAACATTTAGGGTGCGTTAAGTCGATTAGCAACTGGCATGGAATAATTATAACTTTCAGTGCGAAAACTACTCCACAACACATATCTTGAGCAGCCCAGTCCACACTTGCTTGTTTTGATAGAGTTCAAAAGAATCTGTGCAAATTTGTGGTTGAAGAATTATTTTCTACTCTACAAATGTTTCAATTCTCTCACTGTTCTATTTTTATTTCCACGGTATGCCTTGTAATGAGCTATATTCTTTGGTCCCAACATCCCTTTCATTACGCATCATGCCATGTGCACAAGAATGAATCATACTCATTCTCTTCATATTCCATTAGTAAGAAGAAGTTCCACTTGGACAGCTTCTTCCCAAGAACCACTGCTTTGCATAGCAGAATTCCAGAAGAACTTTTCCCCAATCACTATAATCTTGAACTCTTCCATGAATTTTGCTTCTTTTGGTGCAGTGAATATCTTCTCAGATATACGCATTCAGTTATACGCAAATACTCTTGAAAAAGTTATTAATTAGTTCCTTCCCTCCAGTTATGAGTTAAATAACAGGACAGATTGAGTTCTATAGCCTTGGCTGGCAACCTACTGCAGGATAATCTTCTGCCCAGTCAGTCATGATTGCCCAAGCGTGTATCACGTATGGCACTTAACTGACCGACTGAATATAATAGTTGAAATCATGATTAAGGCTTCAACTGGTCATGAAATGGGGGAACCGGTTTTATATTGTTATGAAGTAATAAAATGATCCCCCACTAATTACTACTGATTTATATAATAATATAATATAATCTGTCTCTTCTCACTCCATCTATGTGTTGAACAGCAGGATAGATTGGAATCTGTATCCTTGGTTGGCAACCAGTCTACTTCAGAAAGCAATGGCAACCTACTGCAGGATACTATTCTGCCCAGTCATGTCTCTTTCAAGACATGATCACCCAAGCGTGTATCACGTATGGCACTTAACTGACTGGCTCTTTTTTACATTCATACAACATACATTAAATGTCACATTGCCCTGGTCAGTCTGATGGTTTCTTCAGTGCAGATTTAACTCCCTAAGATTTCTAACTTTTATGAAATGAGATGGGAGGTGGATGATGAAATAATTTTGAAAGTAGACTTTGTGGATCATAAAGAGCAAACAGAAATAGTTTGAAAGTGACTAAAGTGCAGTTGCTTTAGGAAGAGTAACTTTTCATTAATATTCAGGGACTAGATCATTTTCAGACATGCCTAAGAAAATATAAGGATATAAAAAAAGCAATAAAAACAAACAAAGCAACAGAAAATCTTCAACTGAATCAATATCAGAAAAGGTTATTTTATATTGTTTTCATGACTCTAATATAGAGGCAGCAACAAGCTGTTACCTCAATGACCAGGTAGTAATAAAAGAGTGATTAGTTAAAATTCTCTTCACCTTTGATCATCCAGACATACTAGTGAGGAGAGATTTTGTCAAAGTGCTTGGCAGTTAGAAGTTGCTCAGCGACAAAGATTCATTGCTTTTCACAGTGTTATTAACATAGACAGCCCCAGCCAGAATTCAACATTTGATTTTTTAATTCTGTTTCTTTTTTTGCTGGTAACAGTAACTCCACCACCCACACACCTCAAGACAAGATAGATACAAAAAAATTGCTAGATAAAGCAAATATCCATAGAGCAAAAAATACTTTAAAGCAGATATTTATGTATTCATGTATCTTTAGAACAAATATAGTTATTGAGGTATATGCGCATTATCTTATATTTACTTTATACAGAATGAAGAAAGGGGACCTGGAGAATTCAAAACCCACAAGAGATACTGAAGGCAAGAAAAGTAAAAGGGAAACAGTGAAGAACATACTGAAGTTTCTATGAATTGTTGGCAAAACAAGATCAAAGGGGCATGATAAACTATCAAAACTTATTTAGAACAACAAAAGATAGGAAGTTGTGGATACCCATGATTGATAACCATCTCCTGAAAGGACATGTAAAAAAAGAACAAAACAACTATTAAGTCAAATTCGTTTATTTGGGAAGGATATTAGAATAATAAAGTGATGTGTATTGTGGCACAATGGATATAGGTTCAGAATGAAAAATCCGAGAGCTAAGTTCAAATCCCAGCTGAATTTGTTGTATACACTTATGCGCAAATACCCTTGGGAAAGTACTAATCCATCCCTTCTCCCTTCAGCTATGGGTTAACTAGCAGGATAGATTAGGTTCTGTAGCCTTAGTTGGCAACCAGTTTATAGCAGAAAGAAATGGCAAACTACTGAGGGGAAAATCTTTTGCCTTGTATTCACTTATGCGCAAATACCCTTGGGAAAGTACTAGTCCATCCCTTCTCCCTTCAGCTATGGGTTGACTAGCAGGATAGATTAGGTTCTGTAGCCTTAGTTGGCAACCAGTTTATAGCAGAAAGAAATGGCAAACTACTGAGGGGAAAATCTTTTGCCTAGTCAGTCACTGATTGATAGAGACATGATTGCCTGAGTGTGTATCGTGTATGGCATTTAACTGACTTAGAATAATTAATCCAGGACTGGGAGCAAATATCCTTCATAAAATAGAAAATACATTCAGGAAATATACAGAAATAGAAAAGGATGTGTCTTCTTATTTGACATATTCAACAGTGAAGCAATCCTGAGAAAACTAAAAGATTCATTATTAGTAGCCACAATCTTAAAGATATAAGATATGCAAATGGCTCATTGTTAATAGCAGTCATGGAAAGGGAATCACAGTAACTTCCTACCTTCCCTAATAAAGAAAAGTGAAAAGAAAAGATAAATGGTTGTCACCAAAAGAAACCGTGCAACATATGAATGACAAAGTGTAGATGCCATAATCAAAGAAAATAAAATTGAAATATTTGGGAAGTGTTTTAACAGAGAACAGAAGATATGAAACCAAAATTTGAATGAGCACTGGGATAGCAAAAGATGCCCACCAAAAGCTAAACAAAATATTAAGAAACAGGAAAATCTCATTAGAAACAAAGGAAAAGAGAGCTGAACTGTTACATATCAGTCCACCTATATTGCAGAGAATGCTGGACAATTTCCTCATAGACAAAGATATTTGAGGCAACAGAAATGTGGCTCTACAGAAGGATACTGAGAATACCATGGACTGAATATGTGAGAAGTGACAATGTTTTAAAGAAAATGAAATGAAATGGACACTTGTGTAACATAAAAGAGAATTGAATTTTTAGTGTACAAGAGGAAAGAGGGCTTGTCAAATTTGATACTCACAGGGCATAGTGTAGGCAAGAGGGAGAAAAGAACACAGAATAACCTAGCTAGTGAGTTTGTGTAAATGTTTGGCAGAACAAGGATAAACAGAAATAGCTAACAGACAACATTTACTAAAACCTACAAAGGACAGGAAATTGTGGTGAGCCATGACTGCCCATGGCTTGAAGGAGCACGGCACACAAAATAAATCTTTCTACGTAATACCTGCAGCAAACATTTGTCAAACAGAGATGCCATTTCATATGGACAGTGGAATGTTATCTAACATCACAAGTTTTCCAAATACTTTCTTAAACTCTTAAACTTTTAAAACTATTTTCCCATGTAACACTTAAAAAATTATGGTGAGCCATGATCACCCAAAATCCTGAATGGATATGGCACATGTAAGATGAACAACAAAGAGCTCATATAAATGTTTGGCAAAAATGTGATTAGGAATGGTAAAGCAACATACTTTATTAAGAACTACAAAGGACAGGAAATTGTGGAGAGCCACGATCACCCACATACTGAAGAGACATGGCATATAGAAAAAGTATGAGCTTGAATAAAATGATGGCTGAACGGGGATTAGGAAAGATAGCTAATAGAAGACATTTACTAAGAGCTACAAAGGACAGGAAATTGTGGAGAGCCATGATCACTAATGTACTGAAAAGACATGTCATATAGAAGTATGAGCTTGAATAAAATGATGGCTGAACAGGGATTAGGAAAGATAGCTAAAAGAAGACATTTACTAAGAGCTAGAAAGGACAGAGTACTGTGGAGAGCCTTGATCACCCATGCCCTAAAGAAACACAGTCTACAGAAGTTATGCATGCTTGTACGTCTATGTTTATAATTACCGTTTATATCTCACATAAATAAGCAAACATACAATTCATGCTCTGTAGAACCTATTAAAAAAGAAATTGCCTAAATCTCAAAATATGCACTTTAAATGTCACTAAATCCTCTAATAAATTATTATTATCATCAATAATAATAATAAATTGAATCATTTGCTAAATAATGATAAACTAGAAATATCAAGTAAATGTCTAATTAAATCTAAATTTAAGTAAAATTTCTTGAATACAAAAAACATTTTATTCGCTGGTCTAAAACTTGACAAGTCTTCCAAAAGTTTCAAAGTATAAAAACTTTGTTTTCTGAGAAAAACACCTGCTCAGGTGAAATAAATTACATTGCTCCTATGATCTTCCTCACTCTCTTATCACTAAAATCCTAAAAATCATTCTCTGCCAGCCATCTCATGTCTGCGAGAGATGGTAATTCCAAACACATTGTGTTTCTTAGATGATAAATCATTGTCCAGAAGTTAAGTAAACCCATTGGTGAAACACAGTAGTTGTTAATTAGAAGCCGCAACAAATCTGGACAGGTAATAAATCAGAGAAAGAAGAGAAAGAAGTCACCCGCTCTCCTTTATAGAGCAATCATTGCCAACCTGATACAGCAAGAGGCACTTACTTTTGGTTTTACATGATTTTCTCTCCTATATGGCAGTGAATACTGGACAGTCTCATCAAAGATGAAGAAAAGACTTGAAGCAACCAAAATATGGATACTGAGGATACCATGGACCAAACATGTGAGCAATGACAAGGATTTGGAGAGGATAGAAATAAAAAGCAAACTTATGCTTAATGTCAAAAAGAGACAGATGAAATTTCTGGAACACATAATGAGAAAGGAGGGCTTGGAGAATCTGATACTCACAGGATGGATAGAGAGAAAGAGAAAAGGGAGGAAGCAATACATGACATATAGATGAGTGTCTGAGCAGGGTTTGGAAGAAATATTAAGAGACAAGGTGTTAGGAGCTTCAAGGGATATGGAGGAGCACGATCGCCTACATCCTGAAGGGACACGGCAGATAAAAGAAAATAAAGATTAAAACACGAAGCTGCAGATCAAATGTTTTCTGGTTTTGTTGCATGGGTAAATATCTTAACCACAATTTCATCAAAGGTTTATGATTAAGTTTAGCATGATATAAGGGTATCATTATCAGGTACACATGAAAAATTTACTATGGTAGAATTCAAAAGATAATTCAAATCAAACTTTTACTTGATATTCAAAAAATTTCAACCACTTACATGCTAAAGATGGAATATATTGTCAGCTTAAGTTTGTTTTGAGAAGAAAATTCAGTTCATCCTCGTCTTAATGAAGAGAGACTAAACTGAAAACTTATGTGCCACATCCCTTCAGGACACAAGCAATCATGGCTTTCCTCAACTTTCTATCCATCTCATGTGGCTCTAAACAGTTTTTCTCACTTTGCTAAAGCCTCTACTACCTGTTCTGCCATCCATTTATACAAGCTCATCAGGTGAGTGGCTCACTGCCGCCTTCTATTTTTCTTACTCTTGATTTGCCCTGTGAAGGCTAAGTTTTCCAAGCCTTCTTTCCTCATTAAGTCTAAGCAATTTTAGCAATCTCTTCCTGATTCTGAATAGTGTTCTTTTAGTTGCCCTTTTCCTCATAGGTTACTATCTTGATTTATGGAATTCTCAGTATCCTTCTGTAGAACAACATTTATGTGACCTCTAATTTTTTCTTCATCCCTGGAGAAATTATTCAACATTCACTGCTGTATAGGAGGATGGATATCACATAGTAATCCAGCACGCACCCTTTTCTTTGCTTCTAATGAAATTTTTTCCATTTCTCAGCACCTTGCTTAGTTCTTGTAATGTTTTTTTTCTAATGCCTGGTCCCATCTTCCATTCACAATCACCAGGCAAGTGTCTCGCTGTATTCCCCTATCTCTTAGCTATCAATATACCTCATGATACTTAAGTTTTCTAAGCTCCTTTCTTTGAGAAATATTCTAAATTATATTTAAATTTACATCTAGTAAAAGATCAACATTTAGATTGTATCTGTTTATAAACACAGTAGAATGATTCCTTAATACTGTAATGGCAATCATGACTTTTTCTAACTTTCTATCCCATGTGGCTATTAGCAGTTTTTCTCCCTTTCCTAAGGTCTCCACCTCCATTCCATTATACACTAGCAGTATAACCCAGCGTTGCTCAGATGTAATAAAAGTTTTTATATATATATATATAATCGATTTTCTGCACTATTGTAAAAACTGCAACCTTGAAACTTCTGAATATTGTTTCTTATGTCTTTGTCTATGAGTGTATCAAATTTGATTAAAATTGAACCACTCCTTCTATAACCCGATTTTTTTGATTATCGATTTTCGATATTTATCCGGGGGGGGGGGGTACCACAATACAAAACCTAGCTAAGAACACTTGCAGACACCTATAGTACAACTGTGTAAATTTTCAAGAAAATCAGTTCAGCCGTTTCAGAGTCTATAGGTAATGCACACACACACACACACAAAGTTCCATTTATAAATAAGTTTAGATTTACAGAAGCTTGTCAAGTAAATGGCTCACTGACTTACCATTTCTCTCTTGCCTTCACTATGCTCCATGAGGGTTAAGTTTTCAAAGCCTTCTCTCATCATTACTTGTCTAAGAAATTTCTGCTGTCGGTTCCTGATTATGAGTAAAAGTGTTCTTTTTGATGCCATTTTCTTCAAAACTTCCTTGTTACTTACTCACTGCATCCATGGAATTCTCAGTATCCTGTAGAAACACGTTTCTGCTACTTATAGTTTTTTTTTCTTCATCCTTAGGGAAATTGTTCAACATTCACTGCCACATAAAGGGATGGATATTGCATAACAACCCAGCACTCTTTCCTTTATTTCAAATTGTTGTGTCATAAAAATACGATACAAACAAATGAGTGGTTAGTCCGAGTGGTAAAGACTAAGGAACACATGATTAAATCAACAATAAGGTTTATTGTACTAAAGGTACAAATATTAAGAGTCCACACAATAGTCACTATGTACAAAAATGGTGCGTAGAGTACTTCCGTCTGTTCCTGGTCATCTTTCCATCATTAGCTCGCTCGTAATCTACTGCGTGGTGTATTTATAATAGCCGACAGTCCATTGTTAGGGAAAGACAGGTTCTTCCATTACAACAATATATATATATATATATATATATATATAAATTCAGGTGAAAAGGACTCAAGGTTTTACTATTTTGAGTACCCCGGCATTTATTTTCTTATAAACAGTGCTCAATATAATAAATATTATTGATTATAATATAATCATATAGTATTAGCATCTGCGTATTAGCAGAATTCCTGCTTTGTATTTGTAAAATTATATATATATATATATATATATATATATATATATGTTTATATATTAATTTTAATATCACCCTCGTCAAGATTTCTCAAAATGTTTAGCGATCTAATGCGTCTAAGTAATATTATGTGAAAAGTACTGTGGAGTCTCTTTCTTCAATACGCGAGGCTGATTTACTTTTTAGTGTTGTGTCGTGAAATATGATACAAACAAATAAGTGGTTAGTCCGAGTGGTAAAGACTAAGGAACACATGATTAAATCAACAATAAGGTTTATTGTACTAAAGGTACAAATATTAAGAGTCCACACAATAGTCACTATGTACGAAAATGGAGCGTAGAGTAATTTCATCTGTTCCTGGTCCTCTTCCGATCATCAGCTCGCTCCTAATCTACTGCGTGGTGTATTTATAATGAGTGACAGTCCACTGCTGAGGGGGAAGACAGGTCTTTCCATTACAACACTAATGAAATTTTTGTTTCTCAGCACCTGGCATAGCTTTTAAAATGTTTCTTTTGCTAGTCCAATACATGTTTAGATTGCACTATTGCATTTTCCATCCTCTCTTAAAATGTTTCAGTGATATTTAATAACCGTTTTTTTTTAAATGGTCCGTCAACTGATGTAGCACAAAGGTTGAGCAAAATGGAAAAAAAAATGGAGCTTTTTTTGAGTTGCACCAACAATTTTCTGACAATTGATGGTTTGGCACTTCCTGTGACCCTTTGGCATTCAACCTGCACCATAAATATTGGTTCAGAATGTTCAACCTGCCATAACTGACCCCATATCTATGTTGCCACAATATGTGACAGCAGTATTGCAAATAATGCAGAAAATCATGCAAACAGTGATACTTTAACTACAAAAAGCCAGTCTTTGAGCACCGATATTTATCGAGTAAGTTTGTGCGTGCTTAATGTTAAAGGGCCAAACTGCATTTGATAAAATACATATTAAATATAACACACAAATGTATCTGATCAGAAACAAAGAAATGTGTGTTGAACTGCTATGTAATATTGAGGATTCTATATGGCAATAAATACTGGACAATTTCCTCAAACAAAGAGAAGGTTTGAGGAAGCAGAAATGTGGTTTTACAACAAAATACTGAGAATTCCATGGACAGAGTGTGTAAGCAACTGGAATGCCTGCCTATATTTCTGAGATGTGGTATTGTAAGTATTTATACTATTTACATTGATTTGACTGTTTTCCTCGTCTTTATTGTAACATTACAGCATTTTGGCTGGTGTATACTCTGGTCTTCATCAGGTGATATTTGTTAGAATTTTTAACTGAACCCATAATAGCAATAATTATGTCAATTTTGCACAAAAGGAACAAAATAAAGGTGACAGATTTTGCATTAGAATTACAATTCTCATCTATGAGTGGCAGGGCAACAACAAACTTGGAAAAGAACTTGATCTTTGCATGATATTTGCAAACGAGGAGTCGGAAGAAATGGAACATATTCTCTGTGAGTTTACTGAATGATCCAGAAATGTGAATGTTATATGTCAGCCCATTTCAGGAAATAAACACGGGAAAAACGTTTATGAAAACATCATTGAACCAATCTTCAGAAATGCCAACATACAGACTGACTATTCTGTGTTCAGTTCAAGATTCAAATATCACCTGAAGAATGCCAGTGTGTATAATGGCAAAAATATTGAAAATGTGACAATAAAGATGAGGACAACTGTCCCAACAATATAAATAGTATAAATAACCACATCGTCATGAAGCAGGTAGGAACAAAAAAGGCACTTATACTCCAAATCAGAAAGACATATCTGAAATTAGATGTATAATGAAGAAAGAGGGCCAGAAGAATTTGACACATTTGACAGAACATATCAAAGACAAAATGGACAGATGGATGCCACAGGTCACCTACCTTAACACACTTGTGTGAATGGTGAGAGGGAATGGTAAAAAAATAAACAATACTAAAAGCTACAAATGATAGGAATGTAATTACTTACATCTTAAAAGAACATGCTACATAAAAGAGCAAGAATTATTCTTTAAATATTTACTTGCCCATTTTTACTTATGAACTCAAAGTATTAAGGGTGTTTTTGGGTAACAGCATACCCATCCCAATATTTACTCTGCCATAATATATGACAACATCACAAATAACACAGAAAGTCATCTGAACAGTGTGACTTTAAGAGCCAGGGTGGGTTTTTGTGTGTTGAATTCTAAAGAGTTAATCTGGACAAAATTACAAGCAACCATTCGAATTTCATGCAATTGCCAGATTAATTCACCAGAAAGCCACAGGTGAAATTGCAATTAATAATAGTTTAATACAAATTTGTAACAGTCAAAGATGCTGTAGGGATATGAGACCTGCATAAATTGATATGATGTGACTTCCATTGGCCCAGTAAAATGGATAATCCAACACAATTTTGGAACCAAGAATGCTGGAAAAAACGATGTACAAACAATGCCAAAAGGGGTAAAACAGTAAAGGAAAGGGAGTGGTTGTGAATCTAACACCTAAAACATTTTGCTTACCTTTAATTACCTACTCTCAATTGCACATAGATGATAAGGCAAATGCACAAACATAGAACCAATATCTTTTCTTTTTTTAAATCATTTTATCTCAAGAAATGTTATAATGTTACTAGAATGCAAAAGCTTACAGGGAGTGAAAGTAAATGAGAAGGAAGAAGAGGATAATAAGAAAACAGAAGACAGCAATTGATGTAGCATTTGAATTTTTGAAGATTGTAGTTGGCTGGGAAGGAGGAATCTGGAAGTTCTTGAAGTGAGAACTGCAAGAAAAAACTATAAGAATAGAGCATACAGTTGCATATAGATAATTCAACAGTAAAATGGTGAGACCTACACCTAGTTGCCAATCTAGTAGCACGCCTAAATTCATGTAGTTCAGGTACTAAGGAAAGTGCTGATCAGAACAGTTGCCATTACATATTTGTAGAAAAGATAAACGGAAGCCATGTCATGCCAATGATAAAGTAACTGAAGTCAATACACCAGATCAGGACTGACTATATTACAGAACACTCTTTGAATTTTGTAAAGAATCTTGAGATATACAGCAAGCGGACTAGACCATATATGACAGCAATATTCAATGCACGGTGGAATGGTTGATTCATAAATGAGAAAGAGATAGAAATCAAGATGCCAGGTCAGGATTGATAACATGACAGACCTTTCTTTAGACTTTGTCAAGAATCTTGAGATAAAATAGTGAAAACATCAGAGCAGATATGGCAACAATATTTAATGCCTGGACAAATGGTAGATTTATAAATGTGGAAGATGAATTCTGATGCACAAAATTTTCTAGCACATAACAGTAAGCCAATGCATTTTTGCTCACCAAGCTCAAAAATCTTTCAACCATAGTAAGCAAAAGTAACTTTATTCACCAAGTGATTTTTTCCTTGGCTATGCCAGACAGGGATGAAAGAACATTAGCATAGCATCCCTGATACTTAGAGCAGCTCTTTTGTTACAAGAAACAAAGAAAAAAAGTGATGTACAACTTTGTAATATTTAATCTACTATAGAGCAGTAAATGTGGTATATTGCCTCACAGAAGAGACCAGAAGTTATAGAGATGCAGTTCTTCTGATGAATGTTGAGAAAGCCAGGGAGATAACATGAAAACATTTTAAAGAGAATAGAAGCTAAAACGAAACTGCTGTTCACTATCATAAATTTTTGACACACATAATCAGGAATAAAACTTTGAAGGCAAGAGAAGCGGGGTGAAAATACGGTGATGTCTACTTGAGTGTGAATAAAGGAGAAAGAATTAAATCAACAAATGGCAAGAAGTTATAGAGAGATGTGATTGGATGGACGAAAGGAAAGATGGTTTTGGTTAGTAGATAACTCAGGTGAGATGCAATGTTTATGCAAAGATTTAAGATTTGTTTATTTGTTATAAAAGAAGAGAAAACGTGAAGAGTAGAAATTATAGAATAAAGTAGGGAAAAGGCAAATGAATAGATGGGAAAGAAAATGGGGAAAAACAAAGTTGGGGAAACAGCAAAGATTTGTAAGAGTGGTGGAAAAAAAAACATATGTAATATGGGGCATAAGAGAGGGAGAGAGGTGTAAAAGCATTACAAAGGAGGAAAAAAGCATTAGGAAGGGGAAGAGAGTAAACAGATAAGGAAGATGGAAGGAGAGCAAATTGATAGGGGAGATGGAGGCAGAGCAAACAGATGAGAGAGACGAAAGGAGAGCAAACAGATGAGAGAGACGAAAGGAGAGCAAACAGTTGAGAGAGAGGAAAGGAAAGCAAACAGTTGAGAGAGAGGAAAGGAAAGGCAAACAGTTGAGAGAGTGGAAAGGAAAGCAAACAGTTGAGAGAGAGAGGAAAGGGAAAGCAAACAGTTGAGAGAGAGAGGAAAGGAAAGCAAACAGTTGAGAGAGAGAGAGGAAAGGAAAGCAAACAGTTGAGAGAGAGAGGAAAGGAAAGCAAACAGTTGAGAGAGAGAGGAAAGGAAAGCAAACAGTTGAGAGAGAGAGGAAAGGAAAGCAAACAGTTGAGAGAGAGAGGAAAGGAAAGCAAACAGTTGAGAGTGAGAGGAAAGGAAAGCAAACAGTTGAGAGAGAGAGGAAAGGAAAGCAAACAGTTGAGAGAGAGAGGAAAGGAAAGCAAACAGTTGAGAGAGAGAGGAAAGGAAAGCAAACAGTTGAGAGAGAGAGGAAAGGAAAGCAAACAGTTGAGAGAGAGAGGAAAGGGGAAAGCAAACAGTTGAGAGAGAGAGGAAAGGAAAGCAAACAGTTGAGAGAGAGAGGAAAGGAAAGCAAACAGTTGAGAGAGAGAGGAAAGGAAAGCAAACAGTTGAGAGAGAGAGGAAAGGAAAGCAAACAGTTGAGAGAGAGAGGAAAGGAAAGCAAACAGTTGAGAGAGAGAGGAAAGGAAAGCAAACAGTTGAGAGAGAGAGGAAAAGAAAGCAAACAGTTGAGAGAGAGAGGAAAGAAAGCAAACAGTTGAGAGAGAGAGGAAAAGAAAGCAAACAGTTGAGAGAGAGAGGAAAAGAAAGCAAACAGTTGAGAGAGAGAGGAAAAGAAAGCAAACAGTTGAGAGAGAGAGGAAAAGAAAGCAAACAGTTGAGAGAGAGAGGAAAAGAAAGCAAACAGTTGAGAGAGAGAGGAAAAGAAAGCAAACAGTTGAGAGAGAGAGGAAAAGAAAGCAAACAGTTGAGAGAGAGAGGAAAAGAAAGCAAACAGTTGAGAGAGAGAGGAAAAGAAAGCAAACAGTTGAGAGAGAGAGGAAAAGAAAGCAAACAAGTTGAGAGAGAGAGGAAAAGAAAGCAAACAGTTGAGAGAGAGGAAAAGAAAGCAAACAGTTGAGAGAGAGAGGAAAAGAAAGCAAACAGTTGAGAGAGAGAGGAAAAGAAAGCAAACAGTTGAGAGAGAGAGGAAAAGAAAGCAAACAGTTGAGAGAGAGAGGAAAAGAAAGCAAACAGTTGAGAGAGAGAGGAAAAGAAAGCAAACAGTTGAGAGAGAGAGAGGAAAAGAAAGCAAACAGTTGAGAGAGAGAGAGAAGGAAAGAAAGCAAACAGTTGGAGAGAGAGAGAGAGGAAAAGAAAGCAAACAGTTGAGAGAGAGGAAAGGAAAGGAGAGCAAACAGATGAGAGAGCGAAAAAAGGAGAGCAAACAGATGAGAGAGCGAAAAGGAGAGCAAACAGATGAGAGAGCGAAAAGAGACAAACAGATGAGAGAGCGAAAAGGAGAGCAAACAGATGAGAGAGCGAAAAGGAGAGCAAACAGATGAGAGAGCGAAAAGGAGAGCAAACAGATGAGAGAGCGAAAAGGAGAGCAAACAGATGAGAGAGCGAAAGGGAGAGCAAACAGATGAGAGAGCGAAAAGGAGAGCAAACAGATGAGAGAGCGAAAAGGAGAGCAAACAGATGAGAGAGCGAAAAAGGGAGAGCAAACAGATGAGAGAGCGAAAAGGAGAGCAAACAGATGAGAGAGAGCGAAAGGGAGAGCAAACAGATGAGAGAGCGAAAGGAGAGCAAACAGATGAGAGAGCGAAAAGGAGAGCAAACAGATGAGAGAGCGAAAAGGAGAGCAAACAGATGAGAGAGCGAAAAGGAGAGCAAACAGATGAGAGAGAGCGAAAAGGAGAGCAAACAGATGAGAGAGAGCGAAAAGGAGAGCAAACAGATGAGAGAGCGAAAAGGAGAGCAAACAGATGAGAGAGCGAAAAGGAGAGCAAACAGATGAGAGAGCGAAAAGGAGAGCAAACAGATGAGAGAGCAGAAAAGAGAGCAAACAGATGAGAGAGAACAAACAGATGAGAGAGAGGAAAGGAAAGCAAACAGATGAGAGAGAAGAAACGAGAACAAACAGATGAGAGAGAGGAAAGGAAAGCAAACAGATGAGAGAGAGGAAAGGAAAGCAAACAGATGAGAGAGAGGAAAGGAAAGCAAACAGATGAGAGAGAGGAAAGGAAAGCAAACAGATGAGAGAGAGGAAAGGAAAGCAAACAGATGAGAGAGAGGAAAGGAAAGCAAACAGATGAGAGAGAGGAAAGGAAAGCAAACAGAGATGAGAGAGAGGAAAGGAAAGCAAACAGATGAGAGAGAGGAAAGGAAAGCAAACAGTTGAGAGAGAGAGAGGAAAGGAGAACAAACAGATGAGAGAGAGGAAAGGAAAGCAAACAGATGAGAGAGAGGAAAGTAAAGCAAACAGATGAGAGAGAGGAGAAAGGAAAGCAAACAGATGAGAGAGAGGAAAGGAAAGCAAACAGATGAGAGAGAAGAAACGAGAACAAACAGATGAGAGAGAGGAAAGGAAAGCAAACAGATGAGAGAGAGGAAAGGAAAGCAAACAGATGAGAGAGAGGAAAGGAAAGCAACAGATGAGAGAGAGGAAAGGAAAGCAAACAGATGAGAGAGAGGAAAGGAAAGCAAACAGATGAGAGAGAGGAAAGGAAAGCAAACAGATGAGAGAGAGGAAAGGAAAGCAAACAGATGAGAGAGAGGAAAGGAAAGCAAACAGATGAGAGAGAGGAAAGGAAAGCAAACAGATGAGAGAGAGGAAAGGGAAAGCAAACAGATGAGAGAGAGGAAAGGAAAGCAAACAGTTGAGAGAGAGAGAGGAGGAAAGGAGAACAAACAGATGAGAGAGAGGAAAGGAAAGCAAACAGATGAGAGAGAGGAAAGTAAAGCAAACAGATGAGAGAGAGAGGAAAGGAAAGCAAACAGATGAGAGAGAGGAAAGGAAAGCAAACAGATGAGAGAGAAGAAACGAGAACAAACAGATGAGAGAGAGGAAAGGAAAGCAAACAGATGAGAGAGAGGAAAGGAAAGCAAACAGATGAGAGAGAGGAAAGGAAAGCAACAGATGAGAGAGAGGAAAGGAAAGCAAACAGATGAGAGAGAGGAAAAGGAAAGCAAACAGATGAGAGAGAGGAAAGGAAAGCAAACAGTTGAGAGAGAGAGAGGAAAGGAGAACAAACAGACAGAGAGAGAGGAAAGGAAAGCAAACAGATGAGAGAGAGGGAAAGGAAAGGCAAACAGATGAGAGAGAGGAAAGGAAAGCAAACAGATGAGAGAGAGGAAAGGAAAGCAAACAGATGAGAGAGAGGAAAGGAAAGCAAACAGTTGAGAGAGAGAGAGAGGAAAGGAGCAAACAGATAAGAGAGAGGAAAGTTATGAGAGAGAGGAAAGTTATGAGATCACATGCATAGAGAGAGGTGAGCAAATGCATTACAGTAGGGGAAGGAGAGCAAACAGCATAGAAGAAGAAAGCATAAGAGAGAACTTTCCTATTTCACCCTCTATATCATAATACAACAAATATATAAGAGCAAAAGAAAAGGATCGTATTTTTCTCCAACAGAAAATATTGCGAACTAACTGAAATGAAATAAAAATTGTACCAACCAAAGTAGTAAACTGGAAAAGTGAGGTAAAAACAGTTTATATTTAATTATTTGATTTGTAAATTAAATGAAATTTAAAAATAAATAAAAGAAAAAAAACATTTGTTTTATATGAAAATTTTATTTAAAGAGACTATTGCCAAACAAATATAACATCTGATTGCTTTTGTAATTTATTAAGATAACAGTTTTCATCGTGTGTCTAATTTACTAAATATTATTTTTCGTCTGTTATCACCCAACTCCAGGATTGCTATGGCTATATTCTTCAATTTTCAGGTAACTCATTGGACCCTGAAGAAAATTTTAGCGGATTAGTTTTTGAAAATTCCCAGATTAAATTAAATTTTTAGCAAAGCATTCAATTTATTACAGTCTCAAATGCAAAACAAATTTCAACAGAAAATATTAAAAGAAAAGAAAAAAAATTCATCAGCATATCAAATATCAGTATAACTTCAGCTATCTTCTATAATTGACCGAAATCAAAACAAAGCTTCATTGCATGCATTACAAATTTCTAATACTCCAGCTGACCAACATTATTTGTCACATTAGTCTTGCAAGCAAATGTGCAAAAGATTATGTTAAAATATCCGAGTGACAAAACTACACAAATGGCTCGAGATATTCCAAAGTGGATATTATTTGTCATATTTGCATGCTTGCTTGAGAAATTAAAGATTATGTTAACATATCCTAGTGACAAAGATACACAACTGGCTCTTGAAATATTCCAAAGTGGTTTGATCATTTCTGGACAGACATCATAAAGAAGCACTTTGGGTTTTTTCCAAGTAATAGTAATATTCGCTTTTTCCCCTCATAACGAAACATTCAGCATTCATTGATTGAACAGCCAATGCTATACAAGTAATAGTTTTTTTTTCACTCATTGGCTATCAGGCTGAAATCAAAGTATAGTATCTGCTCTAAGGAAAACAAAATACATTTTATCTCTCAAACATGTTTCTATCTTTAGACATAGTGCAACTAAAAATATTATTGCGTGGTACCAGATCTTAGGAAATGGCTGCCCACAATAGTACCTCCCTCATAGCACTAAAGAGGTGGGATTGGCAGTAATAATGCTCTCAGTGCATGTTGTAGAGTAGCTAGTGTCCCTTCAGCACTCTAATCAATGAACTGGTTCATAGCCTGAAAGAGTCTATGAGTATGTATTTAAAGGGTCATTTTTTGTACTAATTTGTTGGCTATTCACCATTTAGACCCTCCTCTCTTTTGTTAGTAAGTTTTGCCTTGTTAATTGTTTGCAACTTATTGTTCTGTATTTTTGTATATATCTGTTAGCATTGGATACTGTGCTGAATAAATATATTAAGCCCTCATTCTCCTATGTGTATCATTCACCTTAATGAAACAACAGATTGGCGATGATGGATTCAAGAAACCACAACTGAAACAACAGATTGGCGATGATGGATTCAAGAAACCACAACTGAAACAACAGATTGGCGATGATGGATTCAAGAAACCACAACTGAAACAACAGATTGGCGATGATGGATTCAAGAAACCACAACTGAAACAACAGATTGGCGATGATGGATTCAAGAAACCACAACTGAAACAACAGATTGGCGATGATGGATTCAAGAAACCACAACTGAAACAACAGATTGGCGATGATGGATTCAAGAAACCACAACTGAAACAACAGATTGGCGATGATGGATTCAAGAAACCACAACTGAAACAACAGATTGGCGATGATGGATTCAAGAAACCACAACTGAAACAACAGATTGGCGATGATGGATTCAAGAAACCACAACTGAAACAACAGATTGGCGATGATGGATTCAAGAAACCACAACTGAAACAACAGATTGGCGATGATGGATTCAAGAAACCACAACTGAAACAACAGATTGGCGATGATGGATTCAAGAAACCACAACTGAAACAACAGATTGGCGATGATGGATTCAAGAAACCACAACTGAAACAACAGATTGGCGATGATGGATTCAAGAAACCACAACTGAAACAACAGATTGGCGATGATGGATTCAAGAAACCACAACTGAAACAACAGATTGGCGATGATGGATTCAAGAAACCACAACTGAAACAACAGATTGGCGATGATGGATTCAAGAAACCACAACTGAAACAACAGATTGGCGATGATGGATTCAAGAAACCACAACTGAAACAACAGATTGGCGATGATGGATTCAAGAAACCACAACTGAAACAACAGATTGGCGATGATGGATTCAAGAAACCACAAATGAAACAACAGATTCATGATTATGAATTACAACAAATAAATATAAAATGCAACTGTAGCAAAAAAAAAATACTAAAGTCAAAAATATCAACAAAGAATGAGCAAACACACAGAAACATTCAATGAAAGTATGAATTAACAAGTGCTACTTACATAAATGAAGGATTTTAAAAATTGCATGCTGAAATGTTTTAAAGTAAGAAACTGTATGCAAAATGAAATGACAAGCATGCTTAGAAAGGCAACGAAAAGAACTCAAGCAATAAGAAAAAAATGTTTTCAAAATTATAGGAAACTTTCTCAAAAAGAAAAAATGATTCGAGCACCTCTAATATTTTTTCACAGGATTCCGTAATCAACTCAATTGGTGAATTTTTATACAAACCAGACAAAGAAGTCATATTTGGGACATATTCTCAGAAATACAAAGAAATATTCCAAAAAGACTGTTCAATATGGTGGGATGAAAAAAAAAGTGAGACTATTGCTGGGTAAATCTGAAGCTGTGAAACACAAAAAATATGTTAATTTTATACTTCCAAGACATCCTAAAGAAATTTAATTTCAGCAAACCATACAAATATTAACAAAAATATTTGGTGAGATTGAACAAAATAACAGCAGGGACTGATCGCACCAAAAGATGGAGAAATAAGATCGAGATTGCAAATCAGAACAAGACCAAACGATCATATTTCAAAATCTTGCAGAAGAGTATCAACATATTTTAATTTTAAGGACAGAAACAGTGAACATTGAAGAACGAGACATGTTCCATATTCATGTCAGTCAAGAATAAGCCACAAGGTATGAAATAAATTTCTTTTAAACTAATCCTTGTTTTGGTTATGGGGAATTACAATTATTTAAAAATTGCCCTTTTTGAAAACAAAGAGTGTTACAATTGTGGGGGACAAAGGACACAATTTTTCTCATTGTAGAAAGAAACCCTAAAATAAAACAAAAAATAAAAATTTAGCCAATTGTACTACTGAAGAAAGAAGAAAAAAAATCAGTCAAGACAATGAAAAGAAAATATGTTTGAATAAATAATTTAAAAAAATCAAATTTCAATAAGACACAAGTTCAGACTTAATAATAAATGCTGAAACCTGGAAAAGATTCAACAGACAAATATTAATCGCTTCTAGAAAAAAAACAAAAAATGCCAGAAGAGTAACAGGTGAAAAATTAAAAAATTCATTAGTGAAAGTGTCATAAATGTTTTTGTTTTTCTCAGGCAAAGAGAAAAAAATTAAACGTATTTGTCATGGATCGATCAGAAAACCTATTTGGAAAAGACTGGATGGAATTATTTGACTTGTTTAATGTACAATGGCCAAAATGTCATAGAAATAGCAAGAAAGATGAGGACAATAGTTTGAATAATGTAAATAGTGTAAATACTACCACATCTCAGAAATATAGACAAATAGAATGATTTATTATTAAATGTCGTACAAAAGGCAACAAAGATGAGGACAATAGTCCGAATAATATAAATTCTTTAAATACAACCTCATCTCAGAAATATAGACAGATACTAAAATCCTTCTGTCTAACACAGGTAAAGAACTACCAGTGACATTAGAAGAAATTAGTTCTAAAGTAAAATTTGATAAATTCATTATAGATGAAAGGATAATACTTTTTCTATGAGTAACATGTTATTTTTATATGGTGATTGTTAAAACTGCTGGTATTACTACACAAAGAAAAATCTTGAGGAATTTTTATACTGGACATTCAGGAATATCAAGAATGAAAGCTCTCATGAGGAGTTATGTCTATTAGTATGGCATGAACAAAGAAATTGAAAATGTTGTAAAAACTTGCAAAAACTGTGCATTGGCAGCAAAGGCGCCACCTGTGAAAACCAGTCTCTGGCCAAACATGGATAAACCAGGGTCAAAATTGCACACTGACCAAGCCAGCCCAATAAAGGGGACTTATTACTTCATTGCAGTTGACAGCTTTACTAAGTGACCAGAAGTTTTTAAATGTAAAACACCAACTAATAGAATCATGATAGATTTTTTGCACAAATTTGCTAGATTCAGCATGCCAGAGACTATTGTGTCTGACAACGGTACACAATTTCCTTCAAAAGATTTAGAAACTTTTGTAAAATTCATTCAATCATACAATTAAGATCCCCATCCTACCACCCAAGGTCAAACAGAATGGTGGAAAGATTTATCGGTGTATTCAAGAGAGCAGTTAAGAAGGCTAGTGGAATTGAAATCATGAACTAAGAATTACAAAAACTTTTATTCATATATTGCATCACACTTAACATGAATGCAAGTTCAGAAATGGCCCCAGCCAAACTAATGTTTGTGAAAAAAATTTGTTCAGTATTCGATAACCTGAGACTTAAAGAAAAGAAAATAGATGAAAGAAGAAATATCAATGGTAAACACTACAACCCCAGCAAAAAACATTTAAAAAATTCTCAATTGGGAAAAGCAGTGTAGGAAGAAGGAAACATTAATAAAAAAATTGGCAAAATGTTGTACTTGATAAAACATCTAAAATGGGTGATCAAGAGACATTTAATCAAATAAAAAAAAAAAAAGAGAGATACTGAGGATGCAGATCAACACAGGGAGGAACCTATAGCGGTAATTTATGTAATGATGTTCGATGTACCTACACCACAAACAGTACAGCAGAATTGCTCAAGTAAGCAAAAACGAATATCAACAGGTACTATGGAAATAGATCCCAAAAGACAGAAATATAACATCCAGGGGAGAATAAAATTTCAAAGGGGAGACATTGTAGAGTAGCTAGCACCCCTTCAGCAGTCTAATCAGTGGACTGGCTCATAGCCCGAGAGTTGACTTATATATATTTAAAGGGTCAATTTTTTTGCGACAAGCAGATTAAAACTCAGACTGATTTGTTTTGTCACCTATTCACCATTTAGACCCTCCTCTCTTGTGCTCATAAACTTTGATTTTTTAATTTTTTAATTGTTTGTAACTTATTGTTCTGTATTTTTTGTATATATTAGTTAGCACTGGATACTGTGCTGAATAAATATATTCAGCACACATTCTTCACTGTGTGTCATTTACCTTGACGATACAACAGTGTTACCGACAGTTATGGTGGCTGGGCTATTTTTGGACCTGGTCCAGATGTATATACTCGGGCTCCCCATTTTAAATTGAACTTGTGTCATGTCAGCGTGAAGTGGCAAGTATAGAAGTGCAGATTTTGCCTTCAAGCAGAAACTTTATTTTTTAATTGTGTTGTGGACAACATAAAGAACACAACAAATATATGAGGAATGCTTAATCCTGGGTATTTCAATGTACCAATTCTATTGTACCAAACTGGGAGAGTCAGTGGAATATTGGTACCAGTATCAGGATGGTTGTGTGGAGTGAACAATTTTTAACCTTAGCCCATGTCCAATCTGTTTCCTTATAGGAAAACATTTGATACTGACTAAGCAGCCTGTGCTACTTGTTCTGCACTTCCTCACTTGTTCTGCACTCCCTCAGACTCGGATCAAGTGCAGTACCTGTTTTCCTCATTTGTAATGGTAAAAATATTAGTTGTTTTTTTATAAGGAATCATTTGGTATTCATTGACTATTGCTACTCTCAGTAGAAATTTATAAAATAATTCTCCTAAAACAATTTTTCAAACAAATAAGTTTTTTCAAGTCCTGTAACAACTATCACTCTTTCTAGTATTGATGGGGTTTTCCTTCCTAACATTTTGTTTGAAGTAGTGTGGATTATATCATCATTTTCTCTATGAGTTACATGCACTATCCATTTTAATTGTTGCTGTTTTTGAAAGTCTTCAAGTATCTGTTCTCATCTCTCATGGTAATATGAGCTGTTTCCTTAACATTTGGGATTAATTAACTGAGCAACCAGAGTTATATTTTTCTTCATTCCCTGGCCATCATTAGAGATGAGGAGAACAGGCACTTGAAAACTCTCAGAAACAGTAACTGTACTCATGGGGCCTTCCTTCCTAAATTTTTGTTTGAAGTATTGTAATCATCTTGATTATGTTTTTTTTTGCAATACAATCTGTTTTAGTTGTTGCTGTTTTTGAAAGTCCTCAATTGATGAGGTTTCTGTTATTTGATAAAAGCAATGATTTCTCAATGGAGAAAATTAATTCTATTTTTCAAATTGAGGAGTAGCTATTGAAATAGAAAAAACACATCAATCTAAAACATTCTATTTTTAAATATTTATTTTAATTTGTTAGGAGAGTCAAGTGGACTTTATAATATTATTTCATCTTTTAACTTTTCAGTTCAAAATATTAAATACGTCATTCAATGCATTCACAAGTGAACAACAACCATAAGCAGAACCAGTACTACTACAACTAATTATAACAACAACAACAACCATAATATGGATAAACAACCATAACATAACAACCATAACATAACAACCATAATATGGATAAATAACAACAACAACCACCATAATATGGATAAAACAAAACTAATAAGACTTGTTTATGATAGTAACAATACTGTTATTCTGTTCTTTATAATATAAAATTTTTGCAAATGGAGATACATAAATCAAACAAGTACAACAACTTAAATAACTCAGAAGTGTTTTAACAGAGTACAGAAAGTGTGACACTGAACTCTGGAGTCTCACTGAGATAATGAAAAATGCATTCCTAAAGGTAAGCAGAGTATAAAGAAACAGAAAAATTTTATTAGAAACAAAGAAAAAGACAACTGAACTGCTATGTAATATCATTCCATCTATTTTTTTTTTGTTAATCGTTTTACCTCAAGCAAGGCAGTACTGCCACTGGTGTGCAGGGGGCTACATAAAAGAGAGTGAAGAGAGAGGGGTTAGGGGGTGTCAGAGAAAGGGCAACAGAAGTATAGGAATACTGGCATGAAGAGAGTTGTAAGAGTAGAGTGAAAAGGGAGAAAAACAAGATATAAGGGATGTTGGGGAAAAGACTAGAGAAGTACTGGAGTCAAGAGATGGCAATTGACATTGCATTTAAGCTCTTGGAGATTCTAGCTATCAGGGAAGCAAGTATATGGAAGGGAGTTCCACAGGCAGGAAGTGCAAGAAAAGAAGCTGATAGAGTAGAAGTGGCAGCTGTATTTTGTTGTTTTAACTGTAAAAGGGTGTGACCTTACTGCCATTCTGGTTGCTGGTAAATTCTTGTAGAAGGGGTATTAGTCAGCTAAGCTCGTCGAAGCAGAAGTCATGAAAATATTATTAGAAGAGACAGAGGGAAAATGGTGAGAAAATGGTTGAAGTCGAGCTGCCAGGGCACATTACAGATTCTCCTCTGGAGCCTGTCAAGAAGCCCAAGATGAATAGCAGGGATGCCCGATCAGATGTGAAACAGTATTCAATGCATGGGCAGATTATGGCAGTGAATGCTAAACTATCTCTTAAGGTGAAGAAGAGACTTCAAACATCAGAAATGAGGTTCTACAGAAGGATGATGAGAATACCAAGAAAACAAATTAAGAAAAAATCTGTTATAATGGAACATCCTATTGTAGAATCCTTAGATAGCAACAGCCAGTAATCAGTTAAAGTTGAAACTGACAGCACCAAGCTATCCAGCAAATTGGTAGGTGGTTTATATGACAGCCTGGGAGATTCCACTCTGCCATGCAGGCAAGTCTATTCTGTAGATTCTGATTGGTTGATGATTCCAGTGTGGATATTGTGCTCAATAAATATCAGCACAATATTCACTCAATGGGTGAGAGGAGAGAGGGACATGTGTTGAGTTACAACCCTGTTTATTTTTGTTTGCCAACTGGACGGTAGTTGGAAACATCCTTGAAGGTGAGTCTCATACTCTTAATTGTTCACTTCTGACATTTGATTTGCCAAAGAGATTAAGAAGTATTGAAGTAAGGAAGTACAAGACGATTCGACTTCCGCTCCCATTCCGTCTTGACTTCCCATTTTATGAACTCTCTGTTACTCGTACTTTTCCGTACAATAAACTCTGTTATTTGATTACTCCTTACATGTTGTGTAAATCTTTCCAATTGGAATTTACCTTGTTGTTTATATCGTTCCTGCGACAAAATAGTAACAAAAATCACTCTTATACTTAACACCAAAAGTGATAGTTAAAATTTTTAGGGTAGATGACAAGAAAAGATTATATAGAATTTAAAAGGTTGCATACTTGTGTGTATTTTAGGTGCATGCATATTCACATATGATAAACACAGAAGCAGCAGCAGCAGCATACAGAAACTTCTAGTAGACGTTTATTTTTTACTTATGGTGACTGTGTTGTATACCAATAAACAGACAAACACAAACACGAGTGTATATAAAAATATATCAGTGACACTTTTATTAATGACCGATAGACCGTGTGGCACAAGGGCATAGAATTGAGAGCGCGCTTCTAATGGGGGTTCGACGGGAGTGTAGCCTCTCTGCTTACTCGTCTAGCTTCTTCTTCGACTTCTCTGACTTCTGTCTGACTCTGACTCTGTGGTTTCTTCGACTTCTCTCTTCTGCCGAGACTCTGACTCTGTCTCTGACTGGCGAATCCGTGTTTTTCGCAGTCTTTATATATCTTCCAAAAACGGGACTCGTTTCTTCCGGCTTTGCCTTGATCACGCGACGCCTACACGACGCCTACGTAAATTCTCAGAGACACCTGTCTGTTTGCTCTGAGCTATTTCCACTCTGTCGGAAATAGGGTCAAAATGACATCCGCTGCTTTCAATGACCGAAAACACCCACGCTTCATCAGCCTTCTTGGGTGGGGCCAGATTATTATATTACAACTGTAGTCAAAGTCTCTTGAGTACATCTGTTTTCTTTTTGGTCCAGGATTTAGAGTATAACCATTGTATTTATGATCAAACTCGTGTCAGCCTTGCATAAAAGTTGGAACAACCAAAGGAAAGTTCATACTTATTTCATGACTAGAAATTTTAAATATCATCATGTGATGCCTGCTTTTTTTTTCTTCGTCCAGAAGTTAGGGTAAGTAAATATAAGGATCATTACAATGGTTGCACTCAAATCAGCCTTGCACTGAGTTGGAACAACTAAGAGAAAGTTTGACTTTATTTCAGAGGTGGAGGTTTTGGTAGACACATTAAAGTCCCATGTGCTAGAAAGGAAAAATTGACCAGAGAAACTAACATTTTCAAGTAGGAATGTGGTTTGGTATCTTGAGGCAAAATGAAGACAGAGATTAAGGAAGGAAAATTATTATTAATTTTTTTTTTATAATCATATCACCCCCAAGTAAAGCATTTTACTGCCATTGTTTTGCAAGGGGTTATATAGGGGGAAAGTTATGAAAAAGAGTGACAGGTTATAGGGGGTGTAGGTAAGAGAAGGATGAGAATACTGATGAGAGTGGAGTGGACAGAGAAAGGAGCATGAGAGAGAAGATGCAGGTTAGTGAGATAGGAGATGACTATTGACTATTTAAATTCTTGGAGATTATAGTTGTCAGGAAAGCAAGTAAATGGAAAAGAATTCCACAGATGAGAAGTGCAAGAAAAGAAGCTGCTGGAATAGAACTTGCGTTTACATTTTATTGGTTTCACATTAAAAGTTTCTTAACAGCATTTGACAAAACCAAATTGGGTAATTATATTTCCAGTTCCTTTACTCTCAGCAACATAGATTAATGTATTTCTATTTTTTTATTATTATTATTTTATTTATCAATTTTATTTCCTTTCCTTACAAGGGTTTGCAAAATATGATACTTACAGGACACGGCAAAAGCAACTGGAAGAGAGAGGAAAACACTATTCTACTTGGCAAGCTTGAATAAGGGGATAACAGAACATGGTTTAGGAGAGATAACAAAAAGACAAAATTTATGAAGAGCTACAAAGGACAAGAAATTGTAGAGAGCCATGATCATCAATGTCTTGAATGGACATGGTACATAGAGGAAGAATGAGCTTGAGTAAATGGATGTCGAAACAAGGTTTAGAAAAGTTAACAAAAGGACACCGTTTATTATTAAGAGCTACAGAGAACAGGAAATTGTGGAGAGCCATGATATCCTTCACCCTGAAGGAACATGGCACATAGAAGAAGAATGAGCTTGAGTAAATGGATGGTAGAAAAAAGTTTAGGAGAGATAACAAAAAGACAAAATTTATTAAGATTTACAAAGGACAGGAAATTGTGGAGAGCCATGATTGGCAACATCCTGAAAGGACATGGTACATAGAAGGAAAATGAGCTTGAGTAAATGGATTGCTGAACAGAGTTCAGGAGAGATAACAAAAAGACAAAATTTATTAAGATCTGCAAAGAACTGAAATTGTGGAGAGTCATGATTGCCAACAACCTGTAGAGATGCACGCCACTTAGAAGCAAAAGAAGAATATTGTTATTAGAGACTTTTTTTTATGAATATTAAGCCTTTTCTTTCTGACTAAAGAGGATAATAAATGAGGTCGAATTACAGGAGAAACAGAAAGCAAATTTTAAAATATGATTGTCCTAATCCAAAATATGCCTATTAAAAGCAACAAATTTCTTCTTTTTTCATCTAAGTTTTTGTAACTGGCAATATGAACATTTTAAGAGTTTTAAATGAATATTTCTTAAATAGATATGCCATCTTTCAATTATCAGGTGTCAGGTTTGTCCATAGACACATCATCATTCAGCAATGTTTCTTAAAGGTGAAGATGAGTAAAAAAAGAAAAAAAAATGTAAAGGTTAAAGAATTAATAAATTCTTCAACATGACAAATAATGAACATGAAAATTTTTAGAAAAGTAATAAAAAGGGGCCAGAAAAGTATTAAGTCTTCTACAATATTGAATGTCATGTGCCATAAAATAGTGGAAAAGTATTTGTATTTAAAATCAAGATTTAGGTTACAAATCAAAAAGAAAATTGGAAGGCAATCAATTTGGCATTTGTGTTGGAAGAAAAGTGATGTTTGCAGAGCTTAAACTGCAGAGATTGACTGCTTAAGGAAATAATTCTAGCTTGCAAAGCTGTTTTCATCTAAAATGTAAAAGTTGAAAAGTTATTAACACGTTTACTGCCACACGATGCCTATTTGTGTCTCGTAGAATATTTCTTCTTGCCTCTGATGTATGCCCAATCAACAAACCTCATTTGAAACATTATAAATAATGATGACAATGTAGCTACTTTCCAGTAGAATATTTCTTCTTGCCTCTGATGTATGCCCAATCAACAAACCTCATTTGAAATATTATAAATAATGATGACAATGTAGCTACTTTCCAGTAGAATATTTCTTCTTGCCTAAGATGTATGCCCAATCAACAAACCTCATTTGAAACATTATAAATAATGATGACAATGTAGCTACTTTCCAGTAGAATATTTCTTCTTGCCTCTGATGTATGCCCAATCAACAAACCTCATTTGAAACATTATAAATAATGATGACAATGTAGCTACTTTCCAGTAGAATATTTCTTCTTGCCTAAGATGTATGCCCAATCAACAAACCTCATTTGAAACATTATAAATAATGATGACAATGTAGCTACTTTCCAGTAGAATATTTCTTCTTGCCTCTGATGTATGCCCAATTAACAAACCTCATTTGAAACATTATAAATAATGATGACAATGTAGCTACTTTCCAGTAGAATATTTCTTCTTGCCTCTGATGTATGCCCAATTAACAAACCTCATTTGAAACATTATAAATAATGATGACAATGTAGCTACTTTCCAGTAGAATATTTCTTCTTGCCTAAGATGTATGCCCAATCAACAAACCTCATTTGAAACATAAATAATGATGACAATGTAGCTACTTTCCATATTATTCTTATATTTATTTGAGGAGGGTTTCTTTTTGTTTTCTTTTTATAAAACAATGTGATCCACAAACGTATCACATAACAGAATGGAGATGTAAAAAAAGAAGAAAATGAAACTAAGCCCATATCAACAACACACTTTAATTTCATCATTGATAGGTTAATAAATTTTTTGTACTAAAATAAAGCGTAAGTAACAATAAAAAGGAATTTCTCAAAATAATGCTAGCAAAAATACAGAAAGTATTACGGAAAGGTCGAAATGTCCAATATGTTAATATATTTAACTTCTTTTTTTAATCAATTCACCCCAAGCAAGGTAATAACACTACTAAGATACAAGGGGGTGCAAAAAGTGAAAGAGAAGGAAAAGACTTTAAAAGGAACCAGAAATGCAATAATAATAATAAATATTTTAGAGTTTAGGTGGAGATGTTAGAAGGATAGAAATTAAGTAGAGTTATGAAGGAAAAGAAAACAATCTTAAACAGGAAACAAGGAATAAACCTCTACTTCTGTTTAAAAGACTGGGGTGGAGGGTGAATCAGATAATAGGCGATATAAATAAAAATATGCAAAGGGCTACTGGGTGGGGAAAAAGGAGAAGGAAAAGACTTTAGCAAGAACCAGAAACCCAATAATAAATATATATATTTTAGAGTTTAGGTGGAGACGTTAGAAGGATAGAGATTAAGTAGAATTATGAAGGGAAAGAAAACAATCTTACACAGAAAACAAGGGATAACCTCTACTTCTGTTTAAAAGATTGGGGTGGAAGGTGAATCAGATAATAGGAGATATAAATAAAAAATATACTTCTGACTGTTTTTTTTTCTTTTTTTTTTAATCAGTCCACCCCAAGCAAGATGATAAAGCTACTAAGATGCAAGGAACTACTGGAAGTGAAATAGAAGAAAGACTTTAGAAGGAATTGGAAGCCCAATAACAGTATAAAATTTTTAGTTTAGTTGGTGATGTTAGAAGGTTAGAGTTGAAGTAGAATTTTAAAAAAAAACTGAAACCGCAATCCTATCAATGAGTGAACCTATCTACTCTAATTGTGTAAAAAAATATATAAAAAAAAAATAGTAGTAAAAATTTCAGAATTTAAGCAAAGCCATTATAAGTAAAGTTGAAGTAGACGTTAGAAGGAACCAGAAATCCAATCCTAAACAAGGGATAATCCTCTACTCCTGTTCAAGAGACTGGAGACAAGTATATTTACCAAAATAACACGAGTAGTCTTTTATAGCAATTTCTTATGCTACCCCTAGCAAAAATACAGAAAGTATGATGAACTATCCAAGGTAGCAATGAATATTTTTTTTCTTAATCATATCACCCCAAGCAAGGCGATAACGCCAATGATACACAGGGGGCTACGTAAGAGTAAAAAGATTAGAAAAGAGAAAGCCGGAAACCACATCCTAAACAGGGAACAAGGGATGAGCCTCTTTACCATCACAGACAATCACTCCTACCTCCCCATGAGCATGGATCAAGCTAGTCTCTCTGAAAGCAAAGCACTATGTCTCCTCTGCTTAACTCTCACAACAGGAATGACTATATAGAATACATAGCTAAATCCACTGCTAAGAAAGTCGGTTCTCTGTATAGGGCCAGGAAGTTTTTTTCTGCCTGAAACAATCCTGCACATATATAAATCTACCATCCGCACGTGCATTGAATACTGCTACCATATCTGGTCAGGTGCTCCTGCTACCCACCTAAGTGTCCTTGACAAAATCCAATGGAGAATCTGTAATGTAACAGATCCTGACTTGACAGCTCAGATACAGTTACTTTCTCAGCGGCACAATGTGGCTTCCTTGAGTCTCTTAGCTCACTGGTGCCCCCTATATATAAATTTACTCCAGCAACAAGATTAGCAACTAGGGCCCACCCTTTTACTGTGAAACCAATAAATTGTAAACGTAAATTCTACTCCATCAGCTTCTTTTCTTGCACTTTCCGCCTTCCATTTACTAGCTTTCCTGACAGCTACAATCTCCAAGAATTTAAATGTGAAGTCGATAGTCACTTCCTATCTCACTAACCTTCATGTTTTCTCTCATGGTCTTTTCTCTGTCCACTCCACTCTCATCAGTATTCTCATCCTTCTCTTATCCACTTCCTGACACCCCCTATAACCTGTCAGTCTTTCTCATAACTTTCTTCCTATGTAACCCCCTGCAAAACAGTGGCAGTAAAATGCCTTGCTTGGGGTAATATGATTATAATATAAATATATATATATATATATATATATATATATATATACTTATAAGTATTTGTCTATACTTCTGAGATGAGGTAGTATTTGCGTTATTTACATTGTTTAAATTGTTGTCCTCATTTTATTGCCATGTTTATGATGTTTCAAGCATTGTATGCTCCAGCCTTCTTCAGGTGTTTTGAAATGAACCCTTTATTTCAATCAAGAAGTTGTGTGTTACAGAGTGGTGAACAAATAATTTAGAGAGTTAAGTTAAAGGGAAATAACTACATGGCATCCAGGCGTGGCATTACACATGGAATGAGAATGATATACCCCAGTGATCTAAATAAAGGTTTCGGTTTAAAATTCCTAGCATCTAAAGAAGGCTGGAGCGTACAATTGACAAAACGTCACAAATATAGCAGTAAAGCAAAAGTTCAAACGATGTAAATAATATAATTTATCTTCTATAAAATTCTGTCAAAATTAAGATAATCTTTTTTTAATCCACTCTTAGTTGTTTCGTTAATTTCCCAGCATTCTTTACTATGGCAGACTGGTTTAATTTCTCTCTCCTTTTGCTTTTTTTCGAAAATCATCTTTGCCGACGAAAGTTTTAACAAATATTTTCTCCAACTGCCAAGAACGTCACTTTGCAAAAGCAATCCAACAGTTGCCATTCTTTGATGGTTACAGTCATATTTACTGATGTATACAGACATCAAAGACTACTTGGCTGCCCAGAACGATTACCAAAAATCATAATTGAATCTGGAACCATAGCGAGCAAACTGACATTTTTATTTTTCAAAGCCACAGGAGTATTTATATCGAATGTCATTGTAGATGCTTCTATCAAAATGTATGGAACACGATCAAACCGTCACCCAAAAAAAGAAAGGAAAGAAATATCAATACATCTAAAGAAATAAGTGAACATATTTTGAGTAAGTTCAGGTGAAGCAACTCATTTTTGTTACTTGTTTTTATCACAAAATCCCACCCACTACTCATGGGCTTTCCTCAATAACTGTTGCATTCTGGGATAGAGACATTTATTCTGAGATTGCATGCACTTTTCTTCTAAAATATTTCATACCCATGAAGAGAAAAGGTTTCCTTTATGTGCCATGTCTCCTGTAGGCAATTATAGCTCTTCACAATTTCCTTTTAGATATATATACATATATATATATATATATATATATATATATATATTTGGGCAGCAATCTTTCATTAAAATATGTTTCGTTAAAAACGACAGACAAGGAAGACCTTATTAATTTTGATTTAATTTTTCCAGTATGCTTACAGGTTTCCTTTTTGCTGGAGATAAGGAATGTAAAAATGTTCTATAATTTGCAACTTTCCAAGTGCTTTCAGCCTCTTCACAGGCCATTTCCAAGGATGTTATTTTTCCAGTGTTATTATGTTTTCATGTCTGACCGTAATGTAATTTTTTTGTGTTTTAGAGTTTTTTTGAAAAGGAGATTTCTTTAAAGCTACTCTTTAAAGCTATCATGTATTTCATGTGGCTGAGCATCTTGTGAGTGTCTATTTTTCAAAACCTTTCAAAATTCCATTTCCACTGTTAAATAATGTAAGGTTGATGGTAGGAGAAAATTGTTTGATATATAGTGCCTCTCTTATAGCAAGGTTCTTTTCATATTGTGATTTGAATAGTATTTTTTTTTTTTTCAACCAAAATTTTTCTTAATCCTTTGTTGCATTTTGGTTACAAACGTAACCTTTCTCTAAAATAATTTATTATTATTTTCTATTATTTTAGAGAAAGGTTACAATTGTAACCAATATGCAACGAAGGGTTAACGGTTCTTGTAAATTATGGGTTAATAAATGTTTTTTATTGAACTATTATTACCAGATAGGTAGCATGTAAATCATCTACTCAGATCCTCCAATGATTTTTCAAATGCATAACAAAACCTTCCAGAATTCCTGACCGGAAGTTTAAAATAACAGAGAAGATGGTTAAGACTAGTGAAATAATATTGTAAACACTTTCATTCAAGTTTGTACAAACTCAAAATGTATTTTCTAAGGTGTTTACATCCAAAAATTACTCTGGACCTTTCATTTACCAACCTTTCTCATTCTGGTTTGAGTTTGAGTTTTGTTTAATGGCATATCAGGCTCGATGGGTTATTTAATGCCAAAAAAGTAGTGATTTAATTTTTTTTTTTTTTAATGTTCAGTTATAGCAAGAAGGTTGATTTAGTCAAATTTTGATGAAATTTTATCTTTTAGAAACTGAAAATGTCTTGTAGTTTTGTATTCAAAAATGTATTGCTGGTAATAATTTTTTTTCCATTCAAAAATGTGTTATATTAATATTTTTTCTTCAAAACTGTATTGTTGGTAATATTTTTCATTCAAAAATGTATATATTTCTATAAAAGTCTCTTTTTATAGTTTCATAGTCTTTTGACTCCAGTTTGGGGGTGGGGGGTTAACTATTTGTCCATAGCTGGGACCCTAACAGGTGCTACCACCCCGGGCCAGGGTGGACCTGGGAACAACAGCAGCTAAGAGGTTGTTCCAGGCTCCTCACAACCTCTCGATCCGAGGTCTTGCTGCTGGATGCAGTTTACCGTCATACCTAGGACCATTCTCATTCTGGATAAGATACTGAAAAGTTAAAATTGACTGATCCTCTGAATTAGAATATTTAAAGCTCTACATGTTAATTTTTTTTATTTTAAATATGTATTGGACACTTTTTGGTACAACTGTATACTGGTCTAATTTCTGGTTAATAATTATATAAAATAATGCTCAGATACATTTGCGTTTGTTCACCACCTACAAAGCCCACCTGAGTTTATATTGCAACTATGCTGAGCGAACCTTAGAGTTTCTGGGAGAGAGTACATTATCTAGCATGAACAACAATCTTAACAAGGACAGAATACTCAAGTCTTGTAACTTTCTGCTAGTACAATCACTGATGGCTCCCAAAGGGTCTTATCTACCTAATTTCACTAACAAAGCTTAAGTCAACCTGTGGTATGGTTTCCAGGTACTTTCCAAATGTGCTGCGTGCTGGGATCGCCTCCTCCAGACCAATAATATCAATGAGTCACCTTCCTAACAAATCGACCATGGTAAGGTTCAAACTGGGACCTCATGGTCAGAAAGTAAATGCTCTAACCACTTTTTACACACACATAATTGGTTTAAACTAATGGATATATCTTTCCTTTTTATAAAGTACTCAATACAGATTGTAGAGCATTTATAGATATATGGTTATTATTGTTATATTAATAGCCTACTGCAACTCAAAAGCTATTAAGCACAGAAACTTCATAGCTTTTGAGATGCAGTATGCTATTATGATAACAATAATAACTATATATATATGTGTGTGTGTGTGTGTGATCTGGCACATCTTAGACCTCTCAACCACGAATGACCATTAGTCTAAATGAGGTTTTAATCAAACCTATATAACACAGTTTTCGATTTATCGCAATAACCATATCTGTTCTGAAATGTATCGTAATGTCAACAAATGTAAACATGTTACGAAGATTAACAAATCTTGGTTATAAACAAGCAACAATTTGAAATGAATTGTTTGAACATTATTTTTTTTATCGATACTCATATTTAAGTAGATATTCTGTTTTTTAATTAAACAGTATTATATATTTATATCTACTGGCCTGATTATTTACGATAAATTTTTATTATGAAAATCCTGCTGAATGACACACATTTTTGTAATATATATATATATATATATATATATATATATATATTAAAAGTAGTACAAATGGGTTAACAGTCCAATGTTCATAGTAATTTACTGTCTGGCGAGTGCTTGATACATAGTAGAGCAATATTTATAGTAATTTTTTAATCATAAGTGTTTATAATAAAAACGTATTTGATTGAAACACAAGAGTTGTTGTGTTTCAGTACTAGTTTATTAGAACCTCATTAGGGATTAAATATTTTATCTGTTAGAAATCATTATATATAGAAATTTAGAATCCATGCTGCAAGACGGACCTTGACCTTTCTACAAGAAAATGGGATCCATCTCTTGGGACATCCTGCATGCTCACCAGATTTGAACCCAATTGAAAATGTTTGAGGATGGATGGCAAGAGATGTTTATCGAAATGGCAAACAATATTCAGCAAAAAATGAACATTGTGAAGCCATCTTCAGAAGCTGGAGCAACATCCCCCGCACCTTAATGAAAACGCTTATTTCTAGCATGCCCGACAGAAATTTTGAAGTCATCAAAAGTACTGGAGGTAGAACTCATTATTAAATTTGGTGGTTGAATGTTTTCATACACTTTTCATACAATTTCGTAGAATTTTTGTCTCTGGTCTTATAATTTTGATCATGTGTAAATCGCCTCATTTTATAAAAATGTAAATTTCTAAATAAAATGTTTGGAATGTAGCTTTTTGTTTCCATAACCTTTTAGATTGTAGTATTGGTAAGTGGGAGGAGTTTAAAATCTATCTGTAAAAAAAAAATTCTTTTTAAAGATTTTTAAGTGGTCTTTAAGACCACTTAAAATCTTTAAAAAGAAATTTTTTTGATCAGGAGTGTATATTTTTAATAACATAATATTGTAAGTCTGATCAGTTCAATAAGGTCATATTGGCAGATGATCTAAAAAACAATTGTAGTGAATTTTAGAGGTATGTGTATATTTTTAGAAAACTTAAAGTCAAAATGGCAATAATTGAAAGAAAAAAGGAAAAAGACAAAAAGAAAAAAGACAAAAAGAAAAGTTTAAGTAGTTAAGGTAAAGTAAAGAAACAACAAACAATAACAATATTCTACACACGCAAACATATGCGCAGATAGACTGACACACACATACACAAAAGAAAAAAAATGCACCAAGAAAAAGTTTTAAACAATATTCTCATCAAAAAATAGACAAAAATAAGGAGTCAACCGCTGATGCCCACTGAAGAGTAGACGGTCAGTTCATCTATGAAACTGGATGCTGAAGGTAACATCAATCAGCCAAATGACAAAACTATTAATTTTATATATATATATATATATTTTCTAAACATATACTGTTAAATATAAGAGACAATGAATGTCTATTATATTTAATCATGAGCCGTTCTAAACGTCGTATTTTGGCTTTAATTTCAGTTGAAAATAAAGACAAAAATTCTCCAACATTTGGATAATTTTTTATTAATTTGCTTCTAAGCTTTTGGCTCACATGAGCCATCTTCAGAGAGGTTATTTAGACGGTAATACAATAACATCTGCCATCACCTACGATTTTATTTTGTGTTGACAAAACTCCGCTAGGCAACGGCAATTATAAATTATATTTTAGAACATGTACATAATTTTTCTATATATATCCACGACAAAGGTACATTTGTTTCGACATTGAAAGTTCAATGTCTCATCAGGTGGTATATAAAGGAATGGAAAGGTGTTGGTGGGGTTAGTGATAGGGGAACAAGTATCTGACCGTTGGAATTTTGGAGAAAGTGAAGTTAAAGTGGTTGATTAATGAGAGTCCTTTGATTTTTAGACAGATTTAACCTTAGCCATTATAATGTAAGTTTTATTATCCTGTGACTAGACTATATGTACATGTTCTAAAATATAATTTATAATAAATATTCACAGCTCTATATATTATATATCAAGCACTGTTTTAAATTAATGTTTTGGACGTTGTAAGAATTCTTTCTTCGTTCTGTATTCACTCGGATATATATATATATAAAATACACTTCTCTACATTAATTCTATTAATACTTTATCTCACATATTGAGCACTTTATGACAAAAACCTGCTTGCCTAAAATGCGTTTACACCAGTAAAGATCGGTTAATTGCCATTCTCTATGTATTAGAATCTCCTGTGGGCAATAAAAAACATTTTCTTATTTTAAACTTGGCAAATAAACCACCATAATTCATCTATGAGTCTGAGCTTGTAGATAAATGAATATCAATGCTGTAATTGCAGTTTGTTTATGACATACCAAAAATTTAAATATACCATTATTTTTTTTATGGCACAGATGAAGTTATATGGTTATACGACTGAGAAATGTTTCTGTCATTATTGAGCATGTGGAATGGTGCTGAATAGTCCTGGGAAAAGACTGAATCTGGCATCAGTGGAAGAACTCAAGAGTATTTAAACAACTCTTTATTCTTTTATATGCCATGTCCCTTCAGGACATCGGTGATCATGTCTCTTTACAATATCATGTCCTCCGTAGCTCTTAATAAATTTTGCCTCCCTTAAACATTGCTTCGCAATTCATCTACTGAAGTTTGCTATGTAGGTTATGTGTTGTCTCCACCATTCATCTTGCCTTCAATATATCCTGTGCATATTAAGTTTTCCAGGCCCTTTTTCCTTATCAAGTGTCCTAGAAATTTCAATTATCTCTTCCTGGTGTTAAGTGTAAGGATCCTCTTGTTTCTTTTATCTAAAATTTTGTTGTTGTTCACATGTTTGAGCAAAGATATTTTCAGCATCCACCTGTAAAACCACATTTATCTTGCTTCAAGTCTCCTTTTCATCTTAGAGGAGATTGTCTAGCATTCATTTTCACATAGGCAAACTCATATTACATAATCAGTTCAGTAGAGTTTTCTTTCTTTCTAAAAAAAAAAGTTTCTATTTTTTAATACTTTGCTTAGCTTTTGGAAGACATATTTCATATTCCCAATGTCTCTCTGCATTTCAGTGTTGCACATTCTGTCCTTCGTTAAAACACTTCCTAGATATTTAAATTGTTGTACTTGTTTGATTTCAGTATCTCCAATTTGTAATTTGCATGTTGGGTTGCTCCTTTTTCTAACAATCATGCATTTTGTCTTCTTGCGATTAATGTTTAGTCCTTATTCATGCTTTCCTTTACTACTTTCTGTACAAGTTCTTTGAGTTTCCTTCCTGCATCTACTCAACACTGTATCATCTCCATATCATGTTAAGATTGTAGCCATGAAACAGAATCCTGGTAGGAATCCTAATTCTTTCTGAATAACCTCACTGTATAGGTGGAATAAGTCCTTTTTTTTTTTCCATCTCTTTCTGTTTTTGTATATTTGCTGAAATTGTTTTCTAATTGTATGCATGTGATCTGCTGCCATTATAGGTTTTGGATTATTCTAATATCTTTTCCTAATATGTCAAGGTTGCCTAACAATTACAATGTAATATATTACCTTGACTGACAAAGATATATTCCAGTCATGGTGGTGGCAGAGTGTAACAGCAAAGGCTTGAAAAGCAATAGCCAACAAAGATGTGATTGACATCAAAGTCAGAAAATACGAGTGAGAGCTGACAAAAATAAGATTGATAAAATTATATTTTGGTGGCGATGGATTGTAACAACAAAGGCTTGAAAGGTAATTGTCAACAAAGATCAATTAAATGACAACCTTGAAAAAGCAAAAATGCATAGGAATTTTTGGGTTATAGAAGACAGAGGAGATGAGAAGAGAACAGAGAGAGAAAGAGGGAGAAAAAACAAACTCTTGCTGGTTAACAATTCCCTGCCAGCTTCTACATGCATGCAATCTCTCTCTGACCACTCCTCCTCTACACAACTGTCACCGACAAAGATAAAAAAAATATAAGTTTATATTTTTATATATATATATATATATATATATGTGTGTGTGTGTTCTTGTTTGACATTTTAAGACAATTGTTATCATTGTTCCTTGTTTATTGTCAAGGTGACTGTCATTTTAAACAGCAAAGGCTGTAACATAACAAGGTTATACGGCTGCTTTTTTCAATCCTTTTACACCATCAAGTTGGGACCACTGACAAAGAATAGAAATATAAGTTTATATTTTTATATATACATGTTCTGTTTCTTGTCTGTCAAAACAATTGTTTTCTAGCAATAGCGACAGTAATATAGCACCAACAGTCATTTGTGACATACTTTATCAAATGCTTTTGCATAATCTATAAAATATATATCCTTTTACATTTGTATTGCTCTTTCAATGAGAATATTCTGAGCAAAAATATTGCATTTCTTGTTCCAGTGTTTTTAACAAACCTATCCTGTTCATATCCTGTCCCTGGTCTGACTGTTGTAGGAACAGCACTACTGAAAACAACCAAAGTTTTAGAATATCTAAATACTAAGGAAACTTGCTGGCTCATGAACCCTAGGGAGACAAAGTAAATATTACAATAAAAAAAATGGTAGACAAAGTCAAAAGAACTTCATTGGTGAATAGTAAATAACAAGTCTTCTTTCATCTTTTTTTCACTCATTCTAAAAAAGGAAAAAAAATGTGTGTGTGTAGGGGGTAAATTAAATTGTTTTTTTCTTTTTTCACAATCAAGAACAGAAAATATCAAACAAATACAGAGACAAAACCAATTCTATTGTGAAGCCATGAAAAATTGAGCTACTTTTTTATTTTTATATTTCAATAGCCTGTCTTCGTTCACAGAGTGAAACACACAGAATAAAAAAAAACAAAAATAAAAACTGATGCATTTATTGAGTTTCCAGAGTTGTTCGATAAAGATGAGAAACGATTGCCATGGAAACAAAACATAAAATTTCTTAATGTACTAGTGAAAGTATAAGAGCAGGCTAATGACAATAAGTAACTGGGTTTCTACCAAAAAAGAATTATAGGTAATGTGAATAATAAACAAGTGTGACTAATGAAATAAGAGAGATGTCAACTGTAGTCATAACAACAGTATGATTAGAAGAAACAAATAAAATTAGAAAAGTACCAACAATAATTACAAATAATAACACGAGGTAGAGATATCAGAACAGAAAAACAAAAAGGCAGAGAATGAAAGAAAAACATTTGATGTTTTCACTGCTCATGTTTAACACTGGAGCATGGCTTGGGGAATTTTATGGTGAATGTTTTCAGAAATAAAGCAAATTATACATAGAATAAAACCAACCCATTTGTATCACCTTAACATAATTACTGACCACTGACCATGCCATTTCTTTATTTTGAATGCATTCTTATAGTAAAATCATTAGCAATGCAATTCCATTTCATCAATGTAATTCTTGCATTGATTCCTGACCACAGACACTGCTTGTCACTTTGATTTTCAATGCATTTTTTATAGTAAAAACATTAGCAATGCATTTTCACACACACACACACGAGTGTTGAATAGTGATAGTTTTGAGAACTAAGATTTTTTTCAGTAGTTCTACTACCAGGGACTGGGACTCAACAGCAAAAAAAAAAGTCCTAACGTGTGAAGACATAACGGTATTCTCACAAAACTTCAAAGTTGGCATGAACCTGCTCAGTTAAAGTGATAAATTTTTTGCACTAAAACTATATATATATATATATATATATATATATATATATATATGTATACTTACAATTTATAACATAAGTATGTTACAATATCACTTCAAAAGTAGTTATCAGTTATTGCAAATTGCCTGAAGACACCACATGGTAGAAACTTAGGTTGCATAATGACTCATTTACAAATGGAAAATATTCATAAATGCTACAATATAATTGGATTGAACACTTTAATACAAATGTGTACTGGTCTAATTTTATTATGACCAAAAACTAAGTTAAACAATCAATATATCTAATCTAAACTTATTTATAAATGGAACTTTGTCTGTGTGTGTGTCTGTGTGGATCCGTTACCTATAGACTCCGAAACGGCTGAACCGATTTTCTTGAAAATTTACACAGTTGTACTATAAGTGTCTGCGAGTGTTCTTAGCTAGGTATTGTGTCGAGGTACTCCCGATAAATATTGAAAATCGATGATTGAAATAATCGGGTTATAGAAGGAGTGGTCCGATTTTAATCAAATTTGATATACTCATAGACAAAGACATAAAAACGATATTCAGAACTTTCAAGGTTGCAGTTTTTACAATAGTGCAGAAAATTTGATATTGATACCAGGAAATCAAAATTTAACTTACAACCATTCATTTTTCTTTCAGTCTATGACTTCGCTTTAACTGGAGACAACTATTGCTTTTTAGTCTTTCGTGCCAACGTCCAAAGAGTCTGAACTCCAGGACCATGGATTAGTTTTAAAGCTTTCATTACACCCGAGCAACGCCGGGCTATACTGCTAGTATATATATATATATATATATATATATATATATATATAATTAATGTGAAGAGGTTTTTTGCTAAACATGGCTCAGTTGTTTCAGTCATACTGACTTTGAAGTTTTATGAAGGCATTATTGTGATGTCTTCACTCTTCAGGAATTTTGTAGTTTTTCTGGCAAAAAATACAAAAGAAGAAAAAATAAAATCCCTGAATAGTAAAGACATGACAATAATGCCATCATGAAACTGAAGTCAGCAAGACTAAAAGAAAGCAAAAACCCTTTCCACATTAATCTTATTAACACTCTCACTACCTCAATATCAAGTACTTTATGACAAAAAAACTGCTTGCCTAAAATGCTTTCTACTAGTAAACTAATAAATAAATAAATAAAAAAAGAACTAGTAATTTTGGCACTAAGCAACATGACAATATTGAGTTGAATATACGGATTGAAACCTAACAAGATGAGTCAGTAAAGAACAGGTAGGAAAAAACGTGTCTTTAATCTAACATGTTTCACTTTAACAAGCTTCTTCAGAGATTTTTTAAAAACAATTTAAAAAAACATTTTTAAATAAAAAAAAAGATCTTAAAAATTCAGATACAGTGTGTTGATTGAGGTATAATTTCATTGGTCATTTAGCATTATTACACATGGCACACAAACTTAAACAGACATAAGCTTTTCCTCTTCATTTAAACTAGTCATCCATTGCTTTATTACACGTGACATGTATCTGACCAATGAAATCAAACTGCAATCAATATACTGTCTCTGTGGATTTTTAAAAAAATTTGATAATCATATGTCTTTTGAAAAAAAAAATGTCTGAAGAAGCTTGTTAAAATGAAGCATGTGAGGTTAAAGACACTTTTTTCCTACCTGCTCTTTACTATATATATATATATATATATATATATATAGCTACATTCTATCAGTAATGCTTACATTCATTCCTGTTCAATGTATTTTTGGTAGTAAAATATTAGCAATGCATTTACATTATAAAAAGAATTGCCCTATTCTATCAATAATAATTGCCTTCATTCCTAACCGTAGACAAGTCTCATTTCAATACATTTCTTATAGTAAAAACATTAGCAATGCATTTTCATTATACATCTAATGGTCTAATTCTGCTGCTAATGTATACACTCATTTCTGACCAATCCTTTTTTTTCCTGATTTTGATGTATTGCTATTGCGGTGAAATAGGAACAAAGAATCCTAACCTAGCCATGGATATGCGACCTCGATGTCCAGTCAGAACCATCATTAGCAATGTAAGTAAACGATGTGCGATTCTATTGCTTTTAAAACTATTACTAATTTGTGTATGCAGTCAAAAATTTAAATAAAGGGTGATCTCCTTGAGATAGAATGTCAATTAACCAAGAATGAGCATGTTCAACATCTTTTTTTGTTTTTAGTCAAGGTCACAAAGCTACCATAGCTGCTCGAGACATTTGTGCTGTGTGTGGAAATGACGTCATTACTGACAGAATGGCACAGAAATGGTTTTCCCATTTCAAGGATGGCAAGTTCAAACTCACAGACTTTTTGCATTCTGGCTAACCTGTTGAGATTGATGAGAACCAACTGCACATTTTGATGAAAGATCAACACCAGACCCCCCCCCCCCGGAATTGGCTGAGAAGATGGCAAACTTTCATGTTACTGCCACGCATCATCTTCACTCAATGGGGGTAAGGCCCAGAAACATAGTGCATGTGTGCTACATGCATTGACCAAGAGAAACAAACTTGTCTTCCACAACTGCAGTTTAATTGCTCAAAACCAGGCTACGCATGAATACAAAGAAAGAGCTTGGTTGGGAAGCTCAGCCACACCCACCATATTCTACTGATTAGCCCCTTCAGACTACCATTTTTGTTGGTTGTTTTTTAACAGTTTTAAAAGGTGGAGGTTGTTCTACAACAATGTCAAGCTTCAAACATTTTTCAAATTAAAACCAAGTCATTTTTATTGTGAGGCACTGAATCATTTGTGGATAATTGGCAGCAGGTCATAGACAATGAAGAGGAATACATTTTTGAATGATTCATCAGAGCTATTTAATAAATAGTAAGTATTAAAATAAATTATAAAAAACAAATTAATTTGTGGTTGGTTTGGTTGTTTTTGTTTTGTGGCATATCAATTCCTAATCTAAATATAAAAATTCAAACTATATTAATTCAAGAGAATGACATTATTTCATGAATAAATTATAATTAATCAGTTGCATTTTTTTAGCAAATACTCTGACAAAATCAGCATTTCTTACTAGAAATCAGATTCATCATAGCAATGTATGCTATGTCTTCAATGTTACCATATGTAAAAATCTTGTGGAAGAACCAGCCAGTACTCGACTAGAATAGAAGTTGGTCTGACTGAACAAATTTATATAACAACTAGCAGTATAGCCCGGCATTGCTCGGGTGTAATGAAAGCTTTAAAACTAATCCATTGTCCTCGAGCTCAGACTCAGCCTAAAGAATATTTGTGTAAAGTTTGGTGAGAATCGGATAAAAATTGTGGATTTGTATAAAGGACATACAGACAGAAAAACAGACACACACACACACAAACATCTTGCCTTTTATATATATGCGTTATTGATTTTCTGCACTATTGCAAGAACTGCAACCTTGAAACTTCTGAATATCGTTTCTTATGTCTTTGTCTATGAGTTTATCAAATTTGATATAAATTGGACTACTACTTCTATAACCTGACTTTTTTGATTATCAATATTTATCGGGTGTATCACAAAACCTAGCTAAGAAAACTCGCAGACACTTATAGTACAACCGTGTAAATTTTCAAGAAAATCGGTTCAGCCGTTTTGAAGTCTATAGGTAACGGATACACACACAAAGTTCCATTTATAAATAAGTTTAGATTTAGATCTAATATATCACTTCAAAATTATAACAACCATTAAGTGAAAAGATCAGCACTTGTTGTTATTAAATCGAATTTCTTTCTTCATTAATTTAAATCCAAGATAACAGCAACTGAAAGAAACTTACAGATTTCAGACAAAAAATATAACAATATCATATAAAGAAATTCAAGTACATCACTTCTGTTGCCTCATTGCTTTTAAGGCTACACAGACTAAATATAAAAAAATGGTTAAAAAAGAGATAGAAAATGGTTCTACAGAAGGATGGTGAGAATAATATGAACTAAACATGTAAGCAAAGGCAAAAATTATAGAAAAATGGAAACAAAAAGACATTTATATCTAACATCAGAGAATTCAAATTTCTAGAACACATAATGAAGAAAGAAGGCTTGAAAAATTTAACTCAAAAGAATTATTTAAAAGCAAAAGAAAAAGGAAAGCAGTGAATAAGCTACCTAATGAGTTTGAGTAAATGGTTAGCAAAATGGGGATTATAAGTGACTAGCAGTATAGCCCAGCGTTGGTCGGGTGTAATGAAAACTTTTATATATATATATATATATATATATATATATATATATATATATATATATATTTAGTATATCGAGGCAGCAAGTAATTTTCTAGACATATGCTATTAAATATAAGAGACAATGAATGTCTATTATGTTTAATCATGAGCCGTTCTAAACGTCGTAGTTTTGCTTTAATTTCAGTTGAAAATAAAGACAAAAATTCTCCAACATTTGGATAATTATTTATTGGTTTTCTTCTAAGCTTTCGGCTCACATGAGCCATCTTCAGAGAGGTAGTTTAAACTGAAATATTATAAAATCCACCATCACCGACGATTTTATTTTGTGTTGACATTATTTTTGGTAACTATTGCCGTTGCCAAGCGGAGTTTTATGTCAACACAAAATAAAATCGTCGGTGATGGTGGATGTTGTAATATTTCAGTTTAAACAACCTCTCTGAAGATGGCTCATGTGAGAAGAAAGCTTAGAAGAAAACCAATAAATAATTATCCAAATGTTGGAGAATTTATGTCTTTATTTTCAACTGAAATTAAAGCAAAAATACGACATTTAGAACGGCTCATGATTAAACATAATAGACATTCATTGTCTCTTATATTTAATAGCATATGTCTAGAAAATATATATATATATCGATTTTCTGCCCTCTTGTAAGAACTGCAACCTTGAAACTTCTGAATATCGTTTCTTATGTCTTTGTCTATAAGTGTATCAAATTTGATTAAAATCGGACCACTCCTTCTATAACCCAATTTTTTTGATTATAGATTTTCAATATTTATCGGGGGTACCTCGACACAAAACCTAACTAAGAACACTCGCAGACACTTATAGTACAACTGTGTAAATTTTCAAGAAAATCGGTTCAGCCATTTCTGCGTCTGTAGGTAACGGACACACACAGACAAAGTTCCATTTATAAATAAGTTTAGAGTTAAAAAAAGTTAAAGTTAAGTGTGCTACTAGATTGACATGTAGGTCCCAACCCTTTTACCATTGAAATAGTTAAATGTAATCGCTTTTTCTACTTTAACAATTTCTTTTCTCACCTGTGGAACTCCCTTCTATTTACCTGCTTTTTTGATAGATACAATCTCCAAAAACGTCAACGCAATGTCAATTGCCATCATCTATCTCCCTGAATCTCATCCATCTTTTATCCTTTTTTCAACAACCCCTGCACCCAGGCTTTTCTGTCACTGTAACCCACTACACATTCGTAGCGGTCCCAGCTTACTTGAGGTGAAATGATTAAAAAACAAACAAACAAACAAAAAAAAAAGAAAAAAAAAAGAAAACAGCTTCTGAAGACAGAAAATTGTGAAGAGCCATGACTGCCTACATCCTGTTGAGACAGGGAACATAAAAGAACAATAACAACACTGAACATTTTAACTCTCCTCAAGAAATAGACTCAGTTGAATGATGTGTGACCTAATAATTAAGGAGGTAGCGAAGCTGTGACAGATAAGGTACATAAATAAAATTTAACACCATTTGACAATAGAATAGATTGTTGGGACCAAAAAGACAGAGGCACTATCTCCGAGGTGATAACTAGGTTTTTTTCTTGGGCAAAAACTAGGAAGGTGATACAAAAAATATATAAATTTCAGGTAGCTTTCAGCAGGAAATCAAAACTAAAGATGCAAAATTAAAACTACTGAAAACTAACAAGGATGCTATCCAAGAAAGAGCAAAATTGCATCAGATTACATCCCAATTCCATGCTATACAGTACATTGACTGATGTGCATTGTAGTGCATTGGATATTGGCTTGGGGTGAGAAATCGGGGAGCCAAGTTCGAATTCCAGTGGAATTCCTTACGTTCACTTATGTGCAAATACCCTTGGGAAAGGTATTAATCCATCACTTCCCTCCAGTTATGGGTTAAATAACAGGACAGATTGAGTTCTATAGCCTTGGCTGGCAACCAGACTACCACAGAAAACAATGGCAATCTACTCTGGGATAATCTTCTGCCCAGTCAGTCATGTCTCTTTCAAGACATGATTGCCCAAAGTGTGTATCATGTATGGCAATTAACTGACTGACTGAATATAATAATTGGAATCATGATTAAGGCTTCTACTGGTCATAAAATGGGGGATCGGTTTTCTATTGTTATGAAGTAATAAACTGATCCCCCAATAATTATATTTAATATAATAATGTAATATAATCTATCTCTTCTCCCTCCAGCTATGAGTTAAATAGCATGACAGATTGAGTTCTATAGCCTTGGCTGGCAATCAGTTTACCACAGAAAACAATAGCAACCTACTGCGGGATAATCTGCCCAGTCAGTCATGTCTCTTTTGAGACATGATTGCCCAAGTGTGTATCATGTATGGCACTTAACTGACTGACTGTATAGCACACACAACATGGAGTTTTGCAGTCAAAACCCAACATGGTACCATTATTGACAGCAATGTAGTAATTACTTCACTTCAATCCAAAAACATCACCACTGAAGTGTGGACCATGTCAGATAATAAGAGGAGTCATATTTTCCTGCTTTTTCACAACACCGCAAATTACTAAAAATGAAAAACATTAATATAAAAACATGATGATATTCTTAGCTAGCCTTGTCAGATGAAAATTTTCATATGGATGTCATGTGTGGTGTCAAACTTTTTAAAAATCTCTTAACTACCAGCTGTATACAACTACTTTCTCAGATCAATTATTTAAAATGGCTTTGAGTGAATGAAAACCACAAGTCATCATTAAGACCATTCTTCTTAGAACTTAAATAAAGATGCAAAAACAAGAGCAATTTTCGAACTGGACAGTTTCTTTGAACTCAAAGTATGACAGCTAATTAAGCAATGATAGCATGTACCCTCAATCCATAATAAACATTCAGGATATGGAACTAGTAAATGAAAAAACTTAAAATAGTGTACAGATCAGCTATAAGAAGTTTAGTACAGGAAAGCAAACATAGACTACGCTTCACTAGAGGTAGTTTTGCTCAACTCTACAAGTTGCTACAAAGCCAAAACAAACTTAAAAACTCGAGTCATATTCTTAGTCTCATCAGATGAAGACTTTCATATGAATGTCATGTATGGCATCAAATTCATTTAGAAATATCTAAACTAACAACTGTATATAACAGCTTTTGTAATATATTACCTTCAACAACGAATGTAATTGACAGATATATCCGGCCTTGGATAAGGTCAACAAAAGTGACAACCAGCCTGAAAAAAATGGTCTGGTTGCCAGCCAAGGTTATAGGACACAATCTGTCCTGATATTTAACCAATAACTGGAAGGAAGAGACGGATTAATACCTTTCCCAAGGGTATTTGTGCGTAAGTGAATGCGAGGAATTTGTCATTCCGAGTCGATATCCACTGCACCACAATGCATAGTAGTATATAACACTTTTTAAAATTAAAAACGGCTTTGGGTGAGTGAAGTCTGGATCTTGGCAAAGACCACACATCTTCAATTCATGTGAACTGGCACTTGAAAATCACAAGGAACCCTACCAAATTAAAGAAACCCTATCACTTGTGCACTTTCAACAACAACCGAAATGGATACCATATGCAACTCAAAGTGAAAATAATGACATAATGAAGATGTTGACACCAACACTACTTCAAACAGAAAGTTGGGAACTAAACTCTTAGCAATACCAGAAAAAGCAATAGCAGCTATTAGACTTGAGAAATCTATATTCCGGAAAAATTGTTTTAATAGAAACATCTTAATTTCAACTCACAGTAGCACTGGTTGTTCAGTCAATGAATGCCAAATGTTTCTTTATAAGGAAATAGCTAATATTATTAGTCATTATCATTATGAGGAGAACAGATACTACACTTTGATGTCAGCCTGATGGCCAGAGATAGAAGAAAAGCATAACTTGAGTTGCACTGTCAGATTGACCAATGAATTCTGAAAGTATCTTTTATAACATTAATTTTTTGTGATGTTATTAGGACTTTTTATTAGCGAGTTATAATATTTTGGTATCTTCACATAAAGTCAATGTACTAAACAAATCCTTTGAATAATACACAATAATGATCTTGGAAACAGTAAACGATCTCTTCAATGACACACAACACCAGAATGATGCACAACACAGAACACACTAAATATACAATATACTAAATATTTATGGTTATGGGATCCCAGTAGGATACTGAATTCAACAGTTACATTTGTTGACTAGAGATCCGTGTTCAACCACATGTGTCGGTATCAACACTTTCTTCCTTATAACACCTCTTTTTTTGAGCTGACTCCCTCTGGAGTCTTTTTTTTTTTTTTTTTTTTAGTGTTGGTTCTACACTTAAAAATTCTGTTGTAGTTCTCTTTCTTTTGCTGCACCACCACGGTTTAATAATTTCTGGTGGTGTAGGTATGTCGAATGTAGCATATAATACTTCCATGGAAACTTCTTGCCTGAGACTTTCCAAATCAATGTGTCTATATCTTAAATTGTTCAGGTGATGTTTATAATCCCACCTTGGTCTCTGTACCATGTAAGCTGCTCAACTGAACCTTTTTTTTTTTTTTTTTTTTTAAAACAATGCCATCCTTCCAAAATTCTTTTCACCTTTGGTATATCTTGAAAAATACATTTTTTCTTAGATTAAAGGTAATTATTTACAGAGATATTCCTTGATATTTTCACCTTTCATTCAGGTAGTATTTTGTTGAACACAGACTAAATGTTTCTGGCGAACATCAATTTTGTCAGCGGCATTCCAGATCTAGTCTTAGGATTTGGCATAATCCTGAAAACACTTAGGAATTGCTAAAGCATTTTCTCATCCATCTCCCCCCCCCATCTGATTTTTTAAGAGACCTTTTCAACATGTCAACAAAGTGTTCCATTTGTCTGTTCAATCTTGGTTGATATGAGGAGTTTGTAATATGTTGCATTTGTAAAGATTTGCAGAATAACTTGAATTCACTAGACGTGAACTACGTTTCATTGTCTGAAACAAAACCATCTGGTATGCCAAACCTTGCAAAGATTTTGTGCAAGAAATTTATTGCTATGCTCTTGGAATAATTCTCTCAGAAAACAATCTCTTGATACATAACACAGAACACACTCAGACTTCTATCTGAGTACTTTATATACTAAATATTCATGGTCACATGATCCCAGTAGCAAAATTCATTCAATGTTTATAATTGTTGCCTGGAGATTTGTGCTTGACCATGTGTGTCAGTATTGAGAATTTCTTCCTACATAACAGTATCTTTATAAAAAAACAACTTATATTATTAGCATTATCATTATATATGAAGAAAACAGATACTACACTTTGATCTAAGCTTGAGAGAGAAGAAAAGCATAACTTGAGCTGCACTGGTAGATTGGTTAATGAATACCAAAAGTACTCTTATAAGAAAACAACTTATCTTATCACTAACATTAGAGATAAGAAGAATAGATACTACGTTTTGATCGCAGCCTGATGGCCAAAGAGTGAAGAAAAGGGTAATGAGTTGCACTGGCTGCTCAATCGAATTCCAAATGTTACATTATAAGAAAGCACTGTTACCGTTACAAATGAGGAGAACATATACTACACTTTGATCCCAGTCTGATGGCCATGGTGTGAAGAAAAGCCTAACTTGAGTCACACTGGTCAATGAATGATGAAAAGTATCTTTATAAGAAAACAACTTATATTATCATTAGAGATGAGGAGAACAGGTACTATACTTTGACCCCAGCCTGTTAGTCAGGAAGTCAAGACAACTATAACTTGAGTTGCACTGGCAGATTGGCCAATGAATGCCAAAAGCATCCTTATAAGAAAACAATTTATATTACCATTAACATTAGAGATGAGGAGAACAGATACTACACTTTGAAACTGGTCTGATAGCCAGAGAATGAAGATAAGCTGACTTGAGAATGTGCTTTCCAACTTGATACCTTGATCTGGATTTAGATCAACAACTGTCTAATCATTTTACTGTTTAAAGAGCTAGATATAACTAAGTTTTATTCTAATAGTTTCTTTTCTAACACTTACTGGCCTGTGAACCACTCCTCCAGCTTTTTGCTTTTTTGTCAAATCAGTCAGTCAGTTAAATATCATACATGATACATGCTTAGTTGATCATGTCTCTTTTGATTCATGACTGACTAGAATTTTCCATAGCAGGTTGCTATTTTCCTGTGGTAGACAGGTTGCCAATCAATGCTATAGGGCCCAGTTCATTCTGCTATTCAACCCATAGCGGGGAGGGGGAAGGATTACCAAGGATATTTGTGCATAAGTGAATGTGATGAACCTTATTGGGATTTGAACTCCAGTTTCTTATTACACCACATTTTTCCTCTCAACTACAATCTTCAAAAATTTAAACGTAATGTTAATTATCAAAATCTTTCTCTTTGAATCTTGACCTTTGTCTTGTCTCTTCAACAATATTTTCTGTTTTACTCTTAGTGATCTGTTGCACTTTAGTGGCTTTATTGTCTTGCTTGGGATGAAATGATTAAAACAAAAATAACTTAATTTTACAATTGGCCTTTTTGAATGAGAAAAGTAACATTGGAATGTATTTAAAATTTTTTCTTCTTTCTAACCCAAATGAAGACTGACTTTTCATCTAACAATGTCTACTTGTCTTGGAAACATCAAGGCAAATCAGTGCAGTCAAGACATTTTGTAAATTATCAAAACATTCGACTGTACAAAGAACTCTGAACTAACCAGTTTGAAATCTTAAAAACATTTCTTTTTAATCAATGAGGGGTGCAGAATAACAAGAAATGACAGCAGATTTTACGAAATAAATCCTCAGTTTAATTTATACCTAATTTTGGCATCGACTATGAATTCACTAGATTGGTCGATAGGTTTCATTTTATTGTTAAAATTGCTCATTGTAACCATAATTACTATGCTAGTGATTCCTTCTCACCTGTGAAACTCTTCAAACATCACGCTTTCATATCAACTAAAATCTTCAAGAATTTAAATCACAACATCAATTACTATCTATTTTCTAAATAATTTTGATTATTTTAATAATTGCTAACCCAATACAAGGCTTATAAACCATTCAAGGTAGAGAGTTACTGATTGATGTTGCACATAATAGGAGATAGTAAAAATATAGCTTAAGACGATATGTAGGTGCTCAGTTGTTGTGCCCTACAATCTTCTTTATGTGCTTTATGGTCTAGGTAGCCGCTAGAAAATAATGAAATGAACTCTTTATTTAATCAATGGGGAGAAAGCATTCTTGTTCCACTGACCATACCTTGGGATATGTTCTCCAATTCATATTTAGTACTGCTTTGTTATTGCTCACTATTTGTACAAGTATTGAACTAACAATTAGCGTGTCACCAAAATCTTGAACCAAGGCTTTAATGCACTAGGTTATTACTGTTTGGTGAATCAATTTTTAGGAAAGTTGATTAACTGTGTTGTGCTAGACAATTTTCTCACCAGAATCTGGCACGTTTAAAGGTTTACAATTTATCCTTTCTTTAATTATTGCTGCTACATCCTGTCTGGTGCTCCTTTTATATTTAGAGATTCTTGATAAAATCCAAAGAATATACAATATTATTGGTAGTGACCTGGCATCTCAACTTCAATCACTTTCTGACTACCATTATGTAGCTTCCTTGTGCCTTTTCTATAAATACTTTCATGGTAATTGTTCTCATCAACTCCCTGCCACACGGATAAATTGTATATATGAGACTAGTTAAGATTTCATAGAGACTTTGAGGTATTGTGGTGGTTGTACTAAGAATGTATTGTTTTAGTGCAAAGAATATTGTAGTTCATTGAAAGTCTGTGTTTTTGGCTGGCTAAATATAAGATAGGACAGATTTAAGTCCAGTCTTCCACATCAGTTAATTTTGACCTTGTAAAACATTTTGGAATTATTACACAAATATTACTTTCCTGTATAAAAAATAGTGAGAAACTCTTTGTGCTTATCAACATTATCTCCACCCCAATATCGAGCACTTTATGATAAAAAAAACATGCTTGCCAAAATACATTTTATAAGTAAAATAAAAACAAAAAACAAAAACAAAAAACAAAAACAAAAAAAAAACACAACAACCTTGGTGCTAAACACTATCACAATTATATATATATATATATATATATATATATATATATATATATATATATAGATCTGTTTTGCTGTATCACAGCTCATCAGTACGGTTAGACATCCAATTGCTTTTAACCCAAGATCGAAACCCAACCGAATTGGTGTCAATCAGCGATTCTACCTCTGAGCTATGGGCGCTCGGTAGAAGGAGGTAGACTTTTAGCGTATGATGTAGCCAATAGCCAGAGTGCTCTAATTCATTACTGAATGAGCGATGTGTTGATGCTAGAGTAGCTACTGTTTTTTCAAAGTCTACCATTCTTCCAGAGTGCTCAATCAGAGTGTGAGAGCGTGTGTGTGTATATATATATATATATATATATATTTAAAAAATGTAGAATACTTGGTATATAAGTCAGGTAAATTCCGAAAGAGACGAATTCAAAAGAACTCAATGTTAAATTTATTTATTTAATTTAACAGAGTAATATCAATAATAAGAAAGTAATAAGAAGGCAGATAAATTGCAATAAACACTGACTTCCTTTCTCTTTATACTGCTCGTTCTTCTTTCCTTTTTTTTTTCTTCTTTCCATTTATCAATTTTCTATATTTTTCTTTTTCTCTTTGGTGTTTTTTGAATGAGTGAGGAAATGTTTTTGCACATTGCAGTTACAAATGTCTATTCTCGATATGGGCACATGAGTGTCTATGTATATTTTTTTTCTGGATGTTTTTAATTATTAACTGTTGTAACATTTGGGTCTGACGAGCAGCAAGGTTTGCTGTGAAATACGTATTACTCATGAAATTGTAGAATATCTAAAAAAATTTCTAAACTATATATATATATATATACGCACTCACACTCTGATTGAGCACCGTGGAAGAAAGGTAGACTTTGAAAAACAGTAGCCACTCTTGCGTGTACGCATTGCTCATTCAGTAAAAATGAATTTGATCACTCTAGCTATTGGGCGCGTAATATGATATGCGCTAAAAAGACTGCCTTCTTCCACTGAACGTCCTATGGCCCAGGGGTAGAGTCGCCGACTGACGCCAATTCGGTCGGGTTTCGAGCCTGGGTTATGTAGAATCGGAGTCTAACCGTACTGATGAGCTGTGATACACCGAAACAGACCTGTCTGCAGATGACAATATATATATATATATATATATATATATATATATACACACACACAAAAAAAAAATCATTTCACTCCCAAGCAAGGCGGGACCACCACTAGTGTGCAGGGAGTTACAGTGTGATAAAAGACTGGGTACAGTGGGTATTGAAGAAGGTATTAAAAAATGAAGAGATTCAAGAAGATAACAAGTGAAATATATATCCAGCAAAATGAGAACATACATTCCACTTTACTATTAACCATGTCGAAAGAAGCATAGAAAATGGTACATTTTATCCTGAGAAATTCTTAAAATGTGTTAAATTATAAAATGTTTTTTTTTTCAATATGGTTAAATAATGCACCTAACGAAAAGATTTCACATTCTTGAAATCAGATTTTTCTGCTGACTAAATCAACTGGTAATAAGCTTCACTAACCCATCATTAAACATTCTTTTCTGTTACCCAATGAAACTGAAAGCATAATTTTATATTTCAAGTATTCATACCATTTAACGAGACAATCTGACATCACAAATCAGAACAATTTGAAGATGAGAGATTTTGGATTCTGGATTCTTATTTCCGGTGCTTTCAAAGTTCTAATTGGTATAAATGGCCTCATAATTATTTTGCAAATGTATTTCCAATGGGAGAAAAGGAGAGCATAGAATTTTAATTCTCTTTCACAAATAATTGTTTGACAGATTTTTCTTTCATAAACAGTCTGAAATTTCAAGTCCATTAGTGTATTCCAGTTTCCATTTGCACAAAACTGGCAAGGCAAATAGATTTATTTTTCATCAGAAAAATAAATTATTTCATTTTTTTCTTTTTAAATAATTTGTTAAAGCTGAAGACAAAAGATTTTGCATAAGAAAAAAAAAGATTTCAACTTCTGTAACATTAAAAAAAGCATCTACTTTCATGGCTTGGCAAATGAAGCAGAGAAAATGTTTTAAAATATTCTTCTTAGCATTCTATGAACTTAACTACCTTTCAGCTAAATTGCGTTTTCTATATTAGACTGATGCAAAATATTTTCACAAAATTTTTTATTCAAATAAATTCATAGCATCTTTATTCAGTTATTGAAGCAGGTTTCCCTGGCTTTCAGGAAGGTTGTGTAGCCCAGGGTTTCCCAAACTGAGCAATCTCACCCACCCAATTTTAAGTATTGGATGGATAAGGAGCAACCATACAGAAAATGTTAGGCACTTGGAAGTTTTTGTGGGTAGTATAGGATTTTGAGTATTAAAAAGATATTTCAGCAAAATATTCAGAAGAGATAGGCGAAGAAGTTGTATACCCCAGCCCCCAAAAAGAATGGGAGGCTAAATGAAAATAATTGGGTTACATTCCTAGATAAGATAAAAATATCCCCCAAACAATGAATATTTTAATATTTTCTAGTTTTGAGAAGAGACATTAACATTCAAATAGTTCTTCAGATGAAATAACATTTTTTTCAGATATAATTCAGATAAGGGAAGACCAAAAATAAAAATGAAAAAAAAAAAAAAAATCACTGGATTTATCTGGCTTCTTTTTGGTTGCTCCTTACCCACCCAACACTTAAAATTGCCCACTGGTGGGCGATGTTGCTCAGTTTGGAAAGCCCTGGGCTACACAACCTTCCTGAAAGCTAGGGAAACCTGCTTATTTATTGCTATTAAAATCAAGGAGGTACAGGAATTTAAATAATTAGAAGTGTTCTGACAAAGGATGGACAGTGTGACACTGAAATCTGAAAGCACATTGGTATGGCCAAGGACGCATTTCAAAAGCTAAGCACAGTAGTGATAATCAGGAAGAGGACCCTAAATTGCCAACTACAGGTTGGGGATGCTAAAATCAAACAGGGGCAGAAATTTAAATACCTGGGAAGTATTCTGAAAGAGGATGGAAAGTGCGACACTGAGATCCGAAGACACATTGGCATGGCCAAGGATGCATTTCAAAAGCTAAGCAGAATATTGAGAGGCAAGAAGATTTTGTTGGAAACAAAGAAAAGAGTACTTGACTTATATGATACCTGTCCTTCTATATGGCAGCAAATGCTGAACAATCTCCTCAAAGATGAAGGAAAGACTTGAAGCAACAGAAATGTAGTTCTACAAAAGGATGCTAAGGATACCATTGACTTAACATGTGAGCAAAGGGGAAGTTTTGGAGAGGATGCAAACAAAAAGGAAACTTGTGACTGCTGAGGTTTCTGGAACCCGTAATGAGGAAGAGCAGCTTGGAGAATCTAATACTCACAGGACAAAAAGAGAGACAGGGGAAAACAGTTTAAGACATGCTTGATGGGCTTGAGGAAGTAAATAGCAGAGCATGATTTGGGAGAGATACTAAGATGAAAAATGTTAAAAGGGATAGGGGTAAGTGGATGTCCATGATTGACTATGGCCTGAAAGGACACGTACATAAAGAAGAAAGCTGTACTGCAATGTTATATGATATCTGTCCTCCTATACAACAGCAAATGCTGGACAATCTCCTCAAAGATGAAGAAAAGACTCGAAGCAACAGAAATGTGATGATGCTGAGGATACTATGGACTGAACATGTGAGCAATGACAAGGTTTTGGAGAGGATGTAAACGAAAAGGAAACTTATGCTTAGCATCAGGAATTAACTGCTGAGGTTTCTGGAACACATAATGAGGAAGGAAGGCTTGGAGAATCTAATATTCATGGGATGGATGGAGGGGAAAGAGACAAGAAAAAGCAATGTGTGACATACTTGATGAGCTTGAACAAGTGGATGGTAGAACAGGGTTTGGGAGAAATACCAAGAGGAAAAAAGTGACAAGGGATGGGGTAAGTGGAGGTTCATGATCGCCTACCTCCTTAAAAGAGCAATATTTTTTACATCATAAAGTCATTTCATGTTTTAACCTTTTTTTTTTTCTTAAAATGATTCAGTAATCTGTAGCACTAGACAAATTGGCTTACCCCTGGGACAAAACAAATTTGGATGTGTTTTGCAAGTACAGTGTAACCCTGATATAAGAGAGTTGTCAGGCTGGATAAAAGTTCTCTTATATCTGGGTTTGGTCTATTTTATATACATTACCACAGGCTCTAATTTAAGACCAGATAAAATCTCTCTTATATCCGGGTTATACTGTAAAATATTCCCAAAAAGAAAATGGTGGCTTCATGAGTCGTACATTTGAAAAAGATAAACTCAGGAATCAGATATATTTGCACAAGAATCTCTTTTAACATGTGCAAATTTGAACTGACATTCATTTTATAAAAAGTACTTAAAAAAGCAAAAGACAGAAGTGTAACTGCAGTAGTAAACTGGAGACAGGTTGGTGGAGTGTTTGAATTATGCTACTTTGAAGGTTAGAGGAAACAAATTAGAAAACCTTATTACAAGCTAGAAGAAACTGACTACAATGCTTAGCAGCTTGGAATGAAATATTAGCAAGCTGAGTTTGAATTCTGGTCGGTTTTGTTGCATTCACTTTTACACAGATACCATTGAGAATGGTATGATTTGAGTTTGAGTTTTGTTTAATGGCATATTAACCTACTAGCAGTATAGCCCAGTGTTGCTCGGGTGTAATGAAAGCTTTAAAACTAATCCATGGTCCTTGAGCTCAGACTCAGCCTAAAGAATATTTGTGTGAAGTTTGGTGAGAATCGGATAAAAATTGTGGATTTGTATAAAGAACATACAGACAGATAAACAGACAAACTTGCCTTGTATATATATATATATATATATATATATATATATATATATTCTTGATTTTCTGCACTATTGTAAGAACTGCAACCTTGAAACTTCTGAATATTGTTTATGTCTTTGTCTATGAGTGTATCAAATGTGATTAAAATCGGACCACTCCTTCTATAGCCCGATTTTTTCGATTATCGATATTTATCGGGAGTACCTCGACACAAAACCTAACTAAGAACACTTGCAGACGCTTATAGTACAACTGTGTAAATTTTCAAGAAAATCGGTTCAGTGGTTTCGGAGTCTATAGGTAACGGATACACACACACACACACACACAGACAAAGTTCCATTTATAAATAAGTTTAGATAGATTTTAAACAAGATACTTACAATACTTATGTTGAAACACTGGTTCCTGTACAATTACTGAAATTAAGCAATGTTGAGCCTGGTCAGTACCTATATGGGTGACTGCTTAAGAACACTAGATGCTGTAAAGCTTTGAAGTGAAGTTGATGTAATGGATATGGATTTGGAATTGTTAATTGGAGTGCCAAGTTCCAATTCCAGTCACATCTGATATATTTCCTTATATGCAAATACACTTGGAAAAGGTATGAATCCATCCCATCCCCCTCCAGCTATGTGTTATTAGTAAAACTTTTATCACTAAATCAACTTTTACAATGTAAAAAATATTTTACAGCTTTTTTTATTTTTATGTCCGTGTCCTTTCAGGCCATAGTCAATCATGGACATCCACTTACCCCTATCCCTTTTAACATTTTTCATCTTGGTATCTCTCCCAAATCATGCTCTGCTATTTACTTCCTCAAGCCCATCAAGCATGTCTTAAACTGTTTTTCCCTGTCTCTCTTTTTGTCCTGTGAGTATTAGATTCTCCAAGCTGCTCTTCCTCATTACAGGTTCCAGAAACCTCAGCAGTCACAAGTTTCCTTTTTGTTTGCATCCTCTCCAAAACTTCCCCTTTGCTCACATGTTAAGTCAATGGTATCCTTAGCATCCTTTTGTAGAACTACATTTCTGTTGCTTCAAGTCTTTCCTTCATCTTTGAGGAGATTGTTCAGCATTTGCTGCCATATAGAAGGACAGGTATCATATAAGTCAAGTACTCTTTTCTTTGTTTCCAACAAAATCTTCTTGCCTCTCAATATTCTGCTTAGCTTTTGAAATGCATCCTTGGCCATGCCAATGTGTCTTTGGATCTCAGTGTCGCACTTTCCATCCTCTGTCAGAATACTTCCCAGGTATTTAAATTTCTGCCCCTGTTTGATTTTAGCATCCCCAACCTGTAGTTAGCAATTTAGAGTCATCTTTTTGCTGATGGCCATGCATTCGGTTTTGTTGAAGTTTATGTTTAGCCCTTTCCTCTCACTTTCATTTTCTACCTTCTGTAGGAGGTCCTGTATTTTTCTTTCTGTGTCTGCTATCAGCATTGAATCATTTGCATATCTTATATTGTTCAGATTGTGCCCACCAATGACAAAAAGCCAGAGAAAACAAATTAATCAATTTAAACAAGATGGTCTCAGGTTAGCTCACTTACTATCAGGCAAGCTACAACTAATGGTCATGAGCCATATTAAATTGAACTTTAACCTTAAGAGGAACAAATTTTGTATTCAATTTTTTTTTAGCATATTTGTAAAATACCCATGGTCTTGTGTTACAGCAAATGTTTGCAATTTAGTATCAATATATTGATAATTGAAGTATACAAAAATATTATTTGCAATTTTGAATGAGGTTTCAATTGACAATGTACTTTTTTGAGGACTCCTTCAATTTTAAGTTTCAAAGAGTTCAAATGTATTAAAAAAGAAAATTCATTCACAAAATTAAAAAATAATAAAATATAAAAAAGACAATGCTAATTTTGCCTTGCTGCTCAACTCAGTTTTGCAATGTCTTCAGTATTAAAAAGAAGCAACAAAGTTGCCCATGGCAAATACTGACAAATATATTTTAACCTTGCTGAAAGTTTTAGTGCCTAACATTATTTTATCAACTTGAATTCATGTTACAGTTTCATGAGCATTAAGTAAAAATAGATTACAGAAAAGAAAAAAAATTTTAAACCAACAAATTTGTCCATGGCTAAATACTGACAAATATAATATTTTAACTTTGTTTAAATGTTTAACATCTGGAATTATTTTTTCAACTTGAATTGATGTTAGAATTTTATGAACATTATGTAATTAAGAATATTGAAAAAAATAAAGATTCAAACAAATTGTCAATGGCTAAATACTGGCAATTAATAATAAGGTAAATATTTTAACCTTGTTGTAACCTCATTTTTTTAATTCGAATTCATATTCAAATTTTACGAGCAGTTAAGAGAAAACATATTACAAAAAATGTTCATGGCTAAATAATGGTATGTATATTACGACCTTATTGAAATGTTTAGCAAGTGCCCTTATTTTTCTAAGTTGAATTGATGCTACAGTTTTGTGAATAACAAGCTAAAATATATCACAAAAATAAAAAAAAAATATCTACAATGAATCAATTGATTTTTTCTACCATTGTTTTATTTAAAAATTTGATGCAATTAAATTTCCAGTTTTGAGACAAATACTGCAAAGGGAATCTGTAAATAAGAGGATTTATTTCATAGGATGAGTTGAATAAAAATAATCAGGTATATCTAAATTATTTAGTCTATTCTTTTATTCCTTAAAACAAAATTTCCAGACAGTTATTATTATTATTATTATTATTATTAAGCATTACTTAATTTGAACGGTTATCCCCATCTTGGTTTTTATAGTCCTGTTGTAGAATTTTGAGGCCTACGATTGTATATGGACATGTTTGTCAATACCAGTTACATCTGGATTTTACCCGTTAACAGCAGAACAGTTTGACATGTCTAGATACCTCTCTACAACTGGTTTGATCCTGGTTTTAGCATGCTAGGGAGCTTTAGATCTTCAGTCTAATGCTCTCCCATCTGAACTATTTCGGCTGACCTGTATAAGTTTCAGGTTGAATGTTGCACCAGCCATAAAGAAGGCAAATTGAACATGTTATTTGTTAGTATTCCAATTCAATAAAATGCTGAAAATTTAATTTTTTGAAAATATGCATTTTTGCCAAAGTGTCCAGACTTAATGGACACCTTCGATATTACCTATGAAAACTTCCAAAGATGTTGAATTGGAAAATTCCTGAGTGCTCATGAACCAATTTATTACTTCTGCTGATGCAATTTGAGTTCTAACTGCCAGAAACCACTGACCTATAAACACGTTTGTTATTTAGTTTGTCACAGAGAGCATTTAAATAGTCCTTAATAAATGCTACAAAAGCCTAGATTCATTGAAATATGATAGTGTTTCAGAACGGAAACTAAATAATTTATCATGTGGAAATGGAATTTGTCCCACTTATCTTTAATTATTCCTCACACAGCTTATTGTTTTTGACCCAGTCATGGATGTGGTGGCTGAGGGCATACAAGGAAATAAACTACTTTAGTTCAATCAGTACACAAGCATTGCAGACTTCAAATTTTGAAAGCATTCTTTCTTTCTACAGTCTTCTCTAAGTGATCTGATAAGTTTTAGTGATTTTTAATAATTGCACTCTAGGCTCAATAAAAAAAAAAAAATGGATATAACAACATTAGAGATTTTGCAGCTGACAAACATTGATCTCATAACCAATGATCAAATCTCCTTTATTACTGAATCAAAAACCTACACAACATCCAGTGCTAACATCTCCTATATTATCACATGGGTTAGATTAGGTGAGGCTGATTTTATATTATTTTACATTATTTAATGTCAAATACTGAAGTCAGTTGCAATGGTCAGTTAAATAGATCTCACTAACCATTATGTATATACTACATGAAAATGACTTTTGTTATGAACTGAGTTTGATTTTGTTTAACAGTATATCAACCTCTGTGGGTTATTTAATGTCAAAAAAGCGGGGTTTTGAGGTATTTTTGTTGGCAATATTTTTCCTTCAAAAATGTATTGCTGGCAATATTTTTCCTTTAAAAATGTATTGCTGGCAATATTTTTTCTTCAAAAATGTATTGCTGGCAATATTTTTCCTTTAAAAATGTATTGCTGGCAATATTTTTTCTTCAAAAATGTACTGCTGGCAATATTTTTCCTTCAAAAAAGTATTATTTTTCTATAAAAGTCTATTTTCATTTTTCATAGTGTTTTGACCCCAGTTTGGGTGTTAACTATTTGCCCATAGCTGGGGCCCTAACAGGTGCTACCACTCCAGGTCAGGGTGGACAGGGGAACAACAGCAATTAAGAGGTGGTTCCATGCTTCTCACAACTTCCTAATCAGAGGCCTTGCTGCCGGATGCAATTTACCGTTATGCCCAGGACCTTTTGTTGTGAATTTCCAATGATTTATATTATAATAATGCACTAGCTGATGACTTTTACTATGAAAATGCATTGGTCAATGATTTTTACTATTAAAATGTATTGGTCATTGATTTCACACTACTTTAGCAAATTTTAAAATTCAACTTGTTAGAATTATTTAAATGCTGAATATTGTATGAACCCCTACTGATGTTCAACTTCTGTTCTCAAAAGTAATGTTTATTCTATCAGCTCAGATTTGTTATGATGTGCGTTATGGTGCAGTGGATATCAACTTGGAACGATAAATCGGAGAGCCAAGTTCGAATTCTAGTTGAATTCTTCGCATTCACTTACGCACAAATACCCTTGGGAAAAGTATTAATCTGCCTCTTCCCTCTAGTTATGGGTTAAATAATAGGACAGATTGGGTTCTATAGCCAGGGCTGGCAACCAGTCTACCGCAGAAAGCAATGGCAATCTACTGCAGGATAATCTTCTGCCCAGTCAGTCATGTCTCTTTCAAGGCATGATTGTCCAAAGCATGTATTATGTATGGTACTTTAACTGACTGAGCTTTGTAAAGTATTACCCACCACCAATGTCTCATGTAAGGCAGGCAGTGACAAGTAACAGTACGATAAAACACTGAAACATCTTTGTTTCTGTTTGCAAACACAATATAAAGCATGTATGAGGTGTTGGAAAGAATGGCAACAAAAAGGAAATTAATATTGAGCATCAGGAAGAGACAACTGAATTTCCTGGGACATGCAATAAGGAAGGAGAGTTTGGAGAACCTGATACTGACTGACCAGATAGAAGGAAAGAGAGACAGAGGAAGGCAGCGGATAACATATTTGCAGGGCTTGATCAGGTGGATGACGGAACGATGGTTGCCAGGAGTAACAGGAGCAAACATACTAAGAGCCACCATAGGACATAGAAGAATATATATATCAACTCTTTATAAAAAAATTATAATGTGGGTATAAAATGGGGGATTAATTCTATATTATAAGCAATATATAAACAGATCCCTCATTTTGTGGCCATGCTAGTTTCTATCTATTTATATTCTAGATTTATGGGCTTGAGCTAGTGGATGGCAGAGCGAGGTTTGGGTAGTGTAACAGGAGAAAACATAGTAAGAACCACCAGGGATAGGGAGGTGTGGAGAACCATGAACGCCTACGTCCTGAAGGGACAGGGCACATAGAAGAAGAAGAAGATATTACAAAAGAAATAAAAGAAAATCTGGCAAACTTAAAACTGAAATGACAGAATAATAAAAATTAATAAAAGATGCAAATTTTTAGATTAAATTTTCCATTTGCAGTTAAGTGATATTTTTTTTCATTTTCTGTATTTAATAATGACAGGCTACTTGTTATATTCCCAAGCACACTCATCTGTTAGGGTGGCTAGCTAATCCTTATGGGAGATGTTGGTTCTAGACATCTCCCATCTCGCACAAGTGTGTGTTCAATACTTAGAAAACTCACCTGTGGTTTATAATGCAACGATACGAAGTGGACTTTAATTACAATTGTTGAGAGAGAGAGCAGATGGCTTGAGTAAAAGTTTGAACATGGCCAGTACACTAAAACCCTCGGTCATGATAATTTGTTATTTTGTGTTCACACAACCATCAACAGTTTCTAAATATTTCTGTCAACCCAATTTCAGCCATACAGCTTGGATCAACTTGTATTATTTTCAGGAATTTTCCATTGGAGCCACAGACTTGGATCATCTTCCTGATAAATCAACTATTGTAAAATCTGAACCCAAGCATCATGCTTGGAAAGTGAACATTCTAACTACTCCGCCATGTGCCTATACATTTCTTGGGCACCTTGACATGGTGTAATGGTCAGCAAGTATGTCTTGCTAGAACCAATTACACCTGAGTAGTGAGTTCGATCCTCACTGGGTGCCCCATACTTTTGGCTTAGTACCATATATAATTACCACTTAGAAAATTGACACCCAGCCAGAGTCAGTCTGCCTACAGGCTTCATTCTAGTTAATTGTGCTCAATTATTATGCAAGGTATCAATAAGTTCCTTTGAAAAAAAAAAAAAAAAAATCACTGTCACAATAACAAGTTCAAGCAATGTAATTGCTTCAGATAAATTACGTTCCTGAAACCATCAGTTCTCAATACACTATCTATGCTGATGACACAACTATTTAGTCCTGTAGTATTTGTCTATATTTTTGAGATAAAATAGTATTTACAGTATTTACATTAATCAGAATATCGTCCTCATCTTGGTTGCCATTTGTACGATGTTTAATAGTAGATCATTTTATTTGTTTATATTTCTGAGATGAGATAGTATTTACATTATTCAGACTGTTGTCCTCATCTTGGTTGCCATTTGTACGATGTTTAATAATAGATCATTCTATTTGTCTATATTTCTGAGACGAGGTAGAATTTACAGTATTTACATTATTCGAAATAGTGTCCTCATATTGATTGCCATTTGTACGATGTTTAACAATAGATCATTCTCTTTGTCTATATTTTTGAAATGAGGTAGTATTTACATTATTCAGACTATTGTCCTCATTTTTGTTGCTATTTGTACGATGTTTCGGCTGTTGTATACTCCAGTCTTCTTAAGGTGCTAGGAATTTTGAACCGAATCCTGAAGAAGCGTACAATGTAAATACTGTATTTAGTCCTGTCTTAATAGAGTCTGATTAGTCCAATAAGGTCAAATTGGCAGCTGATCTAAAAAAAAAAAATTACCTACAATTTATTGTTAAATGAAGCAAGGAGTGGCTTGTAAAATTTAATGGCTCAGAAACAAAACTGCTCTCTTTTAAATCATCTTAGAGAAACCTCCCTAACTTCCATTAGCATGAATGATACTAACCTCCAGGAGAGTCACTCATTCTACTTTCTTTGGCTAATATTTTCAGCTAACATGAAGTTGAAAAAGTATATTGAATCGATTTCTAAGTCTGTAGTTAAGAAAGTTAATTCATCAGGTCTTGCAAGACAATTTTTCTCACCAGAATCAATCTTATATAATTAAAAGTTTACCTTCATCCATGTTTCGAATATTGTTTGTCACATATGGTCTGGTGTTTCAACTATAGATTTAGAAATTTTTTTATAAAATCCAAAGAATCTTCGACGTTATTGGACCTAACATAACCTAAGTTTCAGTCACTTTCCCATTACCATAATGAAAGCTTTCCTGTGCCTTTTCTACAAATACTTTCATGATAGTTATTCTGATGAAGTTTCTTATATGGTAAATAGACTTTATGAAAGTAATAAATTAGCAGTTAGGTCCCATCTTTTTACAGTTGAAATTGCCAGATATAACCATAAGTTCTATGCTAACAGTTTCTTCTAACTTGCTTCTTGCTTGTGGAACTCTTCAACTTTCCAGTCAACTTTGACCTTCAAAAATTTAAATGTAATGCCAACTGTTATTGTCTGTCTTCTTAATTCTTGTTTTTTATTTTTTTTATTGTTCTCTCTCTTTAATAGTAGTTTTCTTATATTCACTAACACTCAGTAACACCCTTCCCCCACGTCTTAGTGGTTTTATTGCCTTCTTTGGAGTGAAATAATAATGAAATTTCAGTTCTATCATGCATTTCGACAAGCTTGTTAGGTAGGTTATTCATTATTTCTCATCTGCTTTCTATATATCCTGCGGGTATCAAATTCACCAATTCTTTCTTCATTACATTTCCAAGAAATTTCAAATCTCTTTCTGATTCTAAATATAAGCCTCCCTTTTTTCCCCCCCACTTCCCACTTTCATTAAAACTTCCTCATTCTTCAGAAGCTCTGTCCATGGTATTCTCTGCATCCTTCTGTAGAACCACATCTCAATTGCCCCAAGTCCCCCCTCTTCCATTTCTGAAGAAATTATTCCGTAATCACAGCCATTTAAAAGAATTGATATTATATAGCAACTTGGCAATCTTTTCTTTATCTTGAATAAAATTTTTCCTGCTTCTTAATACTTTGTTCAGCTTTTGGAAGTCATCTTTCTCAGTTTCAATACACCTTCAGATATATGCGTCATATTTGCCATCAGCTGTTATTTACTAGGGTAATATAGTCCTTTTTTTTAGGCTTCATCTAGAGACTTTTTATATACCACCTTGTACTTTTATAAATACACAGATTGTATGAAATAGAAATTAGATCAGGGAGAAGAAAAACATAGATTTTTATATACTTTCATGATAATATTTCAGACAACTTTCCTCAATGGTATGTATGTAATGTATGTATGTAATGTATGTATGTAATGTATGTAAGCCGCATTCACACTAGTCAGGTTGAGCCAGCTTTCTTCCTGATGGAGAAAGTCTCATTGGGATTTGTTTCAGGGCAGCATCCCAAGTCCTACCCTGTTATTTAACCCATAACTGGAGCGAAGAGGTGGGGTAATACCTTTTCCAAAGGTACCAGCGCATAAGTGAATGCAGGGCATTCAACTGGAATTTGAATTCGGCTCACTGATTTCTCTTTCTGAGCTGATAGCCACTGCACCACAACACACAACCCTTAATAAACACTTACAGAACCTGGTATTCATAAGTAGTCACCCATCTAAGTACTGACCAGGCTTAATGTTGCTTAACTTCGGTGATCGAACGGGAACCGGTGTATTCAATGTGATATGATTGTAAATGGTACCAAAGCTTTATAAATAAACAGGTTGCATAAAACAGAAATTAGACCAGGGAGAGAAAAAAAATAAAAAAAGCACACATACATTATTATAGAAGGAGTGGATTTAAATCCTGATTGATTTATTTAAATAATTTCAAACAATTCATTCCTCTACCAAAAGCAGAGTTGATGTAAAATGTTGACCACATTATGAAATCTGATTTTGAAGAGATGAGAGCTTTATTTCATTAGTCCTTTTTTTATCAATTTCTTATCATAGAATGATGCGAGAATTATAAGTGATATCAAAAGTGTATCCATAGTACAACATTTATTCATCAATGAACATGAATACTTAAAAACTGCGTATAAAAGGCAATGTCATTATGCAACTGGCATTAATACAATTTGTAGTGCTTTATTTACATTGATTCTTTGAAAGAAAGAAATCAAATACAAAAATGGAACAGAGGGTGTTTACTTCTGTTCAACAAGAGATAAGAAGCATTGATATGTGTATGCATATATATATATTTTCCATTTGTAAACGAGTTATTACGCAACCTAGGTTTCTACCATGAGTAGTGTCTTCAGGCGATTGGCAATAACTGATTTTACCGTTTTTTAAATTTTATTTAAAGAAGGCTCATATAATAGCGTTTTTTTTTTTTTTTTAATGCTCACATGGCAGGGAATTTTTGAACGTGCAATTTTTAAAATTGCAAGCGCTTGAAAGTACGAAAGCTTTTGACAATTATCATAGGATTTGAATTCCGGAAAGAAAAAATTATACGAATGCATGAAAAATTATATAAAAAACTTAATGATGATAACTTGTCTGTTATTTTCAATGTAACATATATATATATATATGGGTATATCTAAATATTTGATAAAAACTAAAAAATGACCATCCATAAAGAAAAAATATCCCCAAACTAAATAAAAAGGTTTATCACCAAAATAATATTTATGTTATTATTAAGAGGTAAGACCAAAATTTAAAAAAAAAAAAAATTTTTTTTCTTTTTCAGAATGTTTGAACATTTGCTTAAAAATTTTGTTTTTCTTGTATCAGTGTGAAACTCTAAATTAGAATAGAAAATTTTAGCGACTTTTTGCAGTGAAAAACACACTGGTTGGTAAATTATTGCAAAAATCAAATAATTGTGGGTTTTTAATTATACTTTTGGGTCATTTTGATAAATTAATTAAATTATTTTAGAAATGCTTAGTTTTTAGAAAATCAAAGTTAAAAACATGTTTTTTCCTCTGTTACAACCACTTAATTATTTTTTTTATCATTGGAAATGGACCAGGCTATGTCATTAATGTGGTTTAAACTGATCGGACCTTAGTTACAGTTCTGGGAGAGAGCACAATATCTAGTGCAATCAACAGTCTGAACAATACTAGTACACTCAAAGCATTGGTCATGATGACTTGTGACTTTGTGCTAGCACATACATCTATATATCTCAGATAGTTCTGTCTACCCCATTTCGTTCACAAGGTTTAGGTCAATGTATAGTATGGTTTCCAGGCACTTTCTTGAGACCTCCAAATAGTAAATATATTTGATTTTTTCATTCCAAAAACACATTCCAAAAGCTAAGCAGAATAATCAGAGACAGGAAAATATGGTTAGACACAAAGAAGACAGTACTGAACTGTTACATCATATCAGTCCTTCTCTCCCCTCCCCTGTATAACCTTCCCTTTCTCTCCACCTATGTATTTGTCATCGCACCTGCTTTCTCAGCTTTCTATTGTTCCTTTCTAACTAGCTTGTACTCCTCACTCTTTTCTAATTAATCTTTTTACATTTATGTAACCCCCTGCACATCAGTGGCGTTTCTGCCTTGCTCGGGGTGAAATGATTAAAAAAAAAAAAAAAAAAAATATGGCGGTGAATGCTTGACAATCTCTAAGATACCACATGCTAGTATTGCCTCCCCAGGCTGATAACACGAAAAAAGTCCTCTCTTCAGAAATCGATCATTGTGAGATTGGAACTTGTGTTTCATGGCTGTAACGTACTAACCACTCAGCCACATCGGCATAGACAAAAAAATTACAGAAAAAATCAATCAACACCTGAAGAAACAAAATTTGTTTAGATATAAATTTTTGTGGCATAAGAAGATTGATTTTTTTTTTTTTTAAAATATTTTTAGATTTTAAGAAGTTTTTGAGGGGAGAGATAATAATGGCTTAATAAAATTTTTAGTAATTGACCCATATCAGGAAGAAAAGAGGCGGATTTATATCTTTCCCAAGGGTATTTGCATGGAAGTAAATATAATGAACATAGTAGGAATTGCAATTTGGCTCTCGGATTAAAAAATCCAAGATATTATTTATTATACTACCTGCATATTTAAGTTTGCAGTACTTGGTGTTTCAAAGCAGTAACCCATTTATGTACTGGCCAAGTTTGATGACACTTAACTTGGGTGATCAGACGGGAAGCAATATTTCATTGCGATATGGCTTTAAGCCAAGTAAGCAAGAAGTTTGAAATAATCTCCAGAGGGGAGAACTGCAAAAGAAGAAACCATTAGCAGAGAACTTATGGTTACAATCAAAAAGTTGTAACCCTTTAGTTAAAAAATTTTGAAGTCACCCCCAGAATTATCATAGGATGAACTTCAAAGAGGAGTTTTAAAAAAAATATGAAAAAGAGCTCTGACAGTTATTGAAATAAAAAAGAAATGGAACCAAGTCACGCTTTGAGAAACTTTTGCAATGAATGCCAAAAATTTGTGCAACAGTAATCAAGGCTAAAGAAGGATTTTCTGACGAAAGCAAAATTTAATCATAAAATGCTTTTTCTTTTTGTTGTAATAAAATTTCTAATAAAAAAATGTCTCACTTTTTTTTAATCATGTATAATAATTTTCTCTTAATGTACAAAGTACTACAATGTCTGTTGTTATTTTGTCTCATATTTTGACTGTTATATAGTAATTTATTTTATTTTTTAAAAAAAGAGCATTCATTCCAGGCTCTCACATAAACACTCTTGAAAATGACTATACAAGTGGCTGAAATTGCTTGGGATGATAAAAATTATGGACACTTTTTATATTCCTTAACTGCAACAAAAAAGTAAAATGCTAGGATGCTGGAAAAAACTTAAATTGATTCAATCTTAAAAGATGTTTGAAAGAAAGACTGCTGCTCAAGTATGTGTGTGTGTATATATATATATATATATATATATATATATAGTCATCCTCAGACAGATCTGTTTTGCTGTATCACAGCTCATCAGTATAGTTAGATATTCGATTGCTTTTAATTCAGGATTGAAACCCGACCCAATTGGCGTTAGTCGGTGATTCTACCTCTGAGCTATGGGCGCTCGGTAGAAGGAGGCAGACTTTTAGCATATGATGTGTCATAGGCCAGTAACCAGAGTGCTCTAATTCATTACTGAATGAGTGATATATATATATATATATATATATATATATTGTTGAGTTGTGATAATGTTTAGTGCTTAGATTGTTGTCTTTTTTTCAGTAGTTTTATTGATGAAAGGTAATTTGGTAAGTGAGTTTTTTATCATAAAGTGCTTGATAGCGGGGTGGAGATAGAGTGTTGATAGGTTTCATGCGAAGAATTTGTCACTTTTAACTGAAGGCGCTCATGCTGACTTCGAAGTTTCATGAGAGCACTGTTATGATGTTATCACTCATCAGGCCTGATACGATAGAAAAGATAAAAAAAAAGAACCAGTCCTGATGCATGGCAACATAAAAATGGTGTCCTCACAAAATTTTGAAGTCAGCATGAACCTGTTCAGTTAAAGTGACAAATTCTTTGCATTATATATATATATGTGTGTGTGCGTGTGTTAAATTGTAATGATACTTGGGGCCAAATTGTTGCTTTTTCAGTAGTATACAGGTAGAAAGGAAGTTTAAGCAAGCAGGGTATTGTTTTTGCCAATGTGCTCAATGAAATTCTGTCACTGGTACAGAATGTGGCCTTTGAAATTCTGTCACTGTTATAATAAGTGGCCTACGAAATTCTGTCACTGAGATAATATGTGGCCTACAAAATTCTGTCACTGGGATAGTATGTGGCCTACGTTTTGAATGTGGCCTATGAAATTCCGTCACCAGTATAGTATGTGGCCTACCTTAAAAAGGTTATAAGGAAGTATTATAACTGTCTGGTAATGGTTAGAATTAGGGAAAATAATTAGTTTCATTAAATAGTCAAATACTTATATCTATAAATATACTTTTACTGAGGTAAGGAACATTCAAACTGGGTAGGCTACATACTATAGCAGAATCAAAGAGGTAATCCACATACTATACTGACACTTATAAGTTTTTGTCTTTATTCATTCAGATTATATGTATTTATTCATTCAGATTATATGTATTTATCCCTTTCTTTAACATTCCCTGTACTCAAGTCTTTTCAATCACTGTAACCCCAAGTAAACTAATAGAAGTCCCGCCTTGCTTGAAATGAAATGATTTTTAAAAAAATATTCTGATTTATTCTTGGACTGAGTAAATGCTTAGACTGAAATCTAAATGATCAATTTTTGCTATCCCCAAAGTAAATGCTTACAGATTCAGATATAAATATATATGTTTTCCGATACTTCAACCAAATGTTTATTGACTCAAATATAAACAACCAATATTTACCTTTCTCCAAACCAAGTAAATACTTATAGATTCAAATATGAATTGACAAATATTTATCTATATTTGAACCAAGTAAATGTTTACACAGTAAAATATAAACAGAAAATATTTACTTATTCCCAAACCATATAACTGCTTCTATAGACTCAAATATTAAAAAAGAAAAAAAAAAAATGAAAACAACATTTTGGCATTAAATGATCCAACAAGGCCATAAAATTTATTGATGAACACAGATTTTTTGTGCTGAACTAAAAAGATTCAAATTTGTGTTAAGGGGAAATTTTCTGGAATCTTTTTTAAAAATATATTCAGTCAGCAGTTAAAATTGCAGATGAAAAAAGAGTAGCTACAAAAGAAACACTATATATATATATATATATATGCGTGTGTGTGTAAAAATATACTCAGTTATGATCTGAGATGAAGGACAGGATGGTTAAATAAAATAAAGACAAGAGGAAAATTGTATTTAAATCGCCTACACGTTTCGTCCTGTGATTGACTTTATCAAGGCAAAAAGATGAAATGAGCTTTATTCTAAATTACGTATCTATAAGCAGTGTTGGCAACCACAAAGACGCTCACAAAATGAGATATTAAAATGAAGGAAATTCCCTTCATTTTAATATCTTGTGACTTTACACTACACATGAAGAAATTCTAAAAACTAAAATATTCTGTTAATCTTTTGAAATGATTTGTGAGTGTCTTTGTGGTTGCCAACATTGTTTGTTTATAGATACGTAATTTAGAATAAAGCTCATTTTGTCTTTTTGTCTTGATAAAGTCCATCACAGGACAAAACGTGTAGGCGATTTAAAATACAGTTTTCCTCTTGTCTTTATTTTATTTAACCATATATATATATATATATATATATATATATTTGCTTTGTTTGCTCTACTTGTGTATTGAGCGCTTTTTTGTATTAGGTTACTCGTCTCAGGTTTTTTTTCTTTGGGCTAAGTACTTTGACTGATGTTCAAGCGCTTAGCTCGTTCTTTTTTTATTACCATTTTTACCTTCCACGTATGTACTCAGAGGGTTTTTCGAAACAAGTATAGCGATAAGTTTACATTTATATATATATATAAAATTGGTAAAGCTTATAAATATCTAAATCGATGAAAGAGTCAAAGAAGAAAGCAGAGGAAAAATGCCAAGTAGAAAACCAAAGCCAAAAATATGTCTATTTATTGGAAAGAAAACAAATAGAAAAGTTGCCAGGAAGAAATGAAGAGTAAGAATTCTACAAATTTAAGACTTTCATGAAGAATAATGGTCACCATAAATGTTGGCATTGGCCTTCAGTAATGAATCCTCATTAGCCCACCCCACTTCCTGGTTCCCAAACCAGCCAGCTTTGAATTGTACTTTCATCTTCTCACTGGCTATACACACTCAGAATGTGATTAACAGTTGAAATTGTTTCTTTGCCAGATTTTCCATCTGTCTATAAGTGACAGTTCAATTGCACACCAACACTCAGGTGACAGCAGCTGTCACTTCTAGTGTCTGAAGGTGCAAATTTTGAAAACGAGGTCATGGGGGCAAGGAGGAACAAAGTGAAACTGCCATGTTTTATAAATCCCTTCCCTCAGATGGGCAGACAATCTGATCTGATAATTAATCAGCCCCAGTATAACAGCTCCTCACTTCACATATAAATCTACTGTATTGTAATTATTCCCATGTCCTTTTTAATGCTTTTTTTTAACTGACCAAATATTTGACCATACTATGTGCCATTGTCAGTTAAGATTTTGGTCAGTGGATCCCATTAAAAAAAGATTGATGCTAATTGGTTAGTGACACTGGTAGAGTCTTGTTGATGGAGTGATCACCATATTGCAATTTGAGATGAGCCACAATCAATAAGAGTTAGAAAATGTCTGCTGCTGTAGTGTGTAATTTCCGTCTCTAACCTGCTCCTATTGGTTTTCACTCCTAGCTTTGCTTTTTGCTAGTGTAATTTGCCAGGCCACATTTCTTGACAACTGACTTTGCAACTGTTGTTGATTCTGACGGATTGATACACCTGGCAAAATACAGTGTCCTTTTCACATCCAGAAGCCCATGATATTGATGGATGTTAGCTACACGGCACTTACTCAACTGTCTTACAGTGATACACCCTAGTTGTACATACTAGACTCCTTTCTTAAGCAGCTCCAACTACCTCTAGGACACTCTAGTGAGGTAGTTTGCTTGATTTAGTGCAAATTTGACCAGCTTCACATCAATTGTCAATGCATACTCATTGACAAGTGCACAAAGTGTTTTCGACCACTACCTTAATAACATCTCATTGGCTGTCCTCGTTTTTACATGTGCCTTCCCAGTCACAGTGTGTGATATCCAGTGATGAACACACTTTTTTATGTGTCATGTTCTTTCATGACTGATGTAGGTGATCATGAACTTCCATTTGCCTCTGTCCCATATCACTTAACATTTTTTTCTCTTGGTATCTTTCCCAAACCTCTGCACCACCACCTATTTGTTCAAGCTCATCAAATATGCTTCGTGCTGCTTTCCTGTCTCTTTTTCCCTTTATTCATCCGATGAGTATTAGATTCTCCAAACCCTCCTTTTTCGTTATGTGTCCCAGGAACGGATGTGCGTTGTGGTACAGTGGATATCGGCTCGGAACGAGAAGCCGAGTTCGAATTCCAGTTGAATCCATTGTATTCACTTACACGCAAATACCCTTGGGAAAGGTATTAATCCATCTCTTCCTTCCAGTTATGGGTTAAATAGCAGGACAGATTGGGTTCTATAGCCTTGGTCGGCAACCAGTCTACCACAGAAAGCAATGGCAACCTACTGCAGGATAATCTTCTGCCCAGTCAGTCATGTCTCTTTCGAGACATGATCGCCCAAGCATGTATCACGTATGGCACTTAACTGACTGACTGTCCCAGGAACCTCAGCTGTCTCTTCCTGATACTAAGTACAAGATTTTTGCATTCTCTTCAGCATCTTGGTGTTGCTCACATGCTTGGTCCATGGTATCCTCAGCACCCTTCTGTAGAACCACATTTCTACTGCTTTGTGCCTTTCCTTCATCATTGAAGAAATTGTCTAACATTCACTGCCATAAAGAAGGATAGACAGAGTTTATAATCGAGGGATAGACCATCAACTGCTGTTGGGATGCCATATTGATACCTTTTATCATTGCATCGAGTTTTATTAAATTAATAGGCTTAGCATCTCCAGCCAGATGCAACCAACAAACTATGCATCCGTTCATTCCCAATACGACTCACGGGGGCCAAAGAACTAGCATCCATCCATATCTTCATTTTGGGGCCACTCACACACCAGTCACCACCAACAGGATCCATTTCATGTACTGTGGTTTTTTTTTTTTATCATTTCACCCCAAGCAAGGCATTCCACTGCCACTATTGCGCTTGGGCTACATAGGGGGAGGTAAATAGGAAGAGTGGTTAGATATAGGAAATGTCAGAAGGGGGGCATGATAGATAGTTGGGTGGGTGGGAAGAGTGTTTGAAAGAATGGAAGTTAGTTTGTTAGGAGGTGTCTATTGACCCTACATTTAAACTCCTGGAGATTGTAGCCGTCGGGAAAGCAGTCATGTGGAAGAGAATTCCACAGTCGGGAAGTGCAAGAAAAGAAACTGTTGGAGTAGAAGTTGCGGTTGCATTTTATCGGTTTCACTGTAAAAGGGTGGGATCTAGTTGCTAATCTGGTATCTCGTGCAAATCTGAACCTAGGGGGCACCAGTGATCTAAGTTCATCGGAGCAGAAGCCGTGAAAGTATTTATAGAAGAGATACAGGGAAGCCACATCACAGCGGTGAGAGAGAAAGACTGCAGGCGGTCAGCTAAGTCAGTATCGATCACATTACAGACCCTCCGCTGTACCTTGTCTAGAAGCCCAAGGAGATCTCATTTAGTATATGACAAATGAAGACATTTTCGAGTGTGTTGTCCCATCCTCTGGACATTGCATTTGCTTGTCACTTCATAAAAGTGCTTGATATTCTTAAACAGCAACACATAGAAAAGTGTCCCACAAATTGTCCACACAGAGAAAACACACCAGCGAGTAATGACATTGGGAAGGTCTGGGACTTAACTTCCTTGCTTCCGTCAGCAAGTTCCATTCTCCTCCTAGACATGCACGCCTAATACTATGCTCCTGTCTTTCAGTCTCTATGGGTCTTTGCAACTAAGTCTATAATTGAATAGATGGTCACTCACCCAAGCTGTAGAAATCAAAACTTCATTAACAAATATGTCATCTATGTAAGCTGATGTGTCATCTTTGATTTACGCGTTCTGAGACATGACCAACTCAATGATAGTCCACATAATGAGAGGTGCAACATTTAAGCCAAATCCCAATTGGGTAAGACAATACCTCTTGCCCTTGATCAGCACTTTTTTAGAAGACCACAATTCTTGTTAACATGTATATGTAGATGAGCTTTTCTCAAATCTAAATCTCACTCCCATCTATCATCATCTTCTCAATTTTTGGGCGCACACATCTGTGTCAGCAGTAAAGGCATCTACAAAATTGTTTATTTCCTTGTAATCAAGCAATGGGTGAACCACTGTTCGTTCCACTGATCCACTAAATTAATCAGGTCCTTAAGTGGACTGAGCTTATTTTCTGGATATGGCACCAGCCAGTAATTGTCTAGCCAGAGCTGCAGTTCTTTTTCATATTCATCCCAAACAACATCAGGCACAGTGAAATCTGGTACTGTTTTTGCGTCTTTCAGGTGTTTGACCACTAACCCATTTCCATGAAGCAGTCCAAACCTTTACTGGTGGTCAAATAGCACACTAAAATCAGGTTTCTTGAAGGAAATGGTAGCACACTAGGGTATATCTTTCTCAGGGAAACAGACTTCTCCAAATTTAGTTGTGCACATTACCCCAAGCTCCAAGGTTGCAGCGATCCCCAAAAGAAGACAGAACCCAAGCAATGTTTCACCCACAACCCTGACTTCAATGTTCATGTGCCATGCATGACCAACATCCAATTTGACTGTGCTACACCCATGGCACTTTAGCGATTTCCAATTGGCTGTCAATTCTTTTATCGTTTGACGTTCCTAAAGGCAGCATGCAAATCTGTTCACTAGTGTTTGAGTTCACTAAATGTTACATATATATATATATATATATATATATATATATTAATTTTAGTGCAAAGAGTTTATCACTTTAACTGAGCAGGTTCATGCCGACTTCAAAGTTTTGTGAGAATACCATTATAATGCCTTCACGTTTTGGGGCTGAGTTTACTTTTCTGCCCTGACAAGTGAAGACATCATAACGGTGTTGTCATGAAACTTTGAAGTCGGCATGAACCTGCTCAGTTAAAGTGATAAACTCTTTGCACTAAAACTATCAACGCTCTATCTGTACCCCTTTGCAATAAGAAAACCTGCTTGCCAAAGTACCATTTATCAGAAAAACTATTGAAAAAGCAACAATCTCAGAGCCAAAAACTATCACAACTCAACCCTATATATATATATATATTCTCAAATTCCTTTATTTAAACGGTATTTTAAAAGATATTAGTATATTAAAGACATATAAACAAATACTAAATGAATTGTTTAATTAAATTCCTTATTGGAGAGTGCATGGATTTTTTACTTATTTTCTGATATTTTACTAATGTCTTTATCTTTGTTATTACTGTCATAACATTTCAGTCATTCTTTTGTCTGGCCTTCTTCACTTGTCTATCCATCCAGAAAACTTTCAAGTTATTTCAAACTGAGCTCTTTATAGCTTGCCTTGATATCCCAAGATATGGACAGCACAATGAGAAAAAATCTACCTTTGTAGCTGGATTGACAGATACTAAAAAAAAGCTGAAAAGTTGTGAGAATAATAAGAAAGATGAACACATGGCCCAGTGGATAAAGACGGTTAGTTCCTATGACTTGACCCAAAGAGTTGTGAGTTCAATACCAGGCTACAGCAGTGAACAAGTAACTTAGAGTGTTAGAGGAAGATAACTCACGACTACCAAAAGAGGCTCTACACAAGGGATGAGAATGATATACCCCAGTGATTGTAATAAAGGGTTCAGTTAAAAATTTCTCATATCTGAAGAAGGCCGGAGCATATAACGGCCGAAACGTCATTCAAATGGCAACAAAGATGAGAACAATAGTCCGAATAATGTAAATAGTGTAAAGATGAAGACATTAGTTTGACTGTAAATAATGGTAATTCCTCATCCCAGAAATTTGAAAACATTGTGATAAAAACAAAGATGATGATATTAGTTTGATTGAATAATTCATCCCAGAAAGCCACAGTGTTGTGATAATAACAACAAAGATAAGAATATTAGCCTAACTTTAAATAATCTAAATAATAAGTCCTGATCCCAGAAAGCTGAAATGTTGTGGATAACAACAAAGATGCAGATATTAGTTTTATCATAAATGGAAACTCTTTATCACAGAAATCAAAATGGAAAGTTCATCTCATATGTAAGTTTGATATTCACTGTCTCATTACATTATGTTGTGTTAGGCTAAAAGTTTAGTCAATATCACCTTTAGCATGCTTCTCTGCCTGAATATCTCTTGAACATTCTGCAATGAATTATTCATGAAAAAAGTTGTTTATGGCTAATTACCAGTTGTGCTAGGTACTTGAGTGTACACCTCTAGCGTGTCATACATTAAAAACTTCAATTATAATGTTATGTACCAAATGATAGTATTTTCATTTCTCTTTCAGTTATATCAAGAATACTAACATGGTAACTTCTAATCTGGCATAGAACATGAAAAGGCAGGCTGTGCACACTTACATTTACTACCAATTTCAGTAATGTTGAGATATCCAATGTGGCACTAGCAAATCATTAGATAAGGCTTGAACTGGTATTTGGTGTTTTGTCTATGCTGAAAACCAATATCACAGCACAAAGAAACAAACTGTTAATAATTAACAATGGGTTCAATAAAAGCAAATTGAAAAATTTAAGAGCAAGTAAAGAATTATTAATCTTTCTCTGCAGACAGGTAGTAAAATATTTGACCAGGGTTACCATCCTGTTATATCCATCGTACATTAAAATGCTGAACCAGGGTTACAATCTTGTTATATCCCTCAAGCAATGAGACTCTGAACAAGGATTATGACCCTGCTATATTTCCGAGGTAGCAAGATGGTGGACCAGGCTTACCACCCTGTTATATTCTTCTTTTTCTTCTATGTGTCATGTCCCTTCAGGACGTAGGTGATCATGACCTTCCAAGGTTCCCTATCCTTGGTAGCTCTTAGTACGTTTTCTCCTATTACTCCACCCAAACCCTGCTTTGCCATTCACCTGCTCAGGCCTGTCAAATATGTAATTTGCTGCTTTCCCCTGTCTATCTGTCCCTCTATCTGACCTGTGAGTATCAGATTCTCAAAACCTTTCCTCATCACATGTCCCAGGAACTTCAGCTGTCTTTTCCTAATGCTCAGTATTAATTTCCTTTTCATTTCCATATGCAATAAAATACTGAACCAGGGTTACCACATTACTATATTCCTCATGCATTAAAATGTTAAACTTGATTACTACCTTGTCACATGGCTTGTGTATTAAAATGCTGATCCAGAGTCACAAACCTTTTATATACCTCTCAAATTAAAATGCTGAACTAGCATTATAACCCTTATAATCCTTCAAGTAATAAAACACTGAACTAGGGTTACCACTCAGTTATATTGTTCAGGTCGTAAAATATTGAACCAGGGTTACCACATTGTTATAGCCCTCATGCATTAAAATGCTGAACCAGGTTTACCACCCTGTTATATCTCTGAGGTAGTAAGATGTTGAACTCTGTTATATCACTCATCGAATAAAGCACTGAACCAGGGTTACCACACTGCAATAACCCTCAAGTATTAAAACGTTGAACCTGGTTACCATCCTATCATACTGCTTGTTCATTAAAAACTGAACCAGGGTTATTGAACTAGGGTTAAAACCCAGTTATGACAAAAGAATCATTGTCTGTTTCTTAGTTGAACAAATGTATATTTCTAGATTGAATATCTCTTTCTACAAAATCCATCCTGACTTAACGAGTGCACCTCAAACTCTTCATGCTGAGTATATTTCAACTATTTTTTAAAAGGTCTTTCAGAACAGTTATTGAATGTCAATTTTTCGTTTGATCACAACATAATCCTTTTACGTACAAATAGAGGAGTTAGGTTAATTCTGACAACCAAGTCAACATTTTCTGAAGAAAGAAAAAAAAATGTTATGTCAGTGTATATTTGGAATGTATTTGCTAAATCTTTATGGACACTTAGGTAGAGAGAAATTAGATGACTCGTCCAATATTGGTCCAGACAATCTGCTTTTAAATGTAAGTCAATCAAAAATATTCTTACAATGATCTCATTTTATAGTTCATTGTTTTATTGAATTACAACTTTAGAACTCATCAAAGACAGCTGGATTTTACATGCAGGCTGGCACTTCTTACTCAGATTGAAATATCTGTGCATCTGCCTAAGAGCAGAGCGGATCTCTCCAGACCTCTGGCTAGGATCAGAGTGTAACATCTGTGTACACTGAAAAGCGTTACACAGAAAACAACTGCCTCAAAACCATTCTAACATATCATGCAGATGAAATATGCATGCAACTGTGACAATAAAGATATTGTGCAGGTGATAAACAAATACAAAGATACACCTTGTATTATATATATATATATATATATATATATATATATATAAAATAGCAAATAACAGATAGTTGAAAAACAGCAATAGAAATATAGAAAAAAGGAAAGTCATCTTGGATAAGTTTTCCTTTTGACTATATATATATATGTATATATATATATACACACACACACACACACGTGTATATATATATATATATATGAAATGAATTGTTTGAACATTATTTTTTATCGATACTCGTATTTGAAATTCATTAATCTACGTAACATGTTTACATTTGTTGACATTATGATACATTTCAGAGCAGATATGGTTGTTGCGATGAATCGAAAATTGTGTTATATGATTAAAAAAAGCTCGTTTAGACTGGAGGTCATTTTTGGTCGATCGGTCTAAGACGTTGCCAGATCAAATGGTAGCTTCCTCTATGTAGATAGGGGTCACAGGTTCAAATCCTGCTGAATGACACATATTTTCGTAATAAAAATTTATCATAAATAATCAGGCCAGTAGATATAAATATATAATACTGTTTAATTAAAAAACAGAATATCTACTTAAATATGAGTATCGATAAAAAAAAATAATGTTCAAACAATACATTTCAAATTGTCGGTTGTTTATAACCAAGTTCCGTTAAAATTTGTTAATCTCCGTAACACACACACACACATATATATATATATATATATAATGAGTCTGTTCTATTACATTCATCATTATTTTATTAACACCAGAAAAATATTCATAATGTGTGTGTACTATATATATATATATATATATAGCCATCTGCAGAGAGATCTGTTTCGCTGTATCACAGCTCATCAGTATGGTTAGACTCCGATTGATTTTTACTCAAGATTGAAACCCGACTGAATTGGCGTCAGTCGGCGATTCTACCTCTGAGCTATGGGCACTCGGTAGAAGAAGGCAGACTTTATTTATATATATATATATATATATATATATATATACACACATACACACACACACAAGTTGCAATGGATAAATTGTTGCCATTTTATCTCCTTAATTTCATGGATGCTTTTTAATTGTTTTTGATTTTGTCAAATGCACAATATAGTAGTTTTAGTTGGGCAGTGTCTGTGAGAAAGAAAAAAAAAATCACCATGATGCAATTCACTCTGCCAGAAATTTGGAAACAGCATGGTGTACATTGCTTGTTTTTTTTGGCATTTGTGCTAGAAGTTCAATAAAAACTTTTAGAGTGTTTGGATGTCAATCTGTGGACAGAGCAGAAGATTTGGAAAAATTTGGATGAGTCTAAAGGTGATTATGAAGGTATTTGGAGTGAACAATAGTATTGGCGGCATTGTATTTCCAATCATCTTCCTACAGGGTCTCAGACTCAACACCTACATTAAGTGCCTCGAAGAGGTAGTGCTGCCTTGGGCCAAGAGGGTGGCTGCCAGAAGAACCAATGTCTAGCAACAGAACTCTGTACCATGCCACACATTTTATGTTTTAGATCAAATTTATGCAAATCATAATTCCAAACCAGTATTTCATAAGCCTTATTCACTTTTAGGGAATGTTACTAAGCTATTTCCTTCAATTTTGGTTTCAATTCTTACAGCTGTTTTTTTTTTATTTTTTCATTTTTTTTACAAGGATTATGATCAATGGGAAACAATTTAAATCAAGACCAAAGAAAGTGGATTCTAAAGCAGATTGGAAGTGTGAAACTGCTGAGCAGATGTGGAAATCTTGGCAAGGAGTCTTTAACACTCCTTCACCAGGCAATTTATCGCATAAGAAATAAATTTGAAAGCACAAGTTTGGTTGCCAATTAACCAAAATCCGGTCATCCTAACATTGATTGTTTGTCTTAACAGCATATCAAAACCCCTGTGGGTGGTTTAATACTGAAACTGGATTTTTTTATTCAGGATTTTATCAAAATGTTTAAAGTGGTTGTGAGGTTTTTTTTAAAACTGTTTTCAAAATATCACAAGTTGAGGACAATTCCAAAAAGTAAGTTGATGGTTCAAAGTCCAAGCTTTATTTTCTATAGAAGTTGGAAGAATTTTATTTTCTTCAGATATTCTATTATTTGGGCAAGAGGCACATTTTGAAAAGCATGATAAAATTTTGTTTGGTAATAGTTGCTACATATTTTTTTGTGCTTCTTGCATTCTATCAAAAAAATGCTTGATGGTGAGAAATTGGTTGAAGTGGGTACACTGAGGTGTAAATTCTGCCTTGAGCATATGTGTATCAGGTGGGTGCATCCAATTCTTAATCTGTTGAGTACTGTGTCTTGACTGAAGTCAGCCAATGGCTCTGTATTCTCTTTTTATATTGTCAGCTAAAGTACATATAGTTTATTGTTTGGAAACAATTTAAATCAAGACCAAAGAAAGTGGATTCTGAAGCAGATTGGAAGTGTGAAAATACCAAGCAGATGCGCACATCATGACAAGGAGTTTTTAACACTCTCCTACCTTCACACTAGGCAATTTACCTACATAAGAAATAAATTTGGAAGCACAGGTTCAGTGCCTAATTTACTAAAATCTGGTCATTCTAACATTGATTGTTTATTTGTTTTACCAGCATTTCAAAAACCCTGTGGGTCATTTATTACTGAAATTAATTTTTTTTTTTTCATTGTATCAAAACATAGGTTTATCTTTTTAAATTGTTTTCAAAATATCACAAGTTGTATAGTTCAGGACGATTTCAAAAAGTAAGTCATCTGATTTCAAGTCCAAGTTTTATTTTCTTCATATATTCTATTATTTGGGCAAGAGGTATATTTTGAAGAGCATGATAAAATTATATGTCTGGTAATAGTTGCTACATATTTTTTTTGTGCTTCTTGCATTCTATCAAGAAATGCTTGATGGTGAGAAATTGGTTGCAGTGGGTACACCGAGGTGTAGATTCCGCCTTGAGCATGTGTGTGTCAGGTAAGTGCATCCAATTCTTAATCTGTTGAGCACTGTGTCTTGTCTACAGTCAGCCAATGCCTCCATATTCTCTTTTTATATTGTCAACTGAAGTACATATAGTTTGGAAACATGTCCCAAATTGCTTGCCATTCTCTCTTGATGTTTGGTGTAATCTGTATATGGGAGTTTGATGTTAAGTTATTTTCATTGCCTCTTTTACCAGAGTGTCGGCTTCATGATTTCCCTTGATGCCTATATGGCTAGGAATCCAAACCAATCTTATTGTTTTGTGCTTTGTTAACCGATGATATGTTTCTAGGATTTTCTTGAATGTAGGGATGCTTTGTGTTTTCTTCTTTAATTGATGTTAAACTAGATAGGAGTATAATATTCTGTTAAACTAGATAGGAGTATAATATTCTGTTAAACTAGATAGGAGTATAATATTCTGTTAAACTAGATAGGAGTATAATATTCTGTTAAACTAGATAGGAGTATAATATTCTGTTAAACTAGATAGGAGTATAATATTCTGTTAAACTAGATAGGAGTATAATATTCTGTTAAACTAGATAGGAGTATAATATTCTGTTAAACTAGATAGGAGTATAATATTCTGTTAAACTAGATAGGAGTATAATATTCTGTTAAACTAGATAGGAGTATAATATTCTGTTAAACTAGATAGGAGTATAATATTCTGTTAAACTAGATAGGAGTATAATATTCTGTTAAACTAGATAGGAGTATAATATTCTGTTAAACTAGATAGGAGTATAATATTCTGTTAAACTAGATAGGAGTATAATATTCTGTTATAAACCTCCTATCTTCTGAATTTTCTATCATTTTAAGTACCATTTTAAAGGCTTGTAGTTCAACTGTATGGATGGATGTATTATTTGGTAGCCTGATTTGTTTATGAATTTGTCTCTCTCTGGCTGCTGCGTCTATTCTATCTCGTATTTTTGATCCACCTGTGTACAATGGTTTATTGTCATGCTATTTGCCTCTTAATTGTTCAAACACACTTTTGTTTCTTTTTTTGTGTGTCAATGTTAGGTCTGTGTGAGGTTTGAAGATTGCTACCTTATTTATTGTGACTGATGTTACATTATCAGTACCTTTGTTTATTTGTTTTAGCGCTTCATTAATTCAAAGTCCAAATGAAGGAATGCCTGTTGGTTTATTTCTATAAAACAGGACATATTGAGGTTCACATGGTTTTTTTGTTATGCTATTTGGGATGGATTGTAATTTTAGTGTATATTGGAGGGATAATTTTTCCTATCTCAGTGATATTAGTGGTTCATTGACTTCTATATAGAGACTTTGCATGGGGAAGATCTGGAAGGCTCTGATACTTGATCTCAGTTCTTGATTTTGTATGGTTTATAGTTTTTTTTTTAAAGATAAGTTTTGTAGATGGCACTGTAAATGATGCATCTATTGTCTAATTTTTGATCTGATGTGTGACCAATATATTTTGAGAATTACGTATTGGTTGGCACCCCAATTCAGTTTAGCATTTTCTTGTAATGTAATCAACGATGTGCATTGTGGTGCAGTGGGTATCGACTCGGAATGACAAATTGGAGTACCGAGTTCCAATTCCAGTTGAATTCCTTGCATTCACTTATGCACAAATATCCTTGGGAAAGGTATTAACCCGTCTCTTCCCTCTATTTATAGGTTAAATAATAAGACAGATTGGGTTCTATAGCCTTGGTTGGCAACCAGTCTACTGCAGAAAGCAATGGCAACCTACTGCGGGATAATCTTCTGCCCAGTCAGTCATGTCTCTTTCGAGACATGATCGCCCAAGTGTATATCACGTATGGCACTTAACTGACTAAATTGATATGAACCTTAAAGTTAAGTTTGCTATCTAGTATGATTCATAGACATTTCATTTGTTACACTATAGAAATTAATTTAATTTCCATTCTGGATCAAGGTGATAGGCACATATTTTGCAGAAATGCATAAAAACAATTTTTGTTTTGGAGAAACAGAATCCATTTTCATTTGTCCATTTTAATATCTTGTTTAAACATGTTTGTGCATATCTTTCAAGGGAAGACATGTTAGGTGATAAGTATGATAATAATGAGATATCATATCCATATAAGAATGTTTCAATTCCTGTATTAATGGTTTTAATAATATTTATTTTAAGATTTGATATACCCCGAAAAGGAATACAGTATAAGAAGATCAGTTGAAGAATGGAACTTCACACCAGGAATAAGCAATACAGATTTATTGTACTAAGGTACAATTAACAATAATACACATATAGGCAAGCCACGGGTTGGAGCGGAATTGACTATCGAATAGTGAATGCCTTTGCCTAAGACCTTTTTCTGTTGAAGAATGGAACTCCATACGAGGAATAAGAAATACAGATTTATTGTACTAAGGTACAATTAACAATAATACACATATAGGCAAGCCACGGGTTGGAGCGGAATCGACTATCGAATAGTGAATGCCTTTGCCTAAGACCTTTTTCTGTTGAAGAATGGAACTCCATACGAGGAATAAGAAATACAGATTAATTGTACTAAGGTACAATTAACAATAATACACATATAGGCAAGCCACGGGTTGGAGCGGAATTGACTATCGAATAGTGAATGCCTTCGCCTAAGACCTTTTTCAGTTGAAGAATGGAACTCCACACCAGGAATAAGCAATACAGATTTATTGTACTAAGGTACAATTAACAATAATACACATATAGGCAAGCCACGGGTTGGAGCAGAATCAACTCTCGAATAGTGAATGCCTTCGCCTAAGCCCTTTTTCTCGTCGTACCGTTCGTTACCATCTTTTATAACATAGAGCATTCTATTCTCGGGGATGGCAGAATGTCCCACTATAACAAGATTAAATAATGTAACTGATCAAATGCTTTCTTGATGTACTCCTGCTTGTGTGTGTGTTTGTGATGATGTATTTTCATTTTGTACTTTGAATGTTCGATTTGATAGGAAGTTTTGAATGAATAAAGCCACTCTTCCTTTCATTCCAAACTTTTGTATATCTTTTATGATATCATACTTCTATATAGTATCATAGGCTTTTTCAAGATCAAAGAATATTCCTACAACATGATGGCCTTGAACTAAGCCATTACAAAGAAAGGATTCTAGCCATACAAGTTGATCACTGATTCCTTGGTTTTTCTGGAATCCACTTTGTCAGCTAGATAAGAGATTGTTTCTCTCCCGGTATGACATTAGTGAAGCATTTACCATTCTCTTCATTGTCTTGCAAATGCAACTTACTAGTGCAAATGGTTGATCGTTTGTTAGGTTGGATTGGTTTTTGTGAGATTCAGAAATTGGAATGATGACAGATTCAAGCCACAATTTTGGAAATTTGTTTGAACACCAAATATCATTGAAGATCTGGAGAAGTATTAAAAGAAACTTTTCAGGCAAGTAGTTTAAAAATTGGTAATGAATTTCATGTGAACCAGTTGCAGAATTGCAGACCAGTTCCATCACACACACACACACACACACACACACACACACATATATATATATATATATATATATATATATATAGAGAGAGAGAGAGAGAGAGAGAGAGAGAATACAAATCAAAAACCTTTATCAAAATACCAAGAATTACCAGATTTTAATGTATTTCAAGAAAGTCCTCAAAAGAGAACTAGAATGGCAATGTTCAATAAGCTAATAAAAGTTCAACTGATTTTAAAGTTCCCCTGACACACCACTCCTTTTGGTCAGAGGGTCAGATTAAAAGGATTGAATTAAACTTTCATACATACATACATATATATCTTGGTCTCTGAAGACACTTTAATAAAAGTGAAACATGTTAGATTGAGATATGTTTACTACCTGTTCTTTTATTTTATATATATATATATATATATATATATATATATCCGAGTGGGTACAGAACGAAGAAAGAATTTTTTCCATCCAAAACATTAATTTAAAACAGTGCTCGATATATGATGTATAGAGCTGTGAATATTTATTATAAATTATGTTTTAGAACATGTACATTATTTTTTTTTAATACATGTCCTCGACAATCATACGTTTGTTTCAACGTTGGGTGCCCAACGTTTCTTCCGGAGGTAAAAGCAAAACTGAATTCGTCTGCTCCCTATATTTGGCTCATTGTTGTTGTGGGAGGTCCCTCCACACTTCAATCTCTGTAAAATTCTAACCAAAAGATATACCCAGCCAATAAAAACGTACACTCCAACAGATAATACCATTAATCAACAATCTAGCACTTACACACCAGGCTCTTCAAAACTCTAACAGACATCACAAGACACATTCCCTTCATTATCAATAACTCCAACCAACCTCCCACAACAACAATGAACCAAATATAGGGAGCAGACGAATTCAGTTTTTGCTTTTACCTCCTGAAGAAACATTGGGCACCCAACGTTGAAACAAACATATGATTGTCGAGGACATATATTAAAAAATAATGTACATGTTCTAAAACATAATTTATATATATATATATATATATATATATATATATATATATATAGATAAGGACCTTGAATAAGTTCTTGTTGTTTATTCAACAAAAATTAGTAAGAAACATGTCACTGAAGATATTGTCCATTGCTACTTTTTTTTATCTTTCTGGCAGCATCTGAATTCCACTTTAAAAAAAACCACACGTCTTTTGATGCTAACCCCGAATTGACTCTTTTTTGGCATCTTAATAAGAATGAAAGTGCTGTTCAGTCAGACCATGTGACATTGATTGAAACAATAATCGGACAGGGCAATGTCTGGTGAATACAGCATGTGGGGTAGGACTTCTCATTTCAGCAGTTCTAAGTAGGTTTACCCCCCCCCCCCCCATTTTCAAACATGTGGCCTAACATTGTCATATTGTAAAATGACTGTTGTATCTCTGCTCATATTGGGGCCGTTTTTGTTCAATGCTCAGCTCAAATGCATTAACTGTAATCAATAACAATGTCCTGTGATGGTTTTGATTAATTTAAGCATTTCATAATAAACTTCTCCCAGTTGATCCCACCAAATGCACAGAAGAATCTTCAAACCATGAATATTAAGTTTTGCTGCCAATGTTGATGCATGCCTGGGCTTACCCCACAATCTTCTACTCTTAGGGTTGTTGTAGTGTACCCACTTTTCATTACCAGTCATGATATAATGCGAAAAACCTTTCCCTTTCAGGTGTTGAAGCAGCTGTTCACACCTTACAAGACGTTGTTTGATGTCTCTCGGTTTCAACTTGTATGGCACCCAATGTCCTTGCTTTTGAAACATTCTTAATGGATTCAAAAATTTTGAAACTGCTGTGTGATAAACTCTCAATAATTCTGCAAGTTCAGCTTAAGCCTGCCATGAGTCTTCATGATGTAATGCCTCCAATTTTTTTGTCTTGTGCAGTAAAATCCTCTACAAATACACTTAGTTTAACATGTTTAATACTATAAGAAACAAAGTTGCTACACTTCAGTGAAATGACATACACTGAATTTTAAGCTTGCTTATAGTACTTTTTTACAAATGTGTTACAATCTGAAACTACATGCATGCAATTCTGGGAACACCATAATTTGAAAAACAGAGAGAACTTATTAAAGGTCCTTATATATTATGCATGTGTGTGTGTTGAGTTATGATAATCTTTTGCGCCAGGATTGTTGTTTTTTTTTCAGTAGTTTTATTGATAAAAAATATTTTGACAAGCAAGTTTTTATCATAAAGTGCTCAATGTTGAGGTGGAGATAGTGTTAATAGTTATATTGCAAAGAATTTGTCACTTTAACTGAGCCGGTTCATGCTGACACCATTATGATGTTGTCACTCATCAGGACTGGGATTTTTGTTTTTTCGTCAGCCCTGATGAGTGATGACATAACGGTGTCCTCATAAAACTTCAAAGTCAACATGAACCTGCTCAGTGAAACTGAAAACTTCTTTGCACTAAAACTATATATATATATATAAATTTCTTTTTTCTCTTGGTCTCTGAAGAAGCTTTAATAGAAGTGAAACATGTTGGATTGAGATGTTTACTATTTGTTCTTTTTTCTATCATCTTGCTGGATTTCAATGTTAATGTTCGTTGTAGTTGCGTTATGAACATCAATATATACATATCACAAAATAACAATATGACATTAAATAAACACATTTCTAACCTACAAAATAATAGTAACCCAGTGCATTACCAAAACTATAATTTACAGAGCTAGCATCTACTCTGCTGGTGATGTTAAATTTTATTTTGGCTCAACTGAAAACCAATGGAAATACCATTACTACAATCATCAAATGACTTTAAACAATAGCAAATACAGTAAAAGCACTGCCCTCTCAATTGATGATCACATGCAAACATAAAAATAAATATCTACTCAAATATACTGACCCAGATTAACATAGATTCTTTGATATAGATCTTTTTTTACAATAATTTTATCATTGATTTCTTTTGTTTTCTTCTAAAATAAAAACAAGTTATCCCTCTTGCACCATATGTACAAAATGTATAACCTCTGCTCTAAAAACATTCTACCTATTAAATTTAAATTTAAATTTAAGATTTTATTTTATTTTCCAATTTCATGTTTAAGTTTTACTTCAAATCAAATTATAAAAATTAAAAAATAGCAGCACAGTACTATAATTCATAACTACCATCAACAACATGAAAACCATAAATTCAAATCCCGGAATGGTGAGGCCATAATATGCACTTGAAGATTGCATAGCGCATGAAACTCCAAGTCATGCTATAGGCATAGAATAATATGTATATTTATTAATATATACTTAATAGCTCTGTTATATTACATTGAGCACCTTTTTTTTATTAACACTAGAAAAATATTTATACATGTGTGTGTGCGTGTGTGTGTGTGCGTGTACTTGAGAGTATATAATTTGTAAACAAGTTATGTTATGCAACCCAGATTTCTACCATCTGCTGGTGTCTTCAGGCGATTTACAATAACTGATTTTGCTGTTTTTCATAAAAAATCCCCATTCCATGTGTGATCTTATAAAATGGTAAAATCAGTTATTGTAAATCACCTGAAAACATCAGCAGTTGGTAGAAACTTGTGTTGCATTATATAACACATTTCCAAATTAAAAATATTCAAAAGCTCTACAATATAATTGTATTGAACACTTAATACAACTGTGTACTGGTCTAATATAATTATGACCAAAAAGTAATATATATATATATATATATATATATATACACACACACACACACAAACTGTCAATATATAAATACCAACTGTATAGTGACTGCCAGTTTCATGCAACAAGTGATCCTCAGACCATATGTCACTACTCCTTTTTCACACTTTATATGTAGGTCGCTGAAGGATTTAGAGAAGTTTGGAAGAAGGAAACCTTCCCAATTCTTCAGTTTAGGGCTGATGCTTTAGATTATTTACAGACATGGTCTTTATTTTCCTTATTTTATTTATCATTTTAAATTTATTATTTCACAACTTATCATGTGTGACTGTTAGCCATTTCTTCTCCTTTGCTAAGGTCAACACTATCTCAATCGCACCATATACTGACAAAGACATACTTAATCAACATATCTACATTTCCAAATATTCTTACCTATAATTAAATGTATGTTTTAGCAAATGCTGTCAGTATTCCATCATAATGAAGACTTCATTTTTAAAGATCATGACCTGTGACCTCTCGCCAAAGTAACTACTATTGTGTGGGATTGGTCAGCAGTTACCTTGTTGACCAATCTCATTGAATGTTTTTTCTTTACAGATGCTTATTTATTGTAGCCTTGTGCCAAATTAAAGTACAATTTGCAAAAAAAACAAAACAAAAAAAAACATACTTTTACTCACCATTTTAAAATCACATCAATATGGCAGGTGATAGTAAATTCAAGGCATGAAACCAACTTACCTGCAAAAAGAAAAATACAATTATCCTTATTAATCAGTTGTCTCATTTGCAATCAAGACATTTTAGCCAGTTGGCTTTTCACTAAACAATTTACACAGGCATATTCATCTTCAACCACTATATTTCAGTCAGCAATCTTCTGATGGCAATTCAGACTACAATTCTCACTGCCTTGTTTCAATCACTATATATATATATATATATATAGAGAGAGAGAGAGAGAGAGAGGACTAATATGGTTAAGTTTATCAGTTAATGTTTTGTGAAGGCACAATTGTGATGTCCCACTTCTCAGCTCTTTTTTCTTCAAAATCAATTAACTATCTGTAGAACCACTCATATACAACAAAGATATTAAATTACACCAAGCTCTATATAAATAATAAAAAAATTGGAAAACAACAGATGATAAAAAAAACCCTGAGGAGTGAGGACATCACAATGACACCTTCATGAAACTTTGAAGTTGGCATACCTCTACTCAGTTCAGTGACAAAGTTCTTCAGATTAATTCTATTAAAGTTCTATCTCTATCTTGATATCAAGCACTTTATGACAAAAAAAATGTGCTAACCAAAATATCTTGTTCTCAAAAAACAACTGAAAAAAGAGCCATCCTGGCCCAAAGCATCATTGCAGCACTTTCTCTCTCTCGCTATATATATATATTAGCAGTATAGCCTGGCATTGATCGGGTGTAATGAAAGTTTTAAAACTAATCCATGGTCCTGGAGCTCAGACTAAAGAATTTTTCTGTGAAGTTTGTTGAGAATCGAATAAAAATTGTGGATTTGTATAAAGGACATACAGACAGAAAAACAGACACACACACACAAACATCTTGCCTTTTATTTTTATTTTTATATATATATATATATATATATATATATATATATTATCGATTTTCTGCACTATTGTATGAACTGCAACCTTGAAACTTCTGAATATCGTTTCTTATGTCTTTGTCTGTGAGTCTATTAAATTTGATTAAAATTGGACCACTCCTTCTATAACTCGATTTTTTCGATTATCGATTTTTGATATTTATCAGGTGTGGGGGTACCTCGACACAAAACCTAGCTAAGAACACTTGCAGACGCTTATAGTAAAACTGTGCAAATTTTCAAGAAAATTGGTTCAGCTGTTTCGGAGTCTATAGGTAACGGACGGACACACACACACAAAGTTCTATTTATAAATAAGTTTAGATATATAAAACAAAAAAATGTGATTTAATGACCACATGCTGCCAGAGAAAAAAAATGCTTTTTTAAATTCTTAAACTCCAACTGATATAGATTCCTCTATACCTCTTTCTTTCTTCTTCACTCCTTTTCTTTCCCCTGCAATTATTACTATTAATAAATATGAATTCATTTTTTCTTCCTGCATTCGAATAGTTCTTAATTTTTAATCTTAAATTTCATATTTAAATCTTTTTATCTGCATCTTAGAATATTTAAATTTGTAAGTTTTATGAGTAACCCCCCTTGATTTATACTCCCTGCATTTTCATATTTCTTTAATATTTCTTATTTTTTGATTTAAATTTTAATTCTAATTTTAAATTATTTTATCTACATGTAATCTTTGAATATCTAAATTTTTACTCTTGTTATTAAAAAAGCAGTAACTTAGCTTTATAAGATTTAATTCCCGTGAACATCAAGTGAAATTAAATTCAAATCTATTAAACTGTCAGTTTGAAATTTTCACCTGATGATTTAATAACATAATGCATGAAACTCAGTTGTGCCAAAAGTGTAGGACTATATATATATATATATATATATACATATACACACAAAAATTTTGTTAAAACTTGTGACAAGATAATGCAGTTTAGTTTTTTTTATTTAATTTTTCTTGGGTTTTTATAATTTTCTTCTTTTGTGAATATAAATTATTTAGAAATTGTCCAAAAGTTCTCTATATCCAAGCACTTTTGGCTATACTTTTAGCCATTATCAAGGATGATTTTATTTTTACTTTTAACTGAATGTATAAATTTTTTATACATGTATATAGAATTATAGAAATATTTTATTTTCCAAACATAGTCAGCACATTGTGGTTGTGTTTACAATCCTTGAAGAATGCACAGACAGCTCCACTCATGAAACTCTAGAATCAGGTTTTTTATTTTTTTTTAATCATATCACCCCAAGCAAGGCAAAAATGCCACTGATGCGCAGGGGGCTATGTAAGAGTGAAAAGATTGGAAAAGAGAAAAACCGGAAACCACATCCTAAACAGGAAACAAGGGATGAGCCTCTTCACCTGTTCAATAGACGTGGGTGGAGTGTGAACCGGGCAATAGTTTAGTCTATCTACTCCAATTGAAAAAAAAATAAAATAAAAAAAAAAGTGAAAAAATTGGAAAAGAGAAAAACCAGAAACCACATCCTTAACAGGAAATAAGGGATGAGCCTCTTCACCTGTTGAAAGTATTCCATGTATATGTTAGCCAGTGATGGTGATAATAGCGAGCCCATGGCTAAGCCTTCATCCTGTTGATATATGTCTGATCTCATTCCGACATATGTTGTTTGTGTGCACAAAGTTAACATTTCCATCAGGTTATCTAGTGGAATACTGGTATGTTCTCCCAAGGATGGGTCTGATGCCAGTCTGTACCTGATTATCGGTAGCGCCTCTACCGTGGGTAAGTGATAAACTTTATTTACTTATATTAATTCTATTAATGATCTATCTTTGACATCAAACACTTTATTACAAAGGCTGCTTGCCTTAAATTCTTTTCCCTCTCAATATCTCATTAACCATCAGCAATATTGGCTTCATATTATTCAATTATCAGGCCCATTTAATTCTGGTATTTTTACAAAATAAAAAAAATACTATCTTACATCAACATGGAATCAGCCCAATTCAACTACTTCTTAAAACATATGCTCAAATCAAACCTACATTTTTTTTTAATAATCATATAGTACCAAGCAAGGCATTTTACTGCCAATGTTTTGCATAGGAGGAAAGTTATGAGAAAGAGTGACAGGTTATAGGAGGTGTCAGGAAGTGGGTAAGAGAAAGATGAGAATACTGATGAGAGTGGAATGGACGGAGAAAGGAGCATGAGAGAGAGAGGATGCAGGTTAGTGAGATAGGAGATGACGACTTTACATTTAAATTCTTGGAGATTATAGCTGTCAGGAAAGCAAGTAAATGAAAGGGAATTCCACAGTCAGGAAGTGCGAGAAAAGAAGCTGATGGAGTAGAATTTGCGTTTACAATTTATTGGTTTCACAGTAAAAGGGTGGGACCTAGTTGCTAATCTTGTGGCTCAAGTAAATTTATATATGGGGGCATCAGTGAGCTAAGTTCATCGGAGCAAAAGCCGTGAAAGTATTTGTAGAAGAGACACAGGGAAGCCACATTGCGCCGGTGAGAAAGTGACTGTATCCGAGCTGCCAAGTTGTGATCGATCACATTACAGATTTTCCATTGGATTTTGTCAAGGACACCTAGGTGGATAGCAGGAGCACATGAATATGAAACATGAATACAGAACAAATACAACACTTTATAAAACGTCTAAGATGGAAGGTACACTATTTCCGACAAAGACAATTATGGCAAACACAACAACAACAATGATAACAATACTAACAAATTTGAATTTACATTAATGAAAGGCCAGCCACAACAAAACAATCTTATTGCTTTTAAAATTAAATTAATATAATCAATAATTTGGAAATAAGAAAAATTGACAGTAACTTACAAAAGAAAAATGTTGGAAAAAAAAACTAAAAATGAGAACTCAAAAAACTATGAAAGCAGATAAATCCAGGATAATCTATAAAATGAGAACCAACAATTACAATAAACTATTTGACAAATAAGTTACTAAATTTTACAAAACCACTAATAGTGAAACAGAAAGTGATATCAACAAAGTAGAAAAAAAATCTACTGAACAGCAGACAAAAACAGAAAAGTAGCACTATTTATTAAATTAAAAGACCATAAGGACAACTTCATAAACAAACCAACATGCAGATTACTAAACCCATCAAAAAGCAACACGGGAAAAATAAGCAAACAAATACAAGAAAAAAACAGGCTGAAAACTAAAAAATATATTAAATATAAACAAATGGTAAAATACAAAAGCAACAATTGATTTTATAAGATTAGTAATAAAAAAATCTGCTTCTTTATAGAATTAGACATAAAAGACTTCTATCGATCTATTAATGAGAATACAATAAACAATGCCTTAAACTTCGCAAAACAACATATAAAGAAGACATAAATACAATTAAACACTGTCAAAAATCATTATATTACAATAGAAAATGTGGATAAAAAAGCACCATAATACTAACAATTTTGATGTAACAATGAGTAGCTATGATAATGCAGGAGTATAGGTACATACATAATCAACAAACATTATTAACAAAAAGATACTGGTTTATACAGGGATGATGGTCTACTAATTCTAAGAAAATGCGATGGTAGAACTACAGAAAAACTATAAAAAGAAATAATAAAAAAAAATTCAAAACCCTAGTATTTACAATAGATATAAAATCCAATATAAAAATAAGAAATTTCTTAGATATAACATTCAAATGAAACAATGAAACCTACAAACTATACAGAAAACCAAACAACCACCCAATACACATTAACAAAAAAATCTAACCACCATTTAACATTTTCAACCAAATATCCATATCTATATAAAAAAAAAAAGAATTTCAACAAATTTTGTAGCCTAAAAGATATTCAATGAAAACAATAAAAAATAAAACAAAAACATGAATCAGCCTTAAGAAACAGCAGATATACAAACAAACTGGAATACAGAAACAAAAACAGAATAAGAAATATAATTTGGATCAAAACTTTCTCCAACAATACAATATAAAGAAAAATAAAGAAAATATTCTTCAAAATAATTGACAAACACTTCCTTAAAAACAGCAAATTATCAAAACCTAGCAGTATAGCCCATCGTGCATGGGTGTAATGAAAGCTTTAAAACTAATCCATGGTCCTGGAGCTCAGACTTAGCCTAAAGAATATTTGTGTGAAGTTTGGTGAGAATCAGATAAAAATTGTAGATTTGTATAAAGGACATACAGACAGATAAACAGACACACACACACAAACATCTTGCTTTATATATATATATATAATCGTTTTTCTGCACTATTGTAAAAACTTCAACCTTGAAACTTCTGAATATTGTTTCTTATGTCTTTGTCTATGTGTGTATCAAATTTGATTAAAATTGGACCACTCCTTCTATAACCCGATTTTTTTGATTATCGATTTTCGATATTTATCAGGGGGTACCACAATACAAAACCTAGCTAAGAACACTTGCAGACGCTTATAGTACAACTTTGTAAATGTTCAAGAAAATCGATTCAGCCATTTCAGGGTCTATAGGTAACGGACACACACACAGACAAAGTTCCATTTATAAATAAGTTTAGATTATCAACAAAAATACAATCAAAATTAGTTATAGCACCATGGATAACATGGAGAAAATAATAACTAAGCACAATAAAAAAAATACTCAACAAAACAAATAATGGTTAAAATAACATCCAGCAAAGTAATACTTTTAAATGTAGCTGGCAAAACAAAGAAAATAGCCCACTAAACAGTAAATGCTTAACCAGTAACATAATATACAAAGCTATAATAACTAATAACATTAACACATGAGAAAAAAAAACTTAAAAAAAACTTTTAAAGAAAAAAATACACAAACAATACAACACTATGAAACCAATAAAAAAAAACAATTATCCATGACAAAATCAAATGGGGAATCATCAAAAGAACAGCTCCAACAAGTAAAAACTGTAAATTATGCTTAAAAGAAAAAATAGCAACAATTAGTTTTAAAAACCAAAATAAACTCTTAAACAAAAAAACTGAAATAATGGGTAAATGTAGGCATATAAATAAATACTTTGCCATCTAAAAACTAATTAAAAATAAACAAATAAAATAAATTTAATATACATTTAAAGAAATTCATTATTAATAAATAAGTCAATATTAAACATACACACCTATACGCATGTGTGTACAAGTGCATAAATATGCATACACACACCAACAAAAGACTAAATCTAACCCTCGCCATAATTAATAACACATTATATGACACCAAGGCAAAAAGAAACTTCTAACAATTGAATAAAAATGAAACATTAGATAAATGATACATAAGCAAATAATTACTTTAACACATAGACACTAACAATTACATATATGTGCATATTTGAGTGAGTTTTGTTTAATGGCATATCAACCTCTGTGGGTTATTTAATGCCAAAAAGATGGGGTTTTAATGTATTTTTTTAATGTTTGGTTATAGCAAGACGGTTGATTTATATCAGATTTTGATGAAAAAAAATTTTTTATTTTATTTTAGAAAACCTAAGATATCTTGTTTTGTATTCAAAAATGTATTGCTGGTAATAATTTTTTTCCTTAAAAAATATATAATGGCAATAATATTTTTTTTCTTCAAAAATGTGTTGTTTGTAATATTTTTCCTTAAAAAATGTCTATTTTTATACTTTCATAGTGTTTTGACTCCAGTTTGGGGGTTAACTATTTGCCCATAGCTGGCACCCTAACAGGTGCTACCACTCTGGGTCAAGGTGGACCTGGGAAAAACAGCAATTAAGAGTTTGTTCTTTTGTTAATGCTGCACAATAACATGTGCATCAAATGAACTGTTCTGGTGTCCAGTTTTTATGCTCTCTTCCACATTCTAGTCTCTTATTGGCTGGCCGAAGCAAAGGCTTCCTGGCTGCCTTGTTAAATTTGCAAAGTAATTATAACAAAAGAACTATTCTATTTTCATTTAGAATTATCCACTTGGCAATAAATAGCAAAAATAGTATGAAATACATCATTTCAAAAAACAAAAAAAAACAAAAAACAGGGGTGGCCTAATAATTATGGTCGGTAGTGTATATAACATGTGAATTATAAAATATACATGAGGGTACACATATGCATATTATTATTATTAATTGGCAATCAGTCTATTGCAGAAAGTAATAGCAACATACTGCAGGACAATTTTTCTGCTGTCAGTCATGTCTTGTTCAAGACATGATTGCCCAAGCATGTATCACGTATGGCACTTAACTGACTGAATCATAATAATGATAGCTAATATTTTTGATCACCACTGCTCTACCATATTAAAAGATATGAAACAATGAAACCTACAAACTATCATAGTTTATAGTTTGTAGGTTTCATTGTTCCATATCTTTTAATGAAGCATTATTGAGAGCTGATTTTTTTTTCTAAATAAATTCACACAAGAATTAATAAAAATCTGAAATAAGATTTTTGTCAATATTTGAAAAATATTAGCAGAAACCTTATTTCAAGTAAAACTTCAAAATGTTTATTTAAAAAAGAAAACAACTTAAAAAAATGTAGTAAAAATGTTGAATTTCAAAGTTGCTCTTTTTCTTTTGTTGACCATTTATATGTAAAAATCAAGATTTTTTTTTTTTTATAAAATTAGTTAATAAAAAAATCAGACAGCTTTAAAATGAAGATAGAGGTGATCTATCACATCTGACAAGTCTCCAATGCTTTCACAAACAATCTATTTTGGAAACAAATCACCAGAAAAAAAAAAAATCAACAAAAGAAAATCTTACATCACCACCAATTTTCTACTATTCCATGCAAAGTTACAATTCTAAAAGAAACTTTGGTGTTTAAATATTTTAAACAAAAACAGAACAAATAAATACACACAAAAGTGAACTTTATTTTGGTTTACATAAATGCATACTTCAATTAAACTTATACTTTTTGAACAATTTCTAGACACAGACCAATCACATTTATCCACGATTTTACTTTAAATAAATTTCAGAAAACTTCTTGAGTTCCAATTTCATTAAAATCTTTTGTCCATTGCCATAATTATCGAATGGAATGTGCAAGATTTTTATCTTCAAGAACAGACAGTTAATTCTAATGGAAATATTTAAATTTAACTTGATCAAATCCCCAAATCTTATTAATACCAATTTAATTTTTTTATGTTTGATTGTACCCAGCAAAAGGTCTGTTAGCACCCCATGGAAAGACAATGCTTTTCACAAAATTATTAAATTGAGCCTCCTTTTTTATTATTATTATTATTATTATTATTATTATTATTATTTACCCCAAGCAAGATGATAATGGCATTATGATGCAAGGGATTACTTGGAGTGAAACAGAATGAAAAAACATTAGAAGGAAATGGAAACCCAATCTTAAACAGAAAATGAGCCTCTACTCCTGTTCAAAAGATCAGGGAGGAGTGTGAACTGGATGATAAGCAGATCTATCTACAACTATTTCTAGTATGACCAGTGGTAATAGTTTGTCTGCAAAACCTAGACACTGAAAACCACTGATGTTAATAGTGATTTACTAAGTGTAGCTTAGGCCCAAAAGTATGAAGCACCCAGTGAGGATTGAACTCATTACCAGTAACTCTCACAAAGTCATGTAATTAACTGAAGAATGACTTTCGGCATAGGCAACAAAATTCAGTCTCTTTACTTCCTTTACTGAAATTTCTGCCTATTTACTTCTTGTAATGAAAGTAATATGCGATTTTTTTTTTCTACGTGCATTACTTTCATTACAGGAAGTAAATAGGCGGAAATTTGTTGCCTACGCCAAAAGCCATTCTTCAGTTAATTACATGACTTTGTGAGAGTTACTGGAGACAAAAAGTGTGAGATAAATTTCGATTTTTTTCTGGTCGTTAAGATCAATAAAGGTAAATTTCTTCAATAACTAATTGTTGATTTGAGTTCAGCAGATACATTTGCACAGAAATAATGCTATTGGATAAATTTGAAGAGGGAAAAGCCTTCGGGACCTAAAACGAAAATTTACCTAATCAACAATGGTTCACATGAGAAATTAAACTAACTTAAGACTGTTAGAGCTTGGTGGGAAAACAAGAGAAATAAGATGAAAGAAATACTAGTAAAAAATTAATAATTGACAATGCCTGATGTACCTGTGATTCTACCTTAAGTCAATGATTTCTAACAGTCAATGCTGGCAATCCTGACAACACATTTTCCCTGATTACGGCTTTGGATGCTACTTACTTAGCCACCATAGCCTTTACAATGCATCAGTCTTTATAACCATCTGTTCTACATGATCATCTAATACTGGGTCTACAGATAGAGGGAAGTTCATAATGTGACCACTATTCCCAACATTGAAACACTGCCAACATTTCACATCATAGATGAGCCTTAATTCATCAAATAACAACCCAACCTTTCAAAGACCTGACCCATCTCAAATGACCAATCAAACAAAAAGGTGCACACACGTATTGCCAAAGTATAGATCAGGGGTGGCCTAACTTGCTTAATTTAAGTGCCACATACAATATAGTTCAAATATTTGAGAGATGCATTCACTACACCAGGGCATCCAAATCTTTAATCCCTTTTCCCATGACCTTGGTCTTCTGACATTCCTCTGTAACCCTTGTTGACCAGAAATTTCCCATTTAATTGGAGTAGATAGTCTAAAACATCACCCGGTTCACACTCCACCCACATCTATTGAGCAGGTGTAGAGGTTCATCCCTTGTTTCCTGTTTAGGATGTGGTTTCCGGCTTTCTCTTCTCTAATCTTTTCACTCTTATGTAGCCCCCGGCACATCAGTGGCATTACCGCCTTGCTCGGGGTGATATGATTAAAAAAAAAAAAAAAATGCAATCATTTCTTCCTTCGGCACTAAAGAACAATGCTCCACTCGGATCTAGGATTAAAATTAGGATTTTAATTTTTAAATATGTTTGCTAACCATGAACTTTAAACATATGTCTTAATCCAATGGGGTCTCTATTCATACCCAGTAAATAATTATAAAGCTTGAGGTTTTTCTTATTTACCTTATATTAAATGTGATGGCAATAGAAGCTTAACCAACATATTTTCCCAAACTGAATGTAGCCACCCCTGTTATATAAGGACTTCTTCAATCCTTTTTGCTGTTGACTATGTCCACCATAGTTTATGAATATAGAATACAGCACACTACATAATCTGTTCAATGAAACAACGTCGGAGATTAACACTCACGAGTCAGACACTCTACTGAATCGGACTATATCGCCAATACTTGGGAAAATATGGTCACCTTTTATACACGTCACATTGAATATTTTGAGCCTTCTGATTGGTTAACCCTTCTATTGGTGAACTATAAAATGAGTCAGCTCATGGCTGGCTCACTAGTCTACAACTGTACCCAAAAATCTCCAACATTTTCTACCAGATTCTTTAATCCCTTCTGCCTCCCGTCATTCCTTTCCTCAGCCCTAAGTAACAATGCCCCACTCAGATTTAGGATTAAAATTAGGATTTAAATTCTAAAATATGTTTACTAACCATGAATATTAAGCTTACATTTTAACCCAGTGGAGTCTCAGTTCATACCCAGTAAATAATTATAAAGTTTGACATTTTTTTATTTTAATTTTTTTTATTTACCTTTTATGTGCCTCTTCTATAAATACTTTCATGGCTTCTGCTCTGACGAACTTAAATCACTGGTGTCCCCAAGATGTGAATTTGCATGAGATACTAGATTGGCAACTAGGTCCCACCCTTTTACATGGAAACCGATGAAATGTAACCGCAATTTCTACTCCAACAGCTTCTTTCCTCGCATTTCCCGCCTGTGGTATTCCCTACCGCATGCTTGCTTCCCCGATGGCTACAACCTCCAGGAGTTTAAATGTAAGGTCAATAGACACCTCCTAACACACTAACTCACACCCACTCTCTCCCTATGTACATCCTAAGTCGTCTATCGCCCTCCTTCTAACATTTCCTATATCCAATCCCTCTATGCAACCCCCTGCGCTATAGTGGCGGTGGAATGCCTTGCTTGGGGTGACACGATTAAAAAAAAAAAAAAAAAAAAAAAATATATATATATATATATATATATATATATAACTGTTACGAAAAAAGGGGCTTAGTCAACATATTTCCCCAAGTTGCATATCTCCATCCCTGTTATATAACGACTTTTTCCATCAAATTCTTTAATTCCTTCTCCCTCTCCTGATTTTTTTTTTTTATCACTAAAGAACAATTACCCACTCAGATCTAAGATTAAAATTAGGATTTAAAATGTTAAATATGTTTACTAACCATGAACTTACATTTTAATCCATTTGGGTCTCAATTCATATTCAGTAAATTATTATAAAGCTTAACATTTTTCTTATTTACTTTATATTACTTTACTTATTTACTTTATATTAACTGTGATGAAAAAAGAGCTCAGTCAATATATTTCCACAAGTCGCATGTGCCCCCACACCTTGTTCATATTTTTATATTTACGTGTTTCTCGTTTTCCAGCTGTAGTATACAACACTATAACAGTAAATGCAAAATCTTCCTTTCACTCTGGTTTAAATTTGTTTTCATCTTCATAATTTTGTTTGTCACAATTTGAGGAGGCCATCTTCCTTCACAAAATCTTTAGACACTTAATCAAAACTTGTATCTGAAAAAGTGTACCAAATGGGTCAATATAGTTAAACATCTTATGATGTGAGTGCTTAATCCCCTGACCCATGATCTATCTTCTTGCATTCTCAGTCCCCAGTAACCTTTGCTGACCAAAAATTTTATTAATACCTTTGCCTCCCCTGATTCCTTCCCTCAGCTCTAAAGAACAATGTCCCACACAAATCTAGCACTAAAATTAGGATTTAAATTCTCAAATATGTTTAATAAACATGAACATTAAACTTACGTTTTAATCCGATGGGTGGGGGGTTCTGTATTTATGCCCAATAAATAGTTATAAAGCTTGAATTTTTTCATTATTGACCTTTTTACTTTAATTGTGATGCAAAAAGGAGCTCAGCCAACATATTTCCACAAGCCGCATATTAATGGCCAAAGACCTGTATGTGGCAATCCCTGTTATATAAATAAGTTTAGATAAATAATTATAAAGCTTGAATTTTTCATTATTTACCTTTTTATATTATGATGAAAAAAGGAGCTCAGCCAACATATTTCCACAAGCCGCATATTAATGGCCAAAGACCTGTATGTGGCAATCCCTGTTATATAAATAAGTTTAGATAAATAATTATAAAGCTTGAATTTTTCATTATTTACCTTTTTATATTAATTGTGATGAAAAAGGAGCTCTGCCAACATATTTCCACAAGCCGCATATTAATGGCCAAAGAGCTGTATGTGGCAATCCCTGTTATATAAATAAGTTTAGATAAATAATTATAAAGCTTGAATTTTTCATTATTTACCTTTTTATATTGTGATGAAAAAAGGAGCTCAGCCAACATATTTCCACAAGGCACATATTAATGGCCAAGGAGCTGTATGTGGCAATTCCTGTTATATAAAAAAGTTTAGATAAATAATTATAAAGCTTGAATTTTTCATTATTTACCTTTTTATATTAATTGTGATGCAAAAAGGAGCTCAGCCAACATATTTCCACAAGCCGCATATTAAAGGTAAAAAAGGCACATGTGAATTAAGAGCCACAATTTAGACACTCTTGGTATAGATTACAAAGAAAAAGCAAAACTCTTATTGGTTATTTGATTAGATTTAAAAAAATGGGTTAGACTGAAAACTTTTCAGCACTTTCTTATTTTTATCTGACATTCAGACTCCTTGATGTATATCAAAAAATAATACATTAGTAAGTATAGAAAACTTACTTTTCGTGCTATGAATATTTAATTCCATTTTCCAAACAGCAATAAGTTTGTCTCACTTGTGATACAATTATTACATTCTACTTGTGCATATACACCCACACAGATTCTTGATTCCATAACCCTGGGAGAATTGCAATCAGGTTCTAAATGGAATCACAGAAAATCTACATCCTGAAATGCCATCTGTTCCACAAAGGTGACAAAAGCAATTTGAGCACAAATCAAAAATAGCAATTGAACTCCAATGCTAAGACAATGAGAGGAATTCTTGGTCATGTTCTTAAAAATTATTGCTGCCTGCATTTATTTTTCTTGAACAGTTGGAATGGCGCAACAGAAGTCAAACTTAACCAAAACACTTCTCTGGTAAAACAAGATAGACTGAACAAAAAGTTTTAGATCCAAATTCTACACAAATCCAATGTACCCAATTTAAATTCCAAGTGGAACAGCAAATTACCAATTAGGTTATAAAATAACTTAAATTTAGCCATGTAGTTGTATTAAACTTGCATGTTGTCATTTCATTGGCATTAATGTCTGAAATACTCAGGTGTAGCCCACTTCAGTTCTTTTCTTACTTTTCATGCTATTAGGCACCCCAAACTGCCTTAGTTGACTGTCAATTTTGAATGAATTTTTATCCAACATTATTTCTCATTACTAGAAACGTTCCATTTACTCAAGCTCACTAAGTAGTTCATGCATTATTTTCCTTTCTTCCTGTTGCCTTTAAAAACTGTTCTATGAGCATAAAATTTTTCAAGCCTAAAAAAAGGGCTTGAAAAATTTTATTACAGGATGCAAGAATAAATTATCATCTAAATTATACAAAAATTTAAAACTGATAACTCATTTTAACAAATATTTACCAAAATTACACACAAATATCTTGAAATACTAAAAAGTAAATTTATTCAATAAAATTGCCACAGCTTCCAGACAACTTCAAAATCCTTCTGGACAGTCTACTCCTTTAAGTTGATGAATGCTGCCATAGTTCTTGCCTTCAGTTCATCTTCGGCTTGACAAGGAATTTTGCTGGTCTCACACATAATAATCAAGGGGGTTGCAGTCTGGGTAGTTAGGTGGACAGATGTAAGGAATGATGTAGTCATAGTAATTGTCTGACGGATCTGACTGGGCTCTCCTGATTGTGCAACATGGTGCAGTCTTTTGTTGCCAGACATAGTGTCTTCCAGCAGCCACCCTCTGAGACCCTGTGGGAAGATGAATGAAGGCATAACAATGTCATCACTATTGATTACACCTAACACCTTTGTATAGACTCATCCAACTCTCACTGGTTCTCGCTTGACCACCGAAGTTAAGCAACATTGAGCCTGGTCAGTACTTAGACTGGTGACTGCTTGGGAATAGCAGATGCTGTAAGTGTATAGTGACGGATGTGCGTTGTGGTGCAGTGGATATCGGCTCGGAAAGAGAAATCGGTGAGCCGAGTTCGAATTCCAGTTTAATACCCTGCATTCACTTAAGCACTGGTACCCTTGGGAAAGGTATTAATCCATCCCTTGCCTCCAGTTATAGGTTAAATAACAAGAGAAGGACTTGGGGACCCTACCCTTAAAAGCAAATCCCAATGAATCTTGATACTTGAAAAGAAAAATGTATTACTAGACACAAAAACTTATATAAACAACAATAAATTGTTGAAAGAAAAAGGTATTACCAGCAATAAATAAATAAAGTTTAGTTGGCAATAAATGACCTGCCGAGGTTGATTTGCCATAAAAACGAAACAATCAACCAATCATCCAACTCTTTCCAGATCCTCTGCACTGTCTTCGGATTGATATCCAAACACTCTGAAATGTTTGTACTAGAGCTGCCAATATGAATCCTAAGCAGTACAGCATGCAGTTACCAAATTTCTGGCATTGTAAATTGTGTTACAGACAGTGATCAAATGATCTTACTATATTGTGCAGTTGACAAAATCAAAAACATGTGTGCATTAAATCAAAAATATAAAATGGAGACAATTTACACCTTGTATGTGCATTGTGGTGCAGTGGATATTGGCTCAGAACGAGAAATCAGGGAACTGAGTTCAAATTCCAGTTAAATTCATTGCATTCACTTACGTGCAAATACCCTTGGGAAAGGTATTAATTCGTCTCTTCCTTCCAGTTATAGGTTAAATAATAGAACAGATTGGGTTCTATAGCCTTGGCTGGCAACCAGTCTACCACAGAAAGCAATGGCAACTTTCTGTGGGATAATCTTCTGCCCAGTCAGTCATGTTTCTTTCGAGACATGATCGCCCAAGCGTGTTTCACGTATGGCACTTAACTGACTGATGTGTCTTAGAGATATTCAACCTTCTCTACTTGATAAGTTTCCTTTTTGTTTTTATTTTTTCTGAAACCTCATCATTGTTCACATGTTTAATCTATGGTATTCACAGCGCCTTTCTGTAGAGCCATATAACCATTTTTTTATTTGAAAATAGGACATCTCAATTTAGGCTGGTTGTTATTCATTTCAGTGTTTAATAAAATAAAAAAACAAAAAAAACAGGGGTAACATTTCAAACATGTGTACCCACTAAAAACATTGTTTGTAGTGCAAACAGTTGTCAAAGAAGTGAAATTTCCTTCCACTTCATCAGCTGATATCTTGTTTACTTCCAAAGCTATTTTGATCAACTATCAAAACAAAATTTAATCTTTTCTTTTTCCAAAGATATAATTCTTTCTCATGAATGATGATTAGTTTTCATTCCACATCTCTTTACATTGTGTCACTATTTCAATGACAAAAGAGATTTTCCGCATTTTCAAAGTCGACGATTTCATAATGGCCTTTTACAAGTTATTTGCACTGCGAGTTGCGCTCTGTCTATACATATCAAAATAGCCCCATCATAAAGAAAAAAATGACATTAACTCGGCAAAATAGAGAAAATCACCAATAAAGAGAACACATTTGAGAACAAAATAGTTTTAGTTTGTATTGTTGCTTTACACAAAAGGTTTTCCAACATGATACAAACTTTGCCAACATTTACATTGTTTTCAAAGCCTCTCAAGTTTTTGGTAAACACTACAAAGAATTTGTTTAATTACATTATTTTTGAAAATGCAGACTTCAGATTTCAATTTGGTTATCATAAACAATGATTAAAGAATCTTTAAAACAAATTCATTAGCTGTGTTTAGAACAACAGAGAGTTACAATTAAAATATTTTGATTCTGCAAAGAAAGAAGCCATTGCATATCATCGTAGTTAAGATATATTAGAGAAAATTTAACACAAACATAACGACGACAAGAGGAATATAATATCAATTTATGTCTCGGCATTTCAGTGCAAAGTCATTTACAGTTTCAAAGATCTTCCAAAACTATATTGCTCAAGTTTCTTCTATGCGTCATGTCCCTTCAGAACATGGCCGATAATGGCCCTCCACATCTTCCTGTCTCTTGTAGCTCTTAACAACCCTTCTCCTGTTATACTACTTAAACCCCGCTCTGCCATCCATCTGCTCTACTACATCAAGTTTATCCTGTATTATTTTCCCTTGTCTCTCACTTTTTCTGTCCCATGAGCATCAGGATCTCCAAATCGTCCTTCCTTACTACATGTCTGAGAAACTTCAGAGGTCTTTTCCTGGTGTTAGGTATCAGTTTCCTTTTCATTTCCATCCTTGCCAAAAGCTCATTGTTGCTCACATGTTCTGTCTATGGATTCCTCAGTGTCCTTCTGTAGAACCACATTTTATTGTTTTCATTCTTATCTGAAAAGCTTATGATCATTATTGTGATATCATTCAATTATTTTGGTAAATCTGTAGGCTCATACACTTTTTGTACAACTTAGCACAGCTTGTAAGTTCTCCAACCTTCCTTCAATAATAGCAATATCTTGTATATCATCTTAAATAAGAGGTTGACTCCCTAATGTTATTGGGGTTTTACAATTTGGAGTCTATTATTAGGTTGGGTTAGTTTTATAATGTTAGTTTTTGTAACGTTACTCTGAAGAGAACTTTTGGTAACTCACTATTAGCTAGTTTATATTATTTCAGTATCTTTGTATAAAAACAAAATACTAAATGAATCCGTCAAATACAGAATTCTCTTGAGTAATCCACTCAGAAACAATCTTTTCAATGATGCAAAACACAGGAATGATGAATAATACAAAATACATTCAGACTTCTGATTGAGTGCTTTATATACTAAATATTTATAGTCATGTGATCCCAGTAGCACAATTCATTCAATGGTTACATTTGTTGCTTGGAGACTTGTTTTTGACCACATGTGTTGGTAATGCCACATTCTTCCAACATAAGTTAGACAAGATTGTTTGGTTTTATAACATATCAATACTTGCTGAGTTATTTTTCAAATTTTATACAGAGCACACAGTGATGATCAAACTCATTACTAAACAGCTAACTAGACTAGCCTCACTAACCACACTAAAACACTTATTATTAGTTTTATTGGGTTTATTTTCACCTAAGAAGTTTAATTATTTTTGTGATATCCTTTAATTTAAGAAAAAATATATTACCCTCATATTCTGTCTATATAATTTTGATTGGTCATTTCTCCCAACCTTCCACAGGTTTGAGTGATTGATTTTTTTTAATGTCTTTGACAGGTTATTTAAGGCCAGAAAATATTTTAAAATCTGCTTCCATAGCTAAATCTGCTGCTAAGAAGGTCGATTCTCTGTGTAGGGCGAGGAAGTTTTTCTCATCTGAAACAACCCTGCACATATATAAATCTACCATCTGTCTGTGCATTGAATACTGCTTCTATATCTGGTTGGGTGCTCCTGCTATCCACCTAGGGGTTCTTGACAAAATCCCACAGAGAATCTGTAATGTGATTGATCTCGACTCGGCAGCTCAGATACAGTCACTTTCTCACCGGTGTAATGTGGCTTTCCTGTGTCTCTTCTACAAATACTTTCACGACTTCTGCTTCAATGAACTTTAGTTCACTGGTACCCCCACTATGCATGAATTTACTCAAGCTGCTACATTAGCATCTAGGTCCTACCCTTTTACTGTGAAACCAATAAAATGTAAATGCAACTTCTACTTTCTCAGCTTCTTTTCTTGCATTTGCTGCCTGTTGAATTCCCTTCCATTTACTTGCTTTCCAGACAACTACAATCTCCAAGAATTGAAGTGTAGAGTCAATAATCATCTATCTCACTGACTTGCATCCTCTCTCTCACTGTCCACTCCACTCTCATCAGTATTCTCATCCTTCTCTTACCTACTTTCTGACATCACCTATAACCTGTCCCTCCTTCTCATAACTTTCCTCCTATGTAACACATGCGCACTAGTGGCTGTAAACTGCCTTGGTTGGGGTGATAAGATTATAAAAAAAAAAAAAGATAAGAATTGTTGGCAACAATAATGATTTGAAAGTCCTACTACGTAAGCTATAGCTATGGATGGAGAAGAAGTGGATTCATACCATTTTCAAGAGTATTTGTATGTAAACACATATAATGAATATGACTAATGATTTAAAAGTCCTACTACGTAACCTATAGCTATGGATGGAGAAGAAGTGGATTCATACCATTTTCAAGAGTATTTGTATGTAAACACTAATAATGAATATGACTAATGATTTAAAAGTCCTACTACATAACCTATAGCTATGAATGGAGAAGAAGTGGATTCATACCATTTTCAAGAGTATTTGTATGTAAACACATATAATGAATATGATTATAATTAAAATTCAGCTCTCCAATTTCCAATGGCAAGCCTTTATCTACATTATACCACCTACACATCCACGTTTATAGCATGTCATTCTTAAAAAGTCACTTATCTTGGTACTGACAAGCTTTGACATTGCTTAACTTCTGTGATCATACGAGAACGTCATATGGCTTTAAGCCAAGTAAAAAGACAAATTTGCAAATGTTCTTCAAGGCTATTGTTGTATAAAACTAATGTGCAAAAATTTAAAAAATATTGCAAAATTTCCACAGATTCCTTCTCATTTAAATTATTTAAATTAATAATTTAATTATCTGTTTTCAATCATTTCAACTGAAGTGTGAAATTCTCAAGTATTGAACTCAAGACTGATACAAAGTTCCTCTTTCTGCAGAAGGGAACTTCAAAAGAAATCTTTGAGTCTATAAGGCAGATAATGTGCCAATCATATGCAACTATAAAGAAACAGTGTGTCGTCTCCAGATTTTGGAAGATCAAAGAGGTAGCATAGTCTGAGGAGATTAAGATGAAAGCTTTACTATAGTCTGGGAGGCATTCATTCAGTGGTGTCAGCTCTTGAAATTGTTGGTCATGATCTAATTTAGAATGACTGGCCAATTTTAGTTAAAGAAAACCCAAGATATGTTGGGTAATCCATTGGGTTTATAATTAATGATCAGTTGAATATGCAAAAAGCCATTGATCCAGCCGGTGTCAAAATGTTTTAGCAGCAACAGGAAACAATATTGAGTAGACAATTTCAGTGAACTAAGCAGATTCTAAAATGATTGGTCAATGTTGATGAACCATGGTTAGAGAACTATGAGACAGACAGCAAATGACAGTACTTAGGTTTTCTCCAAGCAAAGAAATTCAAGACCTTAAAATCGGCAAAAATGGTCCTGATTTTGGGGGTGGTAAGGAAGGTATTTTAATAACTCTTTTAAGAGGAGTCAGTCAGTTGAGTGCTATACGTGATACATGCTTCGGGCAATCATGTCTTGAAAGAGACAAGGAGACCAAACTGTAAAAGCTTTGAAGATTACAGACATATTTTTAAAGATGCTTCCTTTTTGCAGGTCAATGCACCTGCTCACAGGACTGTCAAGATAATGAATTCCCTGTAGGTTACTCAAATCAACATACACCTGATGAAGGCCAGTGGGTACAACGACTGCAACATTGTAACAACAACAAAGATGAGGATAATACTCAGCATGTAAAAATAATAACTCCTCAACCCAGAAACTCAGATATGAAATATAAATTTTTGGAAGAATTAGGAATTTAAATATTATAAAACCCTCCACCCTACTCTTAAGGTGGACCCACATAAACTTTTGATGATTGTCTGTATTTCTAAGATGAGGTAGTATTTACACTATTTACATTATTTGGACTATTGACTTGACCCAAAGAGTTGTGAGTTCAATACCAGACTACAGCAATGGTGGACAAGTAACTTAGAGAGTTGGGTTAGAGGGAGATAACTCATGATTTCTTTACACAAAAACTGAGAATGATATACCCCAGAGATCGTAATAAAGGGTTCAGTTCAAAATTCCTAGCACCTGAAGAAGGCTGTGGCATACAATGGCCGAAACATCGCACAAATGGCAACAAAGATGAGGACAAGAGTCCAAATAATATAAATAGTGAAAATAAACTTGTATTTAACAACTAAATTCTATGGAACATTTATGCACACTAGTAAAGTAACTCATAAACCATTTTGGAAGATGTAAGTAATTAATAAATTAAAAAAATGCTGATATATTTAATAAGATCCTTAGGATTGACGCTGCTCTGTGAGGTATTTTTTTTTATATTTGACTCCATCAATGTCAGTGATATTCAAAAATCACATCTTTTCACAATGTCAGGTATAATACTATATTAGTTAATTTATATTAATAATTTTAGTTTATTAATATTTAAAATTATCATTATTTATATAATAAATTATAATCCTTATAATCTGCCGAATGACACACATTTTCGTAACAAAATTTATGGTAAATAATCAGGGCAGTAGAAATAAATATCCTGATTAAAAACAGAATATCTACTCAAATATGAGTAGTAATTAAAAATAATGTTCAAACAAATAATTTTAATATGTGGGTTTTTAAACCATTTCGTTAATCTTCGAGATTATCTGTAACATTGTCTGTTTACATATGTTGACATTACGACACATTTCAGAGCAGAGATGGTTCTTTGCATAGAATCAAAAATTGTGTTATATAGGCTTGATTTGACTTTGTTTAGACTATGCTATTATTCGTGGTCGAGTGGTCTAAAACACGCCAGATCAATTGGTGGCTTCTTCTATGTTGATAGGGGTCGCAGGTTTGAATACTGCTGAACGACACACATTTTCGTAACAAAATTTATCGTAAATAATCAGACCAGTAGAAATAAATATACTGTTTGATTAAAAACAGAATGTCTACTCAAATATGATTATCACTTAAAAACAATGTTCAAACAAATAATTTCAATATAATCTTTATATAAATTTTCTTTCTATATATATAATCCCTTCTTTATATATCCTCAGTTTTTATTCAACTTTTACAATCAAAACATCTGGTAGAGTAAAATGAATGCTAGCTTACATGGCTTGATTTTGTCTTTTCTTTGGTTTGGAGTTGTTTTAATATGGAAATTTCAATTATCAGTTGTCAGAACTGTTCTGAAGTGAAATTGCTCAATGGACCCCTAAAATAATTTTAGAGTTGTTTTTCTATTTTTAGTATTTTAATATGGAGTAGATTACTGTAGAAATTCCAATTGTCAGTTGTAAGAACTGTTCCGAAGTGAAATTGCTTTATGGACCATTAAAATATTACCGTGGACAACTAATTTGTTATTTTTTTTGTGTGGACCCCCAGTAAATGTTACACAGACCACGGTTGAGAACTACAACTCTTCTGTTTGTTATTTTGAAAAAAGGCTTCAAAGGAAGGAAATGTTTAAATGATTCAGAAGTAATGTCAGTAGTAGTGAAACAGTATTTCAATAACCAAACATCAGAATGTTCTTTTTTACTTCAAAAATTAAACTAACTTGAGAAAGAATATGCCAAGTGTGGTGAATATCTGAAAATGAAAATAAACTTCATGACTCTAGGCTGTTCCCTACTTGATCAAAACAAAAATTTTCAAGAACCATTAAGCAAAATTATCTAAATACATAAAACTAATTTTAAATGGTTTCATAAAACAGAAGCTAATTCCTAAAATGTCAGGTAAAAAAATATTGAAATGTACACATCTACATATATTATATACATAAAATACCAGTTATGTTGACAAATACCCATATATTTCTATATTATAACATACACTGTGTGTGTGTGTGTGTGTGTATGTATGTATGTATGGATTGTCATTTTTTTATGGTTTATCAACTCTGTGGGTTATTTAAAGCTGTAACATTTTATGCATTTCCGAGTTCGAATTTCAGTTGAATTCATTGCATTCACTTACGCACAAATACCCTTGGGAAAGGTATTAATCTGTCTCTTCCTTCCAGTTATTGGTTAAATAACAAGACAGATTGGGTTCTATAGACTTGGCTGGCAACCAGTCTACTGCAGAAAGCAATGGCAACCTACTGCGGGATAATTTTTTATCCAGTCAGTCATGTCTCTTTTGAGACATGCTCGCCCAAGCATGTTTCACGCATGGCACTTAACTGACTGAAAGTCATTAAGTACAAATACTTTCAAAGTATATATAGAAAAGGCAAATAGAAGCTACATCATGGTGGTGGACAAGCGACTGAAACTGTAATGCCAGGTTAGGACCAATAACTTTACAGATTCTTTCCTGGATTTTATCAAGAATCTGTAAATACATTGCAGAAAAACCCAACAAGATGTGAAAGCAATATTCAAAGTATTGATGAATGATAAACTTTTAAAGATGTAACCTAACTGCCAATCTTGTAGAGCACTTGAATTCATAGAGTCTAGGTATCATAGAGCAAAATTCGTTAGAACAATTCCCATGGAAATATTTATAGAAAAGGCAGAGACAAGCTACATTACAGCCATGGGAAAGTGAATAAAGTTGAGATGCCAAGTCATGACCAGTGACATTGCCATTACTTATTTTTAGAGAAATATTATCTATGCAAAAAAAAACTATATATAGTGTTTAATGGATAAATTGTAGTCTAAATTATATAAAAATGAAAATAACATGGATATCTCATTTTAAAACCAAATTTAAATTTATAACCAAAATTACACAAAAACATTTTGAAATACTAAAGAGTAAATTTATTCAATAAAATTGCCATTAGCTTCAACCACGGCCTTCAGACGACTTTGAAATCTCCTGCATCTTTTCTCCTTATTTAAGTTGGTTCGAATTCTGGATGAATTCCTTGCATTCATTTATGCACAAATACCCTTGGGAAAAGTATTAATCCATCTTTTCCCTCCAGTTATGGGTTAAATAATACAACAGCTTGGGTTCTTTAGCCTTGGCTGGCAACCAGTCTACTGCAGAAAGCAATGGCAACCTACTGCAGGATAATTTTCTGTCCAGTCAGTCAGGTCTCTTTCAAGATACGATTGCCTAAAGTGTGTATCATGTATGGCACTTAACTAAGTTGGTGAATGCTGCCGTAATCCTTGCCTTCAGTTCATCTTTGATCTTACAAGGAGTTTTGTTGGCCTCTTGCTCAACTGTGCTCCATACATAATAAACAAGGAGGCTGCAGTCTGAGGGGTAAGGTGGCCAGATGTAAGGAGTGATGTGGTCGAATAAATTGCCTGACAGCCATGACTGGGTTCTCAGGCTTGTGTAGCATGGTGCAGAATCTTGTTACCAGACACAGGGTCTTCTAGCAGATACCCTCTTGATCCAGGATAGCATTACCACCTCAAGGCACTTGATGTAGGTTTCCCTGTTGAGTCTGAGGTTCTGTGGAGGAAAATGAATGGAGGCATAATGTCGCCATCACAAGTGATCACTCCAAACACCTTCATAATCACCATTAGACTCATCCAACATTTTTTCAAATCCTCTGCATGTTCTTCAGATTGACACCCAAACACTCTGAAATGTTTGTATTGAGCTTCTAACATGAATGCCATTTCCAAATTTCTGGCAGAGTGAATTGTACCATGGTGCTTTTTTTCTTACAGACGGTGGTCAACTGACCCTACTATAGAGTGCAGTTGGCAAAATCAAAAACATTGATTTGCATTCACAAAATTAAAAACATAAAATGGCAACTATTTACCCATCTCAAAGAGTGTACACTTATTTTAAAGATAATGTTTTGATTCACTGCAGACTATACAGACGTTATTCAGAAGAACAGATCAATCTATAAAATGCCCCATTATTTTCGTGCTGTGTGTTTTGTTCAATATGAAAATACCGACTTTGTTTTAAACTTGACATTTTTACAATAATGGCAGATTTTTAAGTGATATTTTATTTCTAAATTATTCAGTCACAAATTGCATTCCATTCATTCTGGCAGATATGGGAAGGCTTCTGACTTGTGACTCTTGCATTTCATAGTTCAAGATGGGGATGAAACTGTGGGGAGCAGAAGTTATGCGTTTAGGGGACAAGGCTGTTAGTGAATGAACAGAAACATTTTAAATTTTTAAAAAAATTAACAAGAAAATCTCTGTTGTGAAATGAAGATGAGCAGTAAATCCAAATGAGCAGGAGGTGAGTCATTAGCCAATGAATTTTTAAAATTAAATTGGATTTTAAAATTGGACACTGAGAGTGGGTAGCTGAAAAGATCAAACAAGGATGAACATTTGACAAATACAGTAGGAAATAAGTTAAAAAAACAAATTCAGACAATGCACTATAAAAAAATAAAATAATCATCATCTCTTTCATCATCAACATTGATTCTTTATGAATATCTGAACAATGTAAATTCACAATCTTCTATAGGTTTTGGTAGTTGGTCTATTCCCAGACATTTATCCTCCATTTGTTGGTCGGCATATATTCAAGTAGTTGCTGCTGACTCTTTTATATGAGAATTTCATAATATGACTTCTTTAAAAAAAAATCATTTTTATTGTAAACAAGGCAATAAAGCCACTAAGAAATAAGTTATTACTGAGTGATAGAGAATATGAAGGAAAAAAAAAACTATTAAGTACAGAGAACAATAAAAAAACAAGAATTTAGAAGACAATGATTGACATCACTTTAACAAGAAAAGCAATAAAATCACTAAGATACAAGAGGCTGTCGAGCAAAAAAATCTGAGTAAAATCCTTATTAAGGAGAGAATTTGAGGACAAAATAAAATACCGTTAAGGAAATAAACAATAAAAATAGGATACCGGGAACAAAACAAGAAGATAGAAAAGAATTCCACAAGTAAGAATTGTGAGAGAAGAAACTTTTAACATAGAACTTACGGTTACATCTAACCATTTTAACTGTAAAATGATGAGACATTGCTAATAATCTAGTATTAAGCTTAAATTCATAAATCTAGATACCATAAAAGAAAGTTCATCTGAACAATTACCATTAAAGTATTTATTGAAAAGGCATAGGGAAGATATATTATGGCAGTGGGAAAATGAATGAAACTAAAATGCCAGGTCAGCACCCATAACACTGCAGACTCTTTGGATTTTATCAAGAATCTTTAAATAAATAGCAAAAGCACCAGACAAGATGTAGCATCAATCTTCAAAGCAAGGATGAATGTAAACTTATAATTATGTCAAATAGATTCTAGTGAGTAAAACTGCAGAAAGAACCAAATTTCCTAGAAGCAGACATAGCAATAAATTCAATATACCCTTTCCACTTCATGTTAGCAAAAAAACGTTAGTTCGAGTAGGTGCAATGAGTCACTCTCCTGGCGTTTAGCATCAGCCATGTTTATAAAAGAGGTTCTCTCAGATGATTAAAAGAGAGCAGTTTAATTTTGGAGGCATTAAAATTAACAAGCCATTCCTTGCCCCACTTCACAACAGTAAGTAGATAATTTTTAGTTCAGCTGCCAATTTGACTTAGACTTACTATATTAACATAGGAATAAATGGTTGTGCTATCAGTATAGATTCTGAATTAAGAACTGATGTCATCAAAAAGCTTGTTGATAGAATTAGAAAGAACATAGATCTAAAAAGATAGGGCTCTGGGAACCATAGCCTACTCAAAAATAAAATAATAATAAAAGGTATGAAACTATCTTTTGTCCCACAAGCTATGGATTGTTTATGACGACTTGCATCACTAAATCATTACTATCTTAAAAGATTCTGGCTTTAAATAACCTGTAAAAAAAGTGATAGGCTATAGAAAATGAATCAATTAAGCATAAAAACAATTGGTTTACAGGTTTGTAATAACAATGACTTTAACAAGAGTTACTAATATAGTAACTATTTTTTTCTTTCAGTGGAGAAGGAATGAGTGAATTTCTGATATTGATACATAATACAACTTTCCTTAAGTATACTTGTCAGTAAGGGCAAAAAAATTGTTGCTGCTTAGACTTCAAAATTTGTTTGCTACGTTTAATGAGATTTCAACATTTCTTCCATATTTGATTTTAATGCAACATGATAATGATATACATTCAAAACACCAACTGAATGCACTTTTTGAAGGAAAAAAAAAATATTACCAGTAATACATTTTTGAAGGAAAAATACTAAGTTGCTTCAGGAATGGAGATATTTGAAAAAATCCAATGTGCAGATTAATAATTTTATAAAATTCGGTAGCAGCACTCTCAAGAATTTTCTGTCTATGTAAGTTACTTTCTCTTTTAATAAGTGCAGCATTCTTTAGATCAAAGTCGTGGCTGAATTTATTTCTATGCATGACTAATGAATTTGATAAATTGTTGTGTATTAAATCCATCTTGTGTTCATAGATATGATTTTTTTAAATTTCTGAAAATTTTTCGTTTTGTGAGGAGCAGTCATGAAAGATTATTTTATAAGCTGTCACAACTGCACATATATAAATCTACCATCCGCCCATGCATTGAATACTGCTGCCATATCTGGTTGGGTGCTCCTGCTATCCACCTAGGGGTCCTTGACAAAATCCAACAGAGAATCTGTAATGTGATCGATCCAGACTTGGTTAGCAGCTCCGATACAGTCACTTTCTCACCAGTGCAATGTGGCTTCCCTGTGTGTGTTTTACAAATACTTTCATGGCTTCTGCTCCGATGAACTTAGCTCTCTGGTACCCCTATGTATGAATTTACTCGAACCACAAGATTAGCAACTAGGTACCACCCTTTTACTGTGAAACCAATAAAATGTAAACGCAAATTCTAATCTATCAGCTTCTTTTATCGCACTTCCTGCCAGTGGAATTCCCTTCCATTTACTTGCTTCCCTGACAGCTACAATCACCAAGAATTTAAATGTAAAGTCAATAGTCATCTCCTATCTCACTAACCTGCATCCTCTCTCTCATGCTCTTTTCTCCGTCCACTCCACTCTCATCAGTATTCTCATCCTTCTCTTACCCACTTCCTGACACCCCCTATAACCTGGATTTCATTTACTGATTATTTCGTTTTCTACAGCTTATCAGAAGACAAGAAATTATTATGTAAATATGAAGTGGGGGATCAATTTTATATTACAATCAATATATAAATGGATCCCTCACTTTATGGCCACAGTCTTTCTTCTCTTACCCTCTTCCTGACACCCCCTATAACTTGTCACTGTTTCTCATAACTTTCCTCCTATATAACCCTCTGCAAAACAGTGGCAGTAAAATGCCTTGCTTGGGGCAATATGATTATAAAAAAAATGTCTACCTGCTTCAGAATTATTACTGTTATGTTTTTTTTTATTGTCATTATAATAGCATTTGACATGGTTATAATTATTTTGATATTGTTAAGATTGGGTAAACTGTTTTGGATATTAGACGTTAGCAGGTAGTGTGTTATATGTCTGTTTTTATCTAGTTCATTGTTATTGTTGCTATCTATTTCAAACATAAATTCATTAATTTTTTAGAAACATAGACAGGCTGAATCAAAAATACTTTTACAAACTTTGGGGACAGGTTCCTGAAACTGTTAGAGTAGAAGCATTGGTTAAATTTAATTATTTTGATAATAAAAGGGTGGGACCTAAATGCTAATCTTGTATCAAGCATAAATACATGTGCTCATGGACCCAGAGGAAAAAGTTCATCAGTGCATACATCTGGACATTATTTCAAAACTTTTATTTAGCAACCTTTCTCTTTCTGGAAATGATACTATAGCCAACTTCTCTTCTTGACACAATCTGCAGACATCACCACCATTGCAAGGTCTTTGTTTTTTTAGTTTTTTATATAGGACAAGTTACATAAGGATCTTTGCCATTTTTTCTTTCAATTTCCATACATCGTTGGCTAGTTTGGTACAATTTTTAAGGTTTCCTAGTTTGAATGTCAAAAAGGGCAGACACAGGTCAAGGATACTAAAATCAAGCAGGTACAAAAATTTAAATACCTGGAAAGTGTTGTAACAGAAGATGGAAAGTGTGACACAGAGATCTGAAGGCAAATTGGCATGGTGAAGGAAGTATTCCAGAAGTTGAGAAAAGTATTAAGAAACAGAACAATTTCACTAGAAACAAAGAGGAGAGTAATGGATTGCTATGTGATGTTGGTTCTTCAATATGGCAGCGAATGTTGGACAATATCTTCAAAGATGAAGGAAAAACAAGAAGCAGCTGAAATGTCGTTCTACAGAAGGATGCTGCAGATATCATGGACCGAGCATGTGAGCAATGATGAGGTATTGGAAAGGATGGAAACGAAAAGGAAATTAATACTGAGCATTAGGAAGAGAGAGCTAAAGTTCCTGGGACATGCAATGAGGAAGGGGGACTTTGAGAACCATATATATATATATATATATATATATAGTGGTGAGAGTTGAATACAGACAGAGTGACATTTTAGTACACATTAAGGAAATGTTTCAAAATATTCCAGAATTCCTGTTTAAGTCATATGTGACAAATGCACACTTGCCCTTTTTAAATAAACACCAACTCAACAAATATTTTCGTGCATGAACACTTGTTGAATTTTTTTAACTGCTAAAACCTCAATATGTGAACATGAGAAAGATTAGTCATATAATTCACTTAATCAGTTAATAATTTTCATAATAATAATAACAATGACCCTCAATGGATGAAATTATAATAATTAGTGAAGTAAGCATGCAGCCAAGCATCTGGAAAATTTTTCTGACATTAACTCTTGGGTTACTTGCAAATTTCAAATCTCTCTGCACAGTGAACAGCATATTGGTTTCAAGCAGTAGGAATTTAATTCTATAGACAGCATACAATTATTGATTATAATCTCAACACTTTTACCAAAATGACATTAACTTTAAAAAAAAAAAGAGTTGGTTTTTATAAACTAAATCCATTCTCATCAAAATCAACAGAATTGACACTGTTACTATATAAGTTTGGATACCTGACCAATATGCTTTTCACCTTGTGATCATAGTATAGTATCTGTACACAATTTGTGGTTGGCAAGTTTGTTTTTTTACTATGATGCCAACTGCCAGTTCTGTGCTTGGCATTTTCTGATGTATTTTTATCTGAGCGCCAATAATGATTTTATCTACATTGATACTTATATGGAGAAAACAATGTTTGCACTTCAGTTACAGCTATAAATCAAGTCATAAAAATGCTTTATTACCTAAATTGGCAATTATAAAGTTGGTGTTTGAAGTCAGATTTCATAATTCATCCCTAGCAGACATGTTAAGCAGAAATGAATTGAGAAGAGGAGATAAGAAAGCTCAAGAAACATGAACATTTAAAAAATTTTGTAAAACTTATGACATTTTTATTTTTAAGTCAGTCAATTAAATGCCATACTGATACACACTCGGGTGATCATGTCTTGAAAGAGACATGACTAACTAGGCAAAATATTTTCCTGCAGTAGGTTATCATTCATTTCTGCAGTAGACTGGTTACCAACCAAGGCTATATAACCCAATCTGTCCTGCTACTTAACCCATAGATGGAGGGAGAAGAGACGGATTAATACTTTTCCCAAAGGTATTTGGACATACAGTACTGTGCAAAAGTATTAGGACAAGAGCTATTTTATCTTTTATGAGGCATATTGACAGAAAATAAACAATTAAAGTAATTTTATTTGATTTACTCAACAAATGCTTTAACAAGAAAAAATGCTTGTTACAAAATAAATTTAATATTTAGTATAATAGCCTTTTGCTTTGATCACAGCCTTCATTCTGTCAGGCATTGACATCACAAGCTTCTTCAATATATCTAATGGTATCTCCTGCCAAGCAGCCTGTATTTGATCCCAAAGTGTGTCTTGCAAAGTAACATTAGATTTATCAATTTGAGAGGCGGGGAATAAGAAAAAAACCAGTCATGGCTAAGGATAATAGAATAATGAGTAGTTTCAAAGGAACTTGTTTAATAGAAAATAGGAAAAATTAAATATAACTTCTTTTTAATACATTCCTTTTACACCTAGTTTTAAATAATTAATATTTATTAGCAATTTACTTGGCTTTTCACCCTGTATTTGAATTTCAGTGAGGTTTTTAGGAAAATCACTCTTGTCCTAATAATTTTGCACACTACTGGTAGTGCGCAAAAGTGTTAGGGTGATTTTAAACTATTTTAATGCCTCATAAAAGATAAAATAGTTCTTGTCCTAATACTTTTGCACAGTACTGTAATACACACACACACACACACACACACACACACACAAGATGCGATTGGTAAATTGTCGCAATTATTTTATTATTTGAAAGTGAAAGGCTATTATACTGAATATTAAATTTATTTTGTAACGTATTTTTTTTCTTGTTAAAGCATTTGTTGAGTAAATCAAATAAAAGTACTTTGTTTATTTTCTGTCAATATGCCTAATAAAAGATAAAATAGTTCTTGTCCTAATACTTTTTGCACAGTACTGTATATCAGGTGCGATTGGTAAATTGTCGCAATTATTTTATTATTTCAAAGCGAAATGTACTAAATATTTATACTAAATATTAAATTTATTTTGTAACAAGTATTTTTTTCTTGTTAAAGCATTAGTTGAGTAAATCAAATAAAATTAATTTAATTAAATTGTTTATTTTCTGTCAATATGCCTCATAAAAGATAGAATAGTTCTTGTTCTAATACTTTTGCACAGTACTGTAAGTGAATGCAACAAATTCATCCGGAATTCGAACTCACCTCTTCAATTTCTCATTCCAAGCTGATATCCACTGCACCACAATGCACATCCAGTTTATAAGTACTTGTTACAAGATAAAATCCTTACATTTGCTTTGATAAAGTCTATCAGAGTATGAAACATATCAGCTATAATAAGTTTTCCTTTCATTTATATATATATATATATATATATATATATATATATATATATAGTTTATAAAGGAAAACTCGACACGTCATATTAGCTATAAACTATAGTTCATTTCAATGAGCTTAAACAGCTCATCTCATCAAACCCTTTTACAATATTTCCTCCATCTGGCATAAAATTTCTGCCGGAATAAGCTTTTTCTTAAAATGAAGAGGGAACATACTCAATACTGTGTGTGCACACATTATTCATGGAAATAAAATTTTTTTTTAAAAACAATAGTAGCCTTAAAATATGTTATTTATAAAAGCAATTAAAAGATATTCTAAATAAATAATTTTCTTTAATGATTTTGAGCAGATTTTCTGGAAATGAACAGCAGTTGAAAAACAAATTGACTAATAAAAAAAAATAAAAAAAATTAAGGGATGAAAATTTAATTTCTTGAAATATGGGGAGGTTAATATATGAAAAAAAAAAAAAAAAAAATATTGAACAAAAATTTTCAAAAATAATTTCATTCATTTGTAAATAAGTCCAGAAAGTTTAATTTAAATAAAATGATTTAATTTTTGCAACAATTTCCAAATCAATGTGTTTCTTACTGGAGAAAAGGCACTAAAGGCCCACAGTAATCTTTAGCCAATTACTGACAAAGAAAAAAAAAAAATTAATCAAAATTTTTAATGTGCTAGGAAAGATTTAAAAATATAATAAAATAATAAAAATACTTTCTTCGTAATAATAAAAATCATTTTGACAATAAAACTTTGTTTTCATTAAGTTTGGGGGCCTTTTGACATCATGATATGCTGTTTTTTCAGTGAATTAGTGGAGATACTTAGTGTATGTGTGTGTGTGTATATATATATATATATTAGGGTTTTTTATTTTTCACTTTCATTTGAGGAACCCCTCCTTGGATGACTTCCACAGTTTCCGCATCCCCATTTCAGGGGATGTGCCGTACTCTCCATGCTTAGCAATGTGGGTTGGCTCAGACTATTTAAACCATAGCTAGCTGGTTGTGTAGGTGACTGTTGGCTCATAGGAGCTTTTCTGCTCTTTTGACAAATCTTGTATTTTTTTGGTCCTGCATGGTGCCTACACCACTCTCCTCGCCAACCATCGACAACTCCTCAAAGGAAGCCGTCTTTTGACTGGTTTTCTGGCACTTTCTAAAAGGTGCCACATACTGGGATCACCTCTTTCAGACCAGTAACATCAAGAAGGGATGTGCGTTGTGGGGCAGTGTGTGTGTGTATGTGTGTGTGTATATATACTTACATACAGTGGGGAGGTGCTGGGGAGAAAGTAAAGATTAGAAAGCAGGTAGGAATACAAATCACAAAATTTTCGATATATTTCTTATTATGGAGAAAGACATTAAAACAAGTATATGCAATAAAATATATTAAGGAATTCCTCCAATTTTTGCCTAACATTTAGATAAAAACATGGATGAAAAGAGATAAAGGAGAAATAGAAAGATGCAGACAAACAGTGAGAGAAGAGAAGGAACATCAGATCTAAATCTAAACTTATTTATAAATGGAACTTTGTTTGTGTGCGTCCATTACCTATAGACTCCGAAACGGATGAACCATTTTTTTTGAAAATTTACACAGTTGTACTATAAGCGTCTGTGAGTGTTCCTAGCTTGGTTTTGTGTCAAGGTACCCCCGATAAGTATCAAAAATCGATAATTGAAAAAATTGGATTATAAAAGGAGTGGTCCGATTTTAATCAAATTTGATACACTCATAGACAAAGACATAAGAAATGATATTCAGAAGTTTCAAGGTTACAGTTCTTACAATAGCGCAGAAAATCCATAATATATATAAAAGGCAAGATGTTTGTGTGTGTGTGTCTATTTATCTGCCTGTATGTCTATTTTTTTTTCAGCCCTTTTATTTTAGTTTTTGCTTTGGGTTTGGCTCTAAGTAGGTATAATTGTAGTTCTTAGTCTCAGCCATGATACCATTTCCTCAGAGGACTTATTTAACCTTCAAAATTCAGTTTACAACGAAAAAATCTTATTTGACATCGATACCAGGAAATCAAAATTTCACTTACATCCATTCATTTTTCTTTCAGTCTAGAGTTTCGCTTTTAACTGGAAACAACTATTGCTTTTTAGTCTTTCGTGCCAACGTCCAAAGAGTCTGATCTCCAGGACCATGGATTAGTTTTAAAGCTTTCATTACACCCGAGCAACGCCGGGCTATACTGGTAGTAACAGATAATCTTAGCAGTCAATATCAATGAAATTTAAATTTAAACTTTTATTTTTAACTTTTGGTTGTTTCTTTAAAAAAATGATGATTGATCATCACAGGTTTGTTTTTTGGATAGCACAACATTATTTGAATATGCATTGTGGTGCAATGGATATTACCTTGCAATTTGGGGAGCTGAGTTCGAATTTCAGTTGGATTCCTTGCATTCACTTACGTACAAATATCCTTGGGAAAGGTATTAATCCATTTCTTCCTTCCAGTTATGGGTTAAATAATAGGACAGATTGGGTTCTATAGCCTTGGTCGGCAACCAGTCTACTGCAGAAAGCAATGGCAACCTACTGTGGGATACACCTTCTGCCCAGTCAGTCATGTCTCTTCTGAGACATGATCACCAAAGTGTGTATCACGTATGACGGTTAACTAACTGACTGAACATTATTAAACTGATACTATAATAAAGAAATAATAAGTATCTGTCATGCTGAAGATATTTTTTATAAGATTATTGTTATGTCACATCCTATATACAGCATAGTAGGGTCAGTTGGACACCATCTGTGAGAATATACAGGGTGCGATGGGCAAATTGTTGCCATTTATTATTTTTAAATTTGCTCATGAATTTTGTTTGTTTTAATCAATCACACAGTATAGTAGGGTCAGCTGGGCACTGTGTGAGAAAAAAGCATCATGACACTTCACCCATGTCTTTTGAACAGGTGAAGAGGCTCATCCCTTGTTCCCTGTTTAGGATGTGGTTTCTGGCTTTCTTTTTTCCAATCTTTTTACTCTTAAGTAGCCCCCTGTGGTGTTACCGCCTTGCTTGGGGTGATATGATTTAAAAAAAAAAAAAAAAAAAAAAACACAATTTACTACACAAGAAATTTGGAAGCAGTATGCTATACTGCTTGGTATTCATGCTGGAAGCTCCAATACGAACATTTTAGTATGTTTAGGTGTCAATCTGAGGACAATGCAGAAGATTTAGAAGGAGTTGGATGAGTCTAATGGCGATTACAATAATATGGCAGATCTGAAAACTCACTTTGATTGTTCTGATATGAAAAGAACTCTCAAATTTGTTGGTGAGTGCCTCAGACTCAACACAAAGGCTTACATCAAGTGCCTTGAGATGGTAATGCTACCCTGGGTCAAGAGGGTGGCTGCTGGAAGACCCTATGTTTTGCAACAGAACTCTGTACCATGCCACAGGAGCAAGAGAACCCAATCATGGTTGTGAAGTAATTTTTGCAACCACATCACCCGTTACATCAAGTCGCCTAAATCTGCAGACTGCAACCGCCTTGATTATTATGCATGGGGTGCAGCAGAGCAAGAGACCAGCAAAACTTCTCGTAATGCCAAAAATGAACTGAAGGTAAGGATTATGGTAGCATCCATCAACAAGGAGGCCATCGAGAAAAGATACAAGAGATTCTGAAGTTGTTTGGAGACAAATTTACTCTCTAGTATTTCCAGATATTTTTTTGTTATTTTTGGAAATATATCTGTTAAAAAGAGATGTCAGTGCTATTTTCACTTTTGTATCATTTACGTGACAATTCATCTGTCATACACTGTATAAAGCTCAAAATCTGTCTAGTTACCCAAAAGCCTGAAAATTAATATATAAAATTGTGTGTGTACAAATATTTCCAAAAGTATAACAACAAATCAATTATAACTTGCAGCATGTGTCTTATATCTTACCCAACTTCTTAATAAATATAAGTAATTCTTATACCCAGCTTTTCAATATAAAAAAGAAGTATATACTTTGTTATTCATTTCTAATCTTGCTGATCATTTGTTTTATTAGTTGCTTTCTAATTTTTCTTTGTCCTCAATATGCCCATGAAGGTCGAGTTTTACAAAGCCGTCTTCCACTTCATTTGTCCAAGGAATTTTAGCCGTCTTTTCCTGATTCTGAGTAGATGTGTTCTTTCTGTCGCCATTTTCTTTAAAACATCCTTGTTACTTGCTCTACTCATGGAGTTTTTAACCACATTTCTGATGCCTTTATTTATCTCCTCATCTGTGGGGAGATTCTTCCAGCACTCACTCCCATATAAAAAAAATGAATATCATATATATATATCAATCCAATTTCTTTGTTTCTCAGCACTTTGCTTAGGTTTTGGAATGCTTTTTTCACTATTCCAATGTGTTTGGAGCTCAGTATCTCATTTTCCATCTTAATGAGGAAGGAGGGCTTGGAGAACCTGATACTAACAGGCCAGGTAAAGGGAAAAAATGAAACAGGAAATGAGCGGATAACATATTTGAAGGGCCTGAGCAGGTGGGTGACAGAACGAGGGTTGCGTGGTGTTACAGGAGAAAGTGTACTAAGAGCCACAAGGAATAGGGAGACGTGGAAGGCCATGATCGCCTACATCCTGAAAGGACAAGGCACATAGAAGAAAAATTAAAATGCTTCCCAGATATTTAAACATCAGCATCTATTTGATTTTTATATCTCCAATTCTTTGGAGATATAAAAAGCATCTTTGGCTTTTTCTCTTGCTGATGACCATACTTTCTTCTTGTAAGTGATAGTCCATTTTTCTTGCTTTCTTCTCCTTCCCTATAGTCAAGGCTATAAAACTCATTCTGTCCTGCTATTTACCTATAAATGGAGAAGGGGGAGATTAGATGGATTCATACCTTTCTCAAGGGTATTAGTATGTTAGTGAATGTAATGAATTCGGCTGGAATTTGAACTTGGTTCTCCAATTTCACAATCCAAATTGCTTTCCATTACTCCACCGTGTTTTTTGTATATATGTAATTATTTTATACCTATACTACTGGCTATAATTATTCGGCCACCCCAGTTTTTTAAAAGAAATGATGTATTTCATATTATTTTTAGTGGATAATTCTAAATGAAAATAGAATGGTTCTTTTGTTATCATTACTGTTTCAAAATTTTAAAAGGCAAGGAAGCAAAGATGAACTTTTACAAATCACCCTAAATTTTCTTCATTCTTTCATTGATTATTAATTATTAAATATTTATAAATTCATTTGATGCACATTTTATTGTGCAGTATTAATAAAAGAACCATTCTATTTTCATTTACAATTATTCACTTGGCAATAAATACTAAAAAATAGTATGAAATACATCATTTTTTTAAAAACAATATGGTGGCCAAATATTTATGGCCGGTACTGTGTGTGTGTATGTATATATATATATATATATATATATATATATAATCTGCGATGGGTAAATTGTCGTTATTTGCCTTTTAAAATTTTGCAAAGTAATAATAACAAAAGAACCATTCTATTTTCATTTACAATTATTCACTTGGCAATAAATACTAAAAAATAGTATGAAATACATCATTTTTTAAAAACACTGGGTTAGCCTAATAATTATGGCTGAAGACCTCATACAGAAAGTAGCAGTGGAGAGTGACAAGAAGGAACTACAAATAAACTTGAAGAAAACTGAGTGCATGGTCATCAGCAAAAGATACAACCCAAAATGCCAAATACAGGTGGAGAATAACAGAATCAAACAAGTACAAGAATTTAAGTACCTAGGAAGTGTTCTAACAGGATATGGAAAGTGCGACACGGAGATCCGAAGGCGAATTGGCATGGCAAAGGATGCGTTCCAGAAGATGAGCAAAATACTAACACACAGGAAAATCTCAATAGAAAAGAGTTCTAGACTGCTACGTGATGTCAGTTCTTCAATACGGCAGTGAATGCTGGACAATATCATCGAAAATGAGGACAAAACTGGAAGCGGCCAAAATGTGGTTCTACAGAAGGATGCTACGGATATCGTGGACTGAGCATACAAGCAACGACGAGGTGTTAGAAAGAATGGCAACAAAAAGGAAATTGATGCTGAGCATCAGGAAAAGACAACTGAAGTTCCTGGGACATGCAATGAGGAAGGAGAACCTGATACTGACTGGACAGATAGAAGGAAGGAGAGACAGAGGAAGGCAGTGGATAACATATTTGCAGGGACTGATCAGGTGGATGACAGAACGGGGGTTGCCAGGAGCAACAGGAGCAAACATACTAAGAGCCACAAGGGATAGGGAGACGTGGAGAGCCATGATCGCCTACGTCCTGAAGGGACAGGGCACACAAAAGAAGAAGAAGAAGTGTATATTATATATATACTGGATAGCGCACACTTTCGTAATAAAAATTTATCGTAAATAATCAGGCCGGTAGATATAAATATAAAAATACTGTTTAATTAAAAACAGAATATCTACTTAAATACGAGTATCGGTAAAAATAATGTTCAAAATAATTCATTACAAATTGTCGGTTGCTTATAACCAAGTTTCGTCAAAATTCGTTAATTTCCGTAACATGTTTACATATATATATATATATATATATATATATATGTGTGTGTGTGTGTGTGTGTGTGTGTGTAGCAAATCTACATGGTGCGATGTGTAGATTGTCGCTATTAGCATTGTAAAATTCTACAAAGTAATAATGACAAAAGAATCATTCCATTTTCCATTACAATTATTCACTTGGCAGTAAATACTAAAAAATAGTATGAAATATATCATTTTTTTAAAACACTGAGGAGGCCTAATAATTATGGCCAGTAGTGTACCTGTATACAGGAATGCAATGTTCCTATTGTCTTAAATAGGTGGACACTTTTGAAAGTAGTAGAGTGATTATACTGAGCTGTAGTTCACTGGCAGTATAGCTACTTCAAGCAGGATGTGAGTCTTGTACTTGTTGATATACTATTATTATCAAACTTCATTTTGGTGATTACTCACACTGTAATCTTTTAGCATTACAACAATAATACAAAAAATGTGCTGAAGCTTCGACAAAGGACATCAGCTTTCACATTTACCAACATACAAGTGATGTTTTGAAAAAGCCCACTTGATATCAGCTCAGCACAAATCTTCTTCATCGTCAGCGCAAATCTTTGCTAACCTGCCTTATGTCCATAATACTACTGCACTGGATGGCAAGTCTCCACTCTTGTTTGAATCTTATAAAAAAATAAATTAAAAATAAAAGAAAATAAAAATGCTTAATCTAAGCAAATATTGGGCAGAAAAAAATGTAACTATTCTAATGAAAACTTAATGACCATAAAGTTATAAAGCAGTCTGAGATTCCTCTGCAGTTTAATTCAAAACTATTCATAAATATGTATTTTGACTGAAATCCAAAATATTGGTCATAGATCAGTATTTTCAGATTTTTAAAAAAAATCCCATGTTTGACTGATGGATTTACTTTATACATTTTATCAACCCTTCGCCATTTATTTAAATCCAGAAAATATTTTTAGATTGTAAAAATTTCTTTTTTTTTTTTAAGATAATGATTTGGTGGTACAATTCTTAATTAACCCATAGATGGGGGATGCAATTCAAGGGATGCAAGTCATACCTAATCAAAATTTGATAAACAAACAAGAAATTATAATTTTTTTTAAAATCATTTCACCCCAAGCAAGGCATTCCACTGCCACTATTGTACATGGGGCTACATAGGAGAAGGTAAAGAGAAAGAGTGGTTAGATATAGGAAATGTCAGAAGGAAGGTGATAGATGGGTAAGGATACCGAGGCTTGGGGTTGGGTAGATGGAAGAGTGTTTGAAAGAATGGATGTGAGTTAGTGTGTTAGGAGGTGTCTATTGACCTTACATTTAAACTCCTGGAGATTGTAGTTGTCGGGGAAGCAATCATGTGGAAGGGAATTCCACAGTCGGGAAGTGCGAGAAAAGAAACTGTTGGAGTAGAAATTGCAGTTGCATTTTATCGGTTTCACTGTAAAAGAGTGGGATCTAGTTGCTAATCTAGTATCTCATGCAAATTCGTACTTAGGGGGCACTAGTGATGGGGGATCAATTCTATATTACAATCAATATATAAATTAATCCCTCACTTTATGGTCACAATAGTTTTTTTATATTTATATGCCATAGAATGTAAAGAAATCTAAAAGATAGTTGTGTAGCTAATCATTGATTGATTTCTTTTCACTTTGCAGATTATTTAAAGCCAGAAAATAGTTTTAGATTGTAAAAATTTCTTTCCTTTTTTTAAATAATAATGGTTTAGTGATACAAGCCTTACTAATTAATCCATACCTGGTAGCAGAAGAGGTGGATTCATACCTTTCCTAAACGTATTTGTGTGTAAGTGAATATAACGAACACAATTGGAATTGAAACTCAGCTCTTTAATTTCACATTAACCATTACACCACTCACACATCCTAGCTTACAGCACCTGGTATTCCCAAGCAGTCAACCATGTTGGTACTGACCAGGCTTGATGTTGCTTAACATTGGTGATCATATGAGAACTGGTGTTTTAATGTGATATGGCCATCAACTCCCATGTCTATTGAAACACGGACAACCAGAAGTTTACCAGAACAAGAGACGTAAGGTTTCAAATTGGAAAAAGATAGGATCTCTTTGAAAGAAAACTGGAAACCGCCAACAATCATATCACAGCGCAAGATCAGCATTGATCCGGAGTGGGCAAAGAGAGAGAGTAAATCAATAAACTACTATGCAATAATACTAAACTATCGCATAAAAGCAAAAGACGTCAAAAATTCAATCACTCATTCAAATAAAAAAAATGTTTTTTACTAAAAACTAAAAAGAGAAATTAAGAAAAATCAAATAAAAGTGAAATGTGGCGTCATCTAAATGTTCTGAAAATTAATCAGTTTTCAAGTATTTTGAGGATAAAATACAGGATACAAAAAAAAACAAAACAAAAAACAAATGGAAGACTATGAAAAATAGAAAATGATACGTGTAAAGATTAATCAGTAAGAAAATCAACAAAATGGAAAATGGGATGCAGATGTGAACAACAAGTCTTATGTACAAAACTTTGATGATTTCGGTTTTTTTTTTCTTCACCTTTCAAAATCCGACACACTCTATCCACTTCTGCTTATTTTGGGACTCCACCATTCAAGTTATCTTACAAAATTCTACTTTATCTTTTGTCCTGGGTATAAGGAAAAACTACATCAGGCAGCAAGATTAGGATGTTTGAGGAACATGAAACTTCATCAGGCAGCAAGATTAGGATGTTTGAGGAACATGAAACTTCATCAGGCAGCAAGATTAGGATGTTTGAGGAACATGAAACTTCATCAGGCAGCAAGATTAGGATGTTTGAGGAACATGAAACTTCATCAGGCAGCAAGATTAGGATGTTTGAGGAACATGAAACTTCATCAGGCAGCAAGATTAGGATGTTTGAGGAACATGGAACTACATCAGGCAGCAAGATTAGGATGTTTGAGGAACATGGAACTTCATCAGGCAGCAAGATTAGGATGTTTGAGGAACATGGAACTACATCAGGCAGCAAAATTAGGATGTTTGAGGAACATGAAACTTCATCAGGCAGCAAGATTAGGATGTTTGAGGAACATGGAACTACATCAGGCAGCAAGATTAGGATGTTTGAGGAACATGGAACTTCATCAGGCAGCAAGATTAGGATGTTTGAGGAACATGGAACTACATCAGGCAGCAAAATTAGGATGTTTGAGGAACATGAAACTTCATCAGGCAGCAAGATTAGGATGTTTGAGGAACATGAAACTTCATCAGGCAGCAAGATTAGGATGTTTGAGGAACATGGAACTACATCAGGCAGCAAGATTAGGATGTTTGAGGAACATGGAACAACCTTTTAATTACTGTTGTTCCTAGGTTCTGCCTGACATGGGGTAGTAGCACCTGTTAGGGTTTCAGCTATAACTGGGCTCAAAATACTATGAAAGTATAAAAACACATTTCATAGTAAAAACACCAGCAATACATTTTCATATTAAAAAATATTGACAGCAATACATTTTTGTAAAAAAAATCACTAATTCACCCAAGAAAATTAAATTTCAGCATTTAATGAACCATAAGGAGTTGTTGTGTCAGTAAACAAACAAATTTTCTTTTTTCTATTCCAAAATGCAAAGAGAATTGGCAAAAATCTTTTTTTTTTTTTTTTGGCTAGATAGAGCTAGCCCAAGAAGGCTGTCCATTTAGGAAGAAAAAAATCTTGATTTTAAACCTCCACTGTCTTGCAGCCTTACCCAAACACAGAATAGACTATGGAACTAAATCCAAAGTTGAGCCCCAAAAATGATTGATTGTCAACAAAGACAAATTTTTAACAATTCTTATAATTAAGATGGACCCAAACGTAATGCTCTTTGGATCTTGTCAGTATGGCCACATTAGGGGTACATGAGGTTTTAGCAGTGCAGAAACTCCATATATGATCACCGAAACTTCACTCCAGTCTCACCATTAAAAGATTGACCTTTAACTAAACAGGGTGCTACCATTATCCTGCAGGAAAAATGAATGCCCACTTTTTCAAGATTAACCAAAATGAAACTGAAAATTTCATTTTAATGAGAAAATTTTTTTAACAAGCAATTCAAAATGAAAAGAAGCTTAAGCTGAAGATTATGATGTTACAAATACACAGAGGAGAAGAAAAATAAGACAGGAATGATGACGTGGAAAGAAAGAGAAATATGTAAGGTAGTAAGGAGAGAGAGAGGAAGAGAAAAGTACAAGTAGTAATAGAGAAATAAAGTGTCTAAAACAAGAGATATTAGAGAGTGGGGCAATGTGAAAAGAGAGAAAGGTAGAAAATATAGAGAGGCATTGAAGAAAGAGAAAAATAAAACATGGAGAGAGAGAGAGAGAGAGGCAGAAGCGAGAAAATCCCACAGAAATGAAAAACATTTTTTTGACAAGATCATTTCTTTCAATGACTATTAAATAATTAATCTGTAAGACATACACACACTTAAAATTATATATTATCATCTGAATCTCAAGCAGAGAAAGAAACTAAAATTATTATAAACTTACATACATAAAGCAATATTTACAGTTTTAAAGTCAGGCTTGGAATCTGTTAGCTTTTTGTAACTTCAAAATGATGTGTTGTCTCTCCTTGAAATCGGAATACTATAAATCATACTGCAGTTTGTTTAACAAGTGATATGCACATGAAACTTGATTAACCAATGAAAATCCAACAACAAAAAAATTAAAATACCAGAGTTTATTTTTCTTTCTTTCTCTTCATATCTCATTCTCTGATGAAGCTTTAATAAAAGTGAAATTTGTTAGATTGATAAACTTTTCATATTTGTTCTTTGTATCATTCTGTCAGATTCTAATACATATTTGATCCCAATTGATATATTATCTTATATAATATTTCAGATTATACATAAAATTTCATGATATTTAAGTTAATATATATTAACTTCATATTAAATATATATATATATATATAATTTTATATGATATTTAAGATTGTGTATGTGTATACCTGCACAGAACTTACTTCATTCAAAAACGGAAATATTAAATAAATGTAAAAACATGAAAAATAGTCTCTTAAATTAGCATTTCTGTATTAATGGATTTGCCTTAATAAAATGATTTGGATTTTTTTTTTTTTTTTAATGGATAATAAAGTTTGTTTCCCCTCCTTGTTTGGGTTGGTTTGTTATGTGTCTGAGTGACTATATAATTGCTTTTTTGATCTAAGTTGTTAGCCACATGCCCTGAAGAACCGTAGTGTGAAACCGCGGTAGGTTTTGGCTCACGTTTAGATTATATATATATATATATATATACACACACACACAATGGATGTGCGTTGTGGTGCAGTGGATATCGACTTGGAATGACTAATTGGGAAGCCAAGTTCGAATTCCAGTTGAATTTCTCGTATTTACTTAGACACCAAATACTCTTGGGAAAAGTATTAATCTGTCACTTGCCTTCAGCTATGGGTTAAATAATAAAACAGATCGGGTTCTACAGACTTGCTTTGCAACTCATCTACCACAGAAAGTAATGGCAACCTTCTGTGGGATAATCTTCTGGCCAGTCAGTCATGTCTCTTTCAAGACATGATCACCCAAAGCATGTATCACATATGGCACTTAACTGACTTATATATATATATATATATATATATATATATATATAAAGCAAGATGTTTGTGTGTCAGTCTATGGTTTTGCTTTAACTGGAAACAACTATTGCTTTTAGTCTTTTGTACCAATGTCCAAAGAGTCTGAGCTCCAGGACCATAGATTAGTTTTAAAGCTTTCATTACACCTAAGCAATGCCGGGCTATACTGCTAGTATATAAATATTTAAGATTATATATTTTTACCATTTGGTAGGAGTAAGTGAATTTAAAATTTGTTCATAATTTTCATTGGTATGAGATATTTCTAATTTCTGAGATGAGGTAGTATTTACACTGTTTACATTATTAGGACTATTGTCCTCATCTACATTGTTACTTAAGGACACAGGGCTCAGTGGATATAGACATTGGTTAGTTCCTGTGACTTGACACAAAGAGTTGTAAGTTCAATACCAAGCTACAGCAGTGGTGAACAAGTAACTTAGAGAGTTAGAGGGAGATAACTCATGACTACCAAACGAGGCTCAAGGCAAGGGATGAGAATGATATACCCCAGTGATTGTAATAAAGGGTTTAGTTCGAAATTCCTAGCACCTGAAGAAGGTTGCAACATACAACGACCAAAAGTTCATACAAATGGCAACAAAGGTGAGGAAAATTGTTTGAATAAATAATGTAAATAGTGAGCCATATTCCAGTTGTGTGCAACACATGAAATCTTGGAATGAGAGCTACAACATAACAGTCAAAACATGAAAAAAAAAGAGACAAACCCCATTTGAAAATGGCTATAGAAGTCACCTAACTCGCTTCACACAGTCAAAATTATAGATAATTTTTATATTCTCTTAATTCTGCAAAAAAACAGAAAAATATAAGTATGCTGTAAGAACATAACAAAAAGTTAATTAATTAAATCTTACTTGTCAACTGTATAATCAAATTTTGGTATATGAAACTTTTAGTGCACTAATCAAAATCACATTAATTGAGGTGTGTGTGTGTGTGTGTGTGTGTGTGACTAAAAAGAGACAAGAGGAAAAACTATTCTTAGCTGGTGCATTTCATCCTCCAAGGGACCTTATCAAGGCAGAGCCTAAGAATAGATTTTCTTCTATTCATTTTATTCCTTTACAGATACTTTCTATCTTCAGATAGAATAATATATATATATCTTGAATAAAAGGTATTCATAAATTTGAATGACTCAGCATCTTGAATCAGTTATATATTCTGGTCAAAAGCTCTTTTGCTTTCTATTTTGAAATAAAGAATGATATTTAAATATGGAAATGTCATGAATTCAGAGAAAGCAAGTTCAAGTCACTATGCCTTGGCATAACTTATGAGACTGCCACTAGAATAAACAGGGATGACACAATCGGGAAATTAAAATAAAAAAATCCCATCAGCTCACAAAATGCAGATATTCTGAGATCATCTCTAGTTAAGCTCACCATGCCAATAATCCTGGGTACGACAATAAACTTCATCCAGTACCAAGGTCTCTAATTGGGAACCTGTAGGTTTTGAGGAGTGTGGAACCACCTCTCAATTGCTGTTGTTCTGAGTTACACCCTGATGTGGGGGTGGTCTCAGCTATGGGCAATTAGGAAACCCAAAAACAAAGCACTACAAAAGTATGAAATTACGTTTTTTTAGTAAAATTAGCAGAAATACATTTTTATATTAAAAAATTACCAACAAAACTTATTGATAGTAAAATTACAAACAACACATTTTATCTGTAGCTGAAGGCATACAAATATATTCGAAACACTTAATATTTAGATTTCATCATTTAATTACCCACTGAGGTTAGTATGCCACAAAACAAAATCAACCGAACATCTTATGAGAGAGTTAATGATTTTTTTATCCAATATATAAATGGATGTGCATTGTGGTGCAGGGGATATATCCTGCATTCACTTATGTGCAAATACCCTTAGAAAAGGTATTAATCCGTTGCTTCTCCCTCCAGCTATGGGTTAAATAGCAAGACAGACTGAGTTCTATAGCCATGGTTGGCAATCACTCTACCACAGAAAGTAATGGCAACCTACTGCAGGAAAACCTTCTGCCCAGTCAATCATGTCTCTCAAGACATGATCACCCAAGTGTGTATCATGTATGGTACTTAACTGACTGATATAAAGTTACTGCTTCATTTATAACACACTTCAGTTGATATATTTTTCAGCTTTCATCAGAAAACCTCATTCTGTGAGAAAAGTTGAAAAAATTTCTCCCTCCCACTAAAGAATGTAACTATCAAGTGTTGAAAAAAATGGATTCAGCAAAACGTGTTGTTGTCATCATCAAGTATGCAAAGAGTTCAACTGCTCAGGCGATACTTGGAAAATTAACTTATAAAATTGAAGAAAAAGTTGGGTTTATTTGTATCATTTTCTATCGTACATAGGAGTAGATATAGCCCACTTCACACTTCTTTGTAGTCCCTTGAACAGGAGTAGAGGTTTATCTCTTGTTTCCTGTTTAGGATTGGGTTTCACTCATACTAACCCCTTGCATCTTAGTGGCATTATTGCCTTGCCTGGAGTGAAATGATTAAAAGAAAGTAACTTCTCAAAAGACTAACAAAATCTGTAAATTTTAAGCCAAAAATATCAGGAGTTTTTCACTTGAGGCAAAAAATTGAATGTGGGGAGAGTGCTTAATGTCTGGGAGATATTATCTCAAAACAATTCTTACATTCTACCCACTTTCTTGTCTTCAAGTCAGAATGCTATAACAACTTGACTGTATCCCTTTTTCATATGGACACAATTCTTACTTTGTGAAATTTTTGCCTTATTACTGTCATTTGCCTATTTTTGCCTTGCACATATGTTGTTTGCTTAGTATCATTTTGCCATTCTTTTTTCTTCCTTTTCTTATTATTATTTATTCAGAACTTTGTCAATTCTATTTCTTGGGCATTTTGTCAATTACACTTAACCATGGCCAATTACTCCACATTTATTCCTTGTGAAAATACTGAATTCAATTTCTTTGAAAGCTCTCAACCTCAACCTACTCCATCACAAGCCTGTAGCTTGGCTCAGCAATATGACATACAAATGTGAACAAACGTTTTCAGCTTTGAAATTGATTCAGGACAAAAGAAAATTGCAACAGACAGATTAGAATTTAAATAATTCTCTACTGCTCTCAGTAAATAATTTAACTACAAATATTAAAAGTTTAATGAAATCAAAGCAACAGACTCAAACTTCTCATTAAGGAAAAAAAAAAGAAGAAGCTAGTCTTGTTTCTCTATCAAAATTTATTTACATAAATATTTTTACAATATTTAATGAGAGTCAGTCAGTCAGCTAAGTTCCATATGTAATGCACACTTAAACAATCATGTCTCTTTCGAGACATGAATAACTAAGCAGAAGGATTTACCACAGTCGGTTGCTATTTCTTTCTGTGGTAGACTGGTTTTCAACCAAGGCTATAGAACCAAACCTGTCTTGCTATTTAACCCATAGCTGGAAAGAGAAGTGATCGATTAATACCTTGCACAAGAGTATTTGTCCATAAGTGAATGCAACAAATTCAACTGGAATTTGAACTCGGCTCTCTTATTTCTCATTCCAAGTTGATATCCATTGCACCTCAATGCACATCCATATGAGAGTACAAAATTCATAAAACATTTTTGAACTCAGAGGTTTTTTTTTAAAAAATCGTTTTCCCCCTTAAGCAAGGAAGTAAAACCATGAAAACACAAGGGGTTACTGGGTGTGAAAGAGTTAGAAACAAAAATATTAGTAATAAGCGTGAACAGAAAAAGTAATTGAGAGGACAATAGTAAGCAATTAACATCATATTTAAATTTTTTAAGATTAAAGTTGGTTGGAAAGCATGGCGCCAGAAGGGTGTACCACAAACAAGAAGTGTGAAAAAAGAAACCTAGAGCATAGGACTTGTGGTTACATCTAACTTAATTGTAAAATGAAGAGATCTCAACACCAGTCTAATACTGTGCTTATATTTTTTTAAAAGTCTAAGTACCATAGCGAAGAGCTCATCTGAGCAACTACCATGAAAATATTTATAGACAAGTCAAAAAGAAGCAACCTAACAGTGGCAGAAAAGTGACTGAAGCCAAGCTACCAGATCAGGACCAATAATATTGCTGAGTTCTTTGGATTTTATCAAGGAGCTCTAGCTAAATAACTGGATCATATGTGACAGCAATATTCTAAGCATGGATGAATGATAGACTTACAGATACATCGGATAGATTCAAGTGAGAAAAATTCTCTCACATGACAGTGTACCAACTTTTCTAGCAGCTATGCTAGCAATGAATTCAATGGAGTCTTTTCACTTCATATTAGCAGAAAACATTAGCCCAAGAAAGCATGATGCTGAAAGGCAGAGAAGGATCTTTCAGATGATTAATGGAAAGCAGTTTAGTTTTGGAGGTGCTACCGCACAAAAAGAAAAAGAAAAAAAAAGTGATATCTGAGATTTAAAATGCAAAACCTTTCTCAAATCTTTTATTTTTAATTCTAAGCTAATAGATTAAATTTAATATTTTGTTACAAGGATGCATTTACATATAAAAATAATAATAATAATAATGTCTAAAAAGTTGTAGTAAGGGACTCTATTGAGTCCTACTTGTTATTACAAAAAAGTTTTAATACATGAATTAGTCGTAAAAATAGAAAAATTAGGAATAGAACATTTTGGAAGATGCCAGGATATTCCAGTAGATTCAAGAGAATTTGAAAAATTCTAGAAATATGCAAATTAGGTGTTAGCCCCTATAAAAACAGGTTTTGGGCAGAGAGTAGTTAGTTGTTACCAGGATTTGCTGACATTATCAACTCCAGCTTTGATTCAAGAATTTATATCCAGTAGAAAAAAATTTGTAAGAGAAGTTGCTGACCAACTAAAACCTGAAAGAGAACCTTATGGAACTATATGGGTAAATACATATTTTTGACTCTTTCATTGACCAAACAAATAATTATTTTTTATATACTCATTTAAGGATTTCCAAAAAGTATAGCACTTAACTTCTTCGCCAACTTAACTGGGTATTTGACACCTTACCTTCCCCTTCTCTCCTTGTAACACTCACCAGTAGTAAACTCTATGTTTGTTGTTTTGAATGCAACAAAAATTGTATATTTGTAAATATTTCATTCGGTGTATTGTGTAAGTAAATATTTGTCTGTGATTTATCTCTGAGTTTTGGTCAATCATTTTCTTTTTCTTTAGAACACTTAACAATTTACAATAGGCAAAATATTTGGTCATGTCTCAAACTAAATTTAAATTGATTGGATTGATTTTCTTTCTGATTTTCAGTGAAATTGATAAAATTGTCCATACTAACAAATCTGTCAACACAACATAATTCTTTTTATTAAAATTCATATCTGGTCGAGTGATCCAGCTATTCATCTTGAAGTTTTTGACAAAATCTAAAGGAGCATTGATCCGGACTTAGCAGCTTGCTTTCAGTCATTTTCTTACCGACATGACATGGCTTCCCTCTGTCTTTTCTACAAGTATTTTCATGACAAATGCTCTGACAAACTTTTTTCCCCTGGTTTTCTGACCACATATATTTACTTGTGCTACTAGATTGGCATCTAGGTCCCACCCTTTCACCATTAAAACAGTTAAATGTAACTGCTTCTTCTACTCGAACAGTTTCACTTCACATTTATGAAACTCCCTACTGTTTGCTCGCTACCCTGATAGCTACAATCTCTAAAAGTTTAAATACATCATCAATTGCCATTTTCTATCTACTTGATTTCCATCCATTTATCTTTTCAACATCCCCTGTACCTTGTTTTTTTTTTTTCTCACTGTAATACCTACACACCAGTGGCTGTTCTGCCTTGCTTGGGGTGAAACAACTATTTTGAGAAAAAAAAAAGAAAAAAAGAAATGAGGTACCACCAAAATGGATGCTTTTTTCTGAAATTAAAGCAAAAAAAAAAAAAAAAAAATCACTTTCCCTAGCTATAAAATATTTAGATTAGGATTAGGGAATTATCTGATTAAAACAGAATTTTCAGTACTTATTCATTAATAAATGAATTGAATACTGATGTGTTATTTTATTAGAAAACGTTTGTGAAAATAATCGGGGAGAGTCTGTTTCACTCCAAAATTTGGATGTATAGAAAACATACCTAAACAACCATCATCAGTACAACAGGTTAATTTCTATCTCAGTAAACTGATTATGTACTAGTAAATCAAATTCAAAAAATAAAACTGAGGATAAATGCAAAGATTAACCTCATTTATAAAAAAAAAGTCACACAAGGTATAAACATCAATGGTTTGTGAGATAAGCTCTAACCACTATCTATGTTCTTGTGACAGACTTTGATTAAGTCAAACTATTGCTTGATAGACTCTTTCAGTAATAATCCTTAATACACTAGCAGTTGACTTAGAGAAGTGAAAGCCATATTGCTTATCTAAAAGAAGACCTTGAGATGTGAGATGCTTAACCAATTCAGAGTTAATTAGAGCCTCTACTACTTTGCTGAAAACAGATAGAAATCTAATAGGCTGACAAAAGGATCAAACAATTCACCTGGGTTTTTAAAGGCTGGAACTGCAGAAGAGGACTTCCAACGAGAAATTTCAAAGAAAATTTTCCTGTTTCTTTATACTTTGTGTAGATTTTGGAAAGCATCTTTCACCACTCCAATGTACCTTCTGAATTTGGAATCTCCAATTTATACTTTACATATTGAGCTGATCATTTTGCTGATAGCAATATTCATAAGCAAAGGGATATTAATAAAAACGATTTTCTCAAACTGGTATCCTTATCTTGATTGTTTTTAAGCAACATTCTAGCCAAAGGACTGCTGAACCTTTCTGACTATTATTGGATTCAAAAACCTTTATTTTATCATCTTGTGTTTAGTAACTATTCTAAAGATTTTATCATATTGTTCCTGAAAATATTATCACTGATAATTTCATTGTTAGTTTTTTTGTTTGTTTGTTTGTTCTTCTTCCAATTTCACAGGAGGCATTCATAAATCATGTACTGCCACATTGCCACTTGTTTTGTGTTTCACATTTTATTTTATTTTTTGCTAAATGAGTTCTTTGATGTTTGTTCTTTCCCTTACACTGCTGAATGTTCCCTGATTGAAGAAAGTTTGTACCATAAATAAATTCAAGTTTGCTCTAATCATTGCCTTATTTGCTGAATTGATGCTAAGCAACATCATAAAAAATAAAATATTTTTCAGATTCAACACTTACAAACTGTATTACGTGGAACAAGTTTAAAATGACAACTTTGTATTGATTTGTAAAAGATTACAAACAGAAGAAATTAAATTTTAAAAATTAATGCAACAAGCAAAAGTAATGCCAGTAATATCTACCTTAATTCCTGACCACTGACAGTCATCTTTCCCTCATTTAGAATATGCCTACAATTTAAGAGATGTGCGTTGTGGTCCAGTGGATGTCGGCTCGGAATGAGAAATCAGGGAGCCGAGTTCGAATTCCAGTTGAATTCATTGAATTCACTTACGTGCAAATACCCTTGGGAAAGGTATTAATCTGCTTCTTCCCTCCAGTTATGGGTTAAATAACAGAACGGATTGGGTTCTATAGCCTTGGCCGGCAACCAGTCTACCGCAGAAAGCAATGGTAACCGACTGCGGGATAATCTTCTGCCCAGTCAGTCATGTTTCTTTCGAGACATGATCGCCCAAGCGTGTTTCACGTATGGCACTTAACTGACTGACTACAATTTAAAAGTGTCTCTCTAAACAGTTGTATTGTCACAAATTCTTAAATTAATTCTGAACTGAAAATGTTTGTGTTTAATCAGGTACTTACTTTTACCACCAAAATATTATTTCATTCACTTCTGCAAAGAGATGACTAATGATAGAAATGTTGAAAACCTACCTGTAAAAAAGGTTTCAATTAAATTAGCATTGAAATATTGTAGTGATTAGCGTTTCATTTTTCACAAAAATTTGCTGAATAACAAAACCTGAGAAAATGTGTATTTTTTTTTTTTTTTTATAATCATATCGCCCCAAGCAAAGCATTTTACTGTCACTGTTTTGCAGGGGGTTACATAGGAGGAAAGTTATGAGAAAGAGTGACAGGTTATAGTGGGTGTCAGGAAGTGGGTAAGATAAGGATGAGAATACTGATGAGAGTGGAGTGGACGGAGAAAGGAGCATGAGAGAGAGGATGCAGGTTAGTGAAATAGGAGATAACTATTGACTTTACATTTAAATTCTTGGAGATTGTAGTTGTCAGGGAAACAAGTAAACAGGAGGAAAATCCACAGGTGGGAAGTGTGAGAAAAGAAGCTGCTAGAGTAGAATTTGTGTTCACAATTTATTGGCTTCACAGTAAAAGGGTCGGACCTAGTTGCTAATCTTGTGGCTTGAGTAAATTTATATATATGAGGCACCAGTGAGCTAAGTTCATCATAGCAGAAGCCGTGAAAGTATTTTTAGAATAGACACAGGGAAGCCACATTGCGCCGGTGAGAAAGTGGCTGTATCTGGGCTGCCAAGCCAGGATTGATCACATTACAGATTACAGGCTTGTCATAATACTTTGAAAAAGGGTTTTTACAAGGCTAACACTTAACTCAGACGCCCACAATAGTTCAAGTACGAGTGTTTTTATGATGATACCATCTCTAGTAAGGTTGGCATTCAAGGTTTGAGACCCCACCCTTTGTTGAATTAGGTTAGGTTTGGCTTGATTTGTTTGTTTAATGACATATAAACTCCTTATGGGTCATTTAATGCCAAAATTTTATTTTCTTGTGAGCTTTAGTATTTTTTTGGTTTTTCAAAAAATGTATTGCTGGTAATTTTTTTAAAATGTATTTTTACATTTTCATGTTTTGACTACTTGCCCACAGCTTGGACCTTAACAGGTGCTACCACCCTAGGACAAGGTGAACCGGAGAATAACAGTAATTAAGACGTGGTTCCATGCACCTCAAGACTTTGAAAAGGCTATGTTGAGTTAGATATCTACTGTTAGACAGAACCAACCTTGCTTTGTGTGAGTGTTGTAACCTAGTTGGTTATTGTTGCAACCTAAAAGGTGACTCATGTGGTGATATCACATAGTTGTATTCTCTTGGGTCTTGGTATATTACTTCATTTATTTGTAGATTTACAATAATAGTTATTTCTACGAGGTGATATTTCGAATACTGTATTAAGAGGTTCCTCTTGATAATACTCTCTTGTAGGTACCTCCACTCATTTTTCTATAGCTAAATTTAAATTGAAATTTTAATAATAAATTATCTTCAAGCTTTAAAATCAGCTTTAATTGAAAGCCAAGAGATTAAATTTATTAATTCCAGTAAGCAAAATACCCTGGTGTATTTTAAACCAAAATTATATTGATCAGAATCAAAATTTTCTAAATTTGAAAAAACTTTTTAAAAATTTCAAATTTTCCGCCATTTTTCAACGATTGTAAACAGAAGCCAATTCTAGGTTTTAAAAAATCTTACAAAAATAAAATACACCTCGCTGACATTATTTTCTTCAAATTACTAAATTTAAACTTACTTTAAATTGACTTGAAACAAGAATTACTTGCTTACTGCTTGAAAAATGTTTCAAAAAGCATTCCTCAATTATGGTAGCCTTGTTATCACAGCTGTCAACACCTTATCAGCACCTTAGGAGCAGCCAACAACTGATGATTTAGTATCCAGCCAAAAGTATGGAAGATGGATTTGGTATAAATCTTATTCATACAAATCGTTTTATTTTATTTTAACAGTTTTCAGCAATTATCCAATATTTGATGAAATTTTAGTTAGTTTAGCTTTGTAGGCTTACGTTTGAAAATGTTTTATGAAAAATAAAAATTAAAATAATATAAAACTTTTTTTTTTTAAATTTACGATTTAATAACAGAATGAAAATAACAGCAGTGGTAACTCAATAATTTATGAAATGTTGTGGTATTTATTAATTTTTATTTTTAATGTCTATTTTTCATATTATTTTTAGGTATCTCTACCTCTATGAATTTCACAATTATTATTTTTTTTTTTAACAAAATTAGAAAATTAGGAATCAAAATGTAAAAGTTGCTTTAAATGTTTAAGGAATGAATGCAAAACAGGCTGTTGAATTTTATAATTGTCTTGAAGAGACTTGAATCAAAATCAAAGTGCAATTTCTGTCATTTTCCATGTAAGGGGAAAAATCCAAAACACTTGTAAACTTCTAAAATAAATACGACCCCTATGAAAACTTGTTATGACCCCTATGGAACATTGTACTTAAATGAACATATTTATTCACACACAAAAAAATATTTTTTAATTATTTTAAAAATATACGGGGTGAAAAAATTTTAATTTTTTTATTTTTTGATAGGCAATACAATCATCAATTCTTAACTAAAAAAGAAAAGGACAACAGTTCTTTAAAAGATTTAAAAATATTTTTAAAACTTTATGAATTATTATAATAATAAAAAAACAAAATGAAAACCATTTTTTAAAAATTTTATTAGTAATTGAAAAAGATTTTTTCTTCAGACTATAATCTCCTTAATTTTTATTATTTATTTCAGCAATTAAAATTAAATTCTATCAGAGTTTTATTGCATTTTTTATTTTACTCTTCAGTGCAGATTTTCGAATAGTGCCGAATAATTCTAAATAAAAAAAAAACAGATGATTTATATTCCCCGATGAGTTCTGCGTTTATCTAAAAAAAATAATTTGCAGAAACTAAAATTTATTAAAATTTCATGAATTTACGTGGAGTTAAAAACAGAGTTAAAAAAAATTTTTTTTCATCAATATTTTAACAAAATAATAATTTCAAAAATAATTTTATTCATTTGTGAATGAGTACTGAAAGTTTCACTAAAATCCAACAATTATTTGATTTTTGCGAGAATTTCCAAATTAATGTTTGTCACCGAAAAAGTGAGTTTCGTAAAAAAATTACGTAATCAATTGTAAACAGTCGTAAGATTTTCTGCGACGCTAACTCAAATCAAAACAAAATATCCTGCCAAAATTTCGAACATGTTAAAAGGGATTAAAAAATTTTATAAAATAAATAAAAATTACTTTGATCTTTCCTCTTAATAATATTATAAACATTTTGATAGAAAAAATTTGTTTTATTAAGTTTTGAACCTTTTTAATTCATACTATGCTGGATTTTTGTGATGTATGGAGGTACCTACTCTCTTGGGAATCCTCCTGAGTAATCTACTCAGGGACTAAATAGTAATATCATACTGTAAGCACTAAACTCTGTTAATCGACTGTAACAAGTAAGACTGCTGCTGCTGCTACTTGTAATCCAGTTCTTCCATCGGTTGATTCACCCAGGCTTCTGTCTAGTGCTTGATATAGGTCATTGTCGTGGTCACATGGTTCCCAGTGAATAATCCATTAATAGTTCTATTTGTTATCTGGTGATCGGTGTCGACAACTCTTACTACATAACAATGAGATTAATCCAGATCCTGCCTCAACAACAGCAGCAAAAAAAAAATCATGCCTATAACAATGAACCCACCGAACATAAAAGGCGCCAAAAGCACTATTGGATTTGGGGGAATTTTTGACTAGATATCTCTTTAGTAATACACCAACTGCTAAGGTGACTCCATGAAAAATAAAAAATAAAAATATCTAAGCATCCTATTTATGACCAGCATTAATAATGGTATTGATGATAATGGCTTTCTCTCTTTAAAGAGAAATCTACAGAGTCCATTCAAAACTTTTAAATATGGTAAGTTGTTTTATTTTATTTCATTTTTTTTTCTTTTATCTTTCTGTAGACATTTCCAATATATCCATTTGGCAGTTTTGAAAACACTCAAGAATGGAGGCATCTTTCAATAAATGGTTTGTGGCTTTTTAAAAGGCAAAGCTACAAACCATCCATTACAGACTGCTTTGAAATCAAACGGTATAAGTTTCTTCAGCAGAGGTCAACAACACATCTCCCTGCAAGCATTAAGCCCACTCAAGTCTCAAGTATTGAATTTTCAATCACATAAAATAACCCTTTTGATGTTGTCGTCTGCTGCACTAAGAGCCACAAAAAATATCAATGGCAATATATGGATTGCTATAGACGTTTTTGAAGTAGACTGATTTTTTTTTTTCTTAATTGGCACATTTTAAACTCATGAAATCATTGAAAATATTTGTTGGTCTTTGTCATGTTAGGTATGTTTTGTAAAGTAAGCATTGTTGGTTAAAGTTCAAATTGAATTAATTCTTCAGCAGGTCAAAGTTGAGTAAAGACGAGAGGCTAAAAATAAATTGTATGAAAAGATTCTTCTTCAAATATTTGTTACGGTTGTTAAGAATATAACTAGTTATGTCTCTCTCTACAACTGCTAACCTCCACCTACAACTATTGATTTATCTTGAAAATGGCAAAGCATCTTCTATCGACTGGACAACTATAAACTTTTTCTGTAATTCATAACCTCTCTCTATGTACACAAACACACACAACTTCAAAAACTGCTACTTGTAATCATTATTATATTCAGATGGTAAAACTTAAATGCATTGGGCAGATACCAATTAATAAAAAGAAAATTATATATACAGGGTGTCTATAATGTCCGTGTGCACTTTTTATAACTTATATTTATTTATATTTGTGATAGAAATCATCTGTAAAAAAATGTTATAAAGTTTAATGTACCTAGTTTTAAGGATAGTTATTCAATAATTTTTTTACCACAAAATTTGCAACAATTTTTAGATAAGTAAACAGATGGATTGGAAAGGGTGGAGTGTTTGATTTGACTCCATTAGATGTTTTTATGGGGACATGTGAAAACAATTGTGTATGCAACCAAACCTAGTTCATTAGAAAATTTGAAAGCAAAAATAACTAATGTGATTTCAGGCATTACTGTAAATCAGTTGGCAAATGTTTTCTGTGAACTGCAAAATCGTATTACCCTTTGTATTGCTAATGATGGAAGACATGTGGAAACTTAAATAAAATTTCAATAAAACTTTTAAAAATATAGATTTTCTTCTTTCTATACCTTTTTACAAGTTATTTTTATTGCAAATACAAATAAAGTTATAATTTTTTTTTAAAGTGCTCATGAACTTTATGGACACCCTGTATTTTTAAAATCTTTCTTGAAAAAGGTCAGGTTCTGCTAGTTGTAACATGTAACCCAGTCAAAACTGCCACATGGCTGGCTGGCTAGCCTCTAAACCAGCTTCCCAACTAGTTTGTCAGATGGTGAGAAGGGTGGCATGTCACCATACAAGATGCAAAATTTTGATGCATTAGACAGACACCAATTTATAGAAAAAAAAAAAGAAACTAATATATATTTGTAAAATCTTACCCAAAGCATCTACTAACCTTATAATAGAAACATCTATATTAACCAGGATAAAAACAATAGTTTGAAATAAAATATTGACTATTACTCATGTCAGAAATGAAATACTAAATTATGAAATATGGTATGAATCCACCATGATAACCAAATGCTGGAACCATCTGACACTATATTAAAAAATACACCACTGACGTCCTTTTGGGTGATGATATCATGAACAGGTGTTGGTCATGTATGTGTTAGAGTTCTCTAGTGGTAATGAGTTCAATCTGTGGATCAGGTCATAAAATATTAGTTCAGCAGGAATGAATAACAAGTGGTATCATATGGACAAAATAGCACAATAATCCTGCAAATAATCAGTATTTTAAAACAATGGACACCTGATGATAGTGGGTCAGTCAGTTAAGTGCCATGCGCGATACACGCTTGGGCGATCATGTCTTGAAAGAGACATGACTGACTGGGCAGAAGATTATCCCGCAGTAGGTTGCCATTGCTTTCTACGGTAGAATAGTTGCCGACCAAGGCTATAGAACCCAATCTGTCCTATTATTTAACCCATAACTGGAGGGAAGAGATGGATTAATACCTTTCCCAAGGGTATTTGCACGTAAGTGAATGCAAGGAATTCAACTGGAATTCGAACTTGGTTCCCCGAGTTCTCGTTCCGAGCCGATATCCACTGCGCCACAACAGTGGGTACTGTTTGAAATAATAAAAGTATATTGACAATTAATCAACTCATAATAAACATATGATAAAAAAAAAACAGAAAAATATTCCTAATGATATTGTTTTTTCAAGAGGGAATAACATTAATGTAAGCAATAAAAATCAAAAAAGAGTTTAAGAAACGTACTTGTGAGCAAGTAACACGAAATGGGCAAAAAATAAAAAAGAAAATAACTTCTTGGAAATGTTGTGAATGAACAAAAAATAATGCTCAAGACTTAAGCTCAGAAATTAATCATCTCTTTAATTTCAAAGAGTAAATTTTAGTACATGCAAACTTCAGCAATATCTTATATTTCAGTATTGTTTTGTGGTGCAATTGATATGGGCTCAGAAGGAGAAATCAGAAAGCTAAAGTCAAATTCTTGATGAATTTGTTTCATCCACTTATGTGCAAATACAAAGGTATGAATCCATCTCTTCTCTCTCCAGCTATGGACTGAATAGCAGGACAGATTGGGTTCTATAGCCTTGGTTGGCAACCAGTCTACTGCAGAAAAATCTTCTTAGTCAATCATGGATTGAAAGAGACATGATCACCCAAGTGTGTATAACATATGAAACTTAACTAACTGATCCACAATACAAAGCTCCGATTTAGATGATTTTTCTCTCCTGAATCTATCTTACATATTTATAAGTATACCATTGTCCATTGCTTGAATATTAGTTTTTACTCCTGCTATATATTTAGAAATTCTTGATAAAATCCAAAGAAGAATCAGCAATATTATTGGTCCTGACCTGGCTTCTCGACTTCAATCAATTTCTCACCATTGTAATGTAGCTTTCCTGTGACTTTTTTTTAGTAATCCTTTCATGGTAATTGTTTATGATGTTTCATTTTTTTTTTTTTCCACACTCAGTAACTCTTGTATCTTAGTGACTTTACTACCTTGCATGGCTGATAGGATTTAAAAAAAAAAAAAAGAGAAAAGCTGTACTTATTCTCAAGGTTTTGAGATTACAATTAGTTCAAAAACAAGCAAGGATGTTGAACTGATGCTAGCCAGAGGTGAACGAGAACAAACCTGAATGTGACAACAGTGCAAAAATGCCTAATATATGTTTTTTCTTAATCCCTAGAGGTCCTGGGCATGACGGTACACTGCATCCAGCAGCAAGGAGCATGGAACCACCTCTTAATTGCTTTTGTTCCCAGGTCCACCCTGACATGGAGTGAAAGTATAAAAATACACTTTTTAAAGAAAAAAATTATTCTCAGCAAAACATTTTTGAATACACAATTAGAAGACATTTTTAGTTTTCTAAAATAAAAACGAATAAAAACAATAAATTCTCATCAAAATCTGACCAAATCAACTTTCTCACTATAACATTGAACAAAAATATCCTAAAACCCTACCTTTTTGGCATTAAATAACCCACAGAGGTGTTGATATGTCATTAAACAAAACTCAAACGCATTAATCCCTTGATCAAACCCTGGTTCTGTGGTAGAGAGATATAATTAACAACAATTTTTGAAAGTTAAGAATAGGCTTAGTTTATGTTCATCTTGATCCTTGGTAAGTAATCTTCTTTATCCTCACCACCCCATCACATTACACACCCTCTGATCTTTCAGATCATATCTACATCATATAAATGCAAGACCACAAATGCAGGCATCATTACTTTTACTCATGTACGTTGAGCTTCCCAGTGACTTTTCTATAAATCATTTCATGGTAATTATTCGCTCTTTAAATTTTCTTTCCTGAATCTATTTTAATGTTTCTTTTTTTTTTGCACTCAGTAGCCCCTTGTATCTTAGTGACTATACTACCTTGCATAAGTGATAGGATTTTTAAAAAAAAAAGCTGTACTAATTCTGAATGTTTTGAGATTACAATTAGTTCAAAAACAAGCAAGGATATTGAATTGATGCTAGCCAGAGGTGAACGAGGATAAACCTGAATGCTACAACAGTGCAAAAACGCCTAATATCTGTTTTTTCTTGATTCCTGGATCAAACCCTGGTTCTGTGGAAAAGATATGATTAACAATAATTTTTGGAAGTTAAGAATAGGCTTATTTCTTGTTCATCTTGATTCTTGGTAAGTAAACTTTTTTATTCCCCCCTCCCCACATTACACACCCTCCGATCTTTCAGATCATATCTACATCATATAATTGCAAGACCAGAAATGCAGGCTTCATTCCTTTAACTGGTTTACTTTGAGCTTCATTCCTTGAGGGTTGCTCTATCACCTTCGGGCCATGAAATGCTGCTTCAGTGGGCATCATTTTGAGCCTGATCTTGATCATATCAGCATCCAGTTCTTTTTCCATCTCCTGCTTCAAGAAACATCGTATTGAAGCTCACCAACTCAGTGATCTTTTCAACTTAGCAACTATGAAACCATGGCACCTTTGCTGATAAATGACTTAACCATTTCACTGTTCAGCAGTTTTTTTCCCTTTCATCCTGTTCTTGGTGGTCAGCCAGAAGTGTAAGTCTTTGACTCAATTGATTTTCTCTTAACTTCATTCTGTGAGAAAGAAACAAATTTTTGTTGTGTCCATCCATGTTGTCTTCTGTTACTTTCTGCTTTCCTCAAATTTTTTTTTCACTCTTCCTCTATATCTGACTAATCATAGAGAAGAAAAAAAAAAGGAAAAAAGAAAAAACTAAAAAGAAGAAAAAATGAAAAAGGGAAACAAGATGAGAAGGGGGAGAAGTAGGGAGAAAAAAGGGGAAGAGAAAAAAAAAATTCTTTCCTCACTTGCTTTCTCTAGATCTGACAATGCATAGTGAAGAAAAAAAGAAAAATGAAAAAAAAGAAAAAAGGAGAGGAAGAGAAAAAAGAGGGGGAGAGAAAAAGGATGGAGAAGAGGAAAGAGGGGAAAGAAAAGGCAGAAAAAAGAGGGGAAGAGAAAAAAGGAGGGGAAGAGAAAAAAGGAGGGGAAGAGAAAAAGGAGAAAAAAGAGGGGAAGAGAAAAAGGAGAAAAAAGAGGGGAAGAGAAAAAGGAGAAAAAAGAGGTGAAGAGAAAAAGGAGAAAAAAGAGGGGAAGAGAAAAAGGAGAAAAAGAGGGGAAGAGAAAAAGGAGAAAAAGAGGGGAAGAGAAAAAGGAGAAAAAAGAGGGGAAGAGAAAAAGGAGAAAAAAGAGGGGAAGAGAAAAAGGAGAAAAAAGAGGGGAAGAGAAAAAGGAGAAAAAAGAGGGGAAGAGAAAAAGGAGAAAAAAGAGGGGAAGAGAAAAAGGAGAAAAAGAGGGGAAGAGAAAAAGGAGAAAAAAGAGGGGAAGAGAAAAAGGAGAAAGAAAAAAAATGAAAAAAAGAAAGAAAGAGAAAGACACCTCTCTGCTTCTTGGCTCTTACCTACAATTCATCCATGCTTTCCAGTTTAGCCACTATTACCAGGTATTTAATTTTCTCCCCTGCACCTTTCTAATTTTCTCACTAGAAAGTCTAGGTTTATAAATCTGCATTATTGGTAATATTCATTCAATAAAACCATTTGCAAAATGTATCAGGGTTTTGTAATTCTCGAGACATGATCGAGAGACGAGACGCAAGAATTCTCTCGAGAGACGAGACGCAAGAATTCTCTCGAGAGACGAGACGCAAGAATTCTCTCGAGAGACGAGACGCAAGAATTCTCTCGAGAGACGAGACGCAAGAATTCTCTCGAGAGACGAGACGCAAGAATTCTCTCGAGAGACGAGACGCAAGAATTCTCTCGAGAGACGAGAAGAACTCTCGCGACGAGAAGAAGAACTCTCGAGAGACGAGACGCAAGAATTCTCTCGAGAGACGAGACGCAAGAACTCGAGACGAGACGCAAGAATCTCGAGAGACGAGACGCAAGAATTCTCGAGACACGATCGACAGACGAGACGCAAGAATTCTCGAGACACGATCGACAGACGAGACGCAAGAATTCTCGAGACACGATCGACAGACGAGACGCAAGAATTCTCGAGACACGATCGACAGACGAGACGCAAGAATTCTCGAGACACGATCGACAGACGAGACGCAAGAATCGAGACACATCGACAGACGAGACGCAAGAATTCTCGAGACACGATCGACAGACAAGAACGAAGAATCGAGACACGATCGAGAGACGAGACGCAAGAATTCTCGAGACACGATCGAGAGACGAGACGCAAGAATTCTCGAGACACGATCGAGAGACGAGACGCAAGAATTCTCGAGACACGATCGAGAGACGAGACGCAAGAATTCTCGAGACACGATCGAGAGACGAGACGCAAGAATATTCGAGACACGATACGCAAGAATTCTCTCGAGGCGTGATCGAGAGACGAGACGCAAGAATTCTCTCGAGACATGATCGAGAGGCGAGACGCAAGAATTCTCTCGAGACATGATCGAGAGGCGAGACGCAAGAATTCTCTCGAGACATGATCGAGAGGCGAGACGCAAGAATTCTCTCGAGACATGATCGAGAGGCGAGACGCAAGAATTCTCTCGAGACATGATCGAGAGGCGAGACGCAAGAATTCTCTCGAGACATGATCGAGAGGCGAGACGCAAGAATTCTCTCGAGGCATGATCGAGAGACGAGACGCAAGAATTCTCTCGAGGCATGATCGAGAGACGAGACGCAAGAATTCTCTCGAGGCATGATCGAGAGACGAGACGCAAGAATTCTCTCGAGGCATGATCGAGAGACGAGACGCAAGAATTCTCTCGAGGCATGATCGAGAGACGAGACGCAAGAATTCTCTCGAGGCATGATCGAGAGACGAGACGCAAGAATTCTCTCGAGACGAGACGCAAGAATTCTTTCGAGACGTGATCGAGAGACAAGACGCAAGAATTCTCTCGAGGCATGATCGAGAGACGAGACGCAAGAATTCTCTCGAGACATGATCGAGAGACGAGACGCAAGAATTCTCGAGACGAGACGCAAGAATTCTCTCGAGACGTGATTGAGAGACGAGACGCAAGAATTCTCTCGAGACGTGATCGAGAGACGAGACGCAAGAATTCTCTCGAGACGTGATCGAGAGACGAGACGCAAGAATTCTTCTCGAGGCATGATCGAGAGACGAGACGCAAGAATTCTCTCGAGGCATGATCGAGAGACGAGACGCAAGAATTCTCTCGAGGCATGATCGAGAGACGAGACGCAAGAATTCTCTCGAGGCATGATCGAGAGACGAGACGCAAGAATTCTCTCGAGGCATGATCGAGAGACGAGACGCAAGAATTCTCTCGAGGCATGATCGAGAGACGAGACGCAAGAATTCTCTCGAGACATGATCGAGAGACGAGACGCAAGAATTCTCTCGAGACGAGACGCAAGAATTCTCTCGAGACGTGATCGAGAGACGAGACGCAAGAATTCTCTCGAGACGTGATCGAGAGACGAGACGCAAGAATTCTCGAGACGTGATCGAGAGACGAGACGCAAGAATTCTCTCGAGGCATGATCGAGAGACGAGACGCAAGAATTCTCTCGAGGCATGATCGAGAGACGAGACGCAAGAATTCTCGAGACATGATCGAGAGACGAGACGCAAGAATTCTCGAGACATGATCAAGAGAGAAGTTGAAGGAATTGAAAAGATATGATAGCAAGAAATTGCTGATTTATTGTTTATTACTTTATCAAACTATGTTTTGTTTAATGCTGAAAGTGTATTTTTTATTCGACTATTTTTTAAAACTTAAGTTCCAAAGCTCTATTTTCTACAAAAGTTGAAAGTAATGTTTTTTTTTTTTATGTTCTATTGTTTGGGCAGTAGGTACATTTTTGAAGAGCATGTTAACATTTTGTAATAATTGCTATGCATTTTTGTGCTTCTTGCATTCTATCAAGAAATGCTTGATGGTGAGAAATTGGTTGCAGTGGGTACACCGAGGTGTAGATTCTGCCTTGAGCATGTGTGTGTCAGGTAAGTGCATCCAATTCTTAATCTGTTGAGCACTGTGTCTTGTCTACAGTCAGCCAATGCCTCCATATTCTCTTTTTATATTGTCAACTGAAGTACATATAGTTTGGAAACATGTCCAAATTGCTTGCCATTTTCTCTTGATGTTTGGTGTAATCTGTATATGGGAGTTTGATGTTAAGTTATTTTCATTGCCTCTTTTACCAGTGTGCCGGCTTCATGATTTCCCTTTATGGCTATATGGCTAGGAATCCAAGCCAATCTTATTGTTTTGTGCTTTGTTAACCGATGATATGTTTCTAGGATTTTCTTGAATGTAGGGATGCTTTGTGTTTTCTTCTTTAACTGATGTTAAACTAGATAGGAGTATAATATTCTGTTAAACTAGATAGGAGTATAATATTCTGTTAAACTAGATAGAGCATAATATTCTGTTAAATCAGATAGGAGTATAATATTCTGTTAAACCAGAGGGGAGTATAACATTCTGTTAAACTGATAGGAGTATAATATTCTGTTAAACTAGATAGGAGTATAATATTCTGTTAAACTAGATAGGAGTATAATATTCTGTTAAACTAGATAGGAGTATAATATTCTGTTAAACTAGATAGGAGTATAATATTCTGTTAAACTAGATAGAGTATAATATTCTCATAAACTAGATAGGAGTATAATATTCTGTTAAAATTATAGAGTATAATATTCTGGTTAAATCTAGATAGGAGTATAATATTCTGTTAAACTAGATAGTATATAATATTCTCACAACCAGATAGGAGTATAATATTCTGTTAAACTAGATAGAAAATATAATATTCTGTTAAACTAGATAGGTATAATATTCTGTTAAACTAGATAGGAGTATAATATTCTGTTAAACTAGATAGGAGTATAATATTCCTGTTAAACTAGATAGGAGAAAATATTCTGTTAAACTAGATAGGAGTATAATATTCTGTTAAACTAGATAGAGTATAATATTCTGTTAAACTAGATAGGAGTATAATATTCTGCTAAACTAGATAGATATAATATTCTGTTAAAGTAGTATAATATTCTGTTAAACTAGATAGAGTATAATATTCTGTTGAACCAGATAGGAGTATAATATTCTGTTAAACTAGATAGGAGTATAATATTCTGTTAAACTAGATAGGAGTATAATATTCGTTAAACTAGATAGGAAAGTATAATATTCTGTTAAACTAGATAGGAGTATAATATTCTGTTAAACTAGATATATAATATTTTGTTAAACTGTAGGAGGATAATATTCTGTTAAATTAGATAGGAGTATAATATTCGTTAAACTAGATAGAGTATAATATTCTGTTAAATCCAGATAGAAAGTATAATATTCTGTTAAACTAGATAGGAGTACAATATTCTGTTAAACTAGATAGGACATAATATTCTGTTAAACTAGATAGGAGTATAATATTCTACAACCAGAGAGTAATATTCACATAACCAGATAGGAGTATAATATTCTGTTAAACTAGATAGGAGTAATATTCTTAGAAAGCAATCCAGATAGGAGTATAATATTCTGTTATAAACCTCCTATCTTCTGAATTTTCTATCATTTTAAGTACCATTTTAAAGGCTTGTAGTTCAACTGTATGGATGGATGTATTATTTCGTAGCCTGATTTGTTTATGAATTTGTCTCTCTCTGGCTGCTGCGTCTATTCTATCTCGTATTTTTGATCCACCTGTGTACAATGGTTTATTGTCATGCTATTTGCCTCTTAATTCTTCAAACACACTTTTTTCACTGTGACAATGTTACATCTATATAAGGTTTGAGATTGTCGATAGAGCTACCTTATTTATTGTGACTGATGTTACATTATCAGGATCTTTATTTATTCTTGTGCTTTGTTAATTCAAAGTCCAAATGAAGGAATGGCTGTTTTATTATTTCTATAGAACTGGATATATGAAGGTTCATGTGTTTTCTGGTATGCTAAGTTATTTGGATGTGCATTGTGGTGCAGTGGATATCGGCTCGGAATGAGAAATCAGGGAGCTGAGTTCAAATTCCAGCTGAATTCATTGCATTCACTTACGCGCAAATACCCTTGGGAAAGGTATTAATCCGTCTATTCCTCCCAGTTATGGGTTAAATAACAGATTGGGTTCTATAGCCTTGGTCAGCAACCAGTCTACCGCAGAAAGCAATGGCAACCTAGTGCAAGATAATCTTCTGCCCAGTCAGTCATGTCTTTTTCGAAACGTGATCGCCCAAGCGTGTATCATTATGGCACTTAACTGACTGACTGAATATAATAGTTGGAATCATGATTAAGGCTTCTAATGGCCATAAAGTGGGGGATCGGCTAGCTATTGTTATGAAGTGATAAACTGATCCCCCACTAATTACTACATCATAATATAATACATCTCTTCTCCCTCTAGCTATGAGTCAAATAATAGAACAGATGGGGTTCTATAGCCTTGGCTGGCAACCAGTCTACTGCAGAAAGTAATGGCAACCGACTGCAGGATAATCTTCTGCCCAGTCAGTCATGTCTCTTTTGAGACATGATCGCCCAAAGCGTGTATCACGTCTGGCACTTAACTGACTGAAGTTATTTGGGTTGGATTGTAGTTTTAGTGTATTTTGGAGGGATAATTTTTCCCATCTCAGAGATATGATGCATGACCTATATATTTTGAGAATCACTTTTTGGTTGGTGCTCCAAGTCAGTTTTAGAAGAATTTCTATGAAAGGTAATCAATGTGTGCTTTGAATTTAGTTTGCTATCTAATAGGATTCCTAAATATTTTATTTGTTGGACTATGGGACTTAAGTGGTCACTTAATTTCAATTCTGGATCATTTTTTTTGTTTTTATTTGCAGAAATGCATAGTTTTTGTTCTGGAGAAACAAGATCCATTTTCATGAGTCCATTTTTATATCTTGTTTAAACATGTTGGTACCTATCTTTGAAGGGAAGGCATATTTGATGATGAGTATGATATTGAAAGAGCATATACATATAGTGATTTTTCAATTGCTGTATTAATGGTTTTGATAATACTACTTACTTTGAAAATAAATAACACAACTGATAAAATGCTACCTTGTACTCCTGCTTGTGTGTTTCTGATGTGTTTCCATTTTGTACTTTGAATGTTTGGTTTGGTAGAAATTTTTGGATGAATATAGCCATTCTTCCTTTCATGCCAATCTTTTGCATATCTTTTAGAATACCATACTTCCACATAGTGTCATAAGCTTTTTTTTATCAAGATCAAAGAATACAGATACAACATAATTACTTCAAAACAAAGCCATTACAAATATAGGATTCTTGATTATTGGTTCCTTGGTTTTTCTGGAATCCACTTTGGAGGCTAGATAAGATTTTTTTTTTTTTTTTTTGCAGGTACCACATTAGTCAAGCATTTACCATTATCTTTATTGTTTTGCAAATGCAACTTGTTAATGCAATGGGTTTGTAGTTTGTTAGGATAGAATGGTCTTTGTCAGGTTTAGGAATTGGAACACAGAGATTCAAGCCAGAATTTTGGAAATTTTTTTGAACACCAGATATCATTGAAGATCTGGAGAAGTATTAAAAGAGACTTTTTTGGCAGATGTTTTAAAAATTGGTAAGGAATTTCATCTGGACTGATTGCAGAGTTTTAACTTTTGTTTATAGAGTCTTTTAGTTCTGTAATAGTAAAAAGAATATTCTATTCTTTTTTATTGTTTGAAGTGAATCTAAATTTGTCTTGTTCCATAATGTTCTTATACTTTTAAAACTTAGGATGTAATGATTTATTGAAGAAATTCTTTTTGCTATTAGCCTGGCTAATTTTTTTTTCCAAGTGCATTTATCTCCACTTATTTTGGTTAAGTAGACTGTTGCAGCTTTGATGTTTTTCATTAATTTTCCTTAATATTTCCCATGTTTTATTTATTGGTGCTTTTGTTGCTTCACCTGGAGATGTAGTTTTGCCAAGATTCTCTTTTAGATTTTTTAATTATACAGTGTGTTTTTACTTGAGCTTGCTTGTAGTTTTGCAGGTTGATTGTGATATCTTTAGCTTTTTTTTTTTTCCTGGTTTTAACTACTTTTCTTCAATCTGCTGTAAACCAGGGTTTTGATTTGGTATTTTTTTTTTTTTAATCGTATCACCCCGAGCAAGGCGGTAATGCCACTGATGTGCAGGGGGCTATGTAATAGTGAAAAGATTGGAAAAGAGAAAGCCGGAAATCACATCCTAAACAGGGAATAAGGGATGAGCCTCTTCACCTGTTCAATAGACATGTGTAGAGTGTGAACCGGGTGATAGATAGATCTATCTACTCCAATTGGTTTAAAAGAAGATTTGGGTATTGTTTGTCTTGCTATTTGTGTTAGTATGTTTGTAACAGAGACTATTGATTCTGGCTCATTGAGAATTTCCATGTTGATTTGGGATGAGCAGAATTCATTGAATTTTAGACAATTAGCTTTGTGTAGTTGCCATCTTGAATTCATTTCTTCTGGCATAGGCTTGTTTATATTTAGAAAAATGGTTGAATGGTCACTACCACATTGGTCATCATGAAATTAATGGGAGCATATGGTTAGGTTGATAGATAATGTTGATCTGGCACCTTGGTTATAGGTATGTGTGCATTTGGTTATTAAGGATACATAGATTAGATGATTCTCATAGTGATTCTATAATTTTACTAGTTTGACTGGAGGCCCTGCAGCCCCACATTTTACTGTATGCATTAAAATCACCCATTAGTAGAAAGGGAGTGGAAAGTTAACCAATTAGCTTTCCATACTTTCTGTTTGTTTTGCTTGTTAGTGAAGTTGTTCTTAACCAAGTATGTTCTTGATTATTTGGGTTCTTTTCATTTCGTTTTTTTATACCCTTTTTGTAGGTTGTCGTCTTGTTTATTTTTTTTTTAATTCTGTTTTTTCTGTTTATTGAATTTCAATCTTGTTCTGTATTGAGGTTTGATTGTTTCTTGTTTTCTCAGTTTTCTGGTCCTGGGTACGATGGTAAACTGCATCTGGCAGCAAGGCCTCTGATTGGGAGGTTGTGAGAAGCATGGAACCACCTCTTAATTGCTGTTGTTCCTAGGTCCACCCTGACCTGCAGTGGTAGCACCTATTAGGGTCCCAGCTATGGGCAAATAGTTAACCCCCAAGCTGGAGTCAAAACACTATGAAAGTGTAAAAATACACTTTTATAGAAATATACATGTGAAAATAGACTTTATAGAAAAATATACATTTGTATAGGAAAAAAAAAATTATTGCCTTAATACATTTTTGAAGAAAAAAAAATTATTACCAACATTACATTTTTTACAAAAATGTAAGATATATTCAGTTTTCTAAAATACAAAAAATAAAAATAATTTTTTTTCATCAAAATCTGATTAAATCAACCTTCTCACTATAACTGAACATTAAAAAAAAAAAACACAACCTTAAAACCTCACCTTTTTGGCATTAAATAACCCACAGAGGTGTTGATATGCCGTTAAACAAAACGCAAACTCAGTTTTCTGTTTCTGGAATTTTTAATGTGGAAAGTTTTGAGTTTTGTTCAGTGAATTTTGTGATGGATTCACATTGTGGATAGTTTTGGTTCAGTGGTATGGCTTGCTTCCAAGTTTACAATTAGTTTAAAGTTTTCAATCTGTTTTTTAATTCTTGAATTAAAAAAAAATATTAGTTCTGTTTCATGTGATTTGTTTGATATTAAATTTTCATAGGAATAGCTTAATTTTGCTTGGGTAATATTTGGTGCATTAGAGTTTGTTTTGATGTTTTTCTTTGCTTCTAAATAGGGAATTTTTTGGGGCATTTAATTTTTAATATATTTTTTCTTTATTTTTCCCTGACAGTTGCCCTATGATTTATTTTTACAATAAGAGCATTTGGTTTCATTTAGGAATATGATCTCTGTGTGGTTAAGATCATTTTTTCCTACATTTTCCAAATATCGACTTCCTTGTACATTTATTTTTACCATGTCCATATTTTTGGCAGTTGAAGCATCTTAATGGGTTTGGAATATATGTATATGTTTCTACTTTGGAAACTGTAAACCCAATTTTTATTTCCCGTGATGGTGCATCAAAAGTAATGATATAAACGTTTCTCTATCATTTTTTTTTTTTTTTAATTGATATTCTCCTTATGTTGGTAATACTTTATTTTTGGGGGAGAATTATTATTCATAATTTCCTCAAATATACACAGTGAGAGTTCAATGCTCCTTGTTACACCTTTGGAGGAATTTAAAAATTAGTGTGGGTAGACCCTTACCTTTATATCATGAAGTTTGGTCATCCTTAGTAGAGTTTCAGTATCAGGTTTTTCTTTGACTTCTATCAGTCATATTATTTCTAGATTTTTTTTTTTTTTTAACTGTTTTTGGGGTTATCTAATATGCTAAGAGTTTTTCTATTACAAGAGTTGACAACTTCATTATAAGTTGGTCTTTCATTGGTTCTATTACTATTTCTGTATCATGCTCTGCATCTTTATCAATGTGTAGCGTCTTGTTTTTATTTTTTGTGTTCTTAGTTATTTTTCATTATAATTATTCAGCAACCATGCTCCCCACTTACCTTGGAGCCCCGTAAAGGAGAGATGAGAAAATCTTATTCGCCTCATTCCTCCATGATTGCAAGTTTCATCCCCAACTTGGTCATACCAAAGACTTTAAAAATGGTATCCAGAGATAGGAGTTGCACCTGCCCCTCACGGAGCCTTCAGGTCGCCTCCAACCTAGCAGCCGACTAACTTATTTATATGACTGGTATACTCAAATATAAGGATGGATCCAAGCACCTGTTATAAGAGAGATTGTTCACCCAAGTATGAGCTTACCTCAGAATTGAAACAGACATGTCAGAATCCTTTGTTCTTGGTCTGATTGACCCTACAGACATTACTTAATGTGAGCATATTTTGTTTAATTTGTTAGTCTGGCATAGGGATTGATGTGACCAGTTGGTTGATTAGACTGCATCACTCCAATTGTCTAACTAGCTAAAGTAGGGTCCAAACTGTTGTGTTAGAGTTTAGGAGTGTGTGTATATATATATATATATATATATATATCACAATTCCTAAAACCCTCAACCACCAGGATCCCATCCTCAATCAACATGGGTCGCAACTTACAGCAAACAGGTAGCCCTCTTGACGCACTTTAATGCCTTGCAGAGGTCCCGTCAATGATTTCTGAAGCCGTAGTGGCAAGAGAAAGAATGATGAAGAGAAGATGCAAGAATTTCAAAGTTAAAATGAAGAGAGAAGATGCAAGAATTTCAAAGTTAAAATGAAGAGAGAAGATGCAAGAATTTCAAAGTTAAAATGAAGAGAGAAGATGCAAGAATTTCAAAGTTAAAATGAAGAGAGAAGATGCAAGAATTTCAAAGTTAAAATGAAGAGAGAAGATGCAAGAATTTCAAAGTTAAAATGAAGAGAGAAGATGCAAGAATTTCAAAGTTAAAATGAAGAGAGAAGATGCAAGAATTTCAAAGTTAAAATGAAGAGAGAAGATGCAAGAATTTCAAAGTTAAAATGAAGAGAGAAGATGCAAGAATTTCAAAAATTAAAATGGAGAGAGAAGGTGTAAGAATTTCAAAGTTAAAATGGAGAGAGAAAATGCTAGAATTTTAAAAACAGGGTGGGGAGAGAAGGAATGATGAAGAGAGAAGATATAAGAATTTAAAAGATAGGATGGAAAGACAAGGAAAGTATACAAGACCTTATAGGTAGGGAGGGAGAGACAAAATGCAAGAATGTGAAAAATAGGAAGGAAAGAGAAGAACTGATTGAGAGAGATTATGCAAGAATTTAAAAATGGAACAAAGAGATGAGGAGTGGATACAAAAACTTAAGACTCACAAAAATAGCAAAGCATGAGGTTATAAGTAACAAGTAAAAATAGGCGTTAAACCAAATAAACCAATCCTGGCAAAGTGTCCAAAAAAACAAAAATATGTATATTATCGGAAAATGATCTCAACTCTAAATTATTATTCATTCTAGTTTAATTAAAAATAAGATAAAAAATTCTTCAAACATTTAGTGCAGCTGCCATTCTGAACAGGTCAATAATAGAAGTTCACAAGAAATTACTTTCACTAATCTTTTAAACAAAAATCAAATTTTGAAAACAGGATATTAAGAGTAAAATTGCCAAGTAAATTTTGTAGTGCCACTGTTTTCAACAGCAGTTTTTAATGAATATATTCAAAAGCAACATCACAAGATAAGAAACTGAGTATTCATATATTCTCTGTTATGCCTCAAGAAAACAGAAGGTCTTAATGAATATATTAAAAAGCAAGTAGATAAATAGAACTCATTAGCCTGGGAGGGCAGTTCAAGAGAAGGTAAACCGATTCTCAAAGTTCTGCCTTTTTGTAGTTATACTCAATCATGAGGAAAGCATTAGGTGTAAACTATGTATAAATCTGGAGTTCCAAAAACCTATTCTAACAATATCGGCAATGATATCACTGCTAAGCAGTATTGGTACCTGCTCTTCACTTGGTTAACATCAGTCATGTAGAGACAGGAGACATGCTACCCAAGAAACTGTTGACCCTATATAAAATCCTGCCAAGGACTGTGCCTAACAGAGAACACTTCAATGTTACTTTATTGTGGTAGTACATCAGTTAAGTGCCATACGTGATACACGCTTTGACTGGGCAGAAGATTATCCCGCAGTAGGTTGTATTCATTTAAAACTAGATTTAATAATATGAATTGACCATGAAGGAGTATATGCTATTAAATCATCAATTAGTCTGAGCAACATGTGGCAATAATTAATTTCAAAATTAGCTTTATGTGATTTTTCTCCCACTCAGTAGATTATTAAAATGCAGTGACATGACTAACAAACACTGACTTACCAATGTTGACAAAGACTTACTGGCCATTCTTGACTGATGACTTGTTGGATAAATTTACTTCCAATGATGACTGACAGAACTGGAAGCAGACCAAGTATAAGAGGCAACAATGTACTGCTACTGATTGTTCACTATATATATATATATATATATATATTTTTTTTTTAGGGAATTTATTATGTAGCTTAAGCTGCATGGTTTTCAAAAAAAAACAAAAAAACATGGAAAATAGTGCCACCAAGTTGTCTTCTTTTATGTGCTGTGTCCCTTCAGAACAGAAGCGATCATGGCACTCCACATCTTTCTGTCCCTTGTAGCTAAGTTTTGTCATTTTGTTATCTCTCCCCAAGTCTGTTCTGCCATTCACTTACTCAAGCTTGTCAAGTATGTTACGCATTGAATTCCTATGCCCTTCTTTCTTTTAATCCGTCCCACAAGTATCAGATTTTTTAAGCCCTGATTTCTCACCATGTGCCCCTGAAATTTCAACTGCCTCTTCCTGATGTTGAATATAAGTTTCCTTTTTGTTTCCATTTTTGCTAACAACTCATGGTTCCTCACATGTTCAGTTCATGGTATCCTCAGCATCTTTCTGTAGAACCACATATCTGTTGCGTCAAGTCTCTCATCTTTGTAGAGACTGTCCAGCATTTGCTCCCATATAAGCAAACAGATATCACGTAACAGTCTAGTTCTCTTTTCTTTGTTTCTTTTGCTTGGAGTCTCTTATTCATCTTTAAAGAGATTGTCCAGCATTCACTGTCATATAGGTGGACAGATATCATGTAACAGTCTAGTATTCTTTTCTTTGTTTCCTTTGCTTCGAGTCTCTTATTCATCTTTGAAGAGATTGTCCAGCATTTGCTACCATACAAGAGGACAGATATCACATAACGGTTCAATACTCTTTCCTTTGTTTCTAACAAAATTGTATCCACATCTTAATACTCTGCTTAGCTTTTGGAATTAATCTTTGGTTATCCCAATACATCTTTGGTCACTGTATGAGTCCATCTCCCCGCCCACACATATAGGTAAAATAGCAGTACATCTGGAAAAAAATCACTGCTATTCTCCAAAAAAATTGTTAATATTCAGTTGAAAAAGAAAAAGAATTTCTTACAATCCCAAATATGTTGTGTTGATTTTAAACAATCTAAAATTAAATCATTTATCAATCTGGTCACTGGTAGAGAAAGGGCTGCCTTTAACTTGTTCAAATGGGTCCAAACATTAAGATGCAGTTAGAAAAAGGACTCTTAATGAGAATAAGAATAAATTCAACAATTTTTCTTGTTCTGGACTTCAGAGGTTGGCACTGTAAGTTCAAAGGAAAAGAGGTTTTGTAATATAGAGAATTACTGTTGGTAATACTTAGTAAAAAAAAAAAGGTTGAAAAAGAACTCAGATTAGTAGAGAAAAGTAATAGAAAGTAAAATACTCTAAGTAAAGCAACAATCCGTCCAGGAAAATAAGTACGAGTTGCATATGGAGAGGGTAAAGGCGAAGTAACAAGTAATACACTGATTAAAAACATCAACTGATTGATTCCTTTTCAATGGCTTAACACTTTTCCGGGTAATTTAAAACCAGTATGTACTTAAGTCTTGAGTTTGAGTTACGTTTAATGGCACATCAACCTATGTGGCAAAAAGGTGGGGTTTTAAGGTATTTTTTTAATGTTCAGTTATAGTGAGAAGGTTGATTTAGTCAGATTTTGATGAAAATTTTATTTGGGGGGGGGTTAACAATTTGCCTATAGCTGGGACCCTAACAGGTGCTACCACCCCAAATCAAGATGGACCTGGGAACAACAATTAACCCTTTGTTGCGTATTGGTTACAACTGTAACCATTCTCTAAAATAATTTCTTATTCTCTATTATTTTAGAGAACAGTTACAATTGTAACCAATATGCAACAAAGGGTTAAGAGGTGGTTCCATGCTCCTCACAACCTCTCAATCAGAGGCCTTGCTGCCGGATGCAGTTTACTGCCATACCCAGGACTAAGTATATACTTAAGAATGTGCAATTGGGGAGACAATTTCAAATTCCAGTTGAATTTGTTATATTAACTTATATACAAATACCCTTGGAAAAAGTATTATTCCATATCTTCCTTTCAGCTATGGGTTAAATAACAGGACAAATTGGGTTTTGTAGCTTTAGTTGGCAACCAGACTACTGCAGAAAGTAATGGCAATCTACTGTGGGAAAATCTACCCGGTCAGTCATGTCTCTTTTGAGATATGATCACCCGAGCGTGTATCGTGTATGGCACTTAACTGACTGACTGACATGTTTTTAGATTGTAAGAATTTTTTTTTTTTGAGATAATAATGGTAATTTTAGTAATGGGAGTTTTATTAATTAACAGACCGCTGAGTAGAGGGGAAAAGAGGATTAATAATGTTTGCATATAAGTGAATATAACAAACCTAACAAGAATTGGAACTTGGCTCTCTGATTAACAATTTTGAGCCATTATCCATTACACCAATTGCACATCCAAGCTTACAGGACCTAATAATCTTAATTGGTCACCCATCTAGGTACTGGCCAGGTTCAATGTTGCTTAAATTTGTTGATCATACAGGAACTGGTTTTCAATGTGATGTAGCCATAAGCCCTCAAAAACATCAAGTCAAAAGACTGAAAAAAAAAATGACTTTTTTTTTTTAACAAAATTATTACACCTGATTGGTTAATGCAAATTATGTGTTGACCACATCAAGAGTCTTTCAATGTAACCCACGCATTCCAGCCTGACTTGTAATTGAGGCTAAGGTAACTAATTGATTTGAATGTGTGTTGTGGTACAGTGGATAGACTCGGAACGAGAGATCGGGGTGCTGAGTTCGAATTCCAGTTGAAATTCCATGTATTTACTTACTCACAAATACCCTTAGGAAAGGTATTAATCTGTCTTTTCCCTCCAGTTAAGGGTTAAAGAATAGGACAGATTGGGTTTTATAGCCTTGGCTGGCAACCAGTCTACTGCAGAAAGTAATGGCAACCTACTGTGGGATAATCTTCTGCCCAGTCAGTCATGTCTCTTTTGAGACATGATTGCCCAAGTGTGTATCACATATGACACTTAACTGACTGAAGGTAAGTAATTGATTTTTAAATTTTTCCAATATAGAATGACCATACCAAAAAATATTTGGCATAAAAAGGCTAATTTGTATAGATAGCTCACAAATTGAGTTTATATTGTATGTACCATAAACTGGTAGAATTTCAAAATACATTCACAGCATGGAAGGTATGACTGGTTGAAGAGTATTGAACTATTAAAATTAGGGTAGAAAAAAAAGACGAGGAAGAAAAGAAACCAAAATTTGATATGGACAATATTAAAATAGTGAGGCTGTTGCATTCACTTCCCACTAATGGGAAAGGTATGAATGCATCTCTTCTCACTCCATCTATGGATTAAATAGCAGAGTAGACTAGGCCCTTTAGTGGCAGCCTGTTCAAGAAAAGGACAACTCTGAATTCAAAACCATAAAGAAGACAATAGAAAACCTCTCCACTATCTTTCCAAATCATAATTTTTATTTTATTTTTAATCATTTCACCCCAAGCAAGGCTGAACAGGGGCTTACAGCAAGAGAAAAAACTGGGTACAGAAGAGATTGCAGAAAAGATAAAAGATGAATGGGATTTAAGGAGATGGCAGTTGACATTACATTCATATTTGGGGGGATTGTAGCTATCAGGAATGCAAGTTTCACAAATGCAAAGTGTGAGAAAAGAAATTTAGAGTAAAAATGGTGGTTGAATTTAACTATTTCAATGGTAAAAGGGTGGGACCTAGAGGTCAATATAGTAGCATGCTTAAGCTCATCAAAGCAAGTGTCATGAAAATATTTGTAGAAAAGACAGAGGGAAGTCATGTCACATTGGTGAGAAAGTGACTGAAGTTGAGATGCCAAGTCAGGACCGATTACATTGCAGATCCTTCTCTAGATTTTGTCGAGGACCTCAAGATGAATAGCAGAAGCACCCAACTAGATATGGTAATAGAATTCAATGCATGGATGAATGGTAGATTTATAGATATAAAAAAAATATATTAGAAAAGAAAAAAAAATGAAATCTGTGCAGAGTTATGACCACTTACATAGCGAAAATAGAGATGGCAATATGAGTTTAGAACAGAGGTGTATGTAAAGATCAGCTTCTATGAACAATCCTCTATGGAAGTCAATACTGGACAATCACCATAAAAATGAAGAAGAGTTTGAAGCAGTAGAAACATAAGCAATAACAAAGTTTTAGATAAAATGAAAACAAAAAGAAAACTTATACTTAATATCAGGAAGAGAGAACTGAAAGTTATATGGCACATAATCAAGAAAGAAGGCTCAGAAAACTTAATACTCACAGAATAGATTGAAGGGAAGAGGGACAGAGAAAAACAATGCATGACCTACTTAGTGAGCTTTAGTAAATGGATGGCAGAACAGGATTTTAGGAGAGATAATAAAAAGACACAATTTATTAAATGCTACAAAAGACAGAAACCTGTGGAGAGCCATGATTGCTTGCATCCTAAATGAACACAGCACATAGAAGAATGAGCTTGTGAAAATGGGTCATGAAACAAGGCTGAGGAGAGATAACAAAAAGACAAAATGTATTAAGAGCTACAACAGGCAGGAAATTGTGGAGAGCCATGACTGCCAACATCATGACTGGACAGGCACAAAGAACAAGAATGAGATTGTGCAAATGGATGGTCAAACAGGGTTTAGGAGAGATAACAAAAAGACGAAATTTATTAAGAGGTACAAACAATAGGAAGCTGTGGAGAGCTATGATTGCCTACATCCCGAATGGACATAGCACATAGAAGAAGAATGAGTTTGTGCAAATGAATCATGAAACAAGGATGAGGAGAAATAACAAAAAAAAAATTAACAGCTACAAAAGATAGGAAACTGTGGAGAGCCATGATCACCTACATTCTGAAAGGACATGGCACATAGATCTTCCATGTAAGTCCCAGGACAAAGTAATCCCTTATGAGATTTTTATCAGCCATTTCAATAATCATTACTTTTACCATCTTCGTAACTATGTACGAATTGCCTTGAATAACAAAAAAGGTTATTGTGCAATATCTCGTTATCCACTAACATATATAGAGATAGCTCCCATGGGGTAATGTCAGATAACCCTGCCAGTCAAGCCTATCAAAGTGTGTGAAAATCATGGAATAAGGAAATTAGCACAAACAAACTATCCACTGTCAATAAAAGCCACCTTCTAAAGCACATTTTCAGACCATAGTGCATCTAGCTGTTTATAACGTTTGCTTTCAGTACAAAACTACAGCATCAAATTCCCTATTGAACATGACATTTGATGACATAAACTTATGCTACTTAGAACTCTATTAGCTAATCTCACAGCTTTAATCTCATTCATTCACACCTCCTTGCTGTGGGGTAAGGGAGAAGTAGAAGAGCCCAATTTGGTGTTAACAGAAGCCTCTCATTCATAAGTGCATAGTCATTAGCAATATCTCCCTATCAATGTCAATAAATCACAGCCAAGAACTCCAACTTGGAAGCTTCTTCATCTACAAATAAACAGATAGAGAGGGGAACATAGCCTAACAGTTAAGAGTACGCAAACCAAAACCAGCGAGCCGAGTTCAAATTCAAGCTAAGACAGTTTGTGTTAACTTTGCGCTAATCTCCTTAGGAGAAGCATGAACTAACTCTCTCTCAGATTAAATAGATTAATTCTCAGAGCAAAGTGAAATTTCTAGCCTTTTTTTTTTTTTTTATTATAAGTGTTTCACCCCGAGCAAGGCATGTCACTGCCACTACTGCGCAAGGGGCTACATAGAGTGGAGAAAGGATGATTAAATATAGGAAATGTCAGAGGGTGGGTGATAGGCGGGTAGGGTTACCAAGAATGAGGGTTGGGTAGATGAGAGTGTTCTGAGAATAATTGGGAGTTAGGGTGATAGGAGGTGTCTATTGACCCTACATTTAAACACCTGGAGATTGTAGCTGTCGGAAAAGCAGACTTGTGGAAGGGAGTTCCACAGGCGGGAAGTGCGAGAAAAGAAGCTGTTGGAGTAGAATTTACAGTTAGTTACATCTTATCTGTTTAACTGTAAAAGGGTGGGACCTAGTTGCTAATCTAGTATCTCGTGCAAATTCATGCTTAGGCGGCACCAGTGATCTAAGTTCATCGGAGCAGAAGCCATGAAAGTACTTTGTAGAAGAGACACAGGGAAGCCACATCACACCGGTGAGAGAGTGGTTGCAGCCGGTCTGCCAAGTCAGTATCAACCACGTTACAGATCCTCCTTTGTATTTTGTCAAGAAGCCCAAGGAGAGCAGCAGGGGCACCCGACCAGATATGGCAGCAATATTCAATACACGGGCGGATGGTAGATTTGTATATGTGCAGAATAGATTCAGGTGGGAAAAACAGCCTTATTTTTTAACCAAGGAACAACAATTCTAAATTTATGGCAAACAATAGTTAATAATAAAGAATCTTGTAAATGCATATATAGATATACTAAGTAGGAAAAGATTGCACACACAGACACTTAACCAGTGTTCTGTTTGGCAGACTTAAATTAACACTATCAGCCTCAAAGATAAATATATATTAACCATAATACAAGAGATCACTAACATACCCAAATATCCTAATGAAGCAATAAAATCTTTTGTACTTGTTTGGTTATGTTAGTCGTTTTTATGAGTTGCTTCCACTTAAGCAGGAAGCAGAAAACATATTGCTTTGTTTTGCAAACCAACCTGCCACTATTTTTTAATTGTGATGCAGTGCACTCTCCTGCTCAAAATGGCCACCATGGTGATGCTGTATGCAAGATGAGATTGGAAGCAAGTCCCCTACTTTGAAGTTGTTTTTGCGATGCAAGCTATTGCTTTGAACAGGCATGAGGCCAACAGAAGGAAGCAATCAAGAGAAAGTGATGAAAAATTAGTCAAGAGGAAGGGCATTATATTTTATCAGAAAAACATGAGACAATGTTTTTTTGGTAATCAAGTAAAAAAATTATATCCTTTATAAAAATACTTTTATGTTCTTTATATATAACTATATAATAAAAATAGTTTATATTCTTTATAAAAAAATTAAATTCTTTATAAAATACCTCTATCTAAATGTATCTAAACTTATTTATAAATGGAACTTTGTCGGTGTGTGTGTCTGTGTGGGTCCGTTATCTATAGACTCTGAAACGGCTGAACCGATTTTCTTGAAAATTTACACAGTTGTACTATAAGCATCTGCGAGTGGTTTTAGCTAGGTTTTGTGACGAGGTACCCCCAATAAATATCGAAAATCGATAATCGAAATAATCGGGTTATAGAAGGAGTGGTCCGATTTTAATCAAATTTGATACACTCATAGACAAAGACATAAGAAATGATATTCAGAAGTTTCAAGGTTGCAGTTCTTACAATAGTGCAGAAAATCGATATATAAAAGGCAAGATGTTTGTGTATGTGTGTGTTTATCTGCCTGTATGTTTGTATTTTTTCAGCCCTTTTATTTTAGTTTTTACTTTGGGTTTGTCTCTAAGTAGGTATAATTGTAGTTCTTAATCTCAGCCATGATACCATTTACTCAGAGGACTTATTTAGCCTTCAAAATTCAGTTTACAATGAAAGAAAACTTATTTGATATCGATAGCAGGAAATCAAAATTTGACTTACATCCATTCATTTTTCTTTCAACCAAAGATTCCAAGAGAAGACATGTACATGCCAATCTCCCAAAAAGTACACAGAGAATGGCTTCTTATACACAGTCAGCTATCTGCATAAGAGGCAAGAATTCAGAATTTCATGGATTTAAATAGCAATATGGAATTAGGGACATATCAATTCAAAGAAGTTTGAAGAAACATGCTGACAGGCAGGAGACAGAATTCCTTCTGAATTTTATCTTTGATTCACTTGCTTACATCTATCTGAGTAAATCAATAAATTTGTCACCTAATGATAAGAAAAATATAACTTGACCATTCATCAAAGCATTCTGCTATATCCAATATGATGATCCTGCTGTATATCATGAAATTCTTAACAAAATTCAAAGAAGAGTCTGCAATGTAACCAATCCTGTCCAGGTGTCTTGACTTCAGTCACTTTCTCATCAAGACAATATGGATTCTCTCTGTTTTTACTAAAAAAATTTTTATGACAACTGTTCTGATAAGCTTTACCTACTTGGTGTCCCAACTTCATGAAGTTAAGCAAATTACTAGATTGGCAACTAAATCTCAACCATTTTACTATTGAATTAGGAGAAACTGTCACTACTATCCAAAAAGTTTCTTTTCTCACACTTCTCACCTGTAGAACTCCCTCCCATTTCCTTACTTCTATCCTAACAGTTTCTTTTTTCTCAAACTTCATAGTTCACTTTACTCATAATTCTCTTGGGAACACTCAGCTGTAACACTTCCTAGTCTTGTCTAGAAGAACAACTCTGAATTTACTGTAAAGACAAGAAATTATTTCACTATCAACAATTCACAAATTACAGATTTTAAAATAAAAGGAAACAGTGGAAAGACTTTACTGTTGACACCCTGAAAGAACAGTGTTTTGAAAGTATCCTAGATATTTGACTTTTTTTTGTATGCTGTTGATAAGGCTCTTTTCGACTGCATTTTAAGACCTCATAATCAGCAACTAATAGTTGTCCAATTTTATCCAAGTTGGTGTTTTCATAATCCATCTCCTTTAGGGGTAAAAGCTTGCAGCTTAAAATATCTAAACCCTAAACCTGAATGATTGGCTTGCAATCTAAATCTTTTATGTGCCATCTTCTTTTATGATGTGGGTGTTCATGGCTCTCCAAATCTTCCTGTCTTTTGAAGCTTCGAGTAAGTGTTGTCTTGTTACTATCCTCCTCAATCCTTGGTTCTGCTAGCCATTTATAGATTTAGGCAGGGCAACTTAAATCTCTAGCACTGTTTAAGTGCTCCAACAATTGAGCTAATCTTTTGAAAACACTGTGATTTACCTTGTTTTTTTTCCAATCATTTCACCTCTAGAAAGCCACTAAAGCACAGGGATTACAGAGTATGGGAGAATGCAGGAAAAGAAAAAACATTATTAAGAAGGGATAAAAAGAATAAGAATTAAGAAGACAGAAGATAACAACTGATATAAAATTTTTAAAAATCTAACATTAAAACAATTCTTAGACTATTTTGTAAACAGGCATGTACCATAATTGTACTATATATATGTATGTGTGTGTGTGTGTGTATCACACATCTGACAAATACACTGATCCAAAGCAAAACCGTTATGTTAGGAAGTTACTTTTCTCATGAGCAGAGCATACAGAAGCTCTGATTCTAAGTAGTCGTATTGATCCACATGTAATTACAGATAACTGAAGTGTCTTAACAGAGAACAGAAAGTGTAATATTGATATTCAAAGGCACATTTGAGATTGCTTAGCTTCTGGAAAGCTTCTTTAGATAAGTATTAAGAAACAGAAAAATTTTTGTTGGAAACAAAAGAAATAGTACTGAACTATTATGTAGTAGCAGTACTTCTATCTGATAGTGAATGCTGGACAATGAATAGCTATACATGTGTACCAGTGACAATACATTGCCTGCCACATATCACATGATATGGGACATTTTAAGGAACATAAAACATCCTCTAATCCACTTGGCAATCAGCCCAGCAGAAATACACTAACAGAAAAATCTACAAATCAATATTAAATACCACCATCCTGCTTAGTAAATACACTCCCTTTTTTCTTTCAAGTACTCTGAAAAAACACTGGAATAGCAAAAGATGCTTTCCAAAAGCTAAGCAGAGCACTAAGAAACAGGAAAATTTCATTAGAAACAAAGAAAAAAGTACTGAGCTCTTATGTCATATCAGTCCTCTTATATGCCAGTGAATGTTGGTCAAACTACTCATAGATGAAAAGGAGATTTGACGCAAAATAAATGTAGTTCTACAGAAGGAAGCTGAGAATACCATGGACTAAACATGTGAACAATAAAAAATGTCCTCAATACATAATGAGGAAAGAGGGCTTGGAAAATTAGGTACTTACAGGATAGTTTGAAGATAAGAGATACAGAGAAAATCAATGCACAACACACCTGGCAAGCTTGGATGGTGGAGCAAAGTTTGGGAGAGATGACAAAAACAAAATTTATTAGGAGCTACAAAGACAGGAAATTGTGGAGAGCTATCATCACCAACCTCTTGAAGGAACATGGCACAGAGGGAGAAGAATGTTCATAAAATAAACAAAGAAAAACAAATTTAAGCTTCATTATTAGTGATGAAAGAAAATCAGTTTTTCCCTTACATTGAATGCATTCGAACAACAAAAACTGATCATGCAAGAAATTTTTCTGATGACTGCAAATTTTTGTGGTGAGAGGCTACTATTATTTCCACTATTTACAATGCGACTATTGTCCTCACCCTTGCAACTGAATACTGTTGCCATATCTGGTCGGTGCTCCTGCTATTCATCTTGAGGTTCTTGAAAAATCCAAAGAAGGATCTGAAATGTAATCAGTTGTGACTTGGCTTTCCTACAAATATTTTAATGCCAACTACTCTGACAAGCATTTTTTTCTGGTACCCAATCGATGTGAATTTAATTGTGCTACTAGATTAGCATCTAGGTCCCACACTTTTATTGTTGAAATAGTTAAATGTAACCACCTCTTCTACTCCAACAGTTTCTTTTCTCGCTCTTCCCACCTGTAGATCTACCTTCTGTTTACTTGCTTTCCAGATAGCTACAATCTTCAAAAATCTATCTTTTTGAATCCTGTTAATCTTTTATCCTTTCTTCAATACCTCTTGTACCTAGACTTTTTTTTTCACTGTAACCCCCTGTGCACTAGTGGCAGTTCCACCTTGTTTAGGGTGAAATGATTAAAAAAAACATTCAGCTGGCCATGGGCAGTGGAATGGGAAGTCTACCTCCATAGATTAAATAAAGGGTTCAGTTCAGAATTTCCTGTATGTTACTCAGATCGACATAAACCTGATGATGACTGGAGTGCACGAGTGAAACATTGTGATAACAACATAGATGAGGACAATATTCCAAATGTAAATAGTAGAAATGACTCTCTTAATAAATTTAATCTAATTAATAACAAGTGATATTGCAACACTGAGGGTTGCAGCTACCTATGATACCACCTTTTTGTAGCAAATTTGAATTTAAGAGGTTTCAGCAGTTGACCTACATAAAATGTATTTCTAGATCTGCCACCTCCTCATCCTCCATCTCCTCTTTACATGAATAATAATGGAGTCTACAAAGTAGTGAAATCATTCTTTGAGTCTATCTGTCCAAACACGTTTCATGTCTTTCAATATCCGAGTCGTGCTTATTCGGTGTGACTGCAAGGAATTTAGTAAGCACTACAAACTATTCAACACAGGTTCAATCAAGTTGAAGTGCATAACATTTTATGAGGTCATATTCCATTTGTGGTTGACTAGATGTCTGTTCTTAAATACCTCATGCTCTCTCTCCCTATTTATATATATATATATATATATAACAGAAATCAGAAATAGGGGTTGTTCCAATGAGAGAAATTGGTATAAGTGAAAAAAGTGCGAGAAGTCATGAACATTTTGTTTAAAATGTAGATTTATTGCTATCATTATTATTTATCTTTTGTATTATACATTAAGTGTTTGTAATTATATTTCTGTCACTACATGGGTTTCAAGTCCAAAGTTTACTCTCTTCAAGAAGAATAAATTTAGATATTGAGGTCCATTTTGTATTATACAGAAGATAAATAATATTAATAATGTATTATATAAAAGATAAATGATAACATAGAAAAAAATCTACCCTTTAAACAAAACGTTCACAACTTCTCACACACACAAACATATATATATATATATATATATATATATATAGATATGTTTTGGTCATAATTAGACCAGTATCCAGTTGTATTAAGAAGAGCTCAATATATTTATATTGTACAGTTTTTGAATATTTCTCATTTGGATATTATATCTATAAATCCAGGTGAAGAGGATCCAAGGTTTTATGATTTTGAGTTCCCTGTCATTTATTTCTTTTTATTCATAGTGCTCAATACAATAAATATTGTAGAGCATAACATAAAAATGAATTAAAAGTACATTCTGACACGGAAATTTTTTTGTTCCAAGACAGAATCTCATCATCAGGCAATGTTGAATGTTGGTTGTGAAAATGATTTACATTTCCTATGACGAGATTCTATCTCGAAACATAAAAATTTCCATGTTGTAATGTACTTTTAATTCATAATTATATATATATATATATATATATATGCACACACACACACACACAGTGGTGTAATAGTCTGAAGCCAGAGGCAATTTACTAGAATAATTTTTTTTTTATTTTTAACATATTTTTGATCTTTTAAGTGTCATATCTAATGTTATTAATTATCTTTCAGATCGTTACCCATGGCCTAAGGCTAACAGTTCCTGAAAGAATCAAACTTGTACTCTCGAGAATATAAGAGCAAAACATGTCTCCTGAGTAATAAAGGGTTTGGAAGAAAGAGTAATTCAGTTCAAACACTTATTCTAAACTGTAAATTGTTATATAATTAATTTTCATAAGTAAATCAATTATTATATGTAAACTGTAAATTATTATAAAGTAAATTGCCTATGGGTCCAGACTTTTGCACCACCCTGTATGTATAATAAATGCATATATTTTCACTCATCAGTAACACAACTTTATGTTTCATGCACAATGCATTCGTCAGGTACTGACTTAAAACTTGACAATTGCATTGTGCAGGAAAAACAGACTTGTGCTACTGATGAGTGAAAAAAAAAGTCATTAACAGAAATTATATTATTATACATTCAACACTATTTCATTAACACCAACACTCAATATTCAATATTTTATATTCATAGGCAAATATTAAAAATAAAACCCTCTGCCTCAATCAATGAACTTCAGACAATTACTGATGGAATTTTATCCTTATCTGAGAAATAATATTTGTAATTTGAAAAAGTTTCTTATTCAAAAAAATTAATCTACATCAAATGTCTGTCATTTTAATGTGTGTGTGTGTGCGCACAGATAGTGTTGTGGTTATCAGTTGAGAAAGTGATGTCAGCATGCCAAGTTCAAATTCCAATTCATTCTGTTTTGTTTAATTTGTACAAATTCCTTTGGAAAAGGCATGAACCCATTTTGCTCCAGTTAGAAGCTAAATCCAAAAACTCATTGCTTCTTGAATTTGGAACAGCACAAATTATATCAACATTTGGTTTAAAAAAATCAAATTCACATGAAACCTGGTTAACCAATGAGAATCAAATACAAAAATAAAAATAGAGTTTTTTAAATTCTTTTTTCCCTATCTCATTCTATGATGAAGTTTAATAAAAATGAAACATGTTAGATTGATAAACATTTCATATTTGTTATTTCATCATTCTGATGGATTGGGATCCATATCTGATCCCAACTCATACAGAGAGAGAGAGAGAGAGAGAGAGAGAGAGCACATGAAACTAACTCATGAGTTTTCATATTATATTAATATTATAATAATATATTTAAGCTCTGCTACATTTGGCTTTGAGTCTTCAAGTTTATTTTATATTTTAAGCTTGTAGGTTATTTTAAATTTTAGCTTATGTCTGGAAAACCGGAAGTCAAAATGGTTACAATTGGAGGAAAAGCGGAAAAAGAGAAAAAAAATTTAAGCATTTGCCACTATAGGCTAACATTTTCATATCTCCCAATATGGTCACGTTGTATATATCTTTAGAAAGCTCTTTGAATGCTGATTAATATCCACATAAGAACTATGTTCATAAAATCAACGGAATCTGTGTTGTGGCTAAACATTGGCTAAAACAGTGAAAAATAAGCATCATTTTTGGTTTTGTTTACATTTTTGTCATACAACAAATAGATTTCTATATGAAAAAGAGACATAACGAAAATAATTATTTAAAAATTTGTCGTGAATTAATGTTAAAATGACATAAAATAATATGAAAATATGCAACAAATGCTGTATGTTCATGGTTAACCAATTTTTGTTGACATTTGACATGGTACTCTAAATGAGCAAAACAATCAAATTATCAGCAGGGGAGGTGGGTATATTAAAAAAATAAATAAAATTTTGATCTGAAAAAGTGATACACTGAAATGAATAATTAAAAAAGATTCTTAACATTTACAAAGAGAATAACTAGCAATTTTTCTGCATGTTGGAACACGTTTAAATATTAAATAAAAATTTGGCTATGCAAACCACTTACTTTTTCACTCAAATCTTTTGTAATGATCGACCTTGATTGTATCTTTATTTAAGGTTACTTTGAGAAATTCTCTTTCCTAAAAATATCTTACACATTTTCCATCTCAATTTTCAAAAGTTTTTAAGTTCTTCCAGTGTGAGTTATAAGATCAACTAAGAATATCTGAATGATTTAAAATTAATATATCTGGATGTAATGAATAACAAAAAAAAAAAAAAAAAAAAAAAAAAAAAAATCGAGGAGTGGGAGGGGCCGCAGTTATAAAAAATGTCAATTTTACTTTTTCATTACCAGTATAATCATCAAGCACATATCCTAACCATCAATTCCCATTATAAATTGCCGTAACAAAATCCTTAATGTTTTCCAGCTCTATATTGTCCTGTTTTATAATTTTATTAGCGGTTTAGCCTGGTTTCACTCAGGTAGTTTAAGGAATAATAAGAATAAAAACGCAAATACTAGCACAACGTCCACCCTCGTCACTTTTATAGATATAGATTAGCCCGGTTTCACTTGGGTAGTTTAAGGAATAATAAGAACAAAAAACATATGATGAATTTACATAGCAAATACTTATGTCCACTCTCGTCACTTTTATCAATATACAAAAAATATGTAGAATGTCTCCATTTGATTAGGGTGGGTGGGGCAACATATATAGATAATATAAAGTGGAGTGATTGATTATATATTATAATCGATACATAAACTGATCCCCGACTTTGTGTGGTGATAATATATATTTTTCTACCCCTAATTTTGGCTTTCTGAAAAATTTCAAGGTGTCATTAGCGTTCTAAAATTTTGATCTACATCTAAGTGCAACTCCCGTCAAGCTAAACTGTAAAATGCAGACACTAAGTCGAATCTATCAAACAAACAAATACTTACACAACATCTGCCCTTGTCACTTTTAAAGATATAGGTTTTTCGGCGGACCTCAAGGAGACTACCACCACCTTTAAATTTGTTGTTTTTCTTTTTTTCAGTTAAACCCTAAACTTTCTGACTGACAAAAGAAAATTGTAAAAATTTCAACATTTAAACAATCTTAGTTTGGGGGAGGGTTAAGTTTTTTCATACAGCCTTATCGTAAATCGATCCTGTGCAATTAACTTTTTTGCTTGCGCATATTCAACTACTGAATCCTTTGCAAAATTTTTGAAAAAAAAGCCATTCTTGGAGTTTTCGAGGAAGATGCCATTGTAAGAACTAAAGAAAACTTGAAAAAGACAAAAACAAGAGCAACAACTCACTCAAGAAAAAACAAAACAAAAAAAGAAAAAAAAACAAAAAACAAAGTGGCCCCAACCCAAGTGGTTCCAAAATGGAGGATCGATTTACTACAACGTTGTATGAGAAAGTGAGCCCTCCTTGAAATCGTTTAAATGTTGAAATCTTTTCAAAATTTTTTTTGATAACTGAAAACTTTATGTAATAACCGATAAGACTGCACTGAAAAGAGTCCAAAAAATGAAAAACAACAAATTTAAAAGGTGGTTGTAGTCTCCTTCAGGTTCGCTGATCTTTCCTGAGTTGACACTGTTTTTATTTCTACATATTTCTGAGATACAGTTTAGTTCCTGTCATTGTTGAGGCTTTTTTCAATCTATTTTCTAAGATTTCTGCTTCATTTGTTCATTCATTTGTTGAGGAATACAAAATATCTATGCCTGAAATATTTTTCTTACATAATCAAACAACTGTCTTAATGTCATTATTTGTTCATTATAGGGTTGCTGCAGGCTTGCTTTAGCTGCTAATCTCTTACTAGTGCCACCTAACCAATCACGTTTTTTTTTTTTATTTTCCTATGAGATGTAGAAAAAAAAAAAAAAAAAAAAAAAAAAATCACTCTGCAGCAATACCAAAGTCAACATTATGGTTGCACAAATTGATATAATTTTTATAATGTGAAGTGACACTATCAGAGAAATAGGTCAGATATTTTAAAATTAAGATTTTTTTTTCAGTAGTTCTATAAGTTTTCATTGGAACAAAAGGACAGCTACTGTCTCATGCTTTAGACTATCTGATAATTACAATGTGAATATACTCTAGTTCTTTGTAATGTCTGTAACATTATCTTTACAGGATAATGGGGTTTGAGAATTATTCCAGTGAAAGCCTTGTGCAGAATCCTGAAAAATAATTGAATAATTCGTAGTAAAATTTGCAATAACTATGACATCACCATCCATCAAAGTTGTTCCTTATTAGAACAAAATTTTGATTGTTCTTTGGCAAAGAAATCTTTTTTTTTTTTCAGTGTTTGAAGGCCTGCTCAAAGAGATTCGAAGTCTTCTGTAGATTGTAATACAGTTAGTAGTTTGGTTCTATCAATTGAGAGTCTATGTTCAAAGATAAAACCATCAATTAAATTTTTATTTTGAATTTCTTACATATATATATATATATATATATATATATATATATATATATATAAAAACAAAATCTTCCATCAAGTTGCCACAAGTTGAGCAGTCACCCAAGTAGCAGTTAGATGTTGCCTCATTACATATTACAGCAGTTATGCACTGATGGTAATCTGTTAAATGATATTGTTCATCTTGAGCCAGTGTGCCAAGATGAGCCCACCACAATCATCAGATTCATATTTTGATGTATTGTGCAAACACAGACACATTGTGTTCCAATACAACCTGCTAGGAAACATTCTTTGAAGTGAGCTTCATTAATTTTAAAAAATTAATTGTTTGTATTTTGTTTTTTTATTTTGAATAATTGCTATACCAATTTCAGGTCATAGAATATAAGATACTTATTTTTCCTGAACTCTCCTAGATTTTCTTTAAGACTGTTTTATAGCCATTTTTTTTCCAGGCATCACTGATGATTTCTTCACTCTGATAAAAACATGCAGTTTCATCAAATATCTCTTATGGAAATCAACATTTATATGCATTTGGTAGAATTAATTAATATTCCTTGAAAATTAACAGTTTTTTTTTTTTTTGGTTTATCTTGCTATCTTCTATGCTTAGGGTTATTGTAGTGTATCTACTTTTCCTCACCTGTCATGATACAATGCAAAGACCTTTCCTTTTCTACTGTTTAAGCAGAAAAGATGCCGTTCAATGTCTCTTGACTCCAACTTGTACAGCACTTAATGTCCTCACTTTTGAATCATTCCTAATGCTTTAAAACATTTCAAAATTGTTGTATGATCAACTCCTAATGATTCTGCAACTTCAACTTGCACCTGACATGAATCTTCACAAAGAAATGCCTCAAATTCTTCATTTTCAAACTTTTTCACTGCACCAGCGTGTTCTCTATCTTCAACATCAAAATCATTATTTTTGAAGTGTCTTAGCTTAGACACGTGTTGTTTTCAACTGAGCATGGCCACTATAAGTCTCAACAAGAATTCTGTGTGATTCAGCGGCAAATTTCTTTTGAATAAAGTAGTGCAGTAAAATTACCTGCAAATACACTTTCTTTGGCAGAAAATCCAACATGTTTAACGCTATGAAAAACGAAGTTGTTTACACTTTGGCAAAATGATATACACTGAATTTCAAGCTTGCTTCCATACATTGGAAGCTTCAATACAAACATTTCCGAGTGTTTGGATGTCAATATGAGAACAGTGCAGAGGATTTGATAGGAGTTGGATGAGTCTAATAGTAATTATGAATGTTTAAATAAAATAAAGGCAAGAGGAAAATTGTATTTTAAATCGTCTACGCGTTTCGTTCCATGATGGACTTTATCAAGGCAAAAAAACGAAATGAGCTTTATTCTAAATTACGTATCTATAGACAAACAGTGTTAGCAACCACAAAGACGCTCACAAATCATTTCAAAAGATTAACAGAATATTTTAGTTTTTAGAATTTCTTCATGTGTAGTGCGAAGTCACAAGATATTAAAATGAAGGGAATTCAACCGTTTTCTTTGAAATTTTTATTATGAATGTCTGTTTTAGTATAATTTCCATAAGTAAAGGTGAGATTGGGAAAAATCCGGGGCACAAATTGATGTTTTGGTAGTAATGGATGGCAGAACTCTCGAGAACTTTTCTTCTGAATAAATTGTTTACTAAATTGTTAAAGTCCATCACAGGATGAAACGCATAGGCGATTTAAAATACAGTTTTCCTCTTGTCTTTATTTTATTTAACCACACACACACACACATATATATATATATATATATATATGGTTAAATAAAATAAAGACAAGAAAAGGAAAACTAAATTTTAAATCGCCTACGCGTTTCGTCCTGTGATGGACTTTATCAAGGCAAAATGACGAAATGAGCTTTATTCTAAATTACGTATCTATAGACAAACAGTGTTGGGAACCACAAAGATGCTCACAAATCATTTCAAAAGATTAACAGAATATTTTAGTTTTTAGAATTTCTTCATGTGTAGTGTAAAGTCACGAGATATTAAAATGAAGGGAATTACCTTCATTTTAATATCTTGATTTGTGAGCGTCTTCGTGGTTGCTAACACTGTTTATAGATATGTAATTTAGAATAAAGCTCATTTCATCTTTTTGCCTTGATAAAGTCCATCACAGGACAAAACGCATAGGTGATTTAAAATACAGTTTTCCTCTTGTCTTTATTTTATTTAACCATCCTGTCCTTAACCTCAGATCATAACCGAGTAAATTTTTACAATTATGAATGTGTTTGAAGTGATCACTAACAAGTATTATGCATATTTTTCATCTTCCCACAGGGCTGCAGACTCAACACAGAGGCCTACATCAAGTGCTGTCCTGGATCGAGATGGTGGCTGCTAAAAGGCCTTAAGACTAGCAATATGTCTCTGCATTATACCACCCAAGCAGAAGAACCCAATCATAGATGTTAAACAATTTCTGAAACAACATCACTCCTTACCTCTGGCCACCTAATTTCTCAGACTGTAACGGTCATTAGTTATGTGTGGGTCACAATTGAGTGAGAGAACAACAGAACTACTTGTATTATGGCAGCATTCACCAATTTTAACAAGGAGACCATCCAGAAGAATTGCTGAAGATTCTGAAGTTGTCTGAAGGCTGTGGTTAAAACCAATAACAATTTTATTTAATAAACTCTTTTTTTGGTGTAATTTTCATAAATATATCTGCTAAAATGAGATGTCAGTGTTATTTTCATTTGTTTAATTTAGACAACTGTTTATCCATTGCACCCCATGTATGTACATTATACACACACCTTTTTGTGTGCATGTATTTATACACATGTCCAAATAAAACTGTATATATTTTGTATTGATATAAACTTACATTTATACATACATAAATTTTGTGTATGTGCATGAAAGAGAGAAATTTAGATTGGCTCATTTTTTTTAAAATCAACAACTTGTGGAATTTAAAAGGAATAAAAAGTTTTAGCAATGCCAATAGCAATAAAAGTTACTAAAAGAGATGGGGAAAAAAATGCCCCAAGGTTAAAAGAAGGGGGAAAATGCCAAAAGCAAGTGTATAGCTCTGTGTGGCTTCAAAGTCATGTACATAGGCAAGAAAGAAAGCAATTGGGGCTGACACTATAACCACATGCCTGCATTAATACGAAACATCATTGCATGGATTCAGTGCTGAGCGTCTTTAGACTCTGCAGACAGAAGAGAAGAATATGAAGATGGTCTGGCACTTTAAGCAAGGAAGGAAGGAAGAAAGAAAGAAAGGGATGAAGGAAATGGTAGCATAGATGTGATACAGTAATTGTTTAGTCTGAGGCTAGAGAAATTTCCTTGTAATAAGATTGAGTTTCAGAATGGAGTAATTCGGACATCTCCAATGGTAGGCCCAAAATAGTGCCTGTTTATTAAAAGATATTTAGATCACAAAAAACATCAGTTATCAAACAATTTCAAATTCATGCTGCTAGCATGAAGTCACAGAAAGTAAAGAAAAAAATACCAGTAAAAATTGAAAAAAAAATACCAGTAAAAATTGAATAATAATTGTCGATTTTTCATCTAAGAAATTCAGCCATTTTAAAAATATTAAAGAAAAAGCAAGAGACATAAGATGAAAGAAATACTAGTCTAAAATTAATAATTGACAATGTTTTATCTAATAAATTCAAACAACTTAAAAATATTACTACTTAGTGGAAAAACAAGAGAAATAAGATGAAAAAATACTAGTCAAAAATAATAGATAATAAAATGATTCATCTAACAATACTTTTACAAATAATAATATTTAAACATTTGAATGTTCAAGTAGCATAACTGATGTTGACAAACTGTGGAATTGGTAAGTTGCATCCCAATTCCAGTTTTACCTGCTGTATTCACTCAGCTATCTTTCCCAAGAAGTTCAGGTAATTCCAGGATAATAAAGAAAATAAATCTGTAGGAGCTATAATTACTGACAATCTGAAGAAACATGACATTTAAAAATAAGTAATATATTTTTTTTTTTTTTTTTTTATAAGCGTTTCACCCCGAGCAAGGCATGTCACTGCCACTACTGTGCAGGGGGCTACGTAGAGAGGAGAAAGGCTGGTTAAATATAGGACATAACAGAGGGTGGGTGATAGGCGGGTGAGGATACCGAGAATGAGGGTTGGGTAGATGAGAGTGTTGTGAGAATAGTTGGGAGTTAGTGTGATAGGAGGTGTCTATTGACCCTACATTTAAACACCTGGAGATTGTAGCTGTCGGGAAAGCAGACTTGTGGAAGGGAGTTCCACAGGCGGGAAGCGCGAGAAAAGAAGCTGTTGGAGTAGAATTTACGGTTACATCGTATTTGTTTAACTGTAAAAGGGTGGGACCTAGTTGCTAATCTAGTATCTCGTGTAAATTCGTGCTTGGGCGGCACCAGTGATCTAAGCTCATCGGAGCAGAAGCCATGAAAGTACTTGTAGAAGAGGCACAGGGAAGCTACATCACGCCGGTGTGAGAGCGGCTGCAGCCGGTCTGCCAAGTTAGTATCAACCACGTTACAGATCCTCCTTTGTATTTTGTCAAGAAGCCCAAGGAGAGCAGCAGGGGCACCCGACCAGATATGCATTAAAAGTGTTTGAAAAAAAATAAAGAATTAAAACTGTAAGATTCCATTTGAGCTTCTGCAACCCAACAGTCTTTGTGACTTAATTTGTATTGCAACTAGCCATGACGGGCAGGATTCCTGTGTGGGGGATAAAGAAAGGAAAGTTAATTTCAAGAAAAAGGGGGGCCAACTATAGTCATCATAATAGTGTCAGTTTGAACTCAACAACCCTTTTCTTTGCTGCATAGTATGTGCTTTGCCAGAACTAGAAACAGTTTTGGATTCAGATTTGTCCTAGTCTGGCTACTAGCCAAGGCTGAAGAGCCCAGTCTGTTTTACTATTTAACCCATACCTAGAGGGAGAAGAGGGGGGTTAATCAGTCAGTTAAGTGTCATACGGGATACATGCTTGGGCGATCATGTCTCAAAAAGAGACATAAGTGACTGGGCAGAAGATTTTCCTGCTGTAGGTTGCCATTACTTTTTACGGTAGACTGCTTGCCAACCAAGGCTATAGAACCCAATCTGTCCTGTTATTTGACCCATAGCTGGAGGGAAGAGACAAATTTTATAGCTTGCCCAAGGGTATTTATACGTTAATGAGTACAATGAATTTGACTGGAATTTGAACATAACTCTCTGATTTCTCGTTCTGAATCGATATCCACTGCATCACAACGCACATCTGGAGTGGGGTGGGGGCTTTGATACGTTCCCCAAATGTATTTGTGTGCAAGTGAACACAACAGACTCAACTGAAATTCAAACTCAGCTTCCTGGTTTCTCATGAGCTACTATCCATTACACCATCTACACATCAAAGAAACAAATCCTAAAACTCCTAATTGTGATGTCTGCCTAAGGACTGATGATGACTTCTTTTAAAACAACATTACAAGAAACCTCCATGTTAACTAATTATGGCTGAAGAGGAAAAAAAAAAAAAAAAAAAAAAAGAGAAAAAGATTATTTACTGCCCAGTGCAGTGAGCAAACCCACACCCTTCAGTTAACTGGCTAGAAACTTCAGCTTTTAATAGAGATATCATCCCTGTTAACTGAAATAAAATCAACCAGTGGATGTCTATAAAAGCCAATGTTTTTTGTTTGTTTTTTTCTCTCAAGGCAATGCTTTGCCTGGAGAAACTTTGTTAGTCAGGATTAAGCCCCACTAAGGATTTTTGCCAGTTGCTCAATTGCAGAGAATGTCAAGAAGAAAGAAGACTTTTAATTTAAACTCCAGTAGTTAATTATCTTTCCTCTATAAGAGTTGGTATGAGTTATGTTCCTTTTGATAATTTGAGATCAGTAGTGTGGTGGATCAGGCATTGACACTGTTAATCTGCATGGGCTGTGTACTGAGTACTGGTATTACATAACACTACGGATGTGAGTTGTGATGCAGTGGATCAGAGAACCGAGTTCAAATTCCAGTTGAATTCATGGTGTTCCCATACACATAAATACCCTTAAGAAAGGTATTAATCCATCTTTTCCCTCCAATTATGGGTTAAATAATAAGACAGATTGGGTTCTATAGCCTTGGCTGGCAACCAGTCTACCGCAGAAAGTAATGGCAACCTACTGTGGGATAATCTTCTGCCCTGTCAGTCATATCTCTTTCGAGACATGATCGCCCAAAGCATGTATCACGTATGGCACTTAACTGACTGAGTGTGGTGGATCAGGCATTGACATTGTTAACCTGCATGGGTGGTGTACTGAGTACTAATATTACGTAACACTTCAGAAGTTTTTTTCCTGTTTCTTGATAATCTACTTAGGTTTTGGAAAAGCATTTTTTGCTGTTCCAATGTTCAATGAAAAAAGAAAAAAGTGGGTATTTACTAAGTAGGACGATGGTATATAATGTTGATTTGTAGGTTTTCTGTTAGTGTCCTTCTGCTGAGCTGATTACCAAGTGAAGTTGAAGATGTTTTATCTTTCTTAAAATGTCTTACATCATATGATTTGTGGCAGGTTGTGTATTTCCACTAGAACACACATGTATATCTATTCCATGACACACATGTAAAAAAGAAAGAAAGAAAAAAGAAAGAAAGAAAAAAAGAAAGAAAGAAAAAAAGAAAGAAAGAAAAAGAAAGAAAGAAAAAAAGAAAGAAAAAAGAAAGAAAGAAAAAAAGAAAGAAAGAAAAAAGAAAGAAAGAAAAAAGAAAGAAAGAAAAGAAAGAAAGAAAAGAAAGAAAGAAAGAAAGAAAGAAAGAAAGAAAGAAAGAAAGAAGAAAGAAAAAGAAAAAGAGAAAAAGAAAAAGAAGAGAAAGAGAAAAAAAAAGAGAAAGAGAACAAGCTGCATATGACATAGTGAAGAAAAAAGCAAACAAAACAATGCACTTTAGTGTTATACTTTATAGTTTAATAAATTTAATTTTATTTACCAAAATAAAGCATAAGTATTCCTATCTCGTGATTTCTAATGGTCTCTTTTATAATGAAAACATAGATGACATTATAAGAATTCAAATATCCAAGGAAGCAGTAAATACATTAATAAAATTTCTTTTTACTAACAGTATCTATGAAAATTTTCCAAATTTCCTATTAGAATTTTCTGATGAATCATAATTCTGAAGTTAATGATTTAATAAGCTCTGCGAGTTTTGAAATTACAAAATACAAAATTCATGTAAATCTCCCTAATATACAGCAAAACATTTGAGGTTAACAACTTCGATAAATTTAAAATAATTATAGAGAATACAAATGAAAAGATAAATTGACAAGGTCTTCCATTTCACTGAAGCAGACTGAAGAGATGAAAGCATTATTGCCTTGTCTATCAATCTTTCTTTCATTATTCTTTTTATTATAAGGGATTTATTATTGTTGCTTATTTTAAAAATCATTTAAACTAAACAGCATCTCTGATAACACATCACTCAATAAATTCTGGACTTAACTAATAAAACAGCTGCTTTTAGGCAAAATTCAACTTTATTCATCAACATAGTGTATCACCCTAGAAGAAGACTGATACCAACGCTTCTCTAACAATTTGATGCCTTTTATGTAGAACAATTTGGTCTCAAGGAGCCAAATCTCCTTCCCTGGAGATTCTTTTGAGGTCTGCAAACAGCCAGTAGTTGCTGGGAACCAAATCTGGAGAATAGGGTGTATGCAAAAGCAATTCTAAGTGCAATTCATGAAGTTTGGTCATCATTGCAATCAACTTGTGACATGGTATGTTGTCTTGATGAAAGATCACATTTTCCTTTTTCATTTGTGGCCTTTTTTTTGGCGATATCTTCCTTCAAACACACCAATAATGCTATATAATATTTGCTATTTATGGTTCTTCCTTTTTCAAGGTAATCGAAAAAATACCTTGCACATCCCAAAATACACAGACCAAAACCTTGCCTGCTGACGTTTGCATCTTTGGTCACTTTAGATGGCATTCACCTGCTGCTGTCCACCCAGCTGACTGCCGATTTGACTCCGGAGTGAAATGGTGGATCCATGTTTTATCCATTGTTACATATTTATGCAAAAAATTCTTGTTGCATTGAAGCAGTTGCAAACAACACTCTGAATCGTCAATGCACTGTTGTTTTTGATTGACGCTGAGCAAACACAGCACCCACTTTGAACATAGCTTTCTCATTGACAAAAGTTAATACAAAATGGGGAATACACTGCCTTCGAATATGTGTTACTCCACTGCTATCTCACGCACATTCAATTTATGATTGGCCAAAATGAGTTTAAGGATGTTTTTGGTGTTTTTTGGGACAAATGCCAATTTTGGACAAACTGAGCATTCAGCATCATTTGTGTCTGTACGATCACGTTTAAAGTCAGTATACCACTTCTTAACCGTTGCTTCCGTTAACACTGTTAATACTTATCAGGCCATTGCTTTGCTTGTACAGTATTTTCCCCCCATCAGAAAGCAATGCTTTATCAACACATAAAATTCAGATTTTTCTATTGTTTTGAAAATTTGCAATAGTAGCTGCACTTAATTACCTGTAATTTGTAAACTAATAATCCGATTGGGTCCAAATTTTGTCACGTACCATTTGAAGGTTAGTACTTTATAAAAATCATATGGATTTTTTTATTAGTAGCACTATCTATATGTCAGGCCTGGGACTTATTAAGTGATGTGTTATATAATTTTTTCCTCTTTGCTCATAGACAAGACAGAATGATCCATTATTTATCTGAAGTAATGGTAGTGTGTATTTATCTTTCTAACCAATGGCAAAACAAGCAAAATTAAAATATGATTTGCCAAAATAAGTGATGGTTCTAATTGGTATTGAATGATCAGGAAAAACATTTCTTCACAAAATTTATAGACAAATTCTGTAGATATGCATTCTGGGACTTCTTCCAAACCAATAAAATGGATCACTTCTAGGTTTCATCTAACATATTTTTGTTCTTTCTTGTCTTGGAGTCAGAATGCTGCAAATAATTGACTGTATACTTTCTTTGTTAACTTTCTGCTTTATTATTATTGCTTTGTCTAGTTTTGACTTACATATACATTGTTTGCTTCGTATTATTTTTACCAGTTCCTTTTTTTTTTTTTTTTTTGTTATTGTCTATTTGAAACATTCGGTCAATTCCATTTGTTGAGTATTCTTGCCAATTACACTTAACCATGACTCTATAAAGATGTGCGTTGTGGTGCCGTGGATATCAGCTTGGAACGAGAAATTGGCGAGCTGAGTTCAAATTTCAATTGAATTTGTTGCATTCACTTATGTGCAAATATCATTAGGAAAGGTATTAATTCTTCTCTTCCCTCCAGCTATGGGTTAAATAACAAGACAGACTGAGTTCTGTAGACTTGGTTGTCAACCAGTCTACCACAGAATGTAATGGTAACCTACTGAGGAAAATCATCCACTCAGTCAGTCATGTCTCTTTTGAAACATGATTGCCCAAGCGTGTATCACGTAGGCCACTTACCTGACTAATAGTATTTTCAATCGACAAATTCAATTTAACAAGGATGATGTAATATCAGAGTTCAAATATTTAATGACATAGGGAATATGTTGACTGATAAAAAAAAGTTGGTTTGAATAGATTGTATTTGTATACTCAGATTCAGTCAGTCAGTTGAGTACCATACATGATGGGTGATCATGTCTCAAAAGAGACGTGACTGACTGGGCAGAAGATTATCCCGCAGCAGGTTGACATTACTTTCTGTGGTAGACTGGTTGCCAGCCAAGACTATAGAAACCAATCTATCCTGTTATTTAACTCATAGCTGGAGGGAAGAGACAGATTAATACCTTTCCCAAAGGTATTTGCACATAAGTAAATGCACGAAATTCAACTGGAATTTGAACTTGGTTCTGCAATTTCTCGTTTCGAGCTGATATCCACTGCACCACAACACACATACTCAGATTAACTGTCTGCAAAACTGCTGTTCATGAAAGACTTTCAGTTTTAAACTTGGTATAAGTTATTACATTCACTGAGCCTTAGGAATTGTATCTCCCAATTGTCAACGTTTTTTTTTTTTTTTTGCTTGCACAGTAAACAAAGACATGATAAAGACTGAAGAAAGTTTGTAAGCAAAGAAGTAATTTTATTCCAAGAGAAATTTTCACAAGTCATAATGTGACTGTGATATGATTAAATTAGTGACTAGCGCAGTGGTTGCTTTTAATCACTTTTTTTCCTTTTATTATTTTTTTTTGAAAAAACAATTCCAATTTATGAACAAGATTTAAAAAACGAAAGCAGAAAATAAACAAACACAAAATAGTTTTCATTTGAGTATTGCCTCAGAATATCATCTGATGAATTCTTACCAATTATTTTTAATGAACAGATTTTTAAAATGGTAGAATGATTTCTAAAGTCAGGAATGTCTCATGACAAGCAGCTGCTCATGTTGGGAGTGTTGTGGCTTCCAGTCTTTGATAGTGATGTTACCAATCTTCATGTTGAACTACACAATGTTCTGGTGTTCGTGCTTTCATTAACATGAGCCAGAAATTTACTCAGTGTTTAGCCATATGTTCAGTCAAATTGAAATATAACACGAGGCCAGGTTTAAAATAGGAGTCCAATGTGTACATGAGACCAGAGGCCAAAGATTAGTTGATCCTCTTCAGCATTTGCTCTTTTTGGGATGTTTCAGGCACTAGGGGTTATCTTGAGCCCTTGAGTGAGGGAGAGGTAGTAACTAGTCACATCTCTTGGAAACTCAGCTAAAACACTGCTGTCTGACTTTAGAGTTTGAAGCTTATATATTTATAAAGAAAAACAGATCAATGTTTCAGTTTGTAGTAACGCTTTATTCAATGCAATGTGACTACTGGCCATAAGTGATGTTTGATCATTCCTTTTATAGTCGAGTAGTTTAAGGGTGAGACAACTATGGTTGCTTTCATTGCATCAATATTTTTCATATAACTCTATTGATAGGTTTTGATAATTTTACTATTTTTAATTAGATTAAAATTAAACTTAACTCCTTGCGAATGAAAATACTAATTTTTTTAAAGATATTTAAGTGGAATTTTCATAAACCTAGCCTTTTGTAGATTGCGTAAAGAAAAACAGAATATTTTGGCTTATAGTGAAGTTTTATTCAATGTGATTGACTACTGCCCATAAGTGAGGTACAACCATTTCTTTTATAGTCGAGTTGTTCAAGGGGGAGAACACTATGATTGCCTTTACTAAATTATAGATGATTTTTAATTATGATTGGTCAATGGCCCTGCACCACAGTACTCCTATATGCCAGTGAATATTGAACAATTTCCTCACAGATGACGAGACTAGAAGTAGCAGAAATGTGGTGATACAGAAGAATGATGAGAATAGCATAGACTGAACATGCGAGCAACAAGGTTTTAGAATAAATGGAAATGAAATGGGTGATAATTTCTGAGACATGTAATGAGGAAAGAGGGTTTAGAAAATTAGATATGCATAGGACATATTGAAGACAAGAAGGAGAAAGAAAAATTATGCATCACCTACCCAGCATGCTTGAGTAAATGGATGGTGGAACAAGGTTTAGGAGTGATAAGAAACAGAAAAAAGTTATTAGGAGCTAAAAAGGACAGAAGATTGTGGAGAGCCATGATTCTTCTAAAAAGACATGGCACATAGAAGAAGAAGCTTGAGTAAAATATATTACAGCAGTATTCTGTGCACGGACAGATGGTTAATTTGTATCTGTGCAATCGGTCCTTCTATATGCTAGTGAATGCTGGACATCTCAGAGAAGAGTCTTAAAGCAACAGAAATGTTGTTCTACAGAAGGATGCTTAGAATAGGATAGACTGAACATATTAACAACAGCAATGTGTTAGAGAAAATGGAAACAAAAATGGATGGTTACACATAACAGATAGAGGTAGTTGAAATTTCTAAGACACATAATGAGGAAAGAGGGTTAAGAAAATTAGATATGCATAGGACATATTAAAGACAGGAAGGGGAAAGAAAAATAGTGCATCAGCTACTGAGCAGGTTTGAGAAAATGGATCAGGGAATAAGGTTTAGGAGTGATAAGAAACAGAAAATTTATTCAACATTACAAAGGACTTGACATTGGTTGCCAACATCCTAAAGAGACACAGCACATCAAAGAAAAAGAATGAGTTTGGGTAAATGAATAGTAGAACAATATTTAGAAGAGATAACAAGAAGACAAAATTTATTAAGAGCTACAAATGACAATATGTTGTGGATAGCAATGATGATCAATGTCCTAAGAGAGCATGGCATATTGGAAGATTAGTAAAATGCACCCCTTTATCAACATTAAGCAGATACAAGGGCTCTGCAATGAACAAACACAACTGTAAAAGTAGAATTGTTCTGCTGCCAAACCTTCTCCTGCAGCTATTTAGAAAAACATTTGCCTGTCTCACATGGGCCTCACCTATCAGTGGCAAAGCTGCAGCAGATGTGAAACCCCATACGTAAATTTTTGTTTGCAAAGTCATTATATATACAAAGAAAGAAGAGAGTGAATGCAAATTGTTATTTATTTTTCAATTAAAGGAACAAATGTCTGGACTTTTAATGAGGCATTCTGGCTCCTGCCAAATTAAACACAAGAGGCAGAAATATATGAATTTTAGTAAGCTAACAACAAAACACAAAATCAATTTTTCTATACTTATCTTGGAAAGAAGTTTCATGTAAAAAATAAATAAATAAAAATATTACTACAGGTCTTTTTATATATATATATATATATATATATATAGATGCATGTTTCATTAAATAATATAGACAAGTTTTGTCTATTTATTTTATGTAAATTTTTTATATTGTCTGATAAGCTTATAAATAAATTATGTATCAATATTGTGATTTTCTTTCATCATTTAATGATAATGCTATTAAGCTTATCAGACAATATGGAAAAAACTTACAAAAAATAAATAGACAAAACTTGTTTTTATTATTTAACGAAACATGCATCCATGAAAAAAATGTTGCCTAAATACACACTATATATATATATATTTTCTAGACATATGCTATTAAATATAAGAGACAATGAATGTCTATTATGTTTAATCATGAGCCGTTCTAAACATCGTATTTTTGCTTTAATTCCAGTTGAAAATAAAGACAAAAATTCTCCAACATTTGGATAATTATTTATTGGTTTTCTTCTAAGCTTTCGGCTCACATGAGCCATCTTCAGAGATTGCTATTATTTAATAGCATATGTCTAGAAAATTACTTGCTGCCTCGATATACTAAATATATATATATATATATATATATATATATATATATATATAATATTGAAAACCCACAACATTTCAGGTAGGATTTTCAAAATGAAATAGATTGAAAATTTCTTTTTCTTCAATAATTGCATGCAAATATTATCATTATGGCCCCACAAGCCAACATTTCAGAGAGTCATCTACTTTTGCTACTTACTGTAAAGTGGTTTTGAGGCTAATATGAGAGGCATGCATTTTCACATCACTTGCAGGAGATGATTTAGCAGTTGGTTGGAGTTCTTACTTCTTTTTCCTTTTATTATTCCAATTGTGGTACAGTGGATATCAGCTCGGAACGAGAAACCGGGGAGCCGAGTTTGAATTCCAGTTGAATCCATTGTATTCACTTACGCGCAAATACCCTTGGGACAGGTATTAATCCGTCTATTCCTTCCAGTTATGGGTTAAATAGCAGAACAGACTGGGTTCTATAGCCTTGGTTGGCAACCAGTCTACTGCAGAAAGCAATGGTAAACTACTGCGGGATAATCTTTTGCCCAGTCAGTCATGTCTCTTTCGAGACATGATTCCCCAAGCGTGTATCACATATGGCACTTAACTGAACTGAAGCAAAGGCAATAAAACCAATAGGGCACAAGGCATCATTGAGGATGAAAATTAACAGAGTGAAAGAAATCCAGAAAGGGACAGTAAAAAGAACAAGGTTCAAAGAGACATATGACGACTGATATTGCATTTAAATTTTTCAAGTTCATAGTCAATAAGATTTAATTTGCTTTGTTTAATAGCATATGAACTCCTTATGCATCATTTAATGCTGAAATTTAATGAAATGTTAAAAAATCGACATGGTCTTTCTTTGTAATTAAGCAGACTTTAAAGGCATGAAAGCATTATTGCTTCCTGTATTTTTTCTTTTAGTATTCTGTTCTTTCATTTTATTATTGTGCATTTAATATAGCTGCTTCTTTTACTCACTAAAATCAAACATCACCATTGATATATTATTTTTTTTTCTGTCTTTATGCAAAGCAAGACAGAATGGTGCATTATTTACCTGAGGTAATGGCAGAGTGTAACTATCTTTCTAACTAATGGTGGAACAAGCAAAATTAAAATATGATTTACCAAAATAAGTGTTGGTTCCAATTGGTATGGAAGGAGCACTAAAAACATCTCTTCCCAAAATTTATAGACAAATCATACAAATGTCTACTAACCAATAAAATGAACCACTTCTCAGTTTCATCCATCATATTTTTAGTACTAATACTTATTTGTACTTGAGATGGCATTCACCTTGGGTGGGTTGGACCAGCTTCTTCCCTAGAAGAAGTTTCAGGGGAGTTTTTGGTTCCACAAGCAATCCTCAACTGCAGTAGTGTGAAAGTTTTTTTTGCAGTAGGTTGCTAATTCATACTGTGGTATACTGATTACCAACCAAGGCTACAGAACCCAGGCTGTTCTGTTATTTACACATACCTGGGGTGGGGGAGGGGGAAGAGATGAATTAATAACTTTCCCAAGAGTATTAGCCCAGAATTTATTGGAGTAAATAGACTAAACTATCGCCCGGTTCACACTCCACCCACGTCTATTGAACAGGTGAAGAGGCTCATCCCTTGTTCCCTGTTTAGGATGTGGTTTCTGGCTTTCTTTTTTCCAATCTTTTCACTCCTATATAGCCACCTGTGCATCAGTGGTGTTACTGCCTTGCTCGGGATGGTATGATTAAAAAAAAGGGAATGTAATGAATTCAACTGAAACTTGAAATTTGCTCTCCGATTCTTTAATCAAAGCCACTATCAATTACTCCCACTGTTTCTATATTTTTAGTACGTGTCATCATTGCTATCATTCCAATTCCAGATTATATTTTCTGTTTTGGAAAGGTTTAACTTGAGCGAGTTTTGTTTAACGGCATATCAACATCTCTGTGGGTTATTTAATGCAAAAAAGGTAGAGGTTTTAAGGTATTTCTTTTAATGTACAGTTATAATGAGAAGGTTAATTTAGTCAGATTTTGATTAAAATATTTAATTTTAAAAGATTTTTTTTTATTATTTTAGAAAATTGAAGATATTTTCTAGTTTTGTATTCGAAAGAGTATTGTTGGTAATAATATTTTTTCTGTCAAAAATATATTTTTGGAAATATTTTTCCTTCAAAAATGTATATATTTTTATAAAGGTCTATTTTTATACTTTCATAGTGTTTTGTCCCCAGTTTAGGGTGTTATTTGCCCATAGCTGGGACCCTAACAACAAGTGCTACCACTCCAAGTCAGGGTGGACGTGGGAACAACAGCAATTAAGAGGTTCCATGCTCCTCACAACCTCCCAATCAGAGACCTTGCTGCCGGATACAGTTTACCGTCATACCCAGGACCAAAAAGTTTATCTTGAGTCCTATTTCTTAGAATACTTAGTAGAAGATGATGTTTGTTGTTTTTATTCACAATCATTTTTATTTCAACTATGAATATGTTTGTCATCAGCATAAACCCCTACCTCATTGTATATACAGTGACACTAGGAGGGAAAGCAGGAATGCTAGTTCTACTCGTAGATATACACACTGTGTTTACAATGTAACCCATATGAGCATGGGTAGGATGTATTTTTATACAAATAAACATTTTCATTCACTGTAATGATTATAATACAGCAAACTTTAGTATGTTTACATATTTTTTTTTTTTCATAATCATATCACCCCAAGCAAGGCATTTTACTTCCACTGTTTTGCAGGGGATTACATAGGAGGAAAGTTATGAGAATTAGTGACAGGTTATAGGGGGTTTCAGGAGGTGGGTAAGAGAAAGATGAGAAAACTGATGAGTGGAGTCGGCGGAGAAAGGAGCATGAGAGAGAGGATACAGGTTAGTGAGATAGGAGAAAAAAAGGTATTTATATAGAAAAAGATAGAAAAAAATTTTTGGAATACAAAAAAAATTCTCTTCATATTCCATCTCTCATCCACCTGTTTAGCTTTTTTGCCATCTTCTGCACTAATTAACAAACCATTTCTTCCGAGAGAGAAAGATTTGGATGATTGAGCACCAATTCTAGCAATTTTTAATTAGAGTTTGTTTGAAAAAGTTACAGTTTTCAATCTGTATCATGTGCACTGAAAAAGAATGTGAGTGTCAGTAGGATGGGTATGTCATATCAGGGGAGTCAAGGATGAATGCAAGTATTACTAAAAACAAAAAAAATGGGTTTATTAAATGTAGAAAGTAAATGCATTGCTAATTATTTTACTATAAGAATACAGTCAAAATCAGGAAAGAAAGAAATGGTCAGTGGTCAGAAATGAAGGGATTATCGGGGGCTAAGAATGCATACAAGGTTTATTTCAAGAATAGATTATATATATATATATATATATAAACTATTTTTATCCGTAATGTTGACGGTTTTAAAAAGGTATTCAACAAGAAAGATTATGTTAAAAATAGCCTTCAAACATTGATTTATTTAAGATGGAATTATCTATTATGACGTCGAATTTATATTTAGATACATTGTATTTTAAATTTTTCAATTGAATTGTGCACCTATATTGTATATGATCCATTATTGTGTTACAATAAAATGTTTATTTTATATAATTACGATCTTAGGAAAATTGTGATATAGTGGAGTTGGGGTGTATCATAGATTCGGAGGTGTGGGTGCTGAGACCGTTGCCAGTTGTAGAAGTCCTTTTTATTTAAAAAAAAAAAACATATTACAGAGGGTCAGCCGAAAAGTCGACATCATAAACAGTTTCCACAAAAACAGTATTTCATTAACCAAACACCAAAATATTGATTTTGTAGAGAGGAATTAAGGAATTGAATATTTTCTGTTAATTCATCCTAAAATTAGATTTACTCAAATTCTCACCAATTCTCCCACAGCGAGTACCTTCCATTGCACTCCGGTTGGGTTGACTTTTGCGACCACCCCATTCGCTATTTCTACATACACACACAAACAAACACAATTATGATTGAATTTGTTTTTTATTTAAAATTCATTAATTTACATTGTGACACGGAAATTCTTATGTTTCGAAATTTTACCTCATCATCAGGCAATGTTGATTTATTGTTGTGAAAATGATTTATATTTTTATTTTATGAAAATGGGAATCATTTTCACAATAAATCAAAATTGCCTGATAAGGTAAAATCTTGAAACATAGGAATTTCCGTATTGCAATGTAAATTAACTTTCAATAAAAAACAAATTTAATTATAATTGTATTTTGCTCTGTGATATATGTTGTATTGAGCACTTTTAAAAAAAAAAAGTAAAAGCCGAAGAATTCAGAAATTTTATATATATATATATATATATATATATATATATATATATATATATAACATAGTGATGATCCACGTATACTGTCTTAATATGTATAGGAAAAACTACTAAAAAGTTGTAAGTTTAAAAATTTATTTTTTTGACAGTATTTATTTATTTCTATTATTATACGCAGAAAGCGACAGATTTTTTTAATATTTGTAAATGTAAACCTATCTTTAATAATACTTATAAATGTTGTTTTAAAGAAAATTTTTTTAAGTGTATCTAAAAAATGTTTAACTATTGAAATATTTATAAAGATTCAAAACACCTAGGTCCCTATTTAACCCTAGCCTGTATGTATTTAATTTTAAAATTCAGTATTTTTCTTTCTTTCTGTGTGAGTATGTAGAACTAAAATACATTTTTAAACTTACAACTTTTTAGTAGTTTTTCCTATATATATATATATATATATATATATATATATATAAAATGCAATGCCAAATGATATTAGAAAGGTATTATCAGTGGTCAGGAATGAATGCAAACATTATTGATAAAATAATACTGTATTATATGTAATATACACGTACTGTTAATGAATTTATTATAGGAATGCATTGACAATCAGGAAGAAAGGGATTGTTGGTGGTCAGGAATGAATGTAAACCTTACTGAAAGAATAGAGTTTATATATATATATATATATATATATATATATATATATATATTTTCTAAACATATACTGTTAAATATAACAGACAATGAATGTCTATTATGTTTAATCAAAGCCGTTCTAAACATCATATTTTGGCTTTAATTTCAGGTGAAAATAAAGATAAAAATTGTCCAACATTTGGATAATTTTTTATTAAGTTGGTTCTAAGCTTTCGGCTCATATATTTATGAACTGCGTTTGCTATTTGATAACTTATCATTGATTAGCAAAGTTTCATGTCAACACAAGATAAAATCATCTTTGATGGTAGATGTTTTTATGTTAACGTCCTTGTAACCTCTCTGAAGATGGCTCATGTGAGAAAAATGTGAACATGAAAAGTAATGTTCTTAAGATTATATTAAACTTGGAAAAGAATAGAACAAGTTTTTCTAGTGAAGTAAAGAATAAGAAATTTCCTACTTAAAATATTGCGTTCATATTTTATTTTTGGCTGCAATATTTTAAGTAAGAAATTTCTTTTTTACTTCACCAGAATATCTTGTCCTTTACTTAACATGGTTTTTCCAGGCATTGTTATTAATTTAATATAAATTTAATGCTGGAAACCACATTCAAAAATAGTAAAAAGAAAAAAAATATATGCAATTGATTAAAAAAAAAATAAATTAAAAAATTGATTATTTATAAGCAATTCTGATAAAATGATAGGTGATAAGCAAATTTTGACTGACAAAAATGATAATAAAAGATATCAGAATTTAAATGTTGAAAACCACATGCAAAAATATTTAATATTAAACAGAAAAAAGTTATAAAGAATAAAATTTATTATCAGAAGCGTTAGTCACTTATGTACTTATGGAATTAGTTTGATGTAACTTCTTCTACTGAACCAAAATTCAAAAGTTTTTTTTCCAAAATATAGCTAAGGAGGTGTCTTATCTAACTCTGTAAAGTGTTTGAAATTTGGTTGAGAACTGAATTCGTGGCAAAGCTTGAAAGCTGCCTAGATTCACTCACTGTCAAACTTAATATATTAAACCACTGCTGTGGTTTAATGATTATTATAACTCTAATAATAACTGTATCTCTATAAATGTTCTACATCTGTATTGAGCACTTTATGAAAAATAAAGATTACCAAAGTGTGCTATATATATCAATTAGTTAAAGCCACTAATATTATATATATATATATATATATATATATATATATATATATTATGGACTCTCCCATTTCGATGTATGAGGGTCTAACCTTAGTAAGACATCCACACAGAGATTTGTTTATAGTGGTGAAGGCATTGTGTAGTACCATCCACACATTTTGGAACTGCTGATAACAAACAATCAGTGCAGAAATCTGCCACAGATCGCATGAACAGCAGACCTCAATTATTTAACCCATAATTGAAGGGAACGGACGGATTAATACCTTTCCCAAGGGTACTAGTGCGCAAGTGAATGCAGTGTGCTCGACTGAAATTGGAACTCAGCTCACCGATTTCCCCCTCCAAGCCGACATCCACTGCACCACAACGCACATCCATGAATGCTAACAGCACCTGGTATTCCCAAGTGGTCACCCACCTGAGTACTGACCAGGCTCAACGTTGCTTAACTTCGGTGATCAAGCGGGAACTGGTGTATTCAATGTGACATGACCGTTATATGTGTGTGTGTGTGTAAATGATACAAATCCTTAATTTAAACAAGTTTTATTAAACTGAATAGACAGGAATGTGTCTCATAAGCCTTTTTGGTAAGTTTCTTAAATCTAAAGATAGCCAGTCTATGATGCTATTCTACAGTATGTAGTATGAGAACCAACATTAATTTCAGCCTTTGAACCCTGTGTGTACATGTGTATGCACACACTAAATGTAGTGGACAAAGAGCTACCAACAGACATAAAACAACCTAGTAAACTCCTAAACATCTATCAAGACAATTTGTTCAATCTGGACAATATGAAAATAATTATGATTGCATCAAAAACTATTATGAATATGATTAGAAATAAATATACCCATAACAATAATAATTCTGAAAAAGGTATATACAAAATAAATGTTACAACTGCTCCTCACCATATATAGAGGAAACTTGGAGAAATTTTAAAAAAAAACTATCTATGAACTCAAAAAGGATTTTACACAACAATTTATCAAATGTATTAGCCAAAATTCAATATCATTTACTCATTTTCATTTATTAATCATCAATTTACATCATTTAGTGTCATTCATAATTTACATGAACTTTTCAACTAATCTATTATTTATAAGTGTCTTTTAAATTTAAAAATTTTGAAAAAATTATAATTTTTTACTTTTGTTTATAAATACTTGTAGCAAAATAAAAAAAAAAATTCATAAAACCATCAGAAGACGAAACACATTAGCAAAGAGAAGTTTTCCTTTTCTTTATTCATATTGTCATTTAGCAGATATATATCTAATTGTATCTCAAATTTCATATATATATATATATATATATATAAAAACGCACACATATATGCATAGATACTTTATCTAGGTTACATGTGCTATCTCTTTCTCATTGTGTGTGTGTGTGAACGGTTCATACTAATATACTCTCAAACATCAATATATATATATATATATATATATATATATACACACACACACATAAAAAATCACACACATATATGCATAGACACATTATCTAGGTTACATGTGCTATATCTTCCTCTCTCTGTGAACTGTTCATACTAATATACTCTCAAACATGAATATATATAAAACACACACACACATATATATATGCATAGACATTATCTAGGTTACATGTGCTATCTCTCTTATTGTGTGTGAACTAATATATATATTAGTATATATCATACTAATATACTCTCAAACATCAATATATATATATATATATGTGTGTGTGCGTGTGTATATATAAATAAAATCACACACATATATACATAGACACATTATCTAGGTTACATGTGCTATCTCTCTTATTGTGTGTGAACTAATATATATATTAGTATATATCATACTAATATACTCTCAAACATCAATATATATATATATATATATGTGTGTGTGTGTGTGTATAAATAATATCACACACATATATACATAGACACATTATCTAGGTTACATGTGCTCTCTCTCTCTCTCTCTCATATTGTGTGAGTGTACTGTTCATACTAATATACTCTCAACCATTTATTTCCTTTTCTGCTTCATTCATGCGTACCGAGTCATAATATAAGGGTGAAAGCAACTGCTCCCAGGACACCCTATGACTTTCAACTACAAAGAACTGGATAAATGTAGAACACAAGTAATATTTCTTATCTTGTGGAATTCAATTCATGCAACCAGCTTCTTATGGTTCAATGTCATTTGCTTTGCCTCTGTTAGAAGTAAAGCTCAAGAGGCTAAAACCAGTTTCAAGATAAAAGCAGGCAAAACAAGCAAACAAAAAGATACGAATGGATTTAAAAGGTTTGCCAGAACTATTCCCATACTGGACACAGATGGATAATTTAAGTGAAACATTTCTTACACTGTGGAAATTATAGAATCAATATTTTACAAAGTACCAACCTCTAGAAGCAGTTACTACTTCTGTCTGTTTCTTTACTGAAAGTGGTCATCTTTGCAAGGAGAAGGTACTGGAAATTAAAAATTAAAACTGGCAGAATATGTTTGGGGCCCACATTTGACAAACAAATTCACCTTCAAGCATGGCAGTAGAGGGTCTTTATTCAACCCTACCCTACCACTTGATCGAAACACCTGTCTAATTTAATAATGCCAGCCTTTGCACTGTTGTTATTCTGTATACTCTTACATGAGAGATTTGGAGGATGAGGAGGAATGTTTGTGATAAAAAAAAACATTAGAAACAGATGAAGAGGAATGCATCAAAATATTAGTAACAAAAAATAAAGTTATAATTCAAAAGAGTTTCAGTTAGAAAAATCAGTACCATTATGTTTCTTTTGTTTTTTGTTTTGTTTTTCAAACCATGTACTTTAAGAGCATAAGAAACTACAAATTTCAATCTGGGAACTGTGTATTGCCATGATTGTTCTTGGAAAACAGAATAAAATCAATTTTTGCTTTGAATTCAGTGTTTTCTTTCACCTAGACTGGTTGCCAGCCAAGGTGAGAGTCTAGTTTGTTTTTATCAATAGCTGAACTTATTGACTTGTTTTGTTTTTATGGATCTTGCAGGTTATTTAAAAGGTAAAAATATTTTTGGATTGTAAGACGTTTTTGGATATAATAATGATTTACTAATACAATTCCTACTAATTAACCTATAGCTGGTGGGAGAAGAGGTGAATTCATACCTCTCCCAAGGGTATTACATGTAAGTGAATAAAACAAACAAAACTGGAAATGTCACTAGGCTCCCAATTTCCCAATTCTAGATTATTATAAACTAGCAGTATAGCCCGGTGTTGCTCGGGTGTAATGAAAGCTTTAAAACTAATCCATAATCCTGGAGCTCAGACTCAGCCTAGAGAATATTTGAAATAACAAAATAATTGCGATAATTTACCAGTCGCACCTTATATATATATATATATTTATATATATATTCTAGCAGTATAGCCTGGCATTGCTCGGGTGTAATGAAAGCTTTAAAACTAATCCATGGTCCTGAGCTCAGACCCAGCCTAGAGAATATTTGTGTGAAGTTTGGTGAGAATCGGATATAAATTGTGGATTTGTATAAAGAACATACAGACAGATAAACAGACACACACACACAAACATCTTGCTTTTTATATATATATATATATATATAATCAATTTTCTGCACTATTGTAAGAACTGCAACCTTGAAACTTCTGAATATCGTTTCTTACGTCTTTGACTATGAGTTTATCAAATTTGATTAAAATCAGACCACTCCTTCTATAACCCAATTTTTTCGATTATCAATATTGTTGGGGGTACCTCGACACAAAACCTAGCTAAGAACACTCGCAGACGCTTATAGTACAACTGTGTAAATTCTCAAGAAAATTGGTTCAGCCATTTCACTCTATAGGTAACGGATACACACACAAACACAAAGTTCCATTTATAAATAAGTTTAGATTATATCACCGACATATCCAAGCATACAGCAACTGGTATTCCCAAGCAGTCAGCCATTTATATATATGCCACAATATCTGGAGAAAGAAGACATTGTATCTTAAATATTGACAGTGTGGTGAAAGAGAGAGATTTCAACGTCAGTTTGGCATTGCTTGTAGGGATCAGGCAAGTTTTCGCCTTAGCACATGTGCACACACTTAGGCTTCCCACTTTAAACAATCTTGTAAACAATAAATACTAGCATACCATTTTCTGACTTGACAAAAATGATTAAAAAAAAAAGAGCTATAATAACAAATATTATATATTACAATAATAATATTATTGTAACATGTGGGCATGGACCTGTGGTTAGAATGTTAATTTTTCCACAATGAAATCTGGGTTTGAATCTCCCTATGTTCAATTTGTCAGGAAGGTGAGTTCTTGATGCTATTGGCCTGATAAAACAGGATTTTATACAATAAACTGAACGACAGCACTTCAAACAATAGAAAATTATTTTTTGAGGAGAAATTTAAGTAAACTTATACCTGGGGAGGTGATCCCAATGTGAGGCACCTTTGGAAAGTGCCTGAAACCCATGACCTTGTGTTGTATATCAATAAACAGACAAACACGGGTGTATATAAAAATATATGACATATTTTTTATTGACGACGATGGACCGTGTCGCCTAGTGGACAGAGAGTTGAGGGAGCGCTTCCAGGGGCTGACGTGGGGTTCGACGTGAGTGTAGCCTCTCTGCTTACTCGTCTAGCTTCTTCTTCGACTTCTCGAGACTCTTCTGTCAAGGCTGACTGACTTCTTCTTCTTCGACTTCTCTTCTTGTCTACTTCTGGAGACCGTCTGTGACTTCTTGTTTCGAGGCCTTTATATATCTTCCAAGTTTTGCCTCGATTCGCGACGCCTACTCGACGCCTACGTAAATTCTCAGAGACACCTGTTCTGTCTGCCTCTTGTGGCCATTTCCGCTACTACCGGAAATAAGGTCAAACAACCATCCGTTCCTTTCAACGGCCGGAAAACGCCCCCGCTTGTATCAGCTTCCTTCTTCGGGTGGGGCCAGATTATTATATTACACTTGTAAGTGAAACTGTGTAGACAGAATTGTCTGTCAATGGATGTGTGAGCACAAAATAATAAAACATTGCGATCAAGGATTTAGGCATAGTGGCCTTCTTCAGACTATTGATCATGTCAGATGATGTACACTATAAACTACAGGTGGTTCTGTACAAGCTGAATACAAATGTGCCTGTGCAGGCATCTACAATAGGGATTCGCTAACCATCCTAGCAGACAGGTATACTTAAACACAAGTGGCTAACCATTATTGTACCAACATCTTTGAAATTTAGATAGAAGGTGTAGAAATCAAATAACTTATCTTCTAACATAGTTGCCTTCTTTTTGTCCCCTTGAAGTAATCTACTTCATTCATAGGAGAGTATCTTATTCAGCAGGTGGGTTAGTACTGTAATGGACCTGACCAACACATTTGCATGAGTGGATTCTATTCACTTGTATATATCTCTCCATTAATCACTCAATAGATTTTTCCTTTCATTTGGAGTGACTACACCAATCTACTTGTGTGTCAAATCACTTGCTATTAACTAATATCCAACAGAAGATTCAACGTTACAACAATGAAAATATTGTGTTAAAGACAACAAAATTATGACAATAAAAACAAAGATGGAATGAATTAATGTATTATAGTAAGAAAATATTCTCAAACTTTAAATAAAAACAATAATAAATGAAAATCGATAGCTCCAAAGATTTGCTAAGAATAATGAACATTCATGAAAAAAAATGCCCAAAACTTAGAAACAAAGTTTTATTGTTAAAATCTTTGTTATTAAGAGGAAAGGCCAAAGAATTTTTAATTGTTATATATTTTTATCCTTTCATGAACATTCAAAATTTTGGTTAAAAATCTTGTTTTTCTTGCATTAGGTGGTGAAGGTAGGGACCAAAGATTAGCATGAGAAATTTTGGCATCTTTTTTTGTGTTGAGAAACATTGATTTGGAGATTCTTGTGAAAAGCAGATAACTGCCAGATTGTAATTAAACTTCATTTCATACATTTGTTAATTTATTTTTTTTTTTGTCAAACAGGACCTCCAGTTAGAGAAAATCTGCTCCAAATTGTAAAATAAAGACTACAATAAAACTAAGACATTATTTAATTAGAAAAGTTTTTAATTGCTTTAAAGAATAAAATATATTATGGGCACTATTGTCTGATAGAAAAAAAAATTTTTCAATGAATAATAAATTTTTTACAAAAATTGTTTTCATTTTGTTACATTTTAATTATAATAATTTATCAAGTTTTAAATATTAAAATCTGTTTTAATTTGTAGTGGTCAAGTGATATAGTTATTAAATACAAACTGAATTTACTAATCATAAATGGAAAAGTAACCCTTAATTAAAAGAAATTTGAATTTTTATTTTGTATGTAAAAACATGCTAAGCTTTGTAAATATGAATGTTCATACACAGTATTATCAGAAAATAAGAGACCTATCTTATCAGGAATTATATAAATTACATATGGTTTGTAACCAATATTCAACATGGCACTACAAACAGGATCTGATGATTGGCAAGAGCTCCTCATCAAAATTGGCATTCCAGCTGACTATGCTGAAATTTTTGTGAAAGAAAGCATCACCAAGGATAGCCTCTCTATGATAGATCTGGAAATCTGATTCCTCCCCATCGGCCACTATGATCCCAAAATAGGGAGAGGAGGGAGATGTAGAAGTCAAATAACTTACCTTTTAACATGGCTGCCTCCTTTTGTCTCCTTGTAGAAAGGCAGGCCAGCTAATCTACCTCATTTATAGGAGTGTACCTAATACAACAGGTGGGTTAATCCACTTTACTATAATGGACCTGCTCAGCACATCTTCATGAGTAGATTCTATTCACTCATATCTCTCCATTAGATCACTCAGTTGCTTTTTCTTTTTTTTTTCTATTTGTAGTGACTACACCAGTCTACTTGTGTGTCAAATCACTTACAATTAACCAATATTCAACAGTTTGTTTTATTTTGCTTTCTTACTTGATTTTTTTTTTTTGTATATTATAGAGGAAGGGCTGAACGTCACTGTTTCTCATAAAAGTTATTGGATTTTTTTAAAGAGTATTTTTAGGTCTGTCATTAAGTTAAACATAATTTAATTCAATGACAAAAAAATAAATAAATACACAGACAATTTCAATAAAATTGAAATCGATGTCTGCATCACCCCAGGGCTGATTTGCCTTTGTGTTTGATAACAACCACCATTGGTAACAAGTAAAAAGAGCATAAGTTAAAACATTCTGCTCTTTGAAGTTATTTTTATTACTTTTCCTGTATTGAAACTGAATATATTTTCTAATAAATGTAGTATCTTAAAGGGATAAATAATTTAAAATTGGAAACTTGATCAAACCAGTTTTAAATCAACTTAACTGAAGATATTACTGAAACATAACAACTAAAAACAGACAAAGAAATACAGCAGTAAGCCCTCCTTTCTCATTACATGTCCCAGAAACATTATACCTAATGTTTAAAATGAATTTTTAACAATTTAAAATCTTTTGAACTAATAGATTAAATTAAATATTTCCAATATGTAAAATACTTTGCTCTATTATAAAGCAAATTTAAATTGAACAGAAGCAAATTTAAATTGAAATTGTTTGTTTTGAACTAGCTAAAAATCACTGATTTTAGTGCCATTTATAGTTATCTGTTATCACAATGTAATTTTTCTTATTAAAAAAATATTTCAAAAATAAAGTATAGTCTTCTGAAAGTTTATTTGAAAGATATTATCCAATTTAAAGTTTAATTAATCTGATTTGAAACAAATATTAATGACATTGAATTTACAATATTGCAGAAATGTATTTTTTAATACAGATGTCAATGTTTAGTTTAAGGGTTGACTGAGAGAAGTTGAACTATTTTTTTTTCTATGGTGGATATATCTGTAAAAATTAATAGAATGAGAGTGCCTTTTTTTTATATAATTTAAACTAATAGTAATCTTAAAACTTTAGGAAAATATTCTCTGTAATCTAATGTTCTGTTGAATTTTAAGTGTTTTACCTTTAAGTTTACTAAAGTTATTGCTCATATTTTCTGATAATGTTTTATATTAGTGCCAGAATTTACAAAATCGGCAGGTATAAACGTGCCAATTTCAATAAATACTGACATCCACAAAAAATAAATTAGAATAAAATAAAAAAATATTGACACACAAAAAATTTTTTTTCTTCTCCTGTGCCGAGTCCTTTCAGGACACAGGGCAATCATAGCCTTAACCTTTGTAGCTCTTAACAATCTTTCTCTTGTTACACCTCTCATACCGTTGTCATCCATTTGCTCAAGCTCATCAAGTATGTTAAACATTAATTTTCCCTTTCTCTCTTTTTATTTCTCTGTCCTGTGATTATCAGATTTTCCATGCCCTCTTTTCTCATTACACATCCCAGAAACTTCATCTGTCTTTTCCTGATGCTAAGTATCAGTTTCCTTTTCATTTCAATCCTCTCCAAAACCTCATTGTTGCTCAAATAATCAGTCACTGATATCCTCAGCATCCTACTGTAGAACCATATTTTGGTTGTTTCAAGTCTTTCCTTCATTGTTGATGAGATTATCCAGTATTCACAACCATATTGAAGAACAGACATCACATAACAATCTAATACTCTTTTCTTTGTCTCCAGCAAAATTTTCCTATTTCTCAGTACTCTACTCAGCTTCTGGAATGCATTCTCAGCCATGCCAATACAACTGTTGATTCCATATTATTCAAAAAAGTAATTAAATCTTTTTCTAATTAAATAATGTCTTAGCTTTCTTGCAAATTTTATATTTTGTGACACAGCAGATTTTCAGTAACTAGGCTTTTGGTTTAAAAAAAAAAAAAAAAATAAGGATTTATATTTTTAAGGAGCTCTGTGCAAAACTAATATAAACATTAAGCAGAACAAAAATCCATTTCTCGAAATATCATAACTTGAATAAGTGTATGTGTGTATGTGTTGGGGTGAGTAACATGTTAAAAAAATGTTTTTACCCAGATTTTCTAAAAAAGAAACATTTCTAATATATTTCATTTATTTGGGAATAAATTTGGAAAGTTTCATCAAAATCCAACAATTACTTGATTATTGCAAGAATTTCCTAACCTGTGTTTTACACACACACAAAAAAAACCTTATGTTTCCATATATATTACTTGTAATAATTTTTAACATTTAAAATAAAATCAAAAAATATATTTTAATTATCAAAAAACCCTTTAGTATTTCCTCTTAATAATAATAAACATTTTGACAATAAAACATTGCTTTTATTAAATTTTGGACATTTTTTCATCAGGGTAGCAAATTTGTGGTGGCACCTAAGTAAACAGAATACTTGTTAAGAGACAAGTGAATATTTCTGTCATATCTGGTGCCTCTGCTATGTATTTAGAGATTCTGGATTAAATATAAAAAATAATGTGCAATGTTATTGGTCTTGACCTGTCATCTCAACTTCAGTTACTTTCCCAGTCCCATAATCTAACTTCTCTGTATCTTTACTACAAATACTTTGATGGTAACTTCTAATGAGCTTTACTATTTGCTATGTAGACTATGAATTTATGAGCAGTACTAGATTCGCAGCAAGGACTCATCATTTTACAGTTGAAATGGCAAGATGCAAGTTCTATGCTAACAGTTTCTTCTCTTTCACTTCCTGCTTCTGGAACTCTTCTGGCTTCTTGCTTTTCAGTCAAGTTTGATCTTTAAATGCAATGTCAATCATAATCTTAATTCTTGTGCTTTCATTGATTTCTTTTTAGTTCAGTGGCTCTTAACTGAGGGTGGTCACATCCTCTAGGGATGCATTATCAGTTCCTTGAAGATGTGAGGATACTAAATCATTAAGATTGGTTTATTAAGGAAACTCTAGTGTATTGTTTGGCAAATGGACATAACAGTTTACATTGCAGAATGTAATGATTATGACAGCAACATCAAGGAAGATTTCATCGATCTGAGAAACAATCGTGGAATCCAAATGGAGTTCACTGATGGTCGCCCTAAGCAATCTGGGCTTCTTAGTTTGAAACTTATTCTGTACTGGGAAACAAAAAAAAGTTCTTGCTGTGCTGGTGCCTTTCACAACTGCATGCCTGTGCAAAACTGGATTTTATAAATGTATAAGTCAGTGGTTCTTAACCGGGAGTGTGATGTCGGTTCCTTGGGGATGTGAGGATACTGACTCATTAGGATTGGTTTATTAAAAAATGCTAGTGTATTGTTTGGCGATCTGACATAAAAGTTTATATTGTAGAATGTAATGATTATGACAGTGACATCAAGGAAGATTTCATCGATCTGAGAAACAATCGTGGAATCCAAATGGAGTTCACTGATGGTCGCCTTAAGCAATCTGGGCTTCTTAGTTTGAAACATATTCTTTACCGGCAAAAAAATAAGTTCTTGCTGTGCTAGTGCCTTTCACAACTGCATACCTGTGCAAAACTGGATTTTCCTGCCAGTTTCATATCAAAACCAAGAGAACATAAATCAACTAAATCCTCAACAAAACATGCTAGTAACACTAAATCACCAAGATTCGATGTCATCGTAAACAGAAAACAATGGCAACAAAGCCACCAAGTTTATTACTCGACCATAATCATTCATAACACACCATGCAGAATACATGCACGTGTTACTGTCATTTTATTTTTTGCTAACATGAAAGTAATCCGCGTTTTTGTCATGCATTATTTTGTTGTTAGTTATGTGAATAAAAATGAAAGAAACACAATGGCTTTGTTATTTTCTACATGTGATCAGTATTGTTTTTCATCTATTCTAGAAGTGGATGAGAGAACCTTGGCCGAGGGTCTGAAAGTGGTACATACAATGAAAAGTCAAGTATCACTAGTTTAGATAATAGTTACATGAGCAGCAAATAGTTTAGATTCTTGTGATTTTTATGGAAGCAAGAATTGCTCTGAAAACAGTAATCAAAATTTCACTAAGTTTATCCATAATTAATGGGATTCTCCATGCAAATATGTTTTCGTTTTTTATTTTTTTTACTTCAAAATTTATTTTTGCCTATCAATTTTTTCATGGCAATTTAATTTCATTGGCAAAACTACATAACATCAATCAGCAATAGCTATTAAGCTGGCGACCGCCCAAATACATTTTAAGATAGTTGATAATTCTATTTGCTTTAGAACAGTTAATCTCAATATGAATCAGTTTCATTTGGCTTTGTGATGGCATCTTTAAGTCTTTTTTATGAAGACAATTCAAAAAGTTTTCAAGTCAATTAACAATATGGCACCCATTCCACTCACTGAAAATGTCCAGGAAATGTTCAAAGTTGCTATCAGTTGCATTTTAAGTAGACTGACACTTTGTATGTGTTTTATATATATATATATATATATATATATATATATATATATACACACACACACACACACTAGTGAAACCAAATGATGGCACTTGTTAGAAAGATTTAATATTGAGATGCAATGAAACAAAATATTAATACTCAATAAAGTGGAGATAAAAAAATGTGCAACCAAAATAGAGGCAAATGAATGATTTAATTCATTGATTCCCTTTATAATAGTTTAGACGTTTAATGATAACTATAATTCATTGGTTAACCTCAGTATTATATAAATCACTTTTTGCTCAATATCTTTTCATGTTAAAAACTTTGTTTAATATAAAGGTGAAATAGAAATACCTCTCAGAAAAGAAAGATTAGCAACAGAATGACAAAGCTTGCAATGACAAAACCAATTTAAAAATCAAAGTAACACAATTACTAAATAAAGGTATCTGAGTGCCTCACATGAAAAGCTTGAACAAATAAAACTGCAACCTAAAAAAATGTAGGGGTAAAGGAACTGATTAATTAATTTATTTTACTCAAAAACTAATTTTGTCTAAATGCAGGTAAATATTTTATTTGTATGGATTATTAGAATGACTAAGAAAAGTAATTAGCCATAAACTTAAGTTCATTTACCTCCCTTTCCATGATAGATGGGACAACTAAATACACATTGATATTATATGGTTTGACGTATATTTAATTACTTTAAACTTTAATTTTAGTGGATTCCCATATTTGACTAGAATGCCCAGTTTTTAAACAGTGCTTATTTGATTTACTGGCCTGCACATTTGAGGAAAACAAAAAAGAGGAAAACAAAAAGAAAAGTGATATCGGTATCTCTTTTCTTTTTCATTTCCCCTTTTCTTTGTTTTCCCATTTTTTCTATCGTCATTACTTCATACAAAAATTTTCCAAAAATAAAGGGGAGGTGAGATTTGTTAATTTTCTTTTTAAAAAATAACATTTATTACCATCCTTATTAATTACTTGATGAGACATTGTTCTTTTGATGTCAAAACAAAATGTACACTTTTGTAGTAAATTCCAATTTGTACATGTTCTAAATTTTTATATATATAGATATATATATATATATATATATATATATACGTACACACACAAGTATGGGTGGAATAATATTCCTTGTCCAAAGAAACATTATTTTTAAAAGAGTGCTCAATACAAAGTAGAGCTAATATTTATTCAGAAATTATAACATGGATATGTTACAATATCACTACAAAAGTAGCTATTTTGTTTCCACACTTCTTGTGTCTTGTCAAGTGATGTGGACTTTTGTAGTGATATTGTAACATATCCAGGTTATAATTTCTGAATAAATATTATATATATATATATATATATATATATATGTAATTATGAGGGTCAAGCAGCTTAGTTCTTACAACTAAGAGCCAGGCTATCTGCACATATCATTTGATTGTAATGATGAAGGCTTAGGCTGAACAAATGACACTTTCTTGAAGAGCCGAATACAGAAAACAGGTGAATAGTATGCCACAAGGTCCCCCAAATGACCCTCTGCGGGTTCTGAATTCGGAGTTATCCTTCTCCCAGACAGTTCGCCACCCAAGCCTTTCAGGCATTGGTACTGACGTTATAATAATAAGAAAAAAAAATCCTTTCAAAAATTACTGTTTTCTACGAGCAGTAGTTCATGTATAATATTTTTTTTTTACCGTAAGGTTGTAAAAAATACCAGGTTGGGAAACTGGTGTGGGATATCCTTCTCTCAATGAGGGTGAATGGGCTTCTCTTAAGCCATGGTAGGCAACCCATCTAGTGATGGTGTCACGATAAAAACATCTATGGTAGCTCTAGTAAAGCATCAAGTATTCAGCTACTGACAAGATTTTGAATCTCGGCCGAGGCCGCAGAATGATGATGATGATGATGAAGCCTTTAAAACCCGATCTGTCCTGCTATTTCTTATAGCTGGGTAGGAAGAGAAGAGATGGATTCATACCTTTCCAATGCATACATCTATGCCCACTGATTTATGCAGACCATAATTTATACTACTTTTTGAAAGATCTTCAATTTTGACAGTAGTGTTATTTACCCCCACTATAAATACAGAAAACAAATAAAAAATGTAATAATTTCTAAACATATAGCGGAAAGAAAAAAAATTACTAAATGAACTTACAGACACCAATATCAACTTCACAGACTTTCTCATCAGAACACAAATTGCGATAACAAAAAAAAAAAAAAGAAAACAGTCCAAAATATTAGTATAGCACTAATTTGACTTGTTCAAAGTCACACTTTATATGAGTACATTTAGAATTTTACTTCTGCAGTAGTTTTATTATATGATCACTTTCTCTGACTGTACTTTCAAAATGGAGTTTTTGTTCTCAAGAGAAAATTGGCTCAACTACTTCCATATTCCTCCTTGTTATTCCTCTAGCTTCAGTTGCCTCTCTCTATGCCCGTTAATTGGTGATAGATAATTCAAAGTAGAAAGTGCCATAGGAGGGAATGACTTTCTTACATGATTTAATGATATTGATATTAATGGTGTTCATTGATAGGCATAGCTTAAAGAAATCCGTCAATTTGCTATCAAGAATGTTTAGAATTAGGAGAAGAAAAGAGAGAGAGAAAAAAAAAAGATTCCTCTTAAATTGCTTTCAGTTCTGGAGCCGAGGGGTGGAGACGTACAAGTTGATAATGACAAAAATGTTCCACTATAATCCACTTTAAGCAATCATCTCACCATTCAACTTCGGCATTTCTTGGCTCTGTGCAGCCACTTGCAATACCAATTCTTGAAGAAGAGGCTCCCTGATGCTGCCATTTTGAACACGTGTTTCTCATGTTACACTCAGTCTCTCAAGACTATTTCCTTATTTCGAAACATGGAACTCTCTATACTTGTCTGGTACTCCTTGTAAATCAAGTGGCAAGAGTTCAGAATGTTATGGATTTAGATAGCAATATATAATTAGGGACAGACCAATACAAAGAGGAAAAAGTTTAGAGACAAGAACAGGCATGAGACTGAGAATTCAATCCTGAATTCTATTTTTGATTTGCTTGTTTATAGATGCCCATGTAAATCAAATCACCTAATCACAAAAAAATCTACCATTTGTCCATGCATTGAATACTTCTTCCATATCTGGTCTGGTATTGCAAATCTCGAGATTCTTAACAAAATTCAAAGAAGGGTCTGCAATATAACCAATCCTGGTCAGGTGTCTTGACTTCAGTCACTTTCTCATCAATGTAACATGGCTTCCCTCTGTTTTTTCTACAAATATTTTCATGCCAACTGTTCTAATGGTTTTTTTTTTTTTACCCTGGTGTCTTAACTACATGAATTTAAATATGCTTTGGCAATTAGGTCTCACTGTTTTAATGCCGAACTAGCTAAATGCAACTTTCACTTCTACTCAAACAGTTTCTTTTCTCACACTTCCCACCTGTGAAACTCCTTTCTGATTTTTTATTCCCTTGATAACTACAATCTTCAAAGATTTTAATGCAACATCAATCACCATTTTTTGTCCTCCTGAACGCTGTTCCTTTATTGTCTTTTCCTCAATAAAGTCTTCCCATTCTCTTTCACTCTCTATTATCCCTTGCTTCCAGTGGACATTATCACCTTTTTTTTAAAAAACAAAACTTGTAACCTCCACCATCCCACTTTGGAAGCAGTAAAGAATAATTGCATTTTCACAGCCATTTCAATATTATGCCATATCCTACTTTATTTTGACATACTCACCTGTTTCAACATTTAGATATATCTACCACCCCATTTTTTCATTTATATATATCCCACCCCTAATTCAATAGGGTATATTAACAGAAAAGAGTCTTTCAATCTATTTAAGTATATAATACTTAGAACAAGTCATCCATCATAACAAAAAGTGACAACTGAAATTTTTAGGGCACATAATGAGGAAAGAGGGCTTGAAGAATTTGACACTCACAGTACATATTAAAGGCTAGTGAGAGAAAAGCAGAAAATAACATACCTAAAAAGTTTGTGCATATGGTTGGCAGAACAGGGACTAAGAAAAAGTGCAAAAATGACAAAACTTAAGAGCAATAATGTTGTTGAGAGCCATATTGCCCAAATATTGGTAAGTTTTTCAAAATTTTTAAATTTATGAACACTTTAAAATCTAAAATTTTGAAAATTTAATATTTTTCCACCATTTTACTTCTGTTTATAAATACACGTTGAAAAATAAAATCCTTACATTTGCCTTGAAAAAGTCCATCAGAGGAAGAAATGCATTAGTAAGGAAAGGTTTTTCCTTTTGCCTTTATTCATATCTTTTTACAAATATTTTGTATATTTTATGTGCGCGCACACACACACGTGGAGAAGTTACTTAACTGAGCAGAATCATACCAGAATCAGGGCATAACTGCTCAGTTTGGTGACAAACTTCTCCACATTAATTCTATTAATGCTCTATCTCTATCTCAATACTGAGTACTTTATAACAAAAAACCTGCTTACCAAAATATCTTTATCAGTAAACCACCTTGGCACTAAACATCATCACACCTCAAAACTATATATATATGTAGTCATCCACAGACTTTCCTGTTTTGCTGTATCATAGCTCATCAGTATGGTTAAACGTCCAATTGTTTTCAGCCAGGATTGAAACCTGACCAATTTATATCAGTCAAAGATTTTACCATTAAACTATCAGCATACGGTAGAGGGTGGCAGACTTTAGCATGTTATATACACAATGTAAACACACGCCAGTAGCCAACAGTGTTCAAATTCATTGCTGAATGAACGATGCATTAATAGCAGTGAGTAGCTACCTTTTTTTGGGTGTATAATTTTCTCAGAGTGCTCATTTGACTGCTGAGACATATATATATATATATATATATATATATATATATATATATATTACGGAAATTAAGAAAGATTAATGAAACTGGTTATAAACAACCAACAATTTGAAATGATTTGTTTGAACATTATTTTTTATCAATACTCGTATTTCAGTAGATATTCTGTTTATAATCAAACAGTATATACATATATATATTTATTTCTACCAGCCTGTTTATTTACGATAAATTTTTGTTACGAAAATATGTGCATAGGGCTTGCAGGTTCGAATCCTGCCAAATGGCACACATTTTTGTAACAAAAATTTATTGCAAATAATCAGGCCAGTAAAAATAAATATATAATACTGTTTGATTATAAACAGAATATCTACTTAAGTATGAGTATCAATCAAAAATAATGTTCAAACAAATCATTATATATATATATATATATATATATTTCTAGGTTTAGAAGGGGTGGAGGACATTTTACTTTTTCTTGTTTTACATTTACCAAATTTTATTTAATAAACTACAATACCTTAAGATCAAGTTTTTTTTGTTTTTTCTTGCTAACTGAAATATGCTTCAGTTTATTTATTTAATAGTAACTTGAGCACAATATCTACCATTTGTCTTTGGGCCACATAGGGACATGTATTCAGTTACAACCCTGCTTATTTTTGTCTGCCAATTGGATGCTGGTTGGACACATCAGGAAGGTGAGTCTCACAATCTTGAATGTTCACCTTCCTACAGGGAGACAAAAGAAGACCACCAATTTGACTTCTACAATGAGTTAAAATAAATTAGTGTCCATGCATTCAAGATTAAAAATACATCAACATTTTTGTTGCTATTAAATTTATTAAACTCCTGTATAAAACTAATTCATGTCAATGTCTATGTAATAATATGGAAAAGAACAAAGATTTTCAGTAATTATAGTATTTCATATACACCTTTTGGTTTGCAATGTCTAAACAATACCTGAGCATAACTAGACAATGTTCACAGACATGAATAGTGGAAGAAGAAGTTTAAACCAGTAAATTAAAGCAAGGATTCAATTCAGAATTTCCTGTAGGTTACTCAGACTGATATACACCTGAGGAAGGCTGGTGTACACAACAGCTGAAACATTGTGATGAGGACAAAGAGGAGGACAACAGTCTGAATATAAATGGTGTGAAGAGAGAGATGATATCGTGTGTATGTAGACATGCAGGCATACAGAGTTTATTTAAATAGAACACTTGAGATCATATGAGAAGAGTTTTCCCTCAGGTAATGCAGTGAGCTAATTACTAAAATATTAATTCTTAAGATGGAAGAAAATTCATACTGTCAGTCATGCAACTTTACAAATGAAGATTTCAAAAAAAGAAGAGTAAAAGGCGATTTCAGGCCATAATTAAAAGTTTTCTTTTAATTAAACATTACAACAATTGTAACAACATTTACTTGAATATTCTTTATGCATTGCAAAAAACAGGCCTATATATACACTAACACTTGTACATTATACATTGTTTTAAGCCTTTGAATAAAGAAAGAAAACCAACTTAAAATTTATAATGAAAAGACCAAAGTACAATATGAGACAAAGTCATATTAATCCCATATATATTTGTTTTTTTTTTTTAGATCATATCACCCTAAGCAAGGTGATAGCGCCACTGATGCACAGGGGGCTACATAAGAGTAAAAAGATTGGAAAAGAGAAACCAGGAAACAAGGGATGAGCCTCTTCACCTGTTCAATAGACGTGGGTGGAGTGTGAACCGGGCGATAGTTTAGTCTATCTACTCCAATTGAAAAAATAAAGAAAAGAGTGAAAAGATTGGAAAAGAGAAAACTGGAAACCGCATCCTAAACAGGAAACAAAGGAAGAGCCTCTTCACCTGTTCAGTAGACGTGGGTGGAGTGTGAACCGGGCGATAGTTTAGTCTATCTACTCCAATTGAAATATATATATGTGTGTGTGAGTGTGTGTTGTGGGGTCTGGCAGAACACAACAATCAACTCGACATGTGATAGTAGTATTCAATACTCAACTAGACAAGTCACTGGAATAGTAGTATCTTCTCTTTCTAGGCAATTATCCAGGACTACTTCCTTTTTTTTTTTTTTTTGTAATCGTTTCACACCAAGCAAGACAGTACTGCGACTGGTGCACAGGGTTACATAGTAGGAGAGCGAAAAGAAACAGAAACCAAAGAGGAACTATTTACAGGGGGGGTCAGAGAATGGGCAAGAGAAGGATGAGAATACTGGTGTGAAGAGAATTGCATGAAAGTAGAGTGAAAAAGGTATAACAAGATTCAGGGGATATTAGGGAAAAGATAAGAGAAGTATAGGAGTCAAGGGGATATAAGATGGCAATTGACATTGCATTTAAACTCTTGAAGATCATAGCTATCAGGGAAGCAAGTATACAGAAAGGAGATCCACAGGCGAGAAAAAAAAGCTGCAAGAGTAAAGGTAGAGGCTGAATTTGATTGTTTTGACTGTAAAAGTGTGGAATCTTGCTGCCAGTCTGGTTGTTCGAGTAAATTCTTGTAGAGGTGGCACCAGAGAGCTAAGAAGATCAGAGCAAAAGCCATGAAAAACATGAAAATATTTGTAGAAGAGATAAAAGGAAGCCACATCCAATCAGTGAAAAAGTGGCTGGAGTCAAGCTGCCAGGTAGGATCGATTACATTACAGATTCTCTTCTGGATCCTGTCGAGAATCCCAAGATGAATAACGGGGGTGCCTGACCAGATATGACAACAGTATTCAATGCATGGGTGGATGGTTGATTTGTATATGTGCAAGATGGACTCAGTTACCCAACCTTACTAGCAGTACATTTATCTACTGATTCAATGTAGTAGTTCCACTTGAGGTCAGCTCAGAGAGTGATGCTGAAGAGGCAGTATATTGCTTTTGTGGAGACCAGCTTGATCCATGCTGATGGCTGGCAGGAGGGAATATCTATGGGGGTTGATTGATAAAAGCTTTGTTTTGGAAGCTTAAAGTTTATGAGCCATTTCTTACTCCAGTCCTCTACTTAGAGCCAGACCTGAAGCAAAAACTAAAATAAAAGGGCTGAAAAAATACAGACATACAGGCAGATAAACAGGCACACACACAAACATCTTGCCTTTTATATATATATATATATATATCGATTTTCTGCACTATTGTAAGAACTGCAACCTTGAAAGACTAAAAAGCAATTATTGTTTCCAGTCAAAGTGAAACCATAGATTGAAAGAAAAATGAATGGATGTGAGTCAAATTTTGATTTCCTGGTATCGATATCAAATACATTTTTTTCATCGTAAACTGAATTTTGAATGCTAAATAATTCCTCTGAGTAAATGGTATCATGGCTGAGACTAAGAACTACAATTATACCTACTTAGAGCCAAATCCGAAGCAAAAACTAAAATAAAAGGGCTGAAAAAAAATGCAGACATACAGGCAGATAAAAACACACACACATAAACATCTTGCCTTATATATGTTATTGATTTTCTGCACTATTGTAAGAACTGCAACCTTGAAACTTCTGAATATCGTTTCTTATGCCTTTGTCTATGAGTGTATCAAATATGATTAAAATCGGACCACTCCTTCTATAACCTGATTTTTTCGATTATCGATTTTCAATATTTATCGGGGGTACCCTTGACACAAAACCTAGCTAAGAACACTCGCAGACGCTTATAGTACAACTGTGTAAATTATCTTTATTATCTTTATCTGCCCTTGCAGATTTCAGACTGAGGCAGAAGTAAATGGTGGTGTTGTCAGCATAAATGTCTACTTGGAATTTGATCGCAGCAGGGAGATCATCGAAGAACACCAGAAAGAGTGTCGGGCCTGGGATGTTGCCCTGAGGACACCCATGTTCATGTGAAAGGATCTGAAGGCGTGCCCGTTCAAGACGACCATCATTATGCTGTTTGATAGGAACAGTTGGATCAAACCAAGCAAGTGTCCAGTGATACCATAGCCTTGTAGCTTGTGCAAAAGGTCAGTGTACCAGACCCTATCAAATGCTTTGGGGCAACAGGTTGAGCTTCACTGTCCTTATCAAGGGCCTGGAATATGTACTCAGTGATAGTTGTTAGCAAATCAGCAGTAGATCTGACAACGTGGAAGCCATACCGTCTGTCTGATAATAGTTTATGGGCAGTGAGGTGTTGAACTATTTAGCATTGATGATAGCCTTGAACACTTTGCCAAAAATTGGTAGGAGGCTGATAGGACGATAATTAGAGAGGTCTGAGTGTTCTCCTAAGTTCTTAAATAGAGGAACCACAGAAGAGAACTTCCAGCAGGCAGGAAAACAGGAAGCATAGAAGCAGTAATTATAGAGTTTAGAGAGGACAGAGGAGAGTTCTGGGGCACATTTGTTCAAGACAATGACTGGGATTTCATCACCTCTGCTTGGCTTATAGGGATCAAGTTGCAAAATTATGTTAAAGACTAGAGAGGGGGTTATGTAAACATCCCTCAGTTGAGCCTCAGCTCTATAAGAGAAGTAGGGTGCAGATACTCCACATGAGTCAAATGTGGAATTGGAAAAGAATCTGCGAGCAAAGCACTTGACTTTGTCTACTGTGGCTGTGAGGACCTCAAATTTATTGATTAAAGGAGGGGTGGAGGATTTGCTCTTGTTCAGCACACATTTGAAGAGCCACCAGTAGTCTTCGGAGACAAACTTGCAGGCTGCTATATGCTGCTTCATTCTCTCAGCAACCAACAGCTTAGCATCATTTAAGATTCTCTTACACTCATTACGAGCAGAGGAAAATAGGTGCCTATTATGGTTAGATAATATAGTCAGAAGAAGTGATTTCTTTGGGCAATGCGGGCAATGCAGGCAGAAGAGAACCAGGGGGATGAATAAGGTTTAGGATAAAACTTTTTGATCAGGATGAAAGCATCAAAGCCAGCTTTCATGTAGGAGGAGATCTCAGTGACACAGTCCCTAACGAGGAGGCTAAACACTTTTTCCCCAAGGAACGTCACATAGAAAATCATGGAATGAATTCCAGTCTGCTCTTTGGTAGCAGTAAGAAATTCTGTTGATAAAGGGTTATGGGGTGGGGGAGCAGAAAGAAATATTAATGAAACAACAGCATGATCAAAGTTTCCAAGAGAGTAAAGCTGCAAGGCTTGGTAGGAGTCAGGGACAGAGGTGAAACAAGATCTAGCAGAGAAGCATGTCCTGTAGGAATACTGGGGAAGTGTGTGAGGAAATTCACCACTTGCATAAGAGTTTGATTAATTGCAATGTTTATGGCATGGATACCAGCAGAATCAGTGACAAAGTTTTTCAGCCACTTGGCATGGTGTGCATTAAAATCACTGAACACAAATATGTTAGCAAAAGGATGGGAGGAAGTGGCCTTATCTATATTGTCAGAGATACTGTCTAGCAGGGAGAAGTCAAGAGAGGAAGGGGAACGGTACAGAAAGTAAAGATAGCTAACTGATTTTAGAAATGAAAGACAGAGACACATATATGAGTGGTCAGGGTATTCCAGAGAAGTCACCTCCAGACCATGCATATGGACAATGGAGTCCTTCTTTATTAAGGGAAGGTAGCCAGGAATCAAGAAGTCAGAGGAGGGAATTGAGGAGTTAAGATTAGTTTCAGAAAGTGCTAGGATGTCAGGAGACTTCTCAGGGAAGTTAGTATGCATACCATGGATGTTTGTGAAGGAAATGTTGAGTGGTTTAGGTTATGCTGGTTTAGCTTTATTTATTGAGGTGTGATTGTTCATTTTTGTGTTGTTGGTGAAGAGAGACCAGAAGTAGTGGTGGCAGACAGTCATTGACTGTGATGTGAATGATGTGAAGGAAGAGAGCTGGCACAGACTGCAGCATAGTGTGGCTTCGGGGTTGCTCACCAGAAGTGCTTGCAGGGACACCTATCCATGGGTATCATGGCACTGTAATAACCATGATATCATGCAACTGTTTATCAGAGCAGCCGTTCTGCGAGAGTTAGGGCTCCTAACTACCAGTCAGAAGCAGCAACCAGAAAACTGCCAATCTAGTACCTTCACAATGAAGAGACGTTGCCACTGTTCACATATCACAGAAAAATTGTGGGAGCACCAATATTGAGGCCTGAAGAGAGAAAGAGAACAGGGAACCACTTCCTAGACAGGGATCAAGGTATGAGCCTCTACTCCTATTCAATGAAAGTGAGAGGAGCGTGAAGCAGTTGATAAAAGGGTCTATCTATTCTAACTTGAAAAAACAAAAAAAAAAGAATAAGAATTTTTAAAGTTAAATTTACTAAGTTTTAATGTCAGAAGATCACTTACTGGTTCAGTAGAGAAGTTTGACAAGCAGTATTAAACAAAACAAAAACCCAAACATGGCCCAGAATTGGAGAGGACAGTAAAGTAAAAATGATGATCCATTTTTTTTTTTTTTTGGTAAAAACCAAATCAAGTGGAGTGATTAAATTTAGTCCTAACTACCCTATATATGACACACTGGTTGGAGAGGTTGTGCGGTGGGGTTATTAATCTAGGAAAGGAAATAGCAGATACATATCAAAAGAGAAATAAAAAAAAATAAAATTTAGTGACTAATTCAAGAGACTTTTCTAACACATTAGAAAATATCAGTCCATTTATGATAGTAAGGAATATAAATGGCTCTTACTACAAATATATATATATATATATATATATATATATATATATGTGTGTGTGAATAAGTAAAGAAGAGTTAGGGAAAAAGTGTCATTAATGTTTCACTTTAACAAGCTTCTTCAGAGATTTTTTAAAATGGTCAGCTTTCCCTGTCGATCAGTTTATGTGAAACCTACGTAGGTTCGTCTGGCTCATTAGATGCTATTTAGTTTGCTCTACTTTTGTATTGAGCACTTTCTGTTAGATGATTACTCGTGTCGTGTTTTTTCTTTGGTCACTGATTTCGGTCCAAACACTTTTGACTGACTTTCATGCCCTAAGCTCTTTCTTTTTTTACAACCATTTTTCCCTTCATACGATAGTTTTTGAGGAAACTTTTCAAGACGAGTATAATTCTAATCTTGTTTATATATATATATATATATATATATATATATATATATATATATATTCGCTCTACCTTTGTATCGAGCGCTTTCTGTTAGATGATTATTCGTGTCGGTTTTTTTTTCTTTGGGCTTCGTGCTGATTTCGGTCCAAACACTTTTGAGTGACTTTCATGCCCTAAGCTCTTTCTTTTTTTTACAACCATTTTTCCCTTCATACGATAGTTTTTGAGGAAAGTTTTCAAGACGAGTATAATTATAATCTTGTTTATATATATATATATATATATATAGTGTATCAAGGCAGCAGATAATTTTCTAAACATATACTGTTAAATATAAGAGACAATGAATATCTATTATGTTTAATCATGAACCATTCTAAACATCGTATTTTGGCTTTAATTTCAGGTGAAAATAAAGACAAAAATTCTCCAATATTAAAACTAACTTGATAAAAAATATCCAAATGTTGGAGAATTTTTGTCTATTTTCAACTGAAATTAAAGCCAAAATACAATGTTTAAAACGGCTCATGATCAAACATAATAGATATTCATTGTCTCTTACATTTAATAGTATATGATTAGAAAAAAGGAAAAAAATATATATATAGACCTAAAAGTAATAGTCAACACAAATTTAAAAGTAGTAAACTTCCTCAATGTAACACTAGATTTAGTTAACAATAATTACCAACCATACATAAAACCCAATGAATACCCACTATACATCCATCCAAAGTCAAACGACCCCCTAGTATAATCAAACATATACCCTCCTCCATAGAATATAGAATTAGTAAAAACTTGTCCAGTGAAGAAATATTTAACAAACACAAAAGTCTCTACAATAAGTCCTTAAAAAAAAAGTGGCTACAAAAACCAAGACATCCAATATATAACAAACTATAACCATAACAGGAAAAATAGAAATAGAAAAATCATTTGGTACACACCGTCTTTCAACCAAATGATAAACACCAAGTTAGGACAAAAGTTCCTGAATTTAATTAAAAAACACTTCCCCACCAATAACCCTCTTAGCAAAATCTTCAACAAAAATAGACTTAAACTAAGCTACAGTTGCACAAACAACCTAGAAAAAATCATAAATATATCCTAAATCAATATGCAGATCAAAATAAAATTGACTACCAAAATACAATAGAAGACAACAATAAAAACCTATGTAATTGTAGAAACCCCAACAACTGCCCACTACAGAATAAATGTAAAATAAACTCAATAATCTAGCAATGCAACATAGCATCAATTGAAAATCCAACTATAAATAAAGTGTATATCGGATCAACTAAGAACACTTTTAAGCAGCGCTGGTACATGCACTTAACTTCATTCAAAAACAATTTATACCGAAACCAAACATCCCTTTCTACATACTTTTGGAAGCTAAAGGACTCAAAACAGATACCCAAAGTAAAATGGAAAATCCTAGAAAAAAGTAGATCTTGCAACTCATTTAACGACACCTGCCCTTTATGTTTAAGTGAAAAGCTACACCTTCTAAAGTACCCCAACAATAGTAAACTATTAAACCATAGAGACAAATTAGCAGTATTATGTAAACATCACAAATATTTCTCATTAAAATTTAAATAAACTAAAAAACACCTCACCCACACGACCCCACCAAAAAATGCAATAAATATACATAATCAACCCTCTAAATAAATAGAACAAAAAGCGCAGAAATAAAAGGAAAATAAATCCCACACAATACCAATGATAATTCCATCTACCTGTAAATGGTAGTAAAATAAAAAAAAACTATTGACACCGCAAAAAAACAAAAAATCATATATCCCAATCTAAAACAACCTAAACTAAACAAAAAAGTAACCTGCCCAAAACTAAGTTACCCATACCCTTCTCCAAACCAAATAGCAGCACCTCAAGAACCATGAACGAACGACTAGACCATTCTAAAATCCCACACCACATATATTTACATCGTTCTGATTAACAACGACACCACTTCCACCACATCCAGACAAGATAAATAAGAAACCTGTCTTAAACTAAGCCACTCTCCTAACCCATATCTCTAAGAGTACAATATGGCCGACAGAATCAGAATAAGCTCCCAACCCCACTTTCACTTAAACATCATATTACCACAAATAAACCGTTTTCACCATTTAATTTTCATTATAACTTCATCACCCAATGAGAAGCACCTAAAGGTAGCTTCGAAACGCGAAAGGTTTTTTTCTGTTGCTGAGGTGATGTGTCGTTCCCCGTGGGGATCTTCATATCGAAATGGCCATTCAACATCTTTGAATTAATCCTTTTTTAATATATATATATATATATATATATATATATTAATTATTATTAATCACACACAGATATATACATACCTCCTGGGTGCTCTACCTAAAGAAAGGTATCATATACACAAGAAAGACTATACCTTCACTAAAATTCGATACTAACAAAAGTTAAAAAATAGTAGGTGCTCTATCATGTTTAATAGAACTCTGACAAATAAGTCAGTTTCATAGCTGCTTAATAAAAATATACTTTTTGGCAGAAACTTCTAGTTAAAACTTAACTAGTAACTCTAATCCTACCATGAGGCCAGTATCTGACTTTTAATTCCTCCAGGTCAACAACATTGTGAGAACCAAAAGGGCAGTAGGTTTCTAAAGACAGCATGGTCATCTTCCTAGGAAAAAGAAAACTCCAACAGGAATTGGCACTTACAATTCCTGCTCAAGAGTCTATGGAATGTAAGTACGTTATTTAAAACAACCGGAGGGTCAGTCATGCACATGCCACACTTTAATTAGTACAAGCCTGATGGTATCTCATGCCACTTAAAATAGACACTGTAAAACTCCTGAATCTTTTCTCTCTAAAGCTGTGTGCACAAGTGTGAGAGAGAGAGAGAGAGAGAGAGAGAGAGAGAAAGAATGAATGTAAGGAAATCAATAAGTTTGTACCTAAGGTTTGGGTTGGGAACATTTTTATATAAGAAATGTTTCAACAATTCCCTTCTTTGTCAATGCACTTAATCTAATGCTTTTCTATTAATCACAAAACAAATATAGTGAAATTTTTACAACAAATATAAAATAATAGTGGCAAGTGATGGAATTATGGCTCCACTATTTTAAGATTTCATACTTATGTGTGTGCATATAATTTCATGCGTGCGTGTGTTTATAGATGTGGCTAAGTCAATAATTCTGTAACCTAAAGCTAAAGAGAAAATGAGGGAGGGAAGCATTTGACATATTTCTTTTTTTTTTAATGGTCTTCTTCCTTTGTCAATGCTCTTAATATAATTATTCCATTAATCATGTTGTTCTTCTATGTGACATATCCCTTCAGGATATTGATTATCATGCCTCTTCCTGTCCCCTGTAGTTTTTAATAAATTTTGTCTTTTTGTTATCTCTCCTAAATTCTTCTACCATCCATTTACTCAAGCTTCTTCTATATGACATACCCCTTCAAGATGTAGGCGATCATGACTCTCCACAATTTCCTTAATTTGTAGTTTTTAATAAATTCTGTCATCTCTCCTAAACTCTTCTACCATCCATTTACTCAAGCTCATGCTTCTTCTACGTGACATACCCATTCAAGATGTAGGCAATCATGACTCTCCACAATTTCTTCAATTTGTAGCTTTTAATAAATTTTGTCTTTTTGTTATCTCTCCTAAACCCCTGTTCTGCTATCTACACATGTTGATGCTTCTTTTTCTATGTGCCATGCCCCTTCAAATATTGATGATCATGGTTCTTCACAACTTAGTAAATTTTGTCTTTTTGCTATCTCTCCTAATCATAGTTCTCCTACCCATGTACACAAGGTTGGTAGATAAGTCATGCATTGCTTTATTCTGTGCCTTTAATATATCCTGTGAGTGTCAAATTCGCTAAAACATCTTTCCTCTGTATGGGCCTTAGAAATTTCAACTGACTTTTTTTTATTTTATAATGTTTTTTTTTTGTTTTCATTTTCTCTAAAAATCTGTTATTTGTTCTCATGTTTAATCCATGATATTCTCAGCATTCTTTTTAGAACAACATTTATATCACCCCAAGTTTCTTTTTGATCTTACAGGAAATTGTTCCGTATTTATTGTCATATAGAAGGACTAATATTACATAATAGTTCAGTACTCTTTTCTTTGTTTCTAATGAAATTTTCCTGTTTCTTAATATTTTTTCTTAGTTTTTCAAAGGCATTTTTCATTATTGCAATTTATCTTCAGATTTCAGAGTCACAGTTTCCAACCCCTGTTAAAACCTTTCCCAGATATTTAAATTGCTGTACTTGTTTGATTATGGTACCTCTAATTTCGGTAATTTTTCTTTTTTTTTTTAACTATGAAAATGCATTGCTGATATTTTCATAATAAAATTATACTTTCAGTGATTAATCCCCAGTTTGGGGCTTAGAGTCCCAGTCGTGAGCAAATACCTAATAGGTGCTACCATCTCTGGTCAGAGTAGACCTGGGGACAATAACAACTAAGAGGTGGTTTTATGCTTCTCTAAACCTCCAATCTCTTGCTCAGAGGTGTTGCTGTCAGATATGTTTATCGTCATACTCTGGACATCATTCATGATCAATGATGACAGTTGACTTTGCATTTAGAATATAAGCAGCTTGTACATCCAGGATACTTCTCACTAAACAATAAGAACTGAAAATCTCCATGTGTCTACCTGAGAACTGCCTCAACAGGTTCCATCTGCATTGCATATGCTGCATCCTTAGTATTTTATTCAGTTTGCTATATTCACTCATACGCAAATACTCTTGGGCAAGGTATGAATCCACCTCTTCTCCCCCCTCATGCCTTAATTAAGACTTGTATCACTAAGGATGTGCGTTGTGGTGCAGTGGATATCGGCTAGGAATGAGGAGTCGTTGAGCTGAGTTCGAATTCCTGTTGGATTCCTTGCATTCACTTATGCGCAAATACCTATGGGAAAAGTATTAATCCATCTCTTCCCTCCAGTTATGGGTTAAATAATAGAACAAATTGGGTTCTATAGCCTTGGCTGGCAACCAGTCTACCGCAGAAAGTAATGGCTAATTACTGCGGGATAATCATCTGCCCAGTCAGCTATGCCTATTTTGAGACATGATCATCCAAGCATGTATCATATATGGCACTTAATAACTGATTGACTGTATCACTAAATCATTAAAAAAAAAAAAATCTTGCAATCTGCAAATATTTTTTGACTTTGAATAACCTAGAAAGTGTTAATAAGCTCTAGAAAATGAACAAACAAATTAATCAATTGTATCACTTTTGCCATGGCTGTTTCTTTAAAGCAATTTTCTAAAAATCATTAAAATGAATTCATGCGATAGAATAAAATAAATAAAATATATTTTTACTGCTTTAAATTTAAAGTTATAAAGAGTAACAGGTGAAGAGGCTCATCCCTTGTTCCCTGTTTAGGATGTGGTTTCCGGATTTCTCTTTTCCAATCTTTTCACTCCTTTTTCTTTTCTTTTTTTCAATTGGAGAAGATAGACTAAACTATCGCCCAGTTCACACTCCACTATGTCTATTGAACAGGTGAAGAGGCTCATCCCTTGCTTCCTGTTTAGGATGTGGTTTCCGGTTTTCTCTTTTCCAATCTTTTCACTCCTTTTTTTTTTTTTTTTTTTTTTTTCAATCGGAGTAGAATTGGAGTAGATAGATCTATCTATTGCCTGGTTCACACTACACCCACGTCTATTGAACAGGTGAAGAGGCTCATCCCTTGTTCCCTGTTTAAGATGTGGTTTCCGGCTTTCTCTTTTCCAATCTTTTCACTATTACGTAGTCCCCTGCACATCAGTGGCGTTACCGCCTTGCTCGAGGTGATATGATTAAAAAAAAAAAAGTATACAATTTTCTTTTCATTTAAATTTGCAGCTGGCAATAACATATTTTTTTAATTCTTGGAATTTAGGGATTAAATTGAACTTTAAAAAAATTTTTTGACCCTACTCCCACACACATACCTCCCCCACCCCAAATAAATTCAAGAGAATATATGTTTGTCATATAGGAATAAAGTGTTGCTGTGAACACTTGGTTTTGAACACAGATCGCCAGTGAGCAAACACAGGCAACCTCATCTTGAAGTTATTACACGTATCATGCTACGGGGATCACGTCAAATGTAAAAACAATATGGGTATAAAATAAGCATTTGGGGACTGAGAAAAATAAGGGTGTCTGACACGGTATTGTTTGAAGGCTTTATTATTCTTTTATCTGTGACTTTTCAAAAATATGGTATATGGGCCCATAAAATATCGAAATGCAATTTTTGAAATGTAATCAGTTTCCATTTTATTTTTTTTTTTAATGATCATTTATTTACTAATTGTAGGAATTAAGTCCTATTATAAAGGTTAAAATGAAAACACTATGTCTTTTTAAAAAAAAATAAAAATAAAAGCTAACATCTTTTTTTTGTCTATACTTCTGAGATGAGGTAGTATTTATATTATTTATATTGTATGGACTGTCATCCACATCTTTGTTGCCATGTTTATGACATTTCAGCTGTTATACACGCCGGCATTCTTTTGGTGCTAGGAATTTTGAACCAAGCCCCTTATTTTGATGACTGGCATATATCATTCTCATTCTATGTGTGATGCCACTTATGGTAGCCATGTAGTTATCTCCCTTTAATGTAACTCTCTAAGTTATTAGTTCACTACTGCTGTAGTCTGGAATTTTAAACCGAGCCCCTTATTTCGATGACTGGGGTATATGATTCTTATTCCATGTGTAATGCCATTTATGGTAGCCATGTAGTTATCTCCCTTTAACATAACTCTCTAAGTTATTTCTTCACTACTGCTATAGTCTGGTAATGAACTCACAACTCTTTGGGTTAAGTTACTGGAACTAACCAGAACAAACTATATCCACTGGTCTATGTGCTCTTTGCTTTTTTCAAGTGAGTATCTGTTCATCTCTTTCTTATCTATTAGTACTTTGCACGAGAGACCCCTATCCAGGTTTTTAATAAAATTTACATTTGATCATCTGTTCAGTGGATGATGAACTACAGGACCTGAAAAGTAGGTTATTTTTACATGGGCGAAGAAGGCCTGAAATACCTTGCAATGTATAAAAGGGTTTGTTAATGCAATTAAGATCTGTGTGACTGTCATATAGGAAAGAGGTGCCACTGCCAACACTTATGTTTGAACACAGGTCGCCAGGGAGTAAACACAGTCAACCTTGTTCTCAAGTAATTATTGGTACTGTGCTGCTGGGATCACATGACATGTAGAATAAATTATATATATATATATATATATAAACTCTTATTTATAAATGGAACTTTATGTGTGTATGTGTGTGCCTGTTACCTATAGACTCTGAAACGGCTGAACTGATTTTCTTGAAAATTTACTCAGTTGTACTATAAACGTCTTCGAGTGTTCTTAGCTAGGTTTTGTGTCAAGGTACCCCCGATAAATATCAAAAATCGATAATAAAAAAAAATTGGGTTATAGAAGGAGTGGTCTGATTTTAATCAAATTTGATACACTCATAGACAAAGATATAAGAAACGATATTCAGAAGTTTCAAGGTTGTAATTCTTACAATAGTGCAGAAAATCAACAATATTTATATATAAAAGGCAAGTTGTTTGTGTGTGTGCGTCTGTTTATCTGCCTGTATGTATTTTTTTCAGCCCTTTTATTTTAGTTTTTGCTTCGGGTTTGGCTCTAAGTAGGTATAATTGTAGTTCTTAGTCTCAGCCATGATACCATTTACTCAGAGGACTTATTTAGTCTTTAAAATTCAGTTTACGACAAAAAAAACTTATTTGATATTGATACCAGGAAATCAAAATTTGACTTACATCCATTCATTTTTCTTTCAGTCTACGGTTTCACTTTAACTGGAAACAATTATTGCTTTTTAGTCTTTCGTGCCAACGTCCAAAGAGTCTGAGCTCCAGGACCATGGATTAGTTTTAAAGCTTACACCCAAGCAATGCTGGGCGATACTGCTAGTATATATATATATATATGGGTATAGAGTAATTGGAGAATGTAGAATTGGAGAAGAATAAGTGTTTGATGTGTTATTGTTCAAAAGAGTTATTATACTTGCATCTATAACTTTACTTAAGTGGAAGTTATCAAACTAACATCGAATTTCATTGAACCTAATAAGGGAACTGACAACGTGATTTTGTTACCCTTAGCAAAGTTACAAAAGGGACGAAGGGACCAGACATTACTCTGATATGACTTATAATGGAATTTCAGCACCAGCACAAAAGGGAGAAAAAGCACTCATTCTGAATAACCAAACATCCCTAACAGTTGTGATGAAGAACCAACTCAGAGGAATTTCACTTCCCATTGATCAAATTGATAACACATCTCCGGTGCGTACTGTAATCAAGTTTATAGTGCAATCCAAAAGCAAAAATGATTATTTTTGATGGCCTTTGTCAGATGATATTGTACAAGTGACATCAACATTTGTCTTTAGATAGGACTTTGATATAATACCATTCCAAAGTGATGGTAGGATATGAAGTATTCCACTAATATTGGTTATAGCAGAGGTGTAGAAATAAGTTCAGACTGCAAATCGACATTAAAAGAAAAAGTGCAATAGAATAATTCAGATTTGTCCAGAAAGTTTTTTTCCTCAATTCCAATAAATGTATTTTTATCAATTTTTTTTTTTTTGATGAGTTTGAAAATAAATGAGATTAAAGCTTTAAAATAATGATTTGTTTGAAGTATTGACTCATGATTCGTTTCATGAAAAAATTTTCTAACTTCTGTAATTATTACTGTCCTAGTTTTTGCAAGTGGAAAAATTGCATAAATTCACAAATTAAGCTACATTTACAACAAAAGGTATTGATATTACATAGAAAAAATGTTGTTTCAAGGTTTCAGACAAGTACTTGCAATGGATGCTTCTTTTTCATGGATGTTATACTTCTGACCTGTTTTTTCCCTACTATCAAATTGAGCTGACTGTTTTTACATGATATGAATTGAGTTGTTTTTATCAATGTACTAGCGAAAAAAATTCAGCTTCATCTCTGTTGTACTATAAATCATATCAAGAAGTTGCGAGGCATTAACAGTCGAAATGAACCTTGTATGAGCAGTCAGAATTGACCTTGTGTCATTTTTAAACTATTCCACTTTTGAGAACATAATTTTCACCAATGTTTAGGCTGGTCTGACTGAAGAATTATTGATTCCATTAGTATTCTATTTCTTTTACTACAAAACTCTCGTATGACATTACATTTATAATGATTTTTAACTTGATTGAAGCCTGTATTTTTAGTTATGCACTGTTACAGTTGGCTTCTGGCCCAATGGCCTCAGAACTTTTAAATAGTCATAACTTGGTTATTAATTGAGCTATGAAGACAGATTTAGTACTATTTTTTTTTTTTCTTAAATTCATCAAGTTCTCTATGTTTGTATTAAAGTTTTTAGATATATAAAAATTAAAACTTCAGTTTTGGATAACAATAACTTATTTTTTGTGCATATAGTGAATTGGTAAAGAGGATAGTACCTATTTGTATATGTTAAGTAGAAAAGAGAAAAAATGTTTAGTAAATTAAGAGACAGGTAAGAACTTAGCTATTGATCACAAGTCACAGAACAACACAATACAACAATATTTGTTTGTTTGTTTCGAGGTTTAACGACCTGTCAATCCTTATAGGATCATTTAAGGTCATAACAAATGATTTTGGGTAAGGTTATATTATTTTTTTACAGAATTTTGGAAGATGTCTTGCTTTTTAAACTTTTCCATTGCTTTCAAGTTGTATTACTTTTTAAATTTTTTCCCCTGGTGAGGGTCAGATCTATTTTTGATCTTCGGATCTTTACTTAGATTATGTTTTGTTGTATAGTTTGATTTTTTTGAGGAAGGTTAAAATAGTATTAGAGTTTATTTTTTCAAAAAGATCTTTCAGGTTGTTAACATTATAGAGGGATTGCCGGATATATGTAAAGTCACTGCAGTCGAGTAGAACATGTTTTATTGAATAGGGTTCTTGACATGCAATGGATTTAGGAGGTTCATTTTTTAGGAGATAAGAGTGGGTTATGTGTATATGTCCTATTTGAATACGGGATATAATCACTTCTTTGTGTGATTTACTGGGTTCTGATAGTTGTTCCAGGTTTCAATACAACAATATAGTGTTGCTGATAAGATGCTTGAGTCACTTGGATTAACCAGTATTGAAGAGAAACAATGTAACAGAAGACGACCTTATACATGATAGTGGGTGTAACTCAGACATGGAAGAAGACAAAATGAGATCAAGATCTCAATTAAAAAGAACAGGACATAAACTTCAAGAGAGAGGAGAGGAAAGAGGTTGAGGCAGAAGTTTGAGAACAACTAAAGGTATTAAACCTCTTCAATTCAGTGAGGAGTAGTGGATTAACAAATAGGACTGTGCCTATTTGCATATGTTAAGTAGAAAACAAACAATATGACTTCCACTTCACCAGGTCTAATGCTGATGAGCTAATGGCCAACACTAAATATGTATACCAGGCTCTTGATAATAATAGTGAGGCTCAAGCTGTTGCTGTAGATATCTCAAAAGTGTTTGACATGCTAGTCTTCTGCACAAACTCCAGGGATACAGTATTTCTGAATGATTGATTTAATCTAATTGTTCAATTGTGAAATAAAGGTCATTTTGAATGGTCAAACTTTCAGACCCTTTTACATGAACACAGGTGTCTCCCAAGACTCTATCCATCTTGCACATTTATAAATCTACCATTAATCCATACATTGAATACTGTTGCCACATCTGGTCGAGTGCTTCTGCTATTCATCTTGAGGTCCTCAAAATCCAAAGAAGGATCTGCACTGTAATTGGTCATGATGTGGTATCTTGACTTTAGTCACTTTCTCAACACCATAACTTCCTGTCTTTTCCACAAATATTTTTATGGTAAATCCTCTGATGAGTTTTTTTTTTTTTTTCTCTGGTGCCCTAACTATATGAATTTAAGCATGCTACTCTTTTCCCATTGAAATAGTTAAATGTAACCACCTCTTCTACTCCAAAAGCTTTTCTCACACTTTCTACCTGTGGAACTTACTTCCATTTACTTGCTTTCCTGATAGCTACAAACTCCAAAGATTTAAATGCAATGCCAATTGCCATCTTGTATCTTCTTGAATCCCATTAATTTTTTTTATCCTATCTTCAATCCCCCTTGTATCCAGGTTTTTCTATCACTGTAACCCCCTGAACATTAGTGGAAGTCCTGCCTTGCTTAAGGCGAAATGATTTAAAAAAAAAAAAAAAAAAAAAAATTTATAGTAAACTAAGAGACAGGCAAGAAGTTGACTACTGATCACATGTTACAGAACAACACACTATAACAGTGTATAGCTTGCTAGAGAGTATAAAACAGTTAAAAAAAAAAAAAGAGGAGAGAAATTTCAAGGAAAAATGATTATTTAAAAGCATAAAACACACCTAATTATATTTTACTCAAAATTATTTTCCTGTATAAAACTTTTTCTAAATTTTCGAGCAAAGAAAATAACCAAAACTTGTAAAAAATAAAAGAGAAAAAAATGGAAAAAAAAAAAAAAATCAGGGCAACATTTTGTTTACGTTCATGATATATAAGCATTATGAAACCACTAAATTGCCTATACACACTGAGAAAATTAATCAAAATAAAATTGATCAAATATTCGTTTTTTATTTTAAAATTACATATTTTGTATATTTTTTTCATTGTAAACTAAATAATACTTTTACCATTGAATGATTTCCAAACTCACCAAGGTCTCTAGACTCAATGAAATATATGCAGAATCATACTGGACTTAAAGAAACATTACAAATGATTTATTTCTTCTTGTTGATAAAAGGCTCTTCAATAAAGATTATCTCTCTAGTAAATAAATAAATTCAATTTGAACAAATTTTGTCTGTTTTCAGTACCGAAAAAAATGGGATTGAGTACTAAACTCAAGTATAAAACACAGCAGATTTTCAGAAAAACCGGTGTTTTATACACACAGGATTATGGTATACAACTTATAATAATAAATATACATTTATTTCCTCACCAGTAACACAACTCTGAGTGTCATGAACAATGCAATATTCAAGTGCAGAATATAAATATATATATCAGTATTTAAATTTTGCAACAGTCATGTGTGTTCATTATTAATTTAAATTAGCACTGTTACTCTACATCAAATACTATTTTATTAGTACCAGCACCAGGACTCAATATGCAATATTTTACACACACACACACACATATATATATATATATATATATATATATATATATAGAGAGAGAGAGAGAGAGAGAGAGAGAATTTGCCACTTTAATTAAGCAAGTTCATGCCAACTTCTAAGTTTCTTGAAGACACTATTAAAAGCAATAAAAAAAAATCACTAAAAAGAAATCAAACACCTGCAAAATAAAAATAAAGAAAAAGAAAACCAACCAATTGCAAATAACACCACTCCCACAAAATATTAAACACACCAAGTTCCATATAAATGAGAAATAAAGCAGGGCACAAAAAAAAAGAAGAAAAAAACAGTCTCGATGAGTGAAAACATAAGTGTCCTCATGAAACTTTGAAGTCGTCATGAACCTGCTCAGTTAAAGTGATAAATTCTTTGCATTAAACCTACAGCCAACACTATCTCTACTCCAATAATGAGCACTTTATGATAAAAACCTGATTGCTAAAATATCTTTTATCATCCCTTGTTTCCTGTTTAGGATGCGGTTTCCGGTTTTTCTCTTTTCTAATCTTCTCACTCTTATGTAGACCCCTGCACATCAGTGGCGTTACCGCCTTGCTTGGGGTGATATGATTTAAAAAAAAAAAAAAAATATAGATATGTGCATGCACACACACACAAATTGAGTGAGATGGATAAATTGTCATCTAAATTACACAAAAATGAAAATAAAACAGATATATTTATCAAAATTACACAAAAATATCTTGACATACTAAAGATTAAATTTATTTAATAAAATTAGCATTGGCTTCAACTACAGCCTCCAGATAACTTTAGAATCTCCTGCATCTCTTCTGGATGGTCTCCTTGTTTAAGTTGGTGAATGCTGCCATAATCCTTGCCTTCAGTTCATCTTTGGTATTGCAAGGAGTTTTTTTTGGTTTTTCACCCAATGGTGCCCCACACTTAATAATCAAGAGGGTTTGCAGTTTGGAGAGTTTGGTGGCCAGATATAAGGGGTGATGTGGTCAAAGAAATTGTTTGACAGCCATGACTGGATTCTCTCGCTTGAGTGGCATGGTGCAGAGTCCTGTTGCCAGATATAGAGTATTCCAGCAGCCACCCCCTTCATCCAGGGCAGCACTACCTCCTCAAGGCATGATATAAGTCTCCATATTGACTATGAGGTCCTCACCAACAAATATGGGAGTTCTTTTCTTATCAGAATGATCAGCTCAAGTTTTCAGAGCTGCTGTTTCTTCATAATCACCATTACAATCATCCAATTCTCCCGAATCCTCTGCACTGATCTTTGACACCAAAACACTCCGAAATGTTTACATTGAAGCTTTAAGCACCAATGTCAAGCAGTACAGCATGCTGTTTCCAAATTTCTGGCAGAGTGAATTGCATCATGGTAATCTTGCATCATTTTTTTTCTCACAGATGGTACCTAAATGATCATACTATGTTGTGCAATCAGCAAAATAAAAACAAAATATGCACATGTATGACATTAAAAATATAAAATGACAATTTACCCATTGCACTCTATATGTATACATTTATGAATCGATTAAATCTGACATATTTTTAATTTATTTGTTTATGGTTATTTTTAATAAATACTCATATTTGAGTAAATGTTCTGTTTTTATTTATTTATTAAACAGTATATTTATTTACATCTACGGGGAGGGCACATATTTTTCGATTTAATCCATTTCGTAAAATTTCATAAATAAATTGTTTTTGCTTACATTAGGATACAAAACAGAGCAGATATGAATATTTTGAAAAACCGGGAAAATGTGTGTGTTTAAAAGTAATATTTGTGCATTGCTTGATTGGCAAGTCCTAGATGGTCAAGCAGTCTAAATCATGTCATATGTCAATGACGGTTTTCCCTAGGAAATGCAGAGTCAAATCCTGCTGGAGGGCACATATTTCTCTAACAAGATTTTTTAAATATTCAAGCTAGCAGATATAAATAAATATACAGTTTAAACAAATATATATATATATATAAATAAAACGCAAGTTCTACTCCAGCAGCTTCTTTCCTCGCACTTCCCACCTGTGGAATTCCCTTCCATTTACTTGCTTTCCCGACAGCTACAATCTCCAAGAACTTAAATGTAAAGTCAATAGTCATCTATCTCACTAAACTGCATCCTCTCTCTTATGCTCCATTCTCCGTCTACTCCACTCTCATCAGCATTCTCATCCTTCTCTTACCCACCCTATAACCTGTCAGTCTTTCTCCTAACTTTCCTATGTAACCCCCTGTACAACAGTGGTAGTAAAATGTCTTGCTTGGGGTGATATGATTATATATGTGTGTGTGTGTGTATATATATATATATATATATATATATATATATATATATATACACACACACACACATATATATATATATATGTGTGTGTGTATGAGGTCTGATCAAAAAGTACTGGGACTTTTGCAATAAAAAAATATTCTCCTTTTAAAGCCATACACTTTATCCAGCATAGCAAGTGCATTCTTTTTTATTTCTTCAACATCCTGAAACCTTGTTCCTTATAAGTTAGATTTAATTTTGAAGAGGAAAAACTTGCAAAAGGCAACATCTAGGGAATATGTTGGTTACCAGGCCTCTGGAATATCACCCATGACCAACAACTGTTGCACAATCCATGTTCCCTGATAGAATCTGTGGTGTGGTGAGACAACTATACTGTACAAACTTTCTTTCGAAGCACTGACATAAACATTGGATATGAATGACCATGTCATAACTTAGTGCACATACATGACAGTGCTCTGTAGAAGTCAAATAACTTACCTTCCAACATGGTGGTCTTCTTTTGTCTCCATGTAGGAAGGTGAATATTCAAGAGTGTGAGACTCATCTTCCTGATGTTCCCAACTAGCGTCCAGTTGGCAGACAAAAATAAACAGGGTTGTAACTGAATACATGTCCCTATGTGGCCCAAAAACAAATGGTGAATATTGTGCTGAATATTAATGGAGCTCAATATACACACTGAAATTATCAGCCAATCACTGCTTACAGAATAGACTTGCCTGTAACAGAATGGAATCTCCCAGGTTATTATTTAAACCACCTACTAATTTGCCCTGGTGGTTTTTTGTCAGTTAGACTCAACTTCTGTTCTAGTTGATTACTGGCTGGTTGTTCTATAAGATCTTTACATTATTGAAAATTAAAAAACAGTAACAAGAACCCAATTATTAGCTGGTATATGGTAACTAAATCCAAATCTTACAACAGAAAAGGAGAGACGTAACTTATTGTTTTTAGAAAATCTTGTCATCTTAAAGCATATTAATAATTTTAATTTACTCAATAAAAAAAAATGCAATTTAATGACCACATGCTGTCATAGAAAAAAGTACTTAGACCCAGATTGATATAGATTCGACTATACCTTTGCCTCTTTCTTTCTCTCTTCCTTACTTTACCTTTCTTTCTTTCCCCTGCAAATATTACTTTTAACAATTACAAATTACGCCCCTTTAATTTTTGCTGCCTACATTGTTTATTTTTTAAGTTTTATTTTTAATTTTAAATTTTATTTTCCAATTTTTTTTATTTTATTTTAAAATTTTAATTTTTTATCTTACAATGGTCAATCTGTGCCAAGCAACTGTACTGTATACCTTAATTCCCTGGCAATAGTCCTGATACTTTTTGATCATACTTGATAATGCCTTCACGAATCTTCAAAGTCAGCAAATAACACTGTTCAATTAAATGAAAAAAATCTCCACATTAATTTTATTAATGCTCTATATCTCTGTTGGTATCGAGCACTCTATGAAAAAAACCAGTTAAGTGCCATACATGATACACGCTTTTGGTGATCATGTCTCAAGAGAGATATGACTGACTGGGCAGAAGAGTATTCCACAGTAGATTGCCATTGCTTTCTGCAGTAGACTGGTTGCTAGCCAAGGCTATAGAACCCAATCTGTCCTATTATTTAACCCATAACTGGAGGGAATACACAGATTAATACCTGTCCTAAGGGTATTTGTGCGTAAGTGAATGTAAGGAATTCAACTGGAAATTAAACTCGGCTCCCTGATTTGTCATTCTGAGCCGATATCCATTGCACCACAATGCATAACTAGTTGTTACAATTCAATACTATATATGTAAGTCTGGCAGTGGCTACTGATTTTTATTGTCTACCAAGGCTTAGATTAAAAAATAAAATGATTAAATGCTTTTTTCCAATAAAGGCTTCCCTACAAAAAAAAAAAAATTGGCACAACAGCTTTGCTAATCTCTATCTATTCTCTGAATAAATAAATCTTTTATTTATGTACAGATGTGAAAGCAAAATTTGCTGAATTGCTGTGAAACTCAAAACTTGCCTATTATGCATAAACAGGCCAATTGTTATAAAAAGGATATCAATAAAACTCATAAATCCTATTATGATGAATAATTTAGTCTAGGTAGCTCCAATTATTTTGAATAACAGCCTCAGTATAATGACAAGTGGGTAAGAGGCTTAGTTGGTGGCCTTTTTCAAAACACCTCGTATGACATTGTCTAGTGGATTCATGTGCAAGCTGGGGTAGAGTAGAAATCAGAAAAATTTTAGATTATGCTGAACTTCTGCACCTTTTTGACTATGGCCAGGAGCAGCATCCAAGGCCCACATACAGATGCCCTCTGGGAATTTGGGAAATGACCTTGACCTATAGTAAAAGAAAAACTTTACAGAATGCATTAGCACCTAACTTTCTCCGAGCATGTATAGGGGCAAATTTTTCTTATCAAGAGCCACAACATCGAAGACCATGACTTGGGCTGGACTTTTGGTCCTGAAAGTGCCCTTGACAGCAACTGCTTACTCTGTAAGACACTGGTCATTTCAGTTCAAAACAGTGTTCACTCATTAGAGAATATTTCAACAGTAGACCAAAGATTCTTGCATTTCAGCATTCTTGTATCCTTCCATCCTCTTGGCCATTATTGACTTTATAAGAAAATATCTTGGCCCAGGTTATCATGTGCAATTATTGTGGGCTCAATTTTGAAGCAGTTCTCTTATACATACATCTTGATTAGTCCTTTACAACCTTGGTCTTGCAGGGGTTAATGAAATCCTGGTTCTGTTTCTTGTTGACTCTTGCTGCCCACGTTCCTCTGGATGATTTTACTACATGTCTAGGGTTTTGTTGAGATTGAAAATATGCAAGGGCACACCAACTGTGCTGAAGTTGCTTTTAATGTCAATTTATCTATCAAGCCAGTTATTTTTTGTCATTTCTTCTTCTTTGCTATCATTTTCCATGATACTCCTCAAAAATAGGTGAGTATTAAAGACCAACAATATGTTCTTCAATCTTAATTTGATTTCACATCATTTGGGTTGATGAAGGGTGGGAAATTTCAGTTTAAATACTTCTTTAAGTCTGGTTTCTCTACACTTTGTATGGGTGGGGGTTATGATAGGTTGGTTCATTTTTAACATTTCAACCGCCTTTAATAATGAATTTTGTAAAAGGCACCCAGTGAAGATCAACATTAACACAGAATAAGCTGTACAGAGGTAGCTTCACCAAACACTACAAACTGCTACAGAACCAGAACATCAAACTGAAAACTCAAATCATGTCCTTAAATAGCCTCATCAGATTGAGACTTTCATAAGATGATGTGTATGATGCCCAACATGTTCAAAAACATTTAAACTGTCAGTTGTATATAAGAAATTTCTAAAAACAACAACAACAAAAAAAAGTATTTCAGTGAGTAGAGCCTGGGAGTCTTGGCAAAGATCTTTCTTTGAACATTGTGAACTGGTGCTACAGAATCCCAAAGAACTATACCAAATAACATAAACCACATCACTTCAGAATTACCAACAGCAGCAACAACTAAAATGGATAGCCTATTTAACAGAAAAAAAAAAAATGTTGACATTCCATACCATTTCAAAAACAGGTTAGAAAGGAAACCTCATTATTACTAGAAAGAGTTCTCAAATGTTGTTCTTGTGTTCTTTGTCAGTTTTTTTCATTTTCACATAATTGTTCGTTTCATAGATTCCCATTTGTTTTTAAAATTGAAATATATGTGGCATGTGTGTTCCTAAATATTGATATTTTGATAATTGGAGATATATATATATATATATATATATATATATACACACACACACACACACACACACACACAAAATTCAAAATTTATGATTGCATGATCATTTCAGCGAACTGAATTTCCTTTATCAGCAATCTTAAATATTATAGAAAAATTCCAAAATTTGTTTGAGTGTGTGTGTGTGTGTGTGTGGTAAAGAAACCATAAGAAGAAAAAAAAAAGAAAAGTATAGTGAACAGAAAGGGAAGGAAAGAAGAAAGAAAAAGAGAAGAAAGGGGAAAGGAGGAAACAAGAGGGAAAAAGTATATTAAATTTGAAGATAGGAGGAAACGCAGGTCAGGAAGCTGAGGGGAGATTCAATACAATTGGTAATCTTTAATATTATGGAACATACAAAAATTTGTTTGAATGTGTGTGTGGGTAATGAAACTGGAAGGTAAGCATGCAGAAAGAAAAGAAAAAAGAAAAACATAGCAAAAAGAAAGAAAGAGAGAGAGAAGGGAAGGGAAAAAGTTCTGCTAAATCTGCAGACAGAAAAATATACAGACCTTAGGGTGGGGAGAGATAGATACATGGAAAAGTTAAAAATGAAATATAACAAGCGTTGCTTGGGTTTGTTGAATTAGTTCAAATTTTTTAACTGCTTTAAACTAAAACAAAGCCTGACTATTGTAGAGATAAAAATAATTTATGTTAAAATATATTTCAGGAATAAAAAGGAAAGACACGAAATGAATTATTAATATAAGTAAATGATATATAAGTAAGTAAAATACCTAAAGAAAAGAAAAATAACTGATTAACACATTTAGTTTAGCAATAAGTTGTCATATTTCATTTTTTTTCATAATTTTAATTATTCTAAATTATCATAGTTTATTTTTTTCTCTTATCAGCAATATAACTAGATATTAATTTTTTTTTTCATAGAAACATTTTTATATTATAAAATAATTTTTTATTATTTGTCCAATTAGACATTTATTTACTTCAGAAGTAATACTTAAGTGTTGATGCCTGTTAGAATTTGTTTCTAATTTATTTTACTTTATTTGAATTTTTCTCTTATTAGTTATTTTTCTTATCTATTTTCTATGTTCTTTCTCTTTTTTTTTTTTTTTTGCAAGCTTACTTTTGGTTTCTTTACCTACATACACACAAGCAAATTTTTGAATCGATAAAGCAAATTCAATTTGTAAAATTATCATAAATTTTGAATTTTTATATGTAAAGAAAATTACATATTGGCTTCGTAAATAAATAATTTATTTATATTGAGCCCTCTGGCTGAAGGAGTTTTAATATTTAGTCTTTAACAATTATTATTAATAGGATCTCCTCTGGGATTTTACCATAAAGCCTCTTCTTTTTGGATTTATATATATATATAATAGTTTGTGTTATTGTCATTCGTTTACATTATATTTATGAAATATATTTAGTATGTTTGTTCAAAGATATTCAGAAATATCTAAACTGTCAGCTGTATACAACAACCAATTTCTAAGATGAATAGTTTAAAAAGGCTTTGAGCAAGTAAAATCTAGGAATTTGACAAAGATCATTTTTCTTTAAACATTGTGTACTGGTGCTACAGAATCACAAATTTCGGCGGACCTGAAGGAGACTACCACCGCCTTAAATTTGTTGTTTTGAATTTTTTTTTTTTTTTTTACTTTTTTCAGTGCAATCTTATCAATTACAAACTAAACTTTCTGATTGACAAAAAAAATTTGGAAAAATTTCAATATTTCAACAATTTTAGGTGGGGATCAGTTTTTCATACAATGTTATAGTAAATTGATCCTCCATTTTGGAATCACTTGCCAGTACAACATTATCACCACCTGTAAATTGGTTGATTATCAATTTTTTTTTTTTTGACTTTTTTTTCAGTGCAATCTTATTGATTAAACTTTCGGATTAACAAAAAAATTTTGAAATATTTCAACATTTAAACAATTTAAGGCGGTGCTCAGTTTTCCATACAACCTTATAGTAAATCAATCCTGTGCAATTAACTTTTTTGCTTGTGCATATTTAACAACTGAATACTTTGCAAAGTTTTGAATAAAACCATTCTTGGAGTTTCCGAGGAAGATGCCATCTTAAGAACTAAAGAAAACTTGAAAAAGACTAAAACAAGACCAACAACTCATCCCTAAAATCCAAAACAAAGCAACCCCAACACGAGTGGTTCCAAAATTGAGGATCAATTTACTATAATGTTGTCTGAGAAAGTGAGCCCCCACCTAAATTGTTTAAATATTGAAATTTAAAAAAAAATCTTTTTGATAATTGGAAACTTTATGCAATAACCTATAAGACTGTGCTGAAAAAAGTAAGAAAAAATGAAAAACAACAAATTTAAAGGTGGTGGTAGTCTCCTTTAGGTCCGCCCAAATTTCTTGTGTTTGGTACAATCTGTACCAAATACAAGAAGCAACATCACTTGAGAACTACCAACAGCAGCTATAACGAGAGATATTGGAATAGATCTCTAGTGAGAAATATCTACTTTTTGGCCCAGCAGAACAGAAAGAATGAATAAAATGTTATTTAATCATTTATTTTCAACCTGGATGAGATGCTCGACATGACTTGGCATTTATTACTCGCATCCATAGCATCTATCACAGTTATTAATTTCCCAACTTGAAGTGATTTTTGTTGTTATGTCCATGAATAGAAACCACATAAGACGTCTCCTTGCATCACAGGAAAAGGGAGAGAGAGAGAAAAAGGCCATGACAGGCCTATCACTAACCACACATACAGAAATGCAATCAGGTTGCACACTTGAGCTTTTGATGATAAACATTACAAACATAAAAGAAAAAAGTTCTGTTTTATAAGTCTAGCATAAAAGTCTCCAAGATGAAATCAAATATTCCTGACACATCTCCACTGTGCTTATCGATCCACAGAAAGATGTTATAAAGAATATTTGAAATAGTCGTGTATAGGATACTGAAATCTGAAGGTGCAAAAGTTGCCTTCCAAAATCTAAGCAAAGTATTATCATTATATATCAGACTAGCAGTATAGCCTGGAATTGTTCAGGTGTAATGAAAGCTTTAAAACTAATCCATGGCCCTGGGGCTCAGACTCAGCCTAAAGAATATTTGTGAAGTTTGGTGAGAATCGGATAAAAATTGTGGATTTGTATAAAGTACATACAGACATATAAACATATTGCTTTTTATAGATATATATTATCGATTTTCTGCACTATTGTAACAACTGCAACCTTGAAACTTCTGAATATTGTTTCTTATGTCTTTGTCTATGAGTTTATCAAATTTGATTAAAATCGGACCACTCCTTCTATAACCCGATTTTTTTGATTATCGATATTTATCGGGGGTACCTCAATACAAAACCTAGCTAAGAACACTCACAGACGCTTATAGTACAACTGTGTAAATTTTCAAGAAAATCGGTTCAGCCGTTTCAGAGTCTATAGGTAACGGATACACACAAAGTTCCATTTATAAATAAGTTTAGATTTAGATATATATTTTTTCGTCATAAACTAAATTTTGAAGGCTAAATAAGTCCTCTGAGTAAATGGTATCATGGCTGAGACCAAGAACTACAACTATACCTACTTAGAATGTAACATATTCAACTGGAATTTGAACTTGGCTCTCTGATTTTTTTGTTCCGAGTTGATATCCACTGCACGACAACACACATCTCTCGGCATCAAACCAAATTCTACACAAACACTTTTTGTAATGAACCAATTGGTGGTTATAGAAAAGAAACATGTAAGAAAATCAAAACTGTGTGACAATTCTTTGCTAAGTTCGAGTCAGTTCTTACCAGCGAAATTTTCAAAACCATCAAGATATCAAAACTTCAAAGAATAGACTTTCTATAGCAATAGCCAGCGACTACTAGTTTCCCAATCCAATTTGTATGCAAGAAACTGAGGGTGGGGGTGCAGCCAAACTCAATAACAGATGCCTGATTATTCCACAAAGAACACCTAGAAGAGAGAACGTAATCTGGTTTGATTAAGTTCACTTGTACCCTCATGCTAGTACAAACAACAACAACTTCTAAATAGTTCCCTCTACCCAACTTCCCTCAAAAGGCTTGGATCAACTTGTAATATTCTAAAGTTCTAGCTAGTTACTACCAGTTAAATATATTATAAAAACTTTGAAGAACAGATTTTGTATAGTAATGGCTGGATACTACTAGTCATCTGAGCTAACCCGTCTGCTCACCATTCTTATGTAGTACTACTCAGTCATTGCTTAATCTGTTCCCATTGTGTCTAGTCTGCACTACCTGGTCAAGGGACTGAATCAAATTCAGAGTTTTGGGACAATCTACAGTCTAGAACATGGAGCCTTAAACATACACTACTTGTCATTGACATTGCTGCTGCTTGGCACTCAATTCTTAATACTTATGTTGTTGAAGCCTTGTTATTACTATTTGAAATTCCTACCAGGTTACCTAAATCACAAAGCACCTGATGAATATGATGAATACCAGACAGCAAAATGGCTGAAACATAACGATGATAAAAGATGAAGATAATAGTCTGTGAGTAAATTGTCCCTGGTGAGATTCAAACAGGTCTAATGCTCAGAAAGCAATGTTCTAACCATTTGGACATGTGCCCATCATCTTTTACGTGCAGACTATTGTTTCTATCTGTGTTGCTATTTTTATTTTTGTTATTTGCCATCAGGTGTTTTCTGATTCACTGTGGTTATAGGCCTAAAGGAAGACATTACAAAAAACATTTGAATAGATATGTATGGTTTATTGGAATAGAAAAAGTGTTGATAGCAGACACAGAATGGAATCTATGGGAACCCATACAGAAAGTAGTAAAGGAAAGTGAGAAGTAAGGACTAGAGTAAAAAATATAGCAGTAAATAATCAACACACATAAAAAAGATTCTGATTTTTCTAACATATTCTGATTGAGACAATCACTAAATTACCACAAGAAAAAAAAATTACTTTCTCATTTCACACAAGTTCATTTCTTTTTTTTAAAAATGCTTTTTTGTGTGTGTGTTAAGCATCCTTAATACTGCCCAGTCCCAACATCATTCAAGTTCTTAAACATCCTTAATACTGCCCAGTCCCAACATCATTCAAGTTTTTAAGCATCCTTAATACTGCCCAGTCCCAACATCATTCAAGTTCTTAAGCATCCTTAATACTGCCCAGTCCCAACATCATTCAAGTTCTTAAGCATCCTTAATACTGCCCAGTCCCAACATCATTCAAGTTTTTAAGCATCCTTAATACTGCCCAGTCCCAACATCATTCAAGTTCTTAAGCATCCTTAATACTGCCCAGTCCCAACATCATTCAAGTTTTTAAGCATCCTTAATACTGCCCAGTCCCAACATCATTCAAGTTCTTAAGCATCCTTAATACTGCCCAGTCCCAACATCATTCAAGTTCTTAAGCATCCTTAATACTGCCCAGTCCCAACATCATTCAAGTTCTTAAGCATCCTTAATACTGCCCAGTCCCAACATCATTCAAGTTCTTAAGCATCCTTAATACTGCCCAGTCCCAACATCATTCAAGTTCTTAAGCATCCTTAATACTGCCCAGTCCCAACATCATTCAAGTTTTTAAGCATCCTTAATACTGCCCAGTCCCAACATCATTCAAGTTCTTAAGCATCCTTAATACTGCCCAGTCCCAACATCATTCAAGTTCTTAAGCATCCTTAATACTGCCCAGTCCCAACATCATTCAAGTTCTTAAGCATCCTTAATACTGCCCAGTCCCAACATCATTCAAGTTTTTAAGCATCCTTAATACTGCCCAGTCCCAACATCATTCAAGTTTTTAAGCATCCTTAATACTGCCCAGTCCCAACATCATTCAAGTTCTTAAGCATCCTTAATACTGCCCAGTCCCAACATCATTCAAGTTTTTAAGCATCCTTAATACTGCCCAGTCCCAACATCATTCAAGTTCTTAAGCATCCTTAATACTGCCCAGTCCCAACATCATTCAAGTTCTTAAGCATCCTTAATACTGCCCAGTCCCAACATCATTCAAGTTCTTAAGCATCCTTAATACTGTCCAGTCCCAACATCATTCAAGTTTTTAAGCATCCTTAATACTGCCCAGTCCCAACATCATTCAAGTTCTTAAGCATCCTTAATACTGCCCAGTCCCAACATCATTCAAGTTCTTAAGCATCCTTAATACTGCCCAGTCCCAACATCATTCAAGTTCTTAAGCATCCTTAATACTGCCCAGTCCCAACATCATTCAAGTTTTTCCTTTTCACCTTCTGACTCCACTCATTCTTCAGTTTAGCTAAACCATTTCCAAATCTCTATCATTTCAGTGCAACCAAATAGAGCCAATGCTAATTTTCATTCTCTTGCTACAGGCCCAAAATTCTTTTCTTCAAAATTCTTTTATTGGTTAAAAGTCAATTTGTGGTCAGTTTCTCTTCTCTATAATAGCAATGCTGCAAATTCTGTCAAATGAAGAAAAACAAAATCAGACTAAAACACACACAAAAGAAAAAACAAAAATAAAATGTCACATAACCAGGGTTAGCTAAAGGAACAGAAAGCAAAACCACCAGTTTTGGAAAAAAAAAACACAGGTGAACAAACTTGGATCAAATGATCTCTCATTCTGTCTGTTAAGTGTCATATGTGATACATGCTTCAGTGATCATGTCACTTTTGAGAAACAACCAACTGAGCTGAAAATTTTTCCATATTAGGTTGTCATTACTTTCTGCAGTAGTCAGTCAGTCAGTTCAGTGCCATCCATAGCAAAATCTACTGCTAAGAAGGTTGGGTCACTATGTCCATCCAGGATGTTTTTTCCGCCTGAATCCATCCTGCATATATACAAGTCAACCATCCGTCCATGCATGGAGTACTGCTGCCATTTATGGTCAGGCGCCCCTGCCGTTCTCCTCAGTGTTCTTGACAGGCTCCAAAGGAGAGTCTGTAATGTGATAGGTACTGATCTGGCAGCTCGACTGCAGCCACTTCCCCATCGTCGAAATGTGGCCTCCCTTTGTCTGTTCTATAAATACTTTCATGGCTTCTGCTTGAAAGAACTTAAGTCACTGGTGCCTCCTCAACAGGTGTTTACTCGTGCAACCAGACTGGCAACTAGGTCCCACCCATTCACAGTCAGGTTAGCCAAATGCAGACGACAATTCTACTCCTGCAGCTTCTTCTCTTGCACTTCCTGCCTGTGGAACTCGCTCCCGTATTCTTGCTTTCCTGACAGCTACAACCTACAGAAATTTAAATGCAAAGTCAATACTCATCTACTAACCACTGGACTCTAGCTCTCTCCCCACCCCTATATAACCTTCCCTTTCTCTCCACCTATGTATCTGTCATCGCACCTGCTTTCTCAGCTTTCTATTGCTCCTTTCTAACTAGTTTGTACTCCTCACTCTTTCCTAATTAATCTTTTTACACTTATGTAGCCCCCTGCACATCAGTGGCATTTCCGCCTTGCTCAGGGTGAAATGATTAAAAAAAAAAAACGTGATACACGCTTGGGCGATCATGTCTTGAAAGAGACATGTCTGACTGGGCAGAAGATTATCCCACAGTAGGCTGCCATTGCTTTCTGCGGTAGACTCGTTGCCAGCCAAGGTTATAGAACCGAATCTGTCCTATTATTTGACTCTTAGCTAGAGGGAGAAGAGATGTATTATATTTAGTAATTAGTGGGGGATCAGTTTATTACTTCATGACAATATAAAATCTATCCCCCACTTTATGACCAGTAGAAGCCTTACTCATGATGCCATCTATTATATTCATTCAGTCAGTTCAGTGCCATACGTGATACGCGCTTGGGCGATCATATCTCTTTCAAGACAGGACTGACTGGGCAGAAGATTTTCCCGCAGTAGGTTGCTATTACTTTCTGTGGTATACTAGTTGCCAACCAAGGCTAAAGAACCTAATCCATCCTGCTATTTAACCTACAGCTGGAGGGAGAATCGAGGAATATATACCTTTCCCAAGAGTATTTGCGCGTATGTAAATGCAATGAATTCAACTGGTATTCGAACTCAGCTCTCCAATTTTTCGTTCTTAGCCGAGATCCACTGCACCACAATGCACATCCCTTTCTGCACTAGTAAGTCAGTTAAGTGCCATATGTGATACACGCTTTGGGCGATCAAGTTGTGAAAGAGACATAACTGCCTGGGCAGAAGATTATCCCACAATATGTTGCCATTGCTTTCTGTGGTAGACTGGTTGCCCATCAAGGCTATAGAACCCAATCTGTCCTATTATTTAACCTATAACTTCTTTTTTTTTTAATCATATCACCCCGAGCAAGGCGGTAATGCCACTGAAGCACAGGGGGCTACGTAGGAGTGAAAAGATAGGAAAAGAGAAAGCCGGAGACCACATCCTAAACAAGTTCACCTGTTCAAAAGACGTGGGTGGAGTGTGAACCGGGCGATAGTTTAGTCTATCTACTTCAATTGAAAAAAATGAAAAGAGTGAAAAGATTGGAAAAGAGAAAGCCGGAAACCACATCCTAAACAAGGAACAAGAGATGAGCCTCTTCACCTGTTCAATAGACGTGGGTGGAACCGGGCGATAGTTTAGTCTATCTACTCCAATTGAAAAAAAAAAAAAAAAAAAAAGAGGTTAGTGACTTGCTAAGTTTTAACTTAGTTAAGTCTTGTCAAAGAGATTTCTGCTAGGAAAAAAATCCTTCAAATTAGACATGAAAGTTAGAAATTATACAAAAACGGGCAAAATAAAAGAGGATAAAAATAAATAAAAATGAAAAACAAAATGGCTTAATTTTTACCATATTCAAGAAGACAGACGCACGTGCTACTACCAGCAAGTTTCTGGAGGGAAGAGATGGAGCAATACTTTTCCCAGGGGTATTAATCCATCTCTTCCCTCCAGTAGACTGGTTACTAATTAATGCTATAAATTTAATCCGTTCTGCTATTTAACCCATTAGAACTTGGCACCCTGATTTGTCATTCCGAGTCGATATCTACTGCACCACAATGCACATCTGCACTACACAACAACACACATCCATAACGCACAATATCAATATAGAAAACTAAAGGAGAAGATATGATTAATACCTTTTCCAAGGATATTTGCATGTAAGTGAATACAATGAATACAACTGGAATTCAAACTTGTTTCCCAGATTCCTCATTCCGAGCCAATATCTACTGCACCAAAATCTCAGTACCAAACCAAATTCCACACCAACACTTCTTGTAAACAACCAATTGGTGGTCATAGAAAAGAACCATGTAAGAAAGTCAAAACTGTGTGACAATTCTTAGCTAAGTTCTAGCCAGTTTTTACCAGCAAAATTTTTGAAACCATCAAGATATCAAAACTTTAAAGAATAGACTTTCTATAGCAATAGCCAGCGACTATTAGTTTTTCAAGCTAAACTGTATGCAGGAGAGTGGAAGCATAACCCAATAACAGATACCTGCTTAATCCACAGAGCATACCTGTGGTTTATACTGCAACTATGCTGAGCAAATCTTAATTATAGTATCAATTAAGGATCACACAACCTGGCATGATCAATTTCTGGAACATCCCTTGTTCCCTGTTTAGGATATGGTTTCCGGCTTTCTCTTTTCACTTTTCTTTTCGATTGGAGTGGATAGACTAAACAATCGTTCCCGGTTCACACTCCACCCATGTCTATTGAACAGGTGTAGAGACTCATCCCTTGTTCCCTGTTTAGGATATGGTTTCCGGCTTTCTCTTTTCACTTTTCTTTTTTTTTTCGATTGGAGTAGATAGACTAAACTATCGCCCGGTTCACACTCCACCCATGTCTATTGAACAGGTGTAGAGGCTCATCCCTTGTTCCCTGTTTAGGATATGGTTTCCGGCTTTCTTTTCACTTTTCTTTTTTTTTTCGATTGGAGTAGATAGACTAAACTATCGCCCGGTTCACACTCCACCCATGTCTATTGAACAGGTGTAGAGGCTCATCCCTTGTTCCCTGTTTAGGATATGGTTTCCGGCCTTTCTTTTCACTTTTCTTTTTTTTTCGATTGGAGTAGATAGACTAAACTATCGCCCGGTTCACACTCCACCCATGTCTATTGAACAGGTGTAGAGGCTCATCCCTTGTTCCCTGTTTCGGATGTGGTTTCCGGCTTTCTCTTTTCCAATCTTTTCACTCTCACATAGCCCCCTGCACAACAGTAGTGTTACTGCCTTGCTCGGGGTTGATATGATTAAAAAAAAAAAGTTCTATATGCTCAAACTCTCAGTCATCCTGACTTGTAACTTCCTGCTAGCACAACCATTGAGAACTTCTAAACAGTTTTTTTTAGCTAATTTCTATCACAAAGCTCAAGTCAACTTGTGGTATATTTTCCAAGTACTTTCCAAATGTGCAGCACACTGAGATTGCCTTCACAGGTTCATAACACCAAAAAAGTTAGTTTGACAACTAAAGGTGACCCTGGTGAGATTCAAACACAGGCCTCATGGACAGAAAGTGAATGTTGTAGCCACTTGTCTATATGACTACCCAATGGTGCATTGAAATATACACTAATCTATATTTCTGGGATGGGGAGATTTCATCATTTATATTATTTACATGCAGACTCTTGTACTAATCTTTGTGGTTATTATCACATTTTACCCACTGTGCTCTCCAGACTTCATCAGGGGTCTACCTATCTAGGTAAACTTAACAATTTTGAAATGAATCCCTTAATTACTTTATAAATTTAAATTGTTCTCATTCTGTTGCCCATGTTTAGAGAAATCTTGTCTTCGTTCACATTTAGTACTGCTCTGTTTTCAATGCTCGGTTTTTTGCCATCCTGTTTTCACTGCTCGGTTATCACTTGCCCTCTTTGCACTACCTCCTCTAGAGATTGAACCAAATTCACAGACTAATGCTTTTGGAGAATCCAGATTCTACAATGTGAAGCCTTAAAAATACACTGCTTGCTGCCATTGACATTGCTGCTGCTGATTGCCACTCAATATCTCTCATCAGGGTTCATCTTTTTTTACTGCTTCTGCTGTCGCTTCTGTTTGAAATTCCCATCAGGTTACCCAGATTGCCAAGCACCTGATGAAAGCCAGAGGGAACAATGACTGAAATGTAATAAGTCAATAATGTATGCTACCCAAATATCCTCATTGGATACAACTTCAAATTCAATCTATTTATTTAAGCAAAGTGGAAAATCATTGGGACTTTGAAGAAATTAAATATATAAGTATCAATTTTAACCAGCTGAATCATAACAGGAGTTCAGGTTTTGGTTTGTTGATATTTCTGAGGTGAGGTAGTATTTACATTATTTGGACTATTGTCCTCATTTTTGTTGCCATTTGTGGGATATTTCGGCCAATGTACACTCTGGCCTTCATCAGGAATTTCAAACTGAATTACAATCAATGGGGTATATGATCCTCATCCCTTGCATAGAGCCTCTTCTGGTAGTCATGAGTTATCTCCCTCCAACCCTCTAAGTTACTTGTTACCACTGCTGTAGCCTGGTATTGAACTCACAACTCTTTGAGTCAGATTACCGGAACTAACCAATGTCTATATTTACTGGGCTATTTAATTGTTCAAATAAAAAACAAATAATGTAAATAGAATAAAAATCCAGTTTTCCCCAACTTTAACAGTTAAGACCTGCCATGCTGCATACACAGAGATGAACTACTATCATTCCCCTTCATATTCCATCAGTAAGAAGTTCCACTTGAACAACTTCTTCCAAAGAACTGCTACTTTGTGGAACCAACTCCCAAGATGATACTTTCTCAATCACTAAAATCTTAACTTTTTTCAAGAGTTAAACATTATCTTTTACACCTATACCCATAAACTGTGTCTTACCACTCGTACAACAGTCTCTTTCAGTAACTCACTACTTTGAGTAGCCTTTAGGCTTTCTATATTTATATTGTACGTTATGGATGTGTGTTGGAGTGTAGTGCAGATGTGCAATGTGGTTCAGTGGACACCAACTCGGAACGACAAATCGGGGTGCCGAGTTCGAATTCCAGTTGAATTCCTTGCATTCACTTATGTACAAATACCCTTGGGAAAGATATTAATCCATTTCTTCCCTCCAGTTATGGGTTAAATAGTAGGACAGATTGGGTTCTATAGCCTTGGCTGGCAACCAGTCTACCACATAAATCAATAGCAACCTACTGCGAGATAATCTTCTGCCCAGTCAGTCATGTCTCTTTCAAGACATGATCGCCCAAAGCATGTATCACAAATGGCACTTAACTGACTGACTGATATTCATATTGCTCGCCACACAAAGACGATCAGATCTATTACAAGAATATAGCAGTTTTCCCAAATGTCACCTACCTACACACACAAACTGAGCAAGTGAAAAACTAAATAAAAACACCAATTTTATAAGATCGGAAACAGGGTCTGTGTTATCATTTCTGGATGTGAAATAAGTTTTCATCTATCATTTCCCAGTTTTTGGTGTACACTGACATAATTAAGAATCAAGATGCAACATGGGCACATCATTAACTAGTCAGTGGAAAGCTGGGCAAAGGTCACATTGTGTGTTTGCACAATCATTCCAAATTAGGTGACATTTATCTACTCAGCATCATTAATATGAATTAAGATCTAAATAAATAACAAACAAGGGAATTGATATTTTCATAATTATCCATACTTTATTATAATACCTAAGTATTTGATCCTCTGGCCCCTTTAATAATTAGCTGTGGCTCCTTTGGTAAAAATCATTGCTAACAAATTTGAGTTTTGTTTAACAGCATATCAACCTCTGTGGGTATTTAGGTTTTTTTAAAAAAATGTTCAGTTCTAATAAGAAAGTTGATTTAGTTAGATTTTGATTAGCAGTCATATTTTTTCCCTTCAAAAATGTATTACTGGTGATTTTTTTTTTCCATTTAAAAATATATTGCTGGTATTATTAGGTTGCCCCAAAAGTTCGTAAACACTTGCAAAAAATTGAAATTTTACTCGTCAAATAATCTAAGGTTACCAGAAAACTCTTGCAAAAAATTGAAATTTTACTAGCAAAAAACAACAAGAATTATTGCTCAAAATAAAGACCATCATTTTCCAAGACTTTCTGCCATCGATCTGCAAGCTTTCAGATCTGGTTCCAAGTACCATTCAGCCGGCTTCGAATCAAAGAATTCTTGACACACTTCCTCGACTTCATCAAAAGAGTCGAATCGGCGGCCCTTCAAAAAGTGTTGCATTGAGCGGAAAAGGCCATTATCTGATGGAGCACAGTCAGGACTGTAGGCTGGATGTAGCAGAACCTCAACGCAGTCCAGCTCTTCAAACTTGTGTGTGGCTTGGCATTGTCCTGATGCATCATAGCGCATTTTCGGTTGATCAGAGCCAGGTACTTTTGCTTCAACTTTTCGTAGACCCGCTCAAGTTGCTGACAATACACAACATGACTTTCTTGCCAAATCGATCTTGTTTTGGAACCGACAGTGTCTCTTGCCCCTTCTGAACCCATCGCTTGTCTCGATTGTGCTGGACCAGATAGACCCATTTCGCAAGTATTTACAAACTTTTGGGACAACCTAATATATTTTTTTCTCTTAAAAATTAAGTCTATTTTTAAACTTTCATAGTGTTTTGACACTAATTTGGGAGGTTAACTATTTGCCCATAGCTGGAACCCTAACAGGTGCTACCACCTCAGGTCAGGATGGACCAGGGAACGACAGCAATTAAGAAATGTTTCATGCTCCTCACAAACTCCCAATCAGAAACCTTGATGCTGGATGCAGTTTATTATCATACCCAGGACTATCACTAATAAACATTTTCTGTAGCCTTTAATGTTCTTGACGTGTAATGGATTTCAAACTGGAATGAGAAATCAGAGAGCCAAGCTCAAATTCCAACTGAATTTATTGCATTAGCTTAAGCACATATACTCTCAGGAAAGGTAAGAATATATCTCTTCACCCCACATTTATGGGTTAAATAACAGGCTAGACTGCAATCTATAGATTTGGTTGGCAACCATTCTTAAAGCCTGGACCACTCGTGCACAGGGACTGAAATTCTTCAGTCAAAGGAATTGCAAATTCGGCCACAGGCAAAGAATTACTTCTAACTTTTGATGTATCTGGCCTGGTGCTTCTATGTACTCAAAGTACAAAGAAGAATCTGCAATATTATTAGTTCTGATCTGGCATTTCAGCTACAGTTATTTTCCCTCAACTGTAACATAGCTCCCTTGTATATTTTCTATAAATATTTTCATGGGAATTGTTCTGATAAGCTTTCCCCTTTCATACCTAATTTAATGAATTTAAGTTCACTAGAAGATTGGTAGTAATGTTTCATCATTTTACAGTTGAAATGGCTAGATGTAACCATAAGTTCTATGCTAACAGTTCCTTCTTTTACACTTCTCACTTGTGGAACTCTCTTCTGGCTTCTTGCTTTTCAGTCAACACTGATCTTCAAAAATTTAAATGCAATGTCAATCATTATGTTCTGTTTTCTTATTTCCCATTCTTTTATTGTTCTTTCTTCTATAATAATGTTTTTCCTTTTCTCATATTCTTTCACACTCAGTCATTCCTTGAATCATAGTAGCTTTATTGTCTTACTTGGGAAAAAAAAAAGATTTATACCAACTAGCAGAACCCTTGGAATTTCCACAGAAAGATAATTATGATTTCCTGGAAACATTTTACTTTGTCATACTTAAAATGATAGTAACATCTTCAAACATAATGGTATTGGATTTAAAATAACGATAACAGAGTGTAATTTTGTTAAAATATCTATAAAAGTAATGTCCATAGAAGCTACTTTACTGTAATCTTAAGCGGCGTATGCACAGACCGTAACCAAAATACTGTATGTTATTTTGTGAGAGATTTTGAAAGAGAAAATGTTTCTGTTATTACTGAAAAATCATGGCTCCTGTGTCCATTGTAAACAGAAAAGATTAACTGAGTAATAGCCAAGGGTGTAGAAGCCAGAAATTTCGTTATTAGGTCATGAGATATAACAACAAGCCTACCTATTTTTACTATATTGTACAGTACACATACACACACAAATACTGCTACAACCACCAGCTTAAGCTGCTACTGATACGGTAGTGCTATGAGCTCTCTCCTCCTACTCTCTCACTCTTTACTACCCTTCTGTTTGTCAAAGGCTGAGGAGAGTAGCATTTAAAAAGACAGAGGGGAAGGAAAAGCCCGTGTAGAGAGTAAGTGTAACGGATGGAGGAAGTAACTAACTAAGGAAGGAACAAGCAGAATTATATGATGTCAGCCGTAAAGGGTTACAAAAGAAAAAAATGATAGAGAAAGAGAGGAAATTATGGAAAAAAAAGATAGAGAAAGAGAGGAAATTATGGAAAAAAAGATAGAGAAAGAGAGGAAATTATGGAAAAAAAAGATAGAGAAAGAGAGGAAATTATGGAAAAAAAAAGATAGAGAAAGAGAGGAAATTATGGAAAAAAAAGATAGAGAAAGAGAGGAAATTATGGAAAAAAAAGATAGAGAAAGAGAGGAAATTAAATGGAAAAAAAAGATAGAGAAAGAGAGGAAATTATGGAAAAAAAAGATAGAGAAAGAGAGGAAATTATGGAAAAAAAAGATAGAGAAAGAGAGGAAATTATGGAAAAAAAAGATAGAGAAAGAGAGGAAATTATGGAAAAAAAAGATAGAGAAAGAGAGGAAATTATGGAAAAAAAGATAGAGAAAGAGAGGAAATTATGGAAAAAAAAGATAGAGAAAGAGAGGAAATTATGGAAAAAAAAGATAGAGAAAGAGAGGAAATTATGGAAAAAAAAGATAGAGAAAGAGAGGAAATTATGGAAAAAAAAGATAGAGAAAGAGAGGAAATTATGAAAAAAAAGATAGAGAAAGAGAGGAAATTATGAAAAAAAGATAGAGAAAGAGAGGAAATTATGAAAAAAGATAGAGAAAGAGAGGAAATTAGAAAAAAATGATAGAGAAAGAGAGGAAATTATGAAAAAAAGATAGAGAAAGAGAGGAAATTATGAAAAAAATGATAGAGAAAGAGAGGAAATTATGAAAAAAAAGATAGAGAAAGAGAGGAAATTATGAAAAAAAGATAGAGAAAGAGAGGAAATTATGAAAAAAAAGATAGAGAAAGAGAGGAAATTATGAAAAAAAAGATAGAGAAAGAGAGGAAATTATGAAAAAAAAGATAGAGAAAGAGAGGAAATTATGAAAAAATGATAGAGAAAGAGAGGAAATTATGAAAAAATGATAGAGAAAGAGAGGAAATTATGAAAAAAATGATAGAGAAAGAGAGGAAATTATGAAAAAAATGATAGAGAAAGAGAGGAAATTATGAAAAAAAAGATAGAGAAAGAGGAAATTATGAAAAAAAAAGATAGAGAAAGAGAGGAAATTATGAAAAAAAAGATAGAGAAAGAGAGAAAATTATGAAAAAAAAGATAGAGAAAGAGAGAAAATTATGAAAAAAAAGATAGAGAAAGAGAGAAAATTATGAAAAAAAAAGATAGAGAAAGAGAGAAAATTATGAAAAAAAAAAAGAGCAAGAGAGATAACACAGGATCAAAGAGAGAAACGCAATAACCAAGAAGGGAGATTAAAGAGTTTGGTGACATGATAGATGTTCGCCATAACCAAAAACTAACATTTTCAAATTGAGGGGAAAGAAATAAATAAAATGATTAGACATACTATCATGAAGTACATGTTTCAAACATTTTCTTATTTCTCACTTCAATCATATCTAAGTGTAATTTATACTTCATGTTTCCCCAACAGATTTTTCAGCTTTTCATAAGTCTGGTATCAGGCCCTTAGCTTAGCTTTACAAAGAGCAACTGTTCCTTGATTTAAATGACCAATTATATATCTCACATCAATGTGGCAGACACATTTATACATAGTATTTTCATTACTCTCCCACTGGAGCGGGATGTGACACAAGGTCTTTTTTAAGGTGGGGGACCCGACCTCATACGAAGAGGCACAGGGACAAAAATTCCCCAGTCCCCTCAACTGCTGGTTGAGCTAGCCCAGGTGACAAGCACTTGGTCCACCCCTCTGCTGCAAAGGAGTGGCACAGCTGTGAGACACTGTTTCCTGGGATCGGGCATCTATCAGTGTAATTTTTCTCAGATGCAATCCTGCTCTTGCAGAGGGAGCTACAATTGAGCTGCACTCTGCCCTTGAGGACAGACGCAACTGAGAGATGATTTCGGTACCCACCCGACACAAAATGTGCCAGGTAAATATAAAGTTATATATTTTAAATTGCTTCTTCTGCTGTAACAAATATTAATGAACAGAACAGCAACTCTTCCAATTATTTGGGTGAATAATAATAAAAATATTGACAACTCCCTCATCTTTTTTCTTTTTTTAATCATTTCACCTCCAAGCAAGGCAATAAAGCTACTAAGACACTGATGACAGTGAAAGTCAATAAAACAACTTTAGTGAGGAGAAAGGATAATAAAAGAACAAATGCAAGAAGATACAAAATGGTAACTGATATTGCATTCCAATTTTTGAAGATCATAGGTGCCAGAAAAGAAACTGGAAGATACTTCCAGAGGTAAGATGTGAAAGAAAAGAAACCAAAGAAGAGTTTGTTATGTTATAAGTCTTCCTCTGGCATTTTACTCACTTTCCTATCACTCTGATGTGGCTTCTTCATGGCTTTTCTATAAATATTTTCATGGCAATTGTTCTAATCAGCTTTCCTCTTTGGTACCATGACTGCAAGAATTTATGTGTACTACTATATTGGTAACTAAGTCTCGTCATTGTACCGTTAAAATAGCTAGATGTAATCATAAGTTCTATTCTAATAAACTTATAGTTGCATTTAGCAATTTAGCTGAAGTCAAAATTCTAAGTTAAGACTCATACCATTACAGACACTATATTAGATTTTGTCAAGAATTTTGAGATATATTGCAGGAGCACCAGATCACAATTGGCAACATTATTCAGTCCACAAAAATAAGTAAATAATCCTGTCATGTTTGAGATCAGAGTGTAGAATGGGCATCTTAAATATTAAACTATAGGATAAAAATATAGTTTTAAGGGATGCTATATTTATGGGCTAAAGTGTTTAATATAATGGATAGAGTATATGTAAATATAAAATTGAACATTGAGGCCAACCCCCAGTCATGACAGTTGATCTCAAAGGCTACTATATTGCTCATTCAGTAATGAATTAGAGCACTCTGGCTATTAAGTATGTATAATGATAATATCCACACTAAAAAGTCTGCTTTCTTCTACTGAGCGCCCATAGCCCAGAGGTAGAATCACCAATTCGGTCGGGTTTCAATCCTGGGTTAAAAGCAATTGGAGTCTAACCATACTGATAAGCTGTAATACAGCGAAACAGATCTGTCTGCAGATGACTATATATATATATATATATATATCTATATATAGTCATCTGCAGATGTCCTGCTTCGCTGTATCACAGCTCATCAATATCGTCAGCCATCTGATTGTTTCCAGGCAGGATTGAAACCCGACCAAATTGACATCAGTCAGCAATTCTACCTCTAAGCTAGGGGTGCTCAGTGAAGGAAGGCAGATTTTAGTGTGTTATATACCCAATTTGAATACACATCAGTAGCCGAGTGTTCAAATTCATTATTGAATGAACAATGAGTAAATGCATGAGCAGCTACTGTTTTTAAAGTTTACTATTTCTATATAGTGCTCAGTCGGCAGGCAAGAGATATGTGTGTATGTATATGTGTATGCGTAGAATAGGATAAAGAATCTTTACAAAGTTTTGAAGAACTTTGACAAATCAGAAACTGTTTCATTGAAAACAAATTTGATTACATTTATTTATATCGTTTGAACTGCTGTCCTCATCTTTATTGCCATTTTTACGATATTTCAACCATTGTAAATAATGTAAATACTACTTCATCTCAGAAGTATAGACAAATACTAAATTTGATCATGCGTTTCACCTTCCTAGGCTTTATCAGATTCAAAAACAAAAAGAAAGAAATATTTGTGTATGCTTAACAGATTATTAGTATTTTTGGCAGACCTGAAGCAGACTACCACCACGTTTAATTTTGTTGTTTTTCATTTATTTTTACTTTTTTCAGTGCAGTCCTGTCGATTACTCCCTTAGCTTTACAACTGATAAAAAAACTTTTGAAAAGTTTCTACATATAAACATTTTCGGGGGCAGGGGGATTAGTTTCTCATACAATGTTATAGTAAATTGAGCCTCCATTTTGAAACCAATCACTGGTACGACATCACTGCCACCTGTAAATTTGTTCATTATCAAATTTTTTGAATTTTTTTTTCAGTGCAATATTATCTTTTACAACTTAAACTTTACGAATGACAAAAAAATAAATTTGCAAAAATTTCAATATTTAAACAATTTTAGGTGGGTGGGGGACCAGTTTCTCATACAACCTTATAGTAGGTTGAAAACGGAGGATCAATTTACTATAACGTTGTATGAGCAACTGATACCCTCCCCCCCAAAAATGTTTATATATAGAAATTTTTCAAAAGCTTTTTTTTGGGTCAGTTGTAAAGCTAAGGGAGTAATTGATAGAACTGCGCTGAAAAAAAGTAGAAATAAATGAAAAACAACAAAATTAAACGTGGTGGTAGTCTGCTTCAGGTCCGTCAAAAATACTAATCTAGCAGCTTTTTTTCTGCACATCCCGCCTGTGGAATTCCCTTCCATTTACTTGCTTCCCCGACAGCGACAATCTCCAAGAATTTAAATGTAAAATCAATAGTCATCTCCTATCTCACTAACCTGCATCCTCTCTCTTATGCTCCTTTCTCCGTCCACTCCACTCATCAGTATTCTCATCCTTCTCTTACCCACTTCCTGACACTCCCTATAATCTGTCACTCTTTCTCATAACTTTCCTCCTATGTAAACCCCCTGCAAAACAGTGACAGTAAAATGCATTGCATGGGGCGATATGATTATACAAAAAAAGAAAGATACATAGATAGATGGCCCAACAGCTACAATCTCCAAGAATTTAAATGTAAAGTCAATAGTCATCTCCTATCTCACTAACCTGCACCTTCTTTCTCATGCTCCTTTCTCTGTCCACTTCACCATCATTAGTATTATCATCCTTCTCTTACCCACTCTCTGACACACCCTATAACCTGTCACTCTTTCTCATAACTTTCCTCCTATGTAACCCTCTGCAAAACAGTGGAAGTAAAATGCCTTGCTTGGGGTGATATGATTATTTAAAAAAAAGAAAAAGAAAAAAAAAATCAATTTTTGTTTTAGATATTCACTTTCTTTTCTGTTAAAAAAAACCCTGTCAAATTTAGCCTTAACACCCTGTATAATATTGTCATTTGCCTTATTTTTATCTGATTATATTTTTGCATTGAACTTAAACATCTGTGAGAGACTTCAGCAGCAGTAGTAGGTATTCCTTACTGGATGTAAAGCATTAAAGAATATAACAAGAATGCATTTCTAATCTCAGTTTAACAATTGGTGTAATCAAAACCTCAACTCATTTGAATATAAAATATTGATTAATCAAAACAATGTCACAATATTTTTTCTCTTTCTCCCCAACCCTCCATTTTCAAACCGAATAAAATTTTATTTTATGCTTCAAAAATTAAAATGATTGCAATTCTAAGATGAAAAAACCAGTCACAACCGAATTAAAATGCAAATCATTTTTTTTTTAATGATAAATGAAATTATGTGCCATGAAGTGGTGGCTGTTTTCAAGAATATTTGAAAATTATCAATAAATTTTTCAGAAATTATGCACACAAGTCAATATTGATCCGAAAATGAAGCAATTTAACCCATCATGTCCAGAGATTTCTGCTACTAATTGGAAACTGCATTTTAAATTTTAAAAATGTCCATATGACAAAAATAAATAAATAAATAGGAAATTCATTTGATCTGTAATCTGGATAAGGATCCATATTGTGATGGTTATTGGTGTAGAAAGTGGGATCCATGAGTTCAAATCCAGACTTACTTAGTTGCATTTACTTTGCATTAATAAACTGGGGAAGGCATGACTATTTTTTTTCATCTCATTTATTGATTAAAGAACAAGGCAGCTTAGACCCTGTAGCCTTGGCTGACAATCTATGAGAAGAACACTTTTGAATCAAAAACCATGGTGAAGACAACAGGAAGTCAATCACGTTTCCAACAAAGGCAGGGCAATTCACAAATAATAAAGAAAAGGAATTTGTGGGAAGCCCTAACCCCCTACACTCTAAAAAAAAAAAAAATGGAATTTAGTTAGATTGAACTGGGTTCAATAAAGTAACCTACGTTCTCTAGACTTGGCTGGCAGTTAATCTAGAAGTATAGAAATCAAATGGCTGCCTTCTTTTTGTCTCCTTGAAGTAATCTACCTCATTCATAGATTATCAAATTCAGCAGGAGGGTTAGTCCACTATACTATAATGGACCTGTCCAACACATTTGCATGAGTGGATTCTATTCACTCATATATATCTCTCTCCATTAGATCACTCAAGAGGTTTTCCTTTCATTGGAGTGACTACACCAATTTACTTGAGTCAAACCACTTGCTATGAACCAATATCCAACACGGCACTGCAAACAGGATCTGATGATTGGTAAGAGGTACTTATCAAAATTGGTATTCCAGCTGACTCTGCCAGGACTTGCGCTGAAATTTTTGTGAAAGAAAGTATCGCCAAAGATAGTCTTTCTATGAGAGACTGAGAAACCCTCAAAGAGTTGGGTGTCATAACCATGGGACATGCCTACTTACAATTCTAAACAGTGAAAGCAACAGGAAATCATTCTACTATCTTTTCCAAGAAGTTACAGTAATTTACAGATTACAAAGAAAAGAAATTTGTGAAGAGAATGATAGCCTACATCCTGAAAGAACATGGCTTTAAAAAAAAGAGTAAATATATAAAAATATTTAAAGATTAATATCAACAGAAATAAAAAAAAATGTTTTAAGATGTATCATAAAGTAGAAAAATTAGTTAAGGTAGGAAAGAAATCAAATAAAGGAATATGTATATTAGTAATTTTTATATAACCTCTGTTATCACAGGTAGGATTTGTTTAACAAGCAAGTCAATATTTTCATGCATTCAAATGATCACATGTAGAATGACAGGGCAATCATATGCAACATCATAATCAGAGTTATATTTAAACCTTTTTCTACACTGGCAAGGTCTCAGTTTATATCACCTTTCACTGATTTGAGCCCAGATTATATTTAAACCTTTTTCTACACTGGCAAGGTCTCAGTTTATATCACTTTTCACTGATTTGAGCCCAGATTATATTTAAACCTTTTTCTACACTGGCAAGGTCTCAGTTTATATCACCTTTCACTGATTTGAGCCCAGATTATATTTAAATCTTTTTCTACACTGTTTATATCACCATTCATTCTTCTGATCAGTTGTATTCATTTTCTCTTTTAATAAACTAATTGGAGTAGATAGATCTATCTATCGCCCGGTTCACACTCCACCCACGTCTATTGAACAGGTTAAGAGACTCATCCCTTGTTCCCTGTTTAGGATTGTGGTTTCCGGCTTTCTCTTTTCCAATCTTTTCACTATTACGTAGCCCCCTGCACATCAGTGGCATTACTGCCTTGCTTGGGGTGATACGATTAAAAAAAAAAAAAAAAAAAAAGTTTGTCATGGTTAAATAAATCAAAATAATATTTCCTCATGAAATTTTACAATTTTTTTTTACCTTAAACAAGTTTTAGCGCTTGGTCTATGCATTGAAAACCAAGAAAAAAAGTAATCATTAATTAATGCAAATATGAATGCCAATATAACTGTAAGAGAAAATGTAAATACATTACTTATGACTTCTTTTATAAATACATTGGAACACAAAAAAAAAAGAAAGGGATTATCAGTGGTTAGGAATGAATGTAAGCATTACTGATAGAATGAGATTAAAAGATATAGAATGTAAATGCATTGCTAATGGTTTTATTATAAAAATGCATTGAAAATCAGGAAAAAAAAGGATGATCAGCAGTTAGGAATGAATACAAATCTTACTGATACAATAAGGCTATTATATATATAACGTAAATGCATTATTAATGTTTTGCCATAAAAATACATTGAAAATGAGGAAAAAATTGTCAGTGGTCAGGAATGAATACAAACATTACTCATTGAATGGAAAACTATGATAGGTATAATGTAAGTATATTGATAATATCACCAAATCCCTACAGGACAATAGCCTAGTGGATAAAAGCCTTGGTTTGTGAATTTGGTGATATAGTACTTGTGATATATATTTGGTGATATAGTACTTGTGATATATATTTGGTGATATAGTACTTGTGATATATATTTGGTGATATAGTACTTGTGATATATATTTGGTGATATAGTACTTGTGATATATATTTGGTGATATAGTACTTGTGATATATATTTGGTGATATAGTACTTGTGATATATATTTGGTGATATAGTACTTGTGATATATATTTGGTGATATAGTACTTGTGATATATATTTGGTGATATAGTACTTGTGATATATATTTGGTGATATAGTACTTGTGATATATATTTGGTGATATAGTACTTGTGATATATATTTGGTGATATAGTACTTGTGATATATATTTGGTGATATAGTACTTGTGATATATATTTGGTGATATAGTACTTGTGATATATATTTGGTGATATAGTACTTGTGATATATATTTGGTGATATAGTACTTGTGATATATATTTGGTGATATAGTACTTGTGATATATATTTGGTATAGTACTTTGGTGATATATTTGGTGATATAGTACTTGTGAGTCATCCTTAAGTCAGGAAGGGTATATCCAGTGGAAACAATCAAGCAATGACTAAACAGTACTAAATAAAGAAGTAGATGAGATATCTTTAAACGTGATCAGTAAAACAAGAACAGTCTACTCTCATTGATTAAATAAAGGGTGCAGTTCAGAATTCACTGCAGTTTACCTAGTTCAACATACATTTGAGTTTTGTTTAATGGCACATCAACCTCTGTAGGTTTTTTTTTTTTTTTTTTTTTAATCATATCACCCCGGGCAAGGCGGTAAGGCCACTGGTGTGCAGGGGGCTACGTAAGAGTGAAAAGATTGGAAAAGAGAAAGCCGGAAACCACATCCTAAACAGGGAACAAGGGATGAGCCTCTTCACCTGTTCAATAGATGTGGGTGGAGTGTGAACCGGGCGATAGTTTAGTCTAACTACTCCAATTGAAAAAAAAGAAAAAAGAAAACAGTGAAAAGATTTGTAAAAAGAAAGCTGGAATCCACATCCTAAACAGAGAACAAGGGATGAGCCTCTACGCCTGTTCAATAGACATGGGTGGAGTGTGAACCGGGTGATAGTTTAGTCTAACTACTCCAATTGAAAAAAAAGAAAAAGAAAACAGTGAAAAGATTGGAAAAAAGAAAGCTGGAATCCACATCCTAAACAGAGAACAAGGGATGAGCCTCTACGCCTGTTCAATAGACATGGGTGGAGTGTGAACCGGGCGATAGTTTAGTCTAACTACTCCAATTGAAAAAAAGAAAAAGAAAACAGTGAAAAGATTGGAAAAAAGAAAGCTGGAATCCACATCCTAAACAGAGAACAAGGGATGAGCCTCTACGCCTGTTCAATAGACATGGGTGGAGTGTGAACCGGGCGATAGTTTAGTCTAACTACTCCAATTGAAAAAAAAGAAAAAAGAAAACAGTGAAAAGATTGGAAAAAAGAAAGCTGGAAACCACATCCTAAACAGAGAACAAGGGATGAGCCTCTACGCCTGTTCAATAGACATGGGTGGAGTGTGAACCGGGTGATAGTTTAGTCTAACTACTCCAATTGAAAAAAAGAAAAAGAAAAAAGAAAACAGTGAAAAGATTGGAAAAAAGAAAGCCCGAAACCACATCCTAATGCCAAAAAGGTAGTGTTTTTAGGTATTTTTTTTAATGTTCAGTTATAGTAAGAAGGTTCATTTAGTCAAATTTAGATTAAATTTTTATTTTATTTTTTTTTATCTTAGAAACTGAAGATGTTTTCTAGTTTTGTATTAAAAAATGTATTGCTGGTAATAATTTTTTTCTTCAAAAATGTATTGCTGGTAATAATTTTTTTCTTCAAAAATGTATTGCTGGTAATAATTTTTTTCTTCAAAAATGTATTGCTGGTAATAATTTTTTTCTTCAAAAATGTATTGCTGGTAATAATTTTTTTCTTCAAAAATGTATTGCTGGTAATAATTTTTTTCTTCAAAAATGTATTGCTGGTAATAATTTTTTTCTTCAAAAATGTATTGCTGGTAATAATTTTTTTCTTCAAAAATGTATTGCTGGTAATAATTTTTTTCTTCAAAAATTTATTGCTGGTAATAATTTTTTTCTTTAAAAATGTATTATGGCAATTTTTTTCTTCAAAAATGTATATTTTTCTATAAAAGTCTATTTTTATACTTTCATAGTGTTTTGATCACAGTTTGGGGGTCAACTATTTGCCGGGTCAGGGTGAACATGGGAACAACAGCAATTAAGAGGTGGTTCCATGCTCCTCACAACTTTCCAACCAGAGGCCTTGCTGCATGATGCAGTTTACGGTCATACCTAGGACCAGATATACATCGGAAGAAAGGTGAAGGGTACAAGAGCCAAAATATTGTGATAACAACAACAAAGATAAAGACAATAGTGTAACTCCTCATCCTAGAAATTCAGACAGAAGGTAGTTTAATGTTCCCACATCTCTTTTTAATATATACAGCTGCAAAATCATGATACAAGTTACATATGTTTTTTTCCAAAACTGTATTTTTGCAAATACTGACAAAATATAAAATAACTAAAATTGTACTCTTCTACCTCAGTTTGAATCAAAAGGTTTTCGTCTAAAAAAAAAAAAAAAAAAAAAAAAAAAGAAGTAAATATGGAGTGAATATTTATAACATCAAAGCTGGTTTTCAATCAGCCCTGAAATAATAATGTTTTTATTTCTTTTTTTCTTACTCCACTTATTTATCATTCTCCCACATTTTGAAAGAGAGTGTGTTAATGCATTTTACGAAACTAGAACTTGGGGTGAAACTTTAGAACTTTTTTTCCGATGCCAGAATGTACATCTATGGTTAAGCCAAACCCACATTTCAATTTTCAAAAAAGAAAAAAAAATATTGATTATTTCTCACAAAATTTTATAAATCAGTATTGATTTTAGATCCAAATTGAATTAAGCGTTATATACTTTACAGCTGGGATTCCCAAAGTGGGTGGTACTACCCTCTGGGAGGTGATAGAAAGATCCAGAGAACTGATGAGGCAAAGAGAACTGCAAGAAATCTGTGACAAAACAAACTTCTTCTAAGTGCCATGTCCCTTCAGGACATAGGCAATCATGGATCTCCACAATTTTCTCTTTGTAACTCCTAATAAATTTTGTCTCTCTGTTATCTTTCCTAAACCTTGCTCCAACATCCATTTATTCAAGCTTGCTTGATAGGTTATGCATTGTTTTTTCTCTTGCCTTCAATCTGTCTTGTGAGTATTGAATTTTCCATGTCCTCTTTCCTCATTATGTTCTCTATAAATTTCAACTCTCTTTCTGATGTTAAGTATAAGTGTCCTTTATGTTTTCATTTTCTCTAAAATATCCACATCAATAATAATTCTGAAGCATTGGTATAACTGGACAATTGTTTGACCGAATCCAGTCAATCCTTTCGAAACGTACAATGAAGGTAGTATTGAACGGACAAGCCTCCAAATACTACCACACGAACACGGGTGTCCCTCAAGGCTCTATTCTAGGTCCTACGCTTTTTCTTATCTATATTAACGATCTCCCTGATGTAATAAGATCCCAAGTAGGCATATATGCTGATGACACTATGGTTTACACTTGTTTCAATAAAAATCTGCCGAGGCTGACAAAGTGAACCTTGCTGCCGAGCTTGAAAAGGACCTCTAATCCGTGGTTGACTGGGGTAAGAAATGGCTTGTAAATTTTAGTGCTTCCAAAACAAAGCTGCTATCTATTAACCATCATAGACAATCATTCCTTCTGACCATTAACATGGATCAGGCTAGTCTCTCTGAAAGTAAAACACTGCACCTCCTTGGATTAACTCTCACATCAGACCTCAAGTGGAATAACTATATAGAATCCATAGCTAAATCTGCTGCTAAGAAGGTCAGTTCTCTGTGCAGGACCAGGAAGTATTTCCCGCCTGAAACCATCCTGCATATATACAAATCTACCATCCGCTCGTGCATTGAATATTGCTGCCATATCTGATCGGGTGCTCCTACTATCCACCTAGGTGTCCTTGACAAAATCCAATGGAGAATCTGCGCCTCCTTGGATTAACTCTCACATCAGACCTCAAGTGGATTAACTATATAGAATCCATAGCTAAATCTGCTGCTAAGAAGGTCAGTTCTCTGTGCAGGGCCAGGAAGTATTTCCCACCTGAAACCATCCTGCATATATACAAATCTACCATCCGCCCATGCATTGAATATTGCTGCCATATCTGATCGGGTGCTCCTACTATCCACCTAGGTGTCCTTGACAAAATCCAACAGAGAATCTGTAATGTGATCAATTCAGACTTGGCATCTTGGATACAGTCACTTTCTCATTGATGCAGTGTGGCTTCCCTGTGCCTCTTTTACAAATACTTTCATGGCTTCTGCTCTGATGAACTTAGCTCACTGGTGCCCCCTATATATAAATTTCCTCGAGCCACAAGATTAGCAACTAGGTCCCACCCTTTTACTGTGAAACCAATAAATTGTAAATGCAAATTCTACTCCAGCAGCTTCTTTTCTTGCACTTCCCACCTGTGGAATTCCCTTCCGCTTACTTGCTTTCCTGACCACTACAATCTTCAAGAATTAAAATGTAAAGTCAACAGTCATCTCCTGTCTCACTAACTTGCATCCTCTCTCTCATGCTCTTTTCTCCATCCACCCCACTCGCGTCAGTATTCTCATCCTTTTCTTACCCACTTCCTGATACCCCCTGTAACCTGTCACTCTTTCTCATAACATTCCTCCTATGTAACCCACTGCAAAACAGTGGTAGTAAAATGTCTTGCTTGGGGCCACACGGTTATAAAAAGAAAAAAAATAATAAAAAAAATAATATATATATATATATATATATAATAGCCAGAAATATGCGTAGTTTAAATGACATTTTTACCAAAAACAAAAAAACAACCGGTTTCATCATAGACCTCATCAAGTTTATTTCTGGGAATAAGAGGCATGTAAAATAAAAGACGATTAATGGGCGGAGAGGGGGGAAAAAAAGCAACGAAAATTAGAGTCCAACAACATTCAAACCCAACAAGCAATCCCTCTGCAAACAGAGGGAAGGCTTGTGGAATTTGATGTATAAGGACTCTAGAACCTTAAAATGATATAGAGAGTGGGACCTTGATAAAATAGAGAAACGGTCCACACTAAATCCAAAAACTTTTCCTTGCATTTTTTTTCCCCTCTCCCCCATCATTAATCATCCCCTGCCTGGGTAAATGAGAGTCTTAAAAAAACAAAACAAAAAAAAACAATATGCTGTTCAAATCTGTGTTGTTCTTGTAGTGGGAAAACTACCTTTTAGACTGGTATGCTTTTAGACTGGTATGCTTTTAGCCTACTTGATGTGGAGAGGAAGGCAGCGGATAACATATTTGCAGGGACTGATCAGGTGGATGACGGAACGGGGGTTGCCAGGAGCAACAGGAGCAAACATACTAAGAGCCACAAGGGATAGGGAGACGTGGAGAGCCATGATCGCCTACGTCCTGAAGGGACAGGGCACATAGAAGAAGAAGAAGAAGATGTGGAGCCAAAAGTGGGTCCATGGAAATATAACACGGAACATGAGGTTAAAGGTTAAAGAAAGATGTATTACTGTAAAAGTTACAAAGAAGAAGGTACAAATAAGCAGAACTTATAAATCCAGTATAGTCCTTGGTAGTAGACTGCGGTCATGGACACAGTGCTACTGTCTGCTCTCCTCTCACTCACTCCTCACACAACTATTAATATAGCAGTGGGTGAGTTCATGTTGAGGTGAGTCTGGGTCCCACAACACTACTCAGCCAGGAAAAACTTCACAGCAAAGCAAGGCTCAGTTAGCCTTTTTAAAAAAGGTTTATTAGTTTCCTAAAAATATGTTTTCCTTATGAAGACTTTCAATTACCTTGGCCAGTAGGCATCAATTATACTGCTTCATAAAAATTTTTAAAAATAAAAAGGTGGGGAAGATATTGACTTGAACGTGCATTCACAAAATAGTAGTAAGATACATATTTCAATCAAAAAACTACTGAAAAGTTATGAAATTATTTCCCAAAATTACCTGATGTTTAGCCAAATTTTGTGAATGGAATCAGAAAGAAGACCTGGTTAATTTCACACTCACAAGACATATTGAAGGTAAGAAAAGCAGTAGAGAACAGTAAATAACTGATTTTATAACAACAAATATCAGAGCAAAAACAAATTGTGATGGTAAAGGGTTGAAGATTAATTAGAAACTGTGGAGAACCATGATAACCCACATCCTCAAAGAACAGGGTAATTAAGGAAAAACTTTGGTTACTCGTTAATATATAGTAATTGTTCCAAAAATGGTAGCAAAGAATAAAAAAACATTAAAAAAATAAATAAAAATAAATAAAAAATAATTAACACAAGAGGAAAGAATGGTTGATAAAACAAAGTCTGAAGAGATTATTTCGATATCATTCTCTGAATTAACCCTTTTGGGTCTGATGTTAATGATAAAATATAAGTTCCATACAGATTTACACAGGCAGCACAGAAAGGTTTGATGTAATATTTCCTCTAGAGAAAAACATTCCAGTTAACTCGTCTCATTAAAAACATGCAAAACAAGTATTTTTAAATAAAGTGAATGAAGCTTTGAAATAGACTTTACGAGCTCATATGATGAGAGACGTTGCATAGAATGCTTTCTTTTTTATCATCAGAGATTTGAAAATTACATTTATTTGCAACACTTTTGGGCACTACTTTACAAGTCAATCAAAAAATAAAATGTAGGATCAAGAAAAAAAAATAAAGGTTTTCTTGTAATTTGGTCTCTCAAGACATTACCAGACATAAAACTCTCTGTTGCAGCACAAACTGATTGGATAGAAGAAAAGCAGCTGCCTACCTGGAAAGAGAAAAGAAACAAGGAAGGTTAGAAAATGGCAAAACTTTTCAGATAAACATACAAGAACAACAAACATCAAGTCTGAAAATACATATCTCCAAAGTTTACTATCATGAGGATTAAAAAAAAAAAAGAAAAAAAAAATATCAAACACAGAAGCACTTCAGACATAAATTATAATACATTTTCTTGCATCTCAATATGAATATATATGCAGACATTTTATATAAAAGAAGTTGAAAATACAATTCAAGGGAAAAAAAAATGGACCAAATTTTGTGATTTCAACACCCACGTGTGTGTGTGTGTGTGCATATATATATATATATATATATATATATATATATATATATATTCAAATAAAACTTTTTTCTTGAATTTGCCAAAACAAAGAATTTTTGTCACTGAAATGATCCTACGACACATGATTTTCAAAGTTTTATTTGAAAATATATATATATATGTTTGGCTCTGTGAATAGATAATAATATTTACATTAAGCTCTCTGTGTGGATCATTTTTAATATTAATAAATTAATATCAATACGATCTCATTTATAATTTTATCTACATGCCACTTTTTGTTTGGATTTATTAATAGTGAGCATCAGGAAGAGACAACTGAAGTTCCTGGGACAGGCAATGAGGAAAGAGGGCTTGGAGAACCTGATACTGACAGGCCAGATAGAAGGAAAAAGAGACAGAGGAAGGCAATGGATAATATATTTGCAGGGCCTGATCAGGTGGATGACGGAACAGGGGTTACCAGGAATAACAGGAGCAAACATACTAAGAGCCACAAGGGATAAGGAGACTCGGAGAACCATAATCGCCTACGTCCTGAAGAGACAGGGCACATAGAAGATGTGGTTTAAACTAATGGATATATATTTCAGCTTGATATTTATTTTTAAAAGGTGCTCAATGCAGAGACATCCCTCTCCTTACAGACTCTCAAAATTATTCACATATGCCAGGAGGACGCAAGTTGCTTTAATAAGTTTTCTTGAATTGTCACGCTGGTTAATGAAAATAAATATACTGTTTAATAAATAAATGCAGTGTCTTTCCAAACACAATCAGCACATTGTGGCTCTGTTTGTAGTTTATGTTATTAAGTTTTGGCTTTTTTCGTTTTATTATTAAGGCTTCCATTATCTTTAATCTTTTTTTTTTTTTTTTTACATGTGGATGAGGCTATTATACTTGTATTTTCGTTTTCTCAATATATATATATATATAATCCAGCCATTTTCTCATCAGCGGAATGTGGCTTCCCTCTGTCTCTTCTACAAATATTTTCATGGCTTCTGCTCCGAAGAACTTAGATCACTGGTGCCCCCAACACAAGAATTTACTCAGGCAACCAGACTAGCAACAAGGTTTCACCCTTTTACAGTTATGCAGGTGACAATTCTAGTCCAGTAGCTTTTTTTCTCACACTTCCTGCCATTTAATAAAAACGAAATAAATAATATACTGTTTGAGAAATAAACAGGGCACCTACTCAAATATGAGTATCCATTGAAGTGATAAAACATGTACATATTTTTATCACTTCAGTAGATACTCAACAGGTGTGATATATATATATATATATATATATATATATATATATATATATAACTTATTAATAAAAGGAACTTTGTCTGTGTACGTGTGTGTCCATTACCTATAGACTCCGAAATGGTTGAATCGATTTTCTTGAAAATTTACAGTTGTACTATAAGCATCTGTGAGTGTTCTTAGCTAGGTTTTGTGTCGAGAAATATCGAAAATCGAAAAAATTGGGTTATAGAAGGAGTTGTCCAATTTTAATCAAATTTGATACACTCATAGACAAAGACAAACGATATTCAGAAGTTTCAAGGTTGCAGTTCTTACAATATTGCAGAAAATCGATAATATATATATATATATATATATATATATATATATATAAAAGGCAAGATGTTTGTGTGCGTGTCTGTTTATCTGCCTGTATGTCTGTATTTTCGTCAGTCGTTTTATTTTAGTTTTTGCTTCGGGTTTGGCTCTATGTAGGTATAATTGTAGTTCTTAGCCTCAGCCATGATACCATTTACTAAGAGGACTTATTTAGCCTTCAAAATTCAGTTTACGACGAAAAAACTTATTTGATGTCGATACCAGAAAATCAAAATTTGACTTACATCCATTCATTTTTCTTTCAGTCTATGGTTTCGCTTTAACTGGAAACAACTATTGCTTTTTAGTCTTTTGTGCCAATGTCTAAAGAGTCTGAGCTCCAGAACCATGGATTAGTTTTAAAGTTTTCATTACACCTGAGCTATACTGCTTATATATATATAAATGCATGTTCCATTAAATAATATAGACAAGTTTTGTCTATTTATTTTACGTAAATTGTTTTCATATTCTCTGATAAGATTAATAGCATTATCATTAAATGAAGAAAGAAAATCATAATATTGATACATAATTTATTTAATAATCCAATCTAAGCTTTCGGCTTACATAAGCCATTTTCAAAGATGTCAAAATTACATTATATATTATAAACACAGACAAACAATAATGACAAACTGTTTTTTGTTTACATGGAAGATATCCAAGCAACAATAAACTCGTGCATTTATGATGCTGGAAGCGAATGTCCATCACAGCTCATGACGTCACACATAACCAATCGAGAGTGAAAACAATGAATATATATATATATATATATATATATATATATGTGTGTGTGTGTGTGTGTGTGCGCGCGCACACACAGTGTTCTGATTGTCTGAAGATCATGAGGGTGTGAAACCTGAATAATGGCTAAAACTGTCTTTTGATAAGTGCCTACATTATGAAGCATTTTTTGTTCTGTCTCGGTAGTCTGGGTGTTCAATTATTTACTTGTAGGTAGGTGTTTGCTTTTTGGTCCTTCTTTTTCTTTCCTTGCCTAATTTGTTAGGTTACCTAGCAATTGTCTGTTGGTCACATCAAAATTATTGATATTTTTTTAGTAGGAGATTATATATATATATATATATATATATAGATAGATAGATAGATAGATAATATAAATCTGCAATGTTATTGGTCCTAACCCTACCTAGCATCTCAGCTTCAGTCACTTTCCCACTGTGCCTTTTCTATAAATATTTTCATGGTAATTATTCTGGTAAACTTTTCTCTTTGGCACCAAGACTTTATGAATTTAAGCTTAATACTAGATTAGTGGAACAGTCATCATTTTACAGTTGAAATGGCAAGATTTAATCCTAAGTTTTATGCTGACAGTTTCTTCTCTCACATGTGTCATTCTTTTTTCCTGCTTTTTTGCTTTTCAGTTAACTTTGATATTCAAAAATTTAAATGCTATGTCATTCATTATCTTTCATATTCTTAATTTCTGTTCTTTCATTGTTCCTCTTAACAATGTTTTTTTCCTTTTTCTAATATTCCCTCACATTCAGTAACTCCTTGTGGTTTTACTGCTTTGCTTGGAGAGAAATGACTTTTTTTTTTTTAAATCAAAGTTAGCAGGTGGGATAAAAGAAGCAGTAGTATGGAAATTGATAATGAAATCCATTTTCTCTCTCACTATTTCATAAATTGTCTTATTTTTTTAGAATTACCTTATCTTCTGGTTATTTCTGTAGGAGATGATTATTAGGAAATCTACCATTTATATTAAAAATATACCTAGCTTCTCTTTCCTGAAAGTTTCTATTAGTACTTTCCTGTAAGCAAATTTGCTTTGTGGCAAGTTTTGTTTCCCCCCCATCACCACCCCCAACAAATAGAGAATCACATAAGAAAAGAAAATCTTATACCAACCACTGCAAAGATAGTGTAATAGAGTTATAATCCTAGCAGCTTATCTGTGGAGATGAATAAACTCTGAAAAAAAGTTACCCTGAAATCATTAGGATGAATAAAGAAATTTCTCTCACATGATTATATCCCCAAAGCTATTTTCTATTCAAATATAGAAATGAAAAAAAAAAAAAACTTATATGCACACATTAACTAGTATTATTCATTCAAAGATAAAATTATCTTTCAGATGTTAATTTTTGATTTCTAAGATCTAAGCATCAGTTAACTACTGTGTTGGTGTATATAGGTTTAAAAGATTACAAGACCTCCTACAGGAAGCAGTTCAAGAAAGCAGAAAGAGAGGACTGCATATAAACAACAAAAAAACCGAATGCTTGGTAATCAGTAAAAAACCAAAAAGGAGCCCAAAGTGCCAACTACAAGTTGGGGATACTAAAACCAAGCAGGTACAGAAATTTGAATACCTGAGACTGGAAAATTTGGCTGTAAACAAAGAAAAGAGTACTGGATTGTTATGTGATGTCCAGTGAACGCTGGACAATCTCAAAGATTAAGGAAATATGACAAACAAAATATTATGTGGGTATAAAGTGGAAGATTAATTCTATATTACAATACATAAACCGACCCCTCACTTTGTGGCCAAGATAGTTTCAACAAACTGGTATTCTAGAGAATGAAATCTAAAAGAAATTCCTTTAAAGTTATAATCAATATTCGATTGATATGTTTTCTACAGCTTATCAATCCTTTGCATGTTATTTAAAGCCAGGAAATATTTTTAGATTGTTGTAATTGTTTGTACTAAAGACAGAGAATGTGGCACCGAAATCCAAAGGTGTATTGGACGAAGGAAAGATGTTTTCCAAATTGAAAGTAAAGTTTTTTTTTTTTTTAATCATAGCACCCCGAGCAGGGCGGTAACACCACTGATGTGCAGGGGGCTATGTAAGAGTGACAAGATTGGTGAAGAGAAAACCGGAAATCACATCCTAAGCAGGGAACAAGGGATGAGCCTCTTCACCTGTTCAATAGACGTCGGTGGAGTGTGAACCGGGCAATAGTTTAGTCTATCTACTCCAATTGAAAAAAAAAATAAAAATAAAAATAGGGTGGTGAATTGTAACTTAGGGTCCAGAAAAGTTTTTGCCAATTTCAAAAACCAAACCAAACGTTCAATTAAGCATGGGAAGTTTAAAATTAAGTAAGAGAAAAGAAATGACTTTTGAGAATATTTTAAAAGAAAGTTGCAAACCATCCCAGACATGTTACTGCCAGTAAGCTAAAAATGATTTTTAACTTTTTGGTCAGTCCACGTGATACAGAGTGAGGGTCGGTTGTCAATTGTAGCCAGTGTCTGTACATCAGAGGGGTTGAGGAACTAAAATCAACAGCCCGTTAACAGATAATCTAAAGGCTGGTACGGAAAAAAAAGAAACAAGAAAATTTTGTTAGGACAAAGAGTACTGAATTGTTATGTAATAATGATCTTCTATGGTAAAGAATTATAAGCCATCTCTTCAGATGAAGAGGCTTAAAATAACACAAATGAGATTCTACAGAAGGATACTGAGAATACCATGGACTGAACATGTGAGCAACAACAAAATTATAAAGAAAATGGAAACAAGAATCAGCAAGAGATGACTGAAATTTTGTGAGCACCTAATGAGGAAAGAGGGCTAAGAGGTGTAGAGGCTCATCCCTTGTTCCCTGTTTAGGATGTGGTTTCCGGCTTTCTCTTTTCTAATCTTTTCACTCCTATGTAGCCCCCTGCACATCAGTGGTGTTACCGCCTTGCTCAGGGTGATATGATTAACACTCACAGTACATACTGAAAGCAAGTGGAACAGGAGAAAACCACTTATGAAATGAGCTTGTATAGATGGTTGAAAGAACAGGGATTAGGAGGGATAGCAAAAACACAAATCTTACTAAAAGCTCCTAAGGACAGGAAGGTGTGGAGAACCATGATCGCTCATGTCTTTAAGGGACATGGCACATAGAAGAAAAATAAGAAAAAATGAATTGTGGTACACTACTGAGATCTCATACATGTTCCCTATTTTGGACAAATGGAAAAAAAATTCTTTTTGTACATTTATAAAAAATTGATGAAATTCTAATATTTATGAGATGAGAAAGTACATCATCCATGACATCAAACACTGTATTTTTCATTTTTAATGACTTGTGTTAATTTATGCAAAAAGTATGCAAATTAATGCAATTGGGAATTTCCGGACAAATGTCGAACCAGGAAACATTATACATGAATCAGCCAGAATGAGAAGTCAAAAAATTCAAGAGGAATCAAGTCATGATGAAATGAAAACATGCATAAATATTTATTAAAAGTGTTTGGAAAATGATGTCTTATTTTTGCAGACAGAATAAAGGGTTATTCAAAAGCAGCCAAAGTTAAATTGAGAACAGTTCTCTTAGATCTGCAGGGAAAATATCCCACTCTCAGCAGATGTCTGAACGTATGGTAGATCTTATTAGGCACAATAAGAGATTAACAACAATAACAAATAATAAAATAGAAGAATTCTAGACTGAAGTAGACGAATAGAAGATTCATTCTTACCGTAGATCTTATTAGGCACAATAGGAGATTAAAGAGAATTACCAATAATAAAATAGAACAACAATATATTGTAATAAATGTTATGTGACAGATAGAAAATTTGTTCTCATTATATATGTTCACAAACTGAGCATACAATTTCTTTATTAAATCATGAACTTTCTTGGACTTGTAAGGAAGTACTTAACAACTTCTCTTTGGTATATATCCATATTGCCAACAACTTCTTTTTTGTGTATGGAGAACAATTGTTAATTAAAGCTAACAAATTGTTTTTCTAGGGTTCACAAACTGTGACAAGAAAAACCACAGATGAGAAAGAAAGTTGTGCTTCTGTGTCAAGTCAGAAAGCTTTTTCTCATCAGAATTCACTTTGCACATTTCTAAGTCTACCATTCATCCATGCATTGAATACTGTTGCCATATCTGGTCAGGTGCTTCTGCTATTCATCTTGAGGTTCTTGACAAAATCCAAAGATGAACATGCAATGTAATCTATCATGACTGGGCATTCCGACTTCAGCCACTTTCTTGCCAATGTAACATGGCTTCCCCTTGTCTTTTCTACAAATATTTTCATGGGAACTGCGCTGATGAGTGTAGAACAATTACATTGTTAAGATAAGCACTCAGTTGTGGAATAATCTTAGACAAGAATAATCCACCTTGAGAAAGAGAGCTATTTATGTTGCTCTGGAGCATCTCATTGTGCTTAAGTGGGATAGCCCATTGCTTGGGCCGTGATTGGCTGCTGGTAAATGAGTGGAAGCATTTCTGTATAAATACTAGCTTGATTCCAGTCAGTTTGTTGAGTTACAACCTGCATTTCTCCAGCATTGTCTTTTGTTATGATCCAGGTCAAGATTCCCATTTTCCTGAGTTTTTTTTTTTTTCTTGTTTATCTCGTTGGAGTCAGGATTATATTCTCCCCTTCATTTTATTTTCTCCTCTCCACTCCCTGTAGAAAGAGGTCCTCTTGATTTTGTCCTATGGGCAGAATACAGCGGCCTCTTTGTTTTGTGGGTTGTTTGGGTCCAACTAACATAATGATTTCTGTTTGTATTTTTTGTTAAAAAGTTTTTTTGTTTTTTTTTGTGTGTGTGTGTGGGGGGGGGGGATTTATGTTATGTCCCTCCCCGCATATTATTTTCATGATTTATTCTTAAATATATTTTTTGTACTGATTGTTCACAATAAAATTTTTATGCTCATTTGGGATTTTTTTTAGGTCCCTAGTATGTTTGAGGTATTTTGGTATATGACAGATAGAATGCTGATGAACAAGTTCTTGTGGTGGATGAGAAAATTGTAAAGTATGTTTGGGTCGTGAGTTGGATTAGCTAGGTATAGGATAGGTACTGAAGATCAACCTGAGTTTTTTTACCCCTCCCCTGAACTGACCTTCTGCTACAATTGTATTATATACAATAAATAATGAGTTACAACCTGCTTTATTTTTGTCTGCTAGCTGGGACCCTTATGCCGGTAAATGTTGTAATTCTATTGTTATTCTACAATGAGTTTTTTTCTCTGGTGCTCTGTCCACACGAATTTAAGCATGCTACTAGATTGGCATCTATATTACATAATATACTAGCAGTATAGCCTGGCGTTGCTTGTGTGTAATGAAAGCTTTAAAACTAATCCATGGATCTGGAGCTCAAACTTTTTGGACATAGGCACGAAAGACTAAAAAGCAATAGTTGTTTCCAGTTAAAGCGAAACCATAGACTGAAAGAAAAATAGACGGATGTAAGTTAAATTTTGATTTCCTGGTATCGATATCAAATTTTCTGCACTAATGTAAGAATTGCAACCTTGAAACTTCTGAATATCGTTTCTTATGTCTTTGTCTATGAGTGTATCAAATTTGATTAAAATCGGACCACTCCTTCTATAATCCGATTTTTTTTGACTACTGATTTTCCATATTTATTGGGGGTATCTCAACACAAAACCTAGCTAAGAAAACTCGCAGACACTTTTTTTTTTTTTTTAATCATATCACCCCGGGTAAGGTGGTAAAGCCACTGGTGTGCAGGGGGCTACATAAGAGTGAATAGTACAATTGCGTAAATTTTCAAGAAAATTGGTTCAGCTGTTTGAGTCTATAGGTAACGGATACACACACAGACACACACACAAAGTTCCATTTATAAATAAGTTTAGATTACCTTGAATGGTAGAGGTACATCCTGCCATGGGTGAGGTTAACAAAGCACAAGGGTGGTTGACAGATGTATCCAGCCATGGATGATATCAGCAGGGTGCAACAAAAAAAACAAGCAACAACCAGTTTGAAAGGCAATGACTGGCAAGGATATGGTTGACAGATAATTCTGCTCATGGAATTTGTACCTGCAATCTATCACTAAAGATGCGAGAAAAATAATCAATTCCCTGCATTATTCCAGTAAGCATCGAACATCACCTTTACAAGAACCAGATCAGGCCAAAAAGATCTCCAGTCTTCATTTTCCAGTCTTTATAGGATCCAAAAGCATTTACACAGACTTGTGAATGATGAACTGTTTTCTACCATACAATCCCTTTTTTCCACAGATAAAACACTGCAAGGTAGACAACTCTATTTCTATTTTCCTGTTCAGATGAGCTACATTTCTTAATCCCCTCGACATGTCATATACATTGAGGTAAACAAACCTCATTCTGTTGTATCATGGAATGAAGAGATACACAGAGAAATGTAGATAAACTATTTTATTACCAGAGTGGTACAACCAAGATGTATATACAATATTTACAGTCTTTCACAATAGATGTTACTTCCTGAAGTCTGTGATAATGACAACACTCAACTGTTGTATCGTGGAATGAAGAGATACACAGTGAAATGTAGATAAACTACTTTATTAACAGAGTGGTACAACCAAGATGTATATACAATATTTACAGTCTTTCGCAATAGATGTTACTTCCTGAAGTCCGTGATAATGACAACACTCAACTGTTGTATCGTGGAATGAAGAGATACACAGAGAAATGTAGATAAACTACTTTATTAACAGAGTGGTACAACCAAGACGTATATACAATATTTACAGTCTTTCGCAATAGATGTTACTTCCTGAAGTCCGTGATGATGACAACCCCCATGCTAAGGACACATTGTCTTTTATACATCCTGGCAACTGGATGTCACATGGTATGAGCCACGACGCAACACATTCCTTTTATATTCCTTCAGTAGGGAGTAAGTTCTACACAAATAGCTTCTAGGTGAAAACTGTCACTTTGTGGAACTGAATCTCAGAAGAATATTTTCCTTACCACTAAAATCTTAACCTATTCAAGTCTAGAGCTAACAGTTATCTTTTTCACATATCTGCATAAACTGCACCCCTTATTCTTACCACTCACAAAAAACCACCTTCGGCAAGTCTCTACCTTGAGTAGCTCCTGAGCCTTATAAAGAGCAAACATTAATAAAACAAATTTTTATGAACCTCTTATGTATCTCATTTTATTTGTTTGTTTTAATTTCTTGTTAAAGGTATTCTTGGATTAATGAATTGATCCTTTCTTTACTATAAAGTAAACATTCCAGAAATGTTTATCCAGTCTCCCCACTAAGACACAAGGTTGTTTTTACATGGGGAGCACCATAGACATACATATACTTGTGGTCTAAGGACTAAAATGTTTGTCTTGTTCTCACAACAACTCTCACTGACCCCCCCCCCCCAACCTGCCACCACCTTCCTTACTGCAATAGCGAAGGTACTGTTGGAGGGTTAGAATCCCCAGGACTGAGCACTTCCTTCTATCTGTTACTCTATTTCCAGCTAAAGGTTAACTCCTGTGCCAGATGTTCCAGTGGGCTAACTTAAGGACAAATTTGAAAATCTTAACTTGAGTGAATAGATAGCTGTCATAAAAATTTATGAGTTAAAGTTTATTTTATTGAATATATGTTTGCATTGTCATTTGAAGTAATAACATTTTAAAATCAGACCATTTTTTTAAAATCTATAAAGTTCTGTTTTGATTGCTTTTCTATTATACTAAGAGCACAGTATACAAGATCTAACATAACCCACAAACTGCTCACCAAGATCTTATATATAGGGAGAGGGCTTTAGACTTTAACAGTTTCCAACCACAAGAATCCCAAATTCTTTCAATAAGGAATAAAAATAAGTTAGTCTCAGGAGAACCAATGATGGGGGTTACTGCTATTTTACAAATAATTATAAATTTTTCATCCCTGTTGTTTAGAAAGATGACCAACCTGCTCTAACCCAATTTGCTGAACATAGACTCTTCCATTCACTATGAGAGGAACACCAGAAAGGGAGTTGCAAAGCATGTTGTATACACTCCCACATTATCTACAGTATTTACTATTGTGTTATGAATCGATTTGTTTAAACAGTTTTTTCACTACAGAATTTTCCTTGGAATATTCTTAAACAGAACTACGAGCTTGTAAGAGCATTATAATATTCCTCTTACAAAAAAAATGTGTAACATTACTTTCTGATCAGCCTTAGGTTTTACGAATATGGAAAATTTCTGTGGGCATATCTCAAAAATCTCTGAACGTTCCCAGTCATTTTCCTTTTATTTTCTTAAAAAGGTAAAGTAATTCTAGGCGAGTAATTTTGTTGAAACATCCATTCAGACCTTAGAGAGAATTTCTCATCACTTTCATGATTTTGCTTTCAGGGCTGATAGCCATAAAGAGATACTAGCCATAAATGAGTAATTGACAAGGCTTCATCCCAGAAATTTAGACAACTTAAGTCTATAACTTCTTCTATGTGCCCTGTCCCTTCAGGACGTAGGCGATCATGCTTCTCAACGTCTCCCTATCCCTTGTGGCTCTTAGTATGTTTGCTCCTGTTACACCTCGCAACCCCCGTTCTGTCATCCACCAGATCAGGCCCTGCAAATATGTTATTCGCTGCCTTCCTCTGTCTCTTTTGCCTTCTATCTCGCCAGTCAGTATCAGGTTCTCCAAGCTCTCCTTCCTTATTGCATTACCCAGGAACCTCAGTTGTCTCTTCCTGATGCACAGTATTAATTTCCTTTTTGTTGCCATTCTTTCCAACACCTCATCATTGCTTGCATGCTCAGTCCACGATATTCACAGCATCCTTCTGTAGAACCACATTTCTGCTGCTTCCAGTTTTGTCCTCATTTTCTATATTGTCCAGCATTACTACTTGGTAGAACAGCAAGAGAAATAAGATGAAAGAAATACTAGTCAAAAATGAATAATAATTGCCAATGCTTCATCTAAGAAATTCAGACAACTTAAGACTATTACTACTTGGTGGAAAAGCAAGAGAAATAAAATGAAAGAAATACTAGTCAAAAATGAATAATAATTGCCAATGCTTCATTCTAAGAAATTCAGACAACTTAAGACTATTACTAAACTTGGTTGGAAAAGCAAGAGAAATAAAATGAAAGAAATACTAAGTCAAAAATGAATAATAATTGCCAATGTTCATCTAAGAAATTCAGACAACTTAAGACTTACTACGGTGGAAAAGCAAGAGAAATAAAATGAAAGAAATACTAGTCAAAAATGAATAATAATTGCCAATGCTTCATCTAAGAAATTCAGACAACTTAAGACTATTACTACTTGGTGGAAAAGCAAGAGAAATAAAATGAAAGAAATACTAGTCAAAAATGAATAATAATTGCCAATGCTTCATCTAAGAAATTCAGACAACTTAAGACTATTACTACTTGGTGGAAAAGCAAGAGAAATAAGATGAAAGAAATACTAGTAAAACCTTAATAATAATTATTAATGCTTCATCTAAGAAATTCACACACATTAACATTATCTAAATCAAAATTTAAACTTATTTATAAATGGAATTTGTCTGTGTGTGTGTGTGTTACCTATAGACTCCGAAATGGCTGAACTGATTTTCTTGAAAATTTACACAGTTGTACTATAAGCGTCTGAAAGTGTTCTTAGCTAGGTTTTGTGTCAAGGTACCTCCCAATAAATATCAAAAATCGATAATCGAAAAAAATCGGGTTATAGAAAGAGTGGTCCTATTTGAATCAAATTTGATACACTCATAGACAAAGACATAAGATAGGATACTCAGAAGTTTCAAGATTGCAGTTTTTACAATAGTGCAGAAAATTGATAATGTATATATATATATATATATAAAAAGGCAAGGTGTTTCTGTGTGTGTCTGTTTATCTGCCTGTATGTTTGTATTATTTTCAGCCCTTTCATTTTAGTTTTTGCTTCCGGTTTGGCTCTAAGTAGGTATAATTGTAGTTCTTAGTCTAAGCCATGATACCATAAGAGAATTTATTTAGCCTTCAAAATTCAGTTTACAACGAAAAAAAACTAATTTGATACCGATACCAGGACATCAAAATTTGACTTACATCCATTCATTTTTCTTTTAGTCTACGGTTTCGCTTTAACTGGAAACAACTATTGCTTTTTAGTCTTTCATGTGAATGTCCAAAGAGTCTGAGCTCCAGGACCATAGATTAGTTTTAAAGCTTTCATTACACCTGAGCAATACTGGGCTATACTGTTAGTTATTGTTATAAAAGGTAGAGAAATAAGACAAAAAAAATACTAGTCACAAACAAGTAATAACTGACAATGACTTATCTAATAAATTCAAACAACGTCAGACTATTAAATCTTACTACCAGGTGTAAATAAATGAGTAAAGTAAAAGAATTAGATGTAAAAACAATAATTCATGGCAGGAATTTTGATTTACTAGATGTAAAATTGTTCAAAAATTTAATCCAAATCAAATCAAATCTATGCCTTACAAAAGAAAATTTAAGTTTTTTCTTAATGTAAACATCAACCACAATAACCATAGACAGACTTTAATATCATTAAAAGTATTTTATATCTAAAGAAATTTGGGGCAAAATTTACATATATAGACAAACAAAGACAGAAGTAGACAGATAGGCAAGGACTTAAAATCAAATTCCTAAGCCGGCTTATATAGACTTAAATGAACAAAAACCAGAAAAAAAAAAGGTTTCTTTGATGTTAGGTTAAAAACTGGAAGCTAACAATTTTATTCCAAAATTAACACAAGAAATGTAAAGCTTCTCCTCCTCCCATCAAAATCCACAGTTTCTTTTTTTCTTTTTCTCAACTGAACTTAAAATCAAAGTTGCTCTTCACCAATTTGTTAAAAGAAAGTAAACTTTATCAAAGGCTTTTGAGAAAGGATTTTCTACTGAAAGACATTTCAACACACACAATGGTTTTCCATTTCCTCAAAATCCTTTTCACCTGTTCTATTCTTTTTGTTCCTCTTTGGTTTACAAAACTATATAAGCAATAATAAAAACAAAAAACATAACAGATACATCTAGAGATTACAAACCTTGTTTTGTTTTGTTTTGCATATTTCTAGGTCACCCTTGGGTAAGATGCAGTACATTTTAACATATCTTTGGTAAGAGAATTCTTCTTCAAACTCATATAAAACCTGGGAAATGAAGATGTCTGATGAATAAAAAAAGACAACACTGAATATATCACCAATTTGAAATTTGACTTAAGGTCAGCTCTCCATTGCTAGAGTTTTTATAAATATTGGCATAGAAACACTGAAGTTGCCTGTATTCATTACTTGGGGCAGGTGTTCACTTTTGGCCAGAAGTAGAGTAAAAGTTTTTCATTTTTAAATGGAAGAAGGCACCTGGTCTTAGAGATCCCAACCCTGCACAAACACCTTCCTCATTCCAGTAAGGGAAGTAGGGTCAATAGTCAATATAATATTGATGACAGTGTGGCAGTGGTTGCAGGGACTGGGCCAAATATTTTTACCCTGGCCTATATGCATATGTGTAGCGCTTCACATATAAAAATAAACTTTTGGTCATTTCCGGCCTTAGTAGAAATGCTGGGTAAATATACTTGTATTCCTTTTTCACAAGTGACAATGAGAAAACGATAGTAATCCCTCTCTTCTTATTCTCTATCTCACTGCAAGTTGTCTTGATATAGATCTTCCCACTGGCATGTAACAATTGAGTTTTCTCACTTGAACCATGTCACTCAATACTGATTATTTCTTGTCCTAAGCAGGGGACAAGGGCACCACTTCGAAACTGACTTACTCTATAGATACCTGAAAAGAACACATAACAGTTTCCTGACAATAATCTAGATTATTAAATCAACCACAAATAATATTTAACTGTACAGCCCTCTTGATATAAAACAACACCAAGTTTAATATAATCCTTAATTATTGTCACAAGGAATATACAGGAGAAATATCAAGGAATTTAAGTAAATGAGAATATAAACAAAAAAAGATCTTTTATAAAACAAATTTAATGCATAGTAATTTATTAAGTTGAAAGTGCATAGAAAGTGCTTTGATTGCTAGATCATACACAGTAAATTTGTATTCAAATTGTTACAACATTTCACCTTTGTTTGTAGATCTTCTATTATCACATTTCGGGATGCTTAAAAATAAAAAAAATTAACATCAGCTAGACCACAAGCACAAGCCCAGACACATCTAAAAAAAAAAAAAACTTTTTTTTTCCTAATTTAAAATTTCTACATTGCGGTGTCTTCAGGGCTTACCAATGTTATATAATTATAATGAACATTTACATTTTATATCTACCCTTACCACACACATCAACAAAAAAACATTCTTTATTCTAATGAAGTCCCTCTAGTTAATGAAACCAATTACACAGAATTTTTTCCACTTTGTCATTTATTTGCTCATGACAGCTTTATTTGCTTTCCTTCTTGAATTTCTGGGATAAGGAGTTTACATTGAAACTAATGTCTTCATCTTAATTGTTACTATAACAACATTCCAGCTGCTATACCCTCTGGCTTTCTACAAGAGTCTGCAAATCCAGGAAACTTTCAGCAAATTTCAAACTGAACACATTTAATCTACAGGATTAAGCTGTTTTCATTCTGATATCCATTTCTAGAGATATCATTTTGTCCTTTTTTTAGTAGTTCCTGATTATTACTTGATCAGTTTCCACTGAGACTGAACTACCAGTTATTACGAACCCTGTTTACATCAGTTGATTTTGTTTAATGGAATATCAACATCTTCTTCTTCTATGTGCCCTGTCCCTTCAGGACGTAGGCGATCATGGATCTCCACGTCTCCCTATCCCTTGTGGCTCTTAGTATGTTTGTTCCTGTTGCTCCTGTCAACCCCCGTTCCGTCATCCACCTGATCAGACCCTGCAAATATGTTATCCGCTGCCTTCCTCTGTCTCTCCTTCCTTCTATCTGTCCAGTCAGTATCAGGTTCTCCAGGCTCTCCTTCCTCATTGCATGTCCCAGGAACTTCAGTTGTCTCTTCCTGATGCTCAGCATCAATTTTCTTTTTGTTGCCATTCTTTCTAACACTTCGTCGTTGCTTGTATGCTCAGTCCACGATATCTGTAGCATCCTTCTGTAGAACCACATTTCGGCCGCTTCCAGTTTTGTCCTCATTTTCGATGATATTGTCCAGCATTCACAGCCGTATTGAAGAACTGACATCACGTAGCAGTCTAGCACTCTTTTCTTCGTTTCTATTGAGATTTTCCTGTGTGTTAGTATTTTGCTCATCTTCTGGAACGCGTCCTTTGCCATGCCAGTTCGCCTTCGGATCTCCGTGTCGCACTTTCCATCTCCTGTTAGAACACTTCCTAGGTACTTAAATTCTTGGACTTGTTTGATTCTGTTATCCCCTACCTGTATTTGGCATTTTGGGTTGTATCTTTTCTAAATATCTTGAACAATTTTATGGTGTTAACTAAATATAATTTTGAGCATAATTGTATGACTTCAACTATAAACAGATAAAATGCATTCGTGGTCATTTTAGTATAAATATGACTTGTTGAATATGAGGATGTGTGTTGTGGTGCAGGATATTGGCTCAGAACAAGAAATCAGAGAGCTGAGTTGAATTCATTTATGTGCAAATACTCATGGGAAAGGTATTAATCCATCTCATCTCCTTCTAGCTATGGGTTAAATAGCATGACAGATTGGGTTCTATAGCATTGGTTGGCTACCAGTCTACCACAAAAATCAATGGCAACCTACTGCAGGAAAATCTTTTGCTCAATCACTCATGTGGCTTTTAAGACATGATCAATCAAGCATGTATCACATACAACACTGAAATGACTGATGTATTATTGACAACTCTACTATAAAATTGTATTGCTAGTAATCTTACTATAAACAGGTATTGATAGTAATTTTTTTATATAAAAATGTGTTACTGGTAATTTTATCATAAGAATGTATTTTTACACTTTCATAGTTTGTAACACGTTTGTTTGGGGAGTTCAATATTTGCCTATAGCTGGGACCCTAACAGGTCAGGGTGAACCCGGAAACAACAGCAATTTCAGAGGTGGTTCCATGCTCCTCAAAACTTCCAATCTTCCAAACAGAGGTCTTGCTGCCAGATGTAGTTTATCATTATACCCAGGACTATGTTTGCATTGAGCCTGTACTTTCATGGTCAAGCAAATAGATATGTGCTCTACTACTTGAATGAAAAGCTTAAATAATTTGCAGATATTGCAATGATTTCTAAGCAGTGAGCCAAGAAGCAAGTCTTTGATCCTGTGCAGAGCTTGCATGACAAAGTTATAATCATACTAGGAAATAAAGAAATAAGACTTCATTCAGGATCCACCATCATGGCAAAGTCCAGGAATTTGATGCAAGGATTGCCTCAGGATGTGAAACGTGAGAATGTCTTGCTTATATATCACATCATGCTTCATGACTAAAACCCACCATGACACACACTGTAATAAACCACCCTTCTTCATTCCCTCCATATTACATTGATGAGATGAAGTTTCACTCAAGCAGTTTCTTCCCACAAACTGCTACTTTGTGGAACTGACCCCCCAAGAGGAAGCTTCCTCTATTATTATCTTAACCTGTTTATGTCTAGAGTTTTATTGAGTGACGTATTAAGGCAGGTCATTCCATATCAGTTCATCCAATCTATGTAATGTTTTCTCAGTCAGTTGAGTGCCATACATGATACATGCTTGGGCGATCATGTCTCGAAAGAGACATGACTGACTGGGCAGAAGATTATCCTGCAGTAGGTTGCCATTGCTTTCTGTTGTAGACTGGTTGCTGACCAAGGCTATAGAACCCAATCTGTCCTATTATTTAACCCGCAACTGGAGGGAAGAGATGGATTAATACCTTTCCCAAGGATATTTGTGTGCAAGTGAATGCAAAGAATTCAACTGGAATTCGAACTTGGCATTGTGGCACAGTGGATATCAGCTCAGAACAAGAAATTGGGGAGCCGAGTTCGAATTCCAGCTGAATTCATTGCATTCACTTACGCGCAAATACCCTTGGGAAAGGTATTAATCCGTATATTCCTTCCAGTTATGGGTTAAATAACAGGACAGATTGGGTTCTATAGCCTTGGTCGGCAACCAGTCTACCACAGAAAGCAATGGCAACCTACTGCGGGATAATCTTCTGCCCAGTCAGTCATGTCTCTTTCGAGACATGATTGCCCAAGCGTGTATCACGTATGGCACTTAACTGACTGACTGAATGTTTTCTCAATGTTTTATTACTTATGGACTTCATTACCTTTAGCAGAATGAGTCAATATTAGAAGATCATAATTCCAAAATTACCATGAACTAGAATATTTTTAGAAAAAAAACTATTAAGAGGTCTGGAATTAGTATCACTGAGAGACAGTTAATGAAACCTGTTGGGATTTATTCCCCAAATAGTCTAGTTTTCAAATTTTGTGAGACTTTTTGCTACCATTCGGGGATGAAGATGATATTTCACAATTTTTCTGTGTGCTGCACTTCCTAAAAGTTTTTGTATTTTCACTAGAAAGCTACTAATATCTACTTTTTGGTAACTTTGTAAAAATTCTAATAATTGGATTCCTTGACTAAAATTCTATAAGGGTATCAAATTTCATTAATTTCCAGTCTGTGGATCAGAAGATGGAAAGAATTTTGTGAGATCATAAGAGTTCAAAAATAAAAATGAGCATCGACAGAAAATGCTGATTCAGCAAAATTTCAACTTGCAATATTTTGAGAACAGAAACAATGGGCAAGAAAATATTAAGGAAAGAGAGAAAGAGAATAAAAGAACTGTAATTAAGAAGACAGACGACAACATTACATTTAAATTTTTGAAGATTAAAGTTGACTGGAAAGCAAGAAGAGTGTGAAAGAACTTGTTCGCATAGAAATTATGGTTACATCGGAACATTTCACCTGTAAAATGATGAGACCTAGCTGCCAATCTAGTACTGAGCTTAAATTCATGAAGTCTAGGTACCAAAGAGAAAAGCTCACCAAAACAACATGCAAATATTTATAGGAAAGACACAGGTAATCTATGTTACGACAGTGGGTAAGTGACTTAAGACAAGATGCTAGGTCAGGACTAATAACATTGTAGATTCTTCTTTGGATTTTACCAAGAACAGCTAAATACATTTTAGAAGCACAAGGCCAGATGTGACAACTATATTCAATGCATGGACAAACAGTAGATTAATAAATGTGCAAGATAAGTTCTGGTGAGAAAAATGATCTAGTACTACACAGTAAACCAACTTTCCTAGCAGCAAGCAACTAAATTATAACGAAGAATATGATCAAGTGGTACTGAAGGGATGCTAAAGTGCCTGGGTGTTGAAACTATCAACTAAGGGACAACTGGAAGTTGTCACTTCAATGTCTAAAATGACACTGAGATGAAATGCAATACAATTTGCTACAACTCAATTCTGAGTGGCAAAAAAGGAAATTTAGACAAATATATAAATTGCCCCAAATAATCATATACACACAAACAAGACATCCCATACCCCATTAAGATATTAGCTATTAAATCACAAATTCAAGTTTAAAGAAAATTTTGAACCAGCTAAGTAGAAGTAATCAGATTTCAAAAAACGTTTTCTTCAGACAATTTCCAAGTCCCTCAAACAATAGAAACCAAAAATTCAACTGTGTCAGTCATCTGCAAAAATTCCCCAGGTTACAGACTTTCTTTAAGATATTTCCCTGACAGAATACCAGCAACTTGCAGGGTTTTTTTTAAATATTATTATGAAGGGTTAACACAATACAAAAAAAAAAAAGTGAGTATTAACATTTGAAAAGACAACTCCAAACTTTCACAAACATCTTTTTGGTAAAAAGAACCATTTTTTTAATCTCTTTAACTCAGATATTTTTGCATAGGTACCTCAACTAATTTTCAATATCTATGGTTTAAAATTAATTTTTTCTAAAAGCTTTCATTTTAGCTTTAATTGAAAGCTAAAGGATTAAATTTACTACTTCCTGTAAGCAAAATACTCTGGTGTATTTTAAATTGAAATTATATTGATTGGAATTTTTTTTTTTTCTGAAATAGCTGATTAGAGCCCTTTTATATTTTCTTTCAACACAATGTAATTCTCTGTACTAAAACATCTTCCAAAAATAAAATATATTTTTCTGAAACCTTATTTGAGGAATATTAACTGATTTAAAGTATAATCATATTTGAAAAAAACATTTACTTTAAATTTAAGATAACACAGAAATATTTTCTAAAAACAGTAGCTCTTTTTTTAACCAACAACACCATGTTTTACACAATTGACGAGGTATTGACAAGTCTTGACATAATGATTGTTGTTCTACAGAGAATTTATTTGTAAAACATAATTTAAGGAAATGATGCGAGCACCATTTTATATTATTTTTAAGTACTTAGTAATCTTAAACATAGAAAATAGTCTCCATAATCTAATTCTAAAAATGTTGACTTTAAAATCACTATAGTCATCGCTCTTATTTTCTGATAATGTTGTGTATGGTCAACCATACTTTCAAAAACAGGGATATTTTAGAAATTTTGATGTAAAATGAATTGTATGAAGCTTTTCAATTTTTGATTAGTAAATATAGTTTGTACTTAATAACAATATCACCTAACCTGATGAAAATAATGCAGACTTTCAAAAGATTTATATATTATAAATTATTACAATTAAAATAATTATTTTCTTAAAATAACAGTATCATTAAAATATCTTATTTATAAAAGCAATTAAAAGTCAGAGCAGATTTTCATGGAAATGAGTAGTAGTTAAAAAAAAAAAAAAATGATGATTTACCTTTCCCAGGGATCCTGATTGTAACTAATAAAAAAAAACATTCAGATGAAAATTAAATTTCTTGAAATGTCATGAAATGAAGTGGTGGAGGTAACATATGTAAAATAAATAAATAAAATAAATGTAAAAAATGTGGAGATGAAGTCCTGAAGATTTTATTAAAATCCAACAATTACTTGATTTTTGCAAGAATTTCCAAATCCATCTATTTTTCACCAAGAAAAAAATGCAAACACACTATTTGTAAATATTACTTAGACCACAGACATGAAAAAAGTAAATTAAAAAAAAAAATAAACAAGGTTTTTAATCAAAATTTTGGATGGGCTAGAAATTATTAAAAAAAATTAAATAAAATAATAAAACAATACACTGCTCTTTCCTCTTAAAAGCAGCAAACATTTTGACAAAAAAACTATTTTTTATTAAGTTTGATGTTTTTTGCTTTTTGTTTTTTTTTTTTCAGCAAAAATGTGGAGGTACCTATTTTCCATCTGTTGTTTGAACTGAACAGAAAATTCACAAAAATACTTTAACATTTCAAATCAGACTCACAGGCATAGTATTTTTTTCAAAAAGTTAATTATATATAGTTGTGCCATAGACGTAGAATAATATATATATATATATATATATATATATATATATATAGTTATAAATAATTGAGCATCTCCCAATCTTCTTTCCGATAAACAACATGGCTTCTGCTTTGCCAGATCTACCACTGATGTGTTAATGACTGAATATATATACCAGGCTCTTAATAAGAATGCCGAAGCTTGAGCTGTTGCTCTTGATATCTCAAAAGCATTTGACAAAGTTTGGTAAGCTGGCCTTCTGTTCAAGCTCCAGAGCTATAGTATTTATGAATAACTGTTTGATTTAATCAAATCGTTCCTATCCAATCAGGAAATTAAGGTTGTTTGGACCAGGCAAGCTTCCAGATCCTTTCATATGATTGCAGGCATCCCTCAAGGCTCTAGCCTAGATCCTAAGCTATTTCTGATCTTCATTAAGGATCATCCTGATGTAATCAGTTTCCAAGTAGATATCTATACAGATGACACCACCATTTACTCCTGTCTCAATAAGAAATCTGCCAAGGCTGACAAAGTCAACCTGGATGCTGCCCTTCAAAAGGACCTCGAATCTATGAAGTTGCTCTCCTTTAACCACTATAGAGAAATGAAGTTGCTCTCCTTTAACCACTATAGAGAAATGAAGTTGCTCTCCTTTAACCACTATAGAGAAATGAAGTTGCTCTCCTTTAACCACTATAGAGAAATGAAGTTGCTCTCCTTTAACCACTATAGAGAAATGAAGTTGCTCTCCTTTAACCACTATAGAGAAATGAAGTTGCTCTCCTTTAACCACTATAGAGAAATGAAGTTGCTCTCCTTTAACCACTATAGAGAAATGAAGTTGCTCTCCTTTAACCACTATAGAGAAATGAAGTTGCTCTCCTTTAACCACATAGAAATGAAGTTGCTCTCCTTTAACCACTATAGAGAAATGAAGTTGCTCTCCTTTAACCACTATAGGAAACATTCCTGCCTACCATCAGAAGGGATAACTCTAGTCTCCTAGAAAGCAAAACACTACACCTCCTTGGCCTCACTCTTTCAAATAACCTCAAATAGAATGCCTACATCAAATCCATAGCTACATTTGCTGCTAGGAAGGTTAAGGCACTGTGTTGAGCCAAGAAATTTTCTTCATCAGAATCCATTTTGCACATCCATACATTAAATACTGTTGCCATATCTTTCCCAAAAGGAGACATATAAAGTTAGAGACTGAGTAAGAGAGAAATTCTATCACTAAGGGTAAAGATATTTCCATGTCCAGTTGGATTGTTGTAACCTAAAAAGATACTGATATATTGTGATATTACATGGTTGTACTGTCTTAGGTCGTCGTATATCAGTTACTTGTGGATTAATAGTATTAGTTATTACTACGAGGTGATATTCTGGTATCTTGCTATTTGCAAGATAGTTATTCATGTATCTCATGAATAGTACTGTATTAAGAGGTTCCTCTTGATAATACATAGTAACCTCTCTTGGGAGTCCTCCTGAGTAATCTACTCAAGGACTAAATAGTAATATCATACTGTGAACACTGAACTCTGCTACTCGTATCCAGTTGATCCACTCAGTCAATCTCCTTGGTTCATCTACCCAGACTTCTGTCTGGTGCTTAATATAGGTTATTATTGTGGTCACATGATCCCCAGTGAAATAACCTATTCTTAAAGTTTTCTTTGTTATTGGGCAATAAGCATTCAACCACATGTGTGCGTGTTGATACTTCTTTCTACATGACAAGAATAAAGGCAGGAAGTGTCCTGTTCTTATAGATGGTTAACAGCGCTACCTAACAACTTTTTAGTAAAACTGGTAAAGTTATAGGGGATGACCCACAGATGTTTCACCACTACTAATAGAAATAAAGTTACAAAACAATCGGAAATCATGAATTTATTAATGGCTACAGTTGGGCGTAGGGTGATATAAAACTCTCCATGGTCAACACATCAAATTTTGAAGGAAACTGCCTAATAGGACTGACTCAAAAACTCAACACATTACTTCAACTTCTGTAATGGTCATCCAAAGGACAGGTATATGCATTTCCAGACTTGAAGACTTTACTATTTCACAGTAGCATAATAGCAGTAGTAACAGAGTTAAAACTATGAAAGTAATTTTAATTTTTCTTTAAAAGTATAAAAAGTGAGATTTATCACGTATATACATACATACATACATACATACATTTGACTGCAATTTTTGCAAGTCTGTTTAAGAGTAAGAAAACTACAAATTTTTTGTAGCTACTGTTGGTCAAAGAGGTGACATGGTAACTCTGATCTCTACTACTACTATTGTCTGAAATTCTACTCTAAAACACCATGTGTCTATCACCTTTCTGAGTTTCTTTTGGAAAAGTTATTGTTTCTGTTTGCAAAATGTTTTCCTTGTTTGCATATTTCTTTAAAATGTATTTTTTTGGTCCATTTCCTCTTTTGAGAAATACATAGGTACCTTCACTTTCTTGAAAAAAAAAAAAAAAAAAGAAACAGAATAGCATAATAAAAAAAAAGACTTCAAATCTAATCAGAACAAAGTTTTATTGCTAAAATGTTTGTTATTATTAAGAGGAAAGACCAATGTATTTTATATTAATTTTTTTAATCCTTTCTAGCACATTCAAAATTTTGGTCAAAAATCTTTTTTCATTAGTAGTCGATGTAATAATTAGAATTACTGCTTTAGCACCTCCCACAAGGTGAAAAACCCATTGATTTTGAAATTCTAACACAAATTAAATAATTGTCTGATTTTAATGAAACTTTCAGGACTTATCCCCAAATGAATTAAATATTTAGTTTTAGAAAATCTTGATAAAAAACTTTTTTCTTTTAACATTTTACTAACTCCCCATCTACTTAATTTCATGAAATTTCAAGAAATGAAATTTTCATCCCAAATTTTTTTCATTAGTTAAAAGCAGGACTTTGGGGAATGTAATTTTATTTTTTTAATCAGATTGACTATACATTAAATCTGCTAATATTCCTCAACTAAGATTTCAGAAAAGTATGTTTTATTTTTGGAAGATTTTTTTTTAATACAGTTTTATATTGTCATGAAAGACAAATAAAAAAAGGGAGCTAACCAGCTATTTAAAAAAAAAAATTACAATCAATATAATTTCTGTTTGAAATACACCAGAGTATTTTGCTTACAGAAAATAGTAAATTTAATTCTTTAGCTTTCAATTTAAGCTAAAAAGAAAGCTTTTATATTAATTTTAAAAAAAGTCATTTTAAACCATAGATATTAAAAGTTAGTGGAGATACTTTTTTTTAGCTCTCTCAGTGTATTTCCTAAATAAAGGATAACATTACAGAGAAGCATGGACCTTTTTCATTGTTATTAGCAGTCAGTTACACTGAGAAAACTGAGTAAAATCAGTAAAATGTTTACTGGCATGTCACAACAATACTGTGATTTTCCCTACAACATCCAATATCTTACTGCTGATTCAGCCTCACAATTGAAAGGAAACACTATTCTGTGACCAGTATGTGAGGATCTGCACAAAATTATACACAAAGAACCCAAACTAATTATTAAAGCTAGTCATACTGATTGATTCATTTTCTACAGCTTATCAACCCTTTCCCAATTATATAAAGCCAAATATATTTTTAGATTGTAAAATCTTTTTTTTTTTTTTTTTTGAGAAACAAATAGTGATACAAATCTTACAAATTAACCTATACCAGGCAGGAAAAAGAAGTGAATTCATACCTTTTCCCAGGGTATTTGTGTATAAGTGAATATAACAAACCCAACTGGAATTAGAATTTGGCTTTAAGATTTCAAATTCTGAACCTTTATCCATTACAACACCCACATATCTAAACTTACTGCACCTTATCTTCCCAAGCAGTTACCTATTTAGGTAGTGACCAAGCTCAGTCAGTCAGTTAAGTGCTATATGTGATACACGCTTGGGCAATCATGTCTCAAAAGAGACATGACTGACTGGGCAGAAGATTATCCCACAGTAGGTTGCCATTACTTTCTGTGGTAGACTGGTTGCTAGCCAAGGCTATAGAACCTTATTACTTGTCTCATAGTTAGAGGGAGAAGAGATGTATTATATTGTTACATATTACTTAGTTGGGGATCAGTTTATTACTTCATAACAATAAAAAACAGATCCCCCACTTTATGACCAGTAGCAGTCTTAATCATGATTCTAACTATTATATTCAGTCAGTTAAGTGCCAGATGTGATAAACACTTGGGCAGAAGATTATCCTGCAGTAGGTTGCCATTGCTACAGAAGCCAATCTGTCCTATTATTTAACCCATAACTGGAGGGAAGAGACGGATTAATACCTTTCTCAAGGGTATTTGTAAGTATGCAAATGCAAGGAATTCAACTGGAATTCAAACTTGGATCCCTGATTTCTCGTTCTGAGTCAATATCCACTGCTCTACGACGCACATTGCTTAACTTTGGTGATACTATGGCAACCGGATTTTTAAACATGATGTGGACATAAACTAGTTATAGGTTCAATGATAAGAAACATTGATGACTAATTGTGTAACCTGAGACATGATATGTCAACAGAATTTAGTTTACGAAATAGTACTGAAAAGTTTGTGAAAAGTGAAGAAGAAGCCATTTAAAAAAAAAAGAGAAGATAAGTTTGTTTGTGTTTTGGAGGCATGGAGGAATAATGATAGCAGCTTGGATTGAGGAATCGGTGAGTCAAGTCTGAATTCTAGTCAAATTCATTACATTCACTTATGTGCTAATAGTACCCTTGAGAAAGGGACGAATCCGTCTCTTCTCTATAAGTTAACATGTCAAACTGGGTTATATAGCCTTGGTTGGTAACCAGTCTACTGCAGAAAACTGGCAATCTACTGCAGGAAAAATATCCAAGTGCTCTCTTCCAATGCGTTGAGCCAGCCTGGGCATGTAGGCTCAAAAAATTAACATGAGAATAGTACCTCATGTTGATGCCCAATCTGCAACAATGCAGAGTAAGTGACTAATGATGTGTTTCATTAAATCTGACATACAAGGAAGATTTTTTTTATTTTTAATTTAGTCTTTTTTAATGTTTTTACAATTTTATTTTTACTGGGACGAAGAGAATGTAGATATTGTCCATGATAGCGAATTCATTAACCAAGTGATTGGTTTATTAGTACTTTTTTCTATGTTTATATTCCAAGTAGTATTGTTTAGAAATACTAGTAATTCTATATTGTTATTACTACTCTCATCTAGCATGCCTTGGAGTTACTACTATTTCTATGCACTGTATCCTTTGGTGATCATGGCTTTCCATAATTTCCTGCCCTTTGTAAGTTTTAGTAAATTTATCTTTTTGCTATCTCTCCTAAACCCTGTTCCGCCACCTATTTAGACCAGTTTGTTAGGTTGTTTATACACTGTTTTTTCTCTGTCTCCTTTGCCTTCAATATGTCCTCAAAAGTTTCCAAGCTCTCTTTCCCAATTATGTGCCCTAGAAATATGGACTCTCTTTCTGATGTTAAGTAAGAGTCATTTTTCTTACAATTTACATATACATTACTTTGCAAAAGTATTAAGACAAGAACTATTTTATCTTTTATGAGGCATATTGACAGAAAATAAGCAATTTCATTAAAGTAATTTTATTTGATTTACTCAACAAATGCATTAACAAAAAAAAAATAATACTGGTTACAAAATAAATTTAATATAATAGCCTTTCACTTTGAAATAATAAAATAATTGCGACAATTTACCAATCGCACACATATATATATATATATATATATATATATATATAAGTAGACTAATTTTCCTCCAGTTTCTGAAAGAATTTTTCTGTTGCTGAGGTGATGTGTTTCCCCCCGTGGGGATTTTCATATCGAAATGGCCATTCAACATCTTTGAATTAATCCTTTTTAATATATATATATATATATATATATATATATATATATATACGGTACTGTGCAAAAGTATTAGAAAAAGAGAACTATTTTATCTTTTATTAGGCATATTGACAGAAAATAAACAATTTAATTAAAGTAATTTTATTTGATTTACTCAACAAATGCTTTAACAAGAAAAAAATACTTGTTACAAAAAAAATTTAATATTTAGTATAATAGCCTTTTGCTTTGATCACAGCCTTCATTCTGTCAGGCATTGACATCACAAGCTTCTTCAATGTATGTAATGGTATCTCCTGCCAAGCAGCTTGTATTTGTTCCCAAAGTGTGTCTTGCAAAGTAACAGATTTATAGATGTTTAATAGGATTGAGATCAGGGTTTTGTGGGGACCAATTCAAATTCTGAAGACTTCCTTTTTAGTTAAATAATTCTTACAAAGGTTTGGTTTTTCACGCAGTATTTGAATTTCAATGAGGTTTTTGGGAAAATCACCCCTGTCCTAATACTTTTACACACTACCAATAGTGTGCAAAAGTGTTAGGACAGGGGTGATTTTCAACTTTATTTTGATGCCTCATAAAAGATAAAATAGTTCTTGTCCTAATACTTTTGTACAGTACTGTACATTGCATCATAACTAACAAAAAAATTAAATAAAGTAAAATAAAAAAAACACCACTCAGCATTTAAATAATTGCCTTGCTTGCTACATAAAGTCATTTTGGCATAAAATAGTCACTGGCAATAGAATATCATTTTGAATTCTTGTAATAAAACAGAGAAACTCATGAAGACAAAACAGAACCTATTGGGGTAAAATGAAGAGTTGAGGGTTTAGCAAGTTTCAAAAAGAATTCTTTATCAAGAATTGCTGAAATATGGACAGGCAGTTATGTCATTTTATTAAATGACAAATTTTTTTTTTCGTTAAGGAAGTTGACATCTTCCACAATGACATTGCCTGTCCACAAGTTTTAAAATAGGATATTGGAGACAATCATGTACCTGAAATGGGAAATTCTACCACAAGCACCATATTTTCAAGATTATTGCATGCAATATACCTTATCTTATCAAAAGTTCCAGAAAGTTCAAAATACTTTTAAGATTCTTTAAAGAATTCAACAAATTAAAACAGAAATATTTTATAATAGATATGATAGTTTAATTAGAAGAAGGTAAAAAAAAGTTATGACTGAATAATGACACTATAAATTTTTATGAATAAAAGATTTTCACAAATGCTGAAAATGTTTGTATCAACCTAATATGATGGAATAAATAATTTAACTGAAAGGAGGCATTAGGTCATAAAGAGCCAAAGAAAGTACTTGAATGACTGAATACTGATGCAATGAATTCATATCAATAAATGATTTTATCAAATAAATGCTAGAAAAAACAGTATTTAAAATAACAGAAAGTTTGGGAATGGCTAAGTCATTAAGAATATAACAAGGTATTAAATTGTACATTCCTTCTGAATTCAGATTTTTTTTTTTAATCATATTACCCCAAGAAAGGCGGTAACGCCACTGATGCGCAGGGGGCTACGTAAGGGTAAAAAGAATGGAAAAGAGAAAGCCGGAAACCACATCCTAAACAGGGAACAAGGGATGAGCCTCTTCACCTGTTCAATAGACGTGGGTGGAGTGTGAACCGGGCGATAGTTTAGTCTATCTACTCCAATTGAAAAAAAAAAAAAAAGATTGGGAAAGAGAAAGCCGGAAACCACATCCTAAACAGGGAACAAGTGATGAGCCTCTTCACCTGTTCAATAGATGTGTTGGAAGACAAAAAATAATTTGACATACTCAGCCATGAATATTATTGGGTTTTTCCCATGGCAATGACAAAGCAACAACAGCAATAATACATAATTCAATCTTTATCAAACAAAATACAATTTTGAATTTAAAGGTTCCAAGAATGTCAAATTTATAAACCATAACACAAAACAACTAAAAAGGCAACTATTCTGGTATTAAACTATTTAGTCAAAATATTTCATCTCAGAGAAATTCAGAAATTTTCTAGATTGAAATCAAATATGCATGACAATAACTCATTTTTTTATAAGATAGATTAATTTCCAATTCATAATTTATCAATATTACAAAACAATATTAATAATGCTCACTTTCTGTTATCTTCATCTTAATGAAGAATTTGACAAGTGCTTACTTAGTTGGAATAAATTTTATATAAACTGAACAAGATATTAGTAAAACATGATCGAGTAAAAACAAATGACAAAATGTGAATGCATACGTATTTTCAAATACACAGAAAAATATTAACAGAAAGTGGAATAAGTGAAGTTTATTCTGTTCTGTATTTGATATTGAGGTGGAACTTACCAAGAACACAATTTTTTTTTTTTTTGCTTGTTGCCCAATTCAACATCCTTCCAGGTTTTTTTTTTTAACAAGAGCAGTGTTTTTTCCCTAGTTTCTTATTTATGATTGCTTTTCTGCTTCTGTCTACAACTCTATATTTCTAACATTTCCATTTGAGCTTTAATTTACTAATTATTTTTTTTTTTAATTATTTTCTAAATTTTTTGTCATTAATAAGTTTAACTAAATTCATCTATTAGCTTGTACCAAAAGTTCGTAAACACTTGCGAAATGGGTCTATCTGGTCCAATACAATCGAGACAAGTGATGGGTTCAGAAAGGGCAAGAGACACCGTCGGTTCCAAAACAAGATCGATTCGGCAAGAAAGTCATGTTGTGCATTTGGTGGAACTTTGAAGGAATCATGCATTTTGAGTTGGTTCCAAATGGTCGTGCCATCAGAGCCGAACTTTACTGTCAGCAACTTGAGTGGGTCTACGAAAAGTTGAAGCAAAAGTACCCGGCTCTGATCAAGCGAAAGCACACTTTGATGCAGCAGGACAATGCCAAGCCACACACCGCCAGGAAGACCAAAGACAAGTTTGAAGAGCTGGACGGCGTTAAGATTCTGCCACATCCAGCCTACAGTCCTAACTGTGCTCCACAAGATCACGGCCTTTTCTGCTCAATGAAACACTTTCTGAAGGGCCGCTGATTCGACTTGTTTGATGAAGTTGAGGAAGTGTGTCAAGAATTCTTTGATTCGAAGCCGGCTGAATGGTACTTTGACCAGATCTGAAAGCTTGCAGATCGATGGCAAAAAGTCTTGGAAAATGATGGTCTTTATTTTGAGCAATAATTTTTGTTGTTTTTGCGAGTAAAATTTTAATTTTTTTGCAAGTGTTTTCTGGTAACTTTAGATTACTTGGTGAGTAAAATTTCAATTTTTTGCAAGTGTTTACAAACTTTTGGGACAAGCTAATATTAACCAGTTCCCAATCCTCAACAGTCTTTGAACAGGAGTAGAGGTTTATCTCTTGTTCACTGTTTAGGATTGGATTTCCGATTCCTTCTAAAATCTTTTCCTTCTATTTCACTCCCAGTAGCTTTTTTGTGTCTTTGTGGCATTGTCACTTTTTTTTTTTTTTTTTTTTTTATAGATTAGATGACATCTCCACTGATTTTAATTACTAGAAAGAATCAATACTTGAATAAAATTAAATTAAAATAGAGACATGTAGAGGTTTCATAAATACACCAAATCTGTATTCCAGTGATCCAATCTTGATGTGTTGATCCCCATAACACAGCAAAAACAAAATATTGCAGTACCCTTTCTATTAGCCTTGTACAGTGAATGGCTAAATGTTAAATAAACGACATGACTGCCCAATAAACAGATTTGACAAACTTTGTAATAAGCAAGAACAAGAAAAAGAAAAAACAGGACAAAAATATAATATAAAGCAAGCAAATAATATATGCAAGGCAAATTAACAATAATAAGGCAAATTAATAATAAGGTAAATTAACAATGATAAGGTAAATTAATAATCCATTAATCCATCTCTTCTCTCTCCAGCTATGAGTTGAATAGCAGGACTGATTGGGTTCTATAGCCTTGGTTGGCAACTGGTCTAATGAAGAAAGTAATGGTAACTTACTGCAAGAAAATCTTTCCCTAGTCAGTCATGTATAAAAAAAGACATGATCATCCAAGTATGTATTATGTATGGCAGTTAACTCAGAGTGGGTGGCCATGGTTAAATGTAGATAAATGACATGACTGCCCAATAAACAGATTTGACAAACTTTGTAATAAGCAACAACAAGAAAAAGAAAAAAAAAACAGGACAGAAATATAATATAAAGCAAGCAAATAATAAATGCAAGGCAAATTAACAATGATAAGGCAAAGCAACAGTAATGTGGCAGAAGGATCACAAACTAAGAATTGGGGTTGATACACAAGAGCAAGTTCATACCACTGAATGTAACCTTCTGACTTCAAGACAGACTGGGACCGAGTTATATGAATCCGAGAACTGGCCTATTTTATTGGCTCGGAACAAATCCCAAATTACACTTGTGTGCTTCTGCTTATAAATTGGGGGGGGGGGGAGTGTTTTGCAGTCATTTTCATACAAGATTACAACCAACAAGATCAATATCATTAAAATGTAAATTATAGAATAAAGATAATTTCCACACTAATCAGGTCATCAGTTTCTAAGTAATTTTTAATTAAATATAGATTTGAGAGAGAGAGAAAAGGAAAAAAGTTTGTCCAAAAGAAAAGACCCTGTTTTATTAATTTCTAATTACAAAGTCATTTACCATAATTTTATTAAGAGTATAATACAAAGATTTCTAGCATTGATTTGACAAAATCTTTCTCATATAAATTCATAGCATCTTTATTCAGACATTAAGTATTTTCCTGTTTTTTTTTTAAATCATCTTGTGCCTCCTTTTAGTTATGTTGTGTATTCCATTATAAAAGATTGATGCAAGTATTTCCACAATTTATTTTTCAAAATATTTTATTCATAAAAATTCATAGCATCATTATTCATTCATTCAAGTATATTTCCCTTGGTTTGTATGACCCGATATCTCCTTTCAGCTAAATTGTACATTCCATATTAGGTTGATACAAACATTTCCACAATTTGTCAAAATCTTTTCTTCATATAAACTCATAACATCATTATTCAGTCATCAAAGTATATTTCTGATATATCCCGGAAAGGAATACAGTATAAAATGATCAGTTGAAGAATGGAACTCCACACCAGGAATAAGAAATACAGATTTATTGTACTAAGGTACAATTAACAATAATACACATATAGGCAAGCCATGGGTTGGAGTGGAATCAACTATCGAATAGTGAATGCCTTCGCCTAAGCCCCATTTTCTCGTCGTACCGCTCATTACCATCTTTTATAACATAGAGCATTCTATTCTTGGAGATGGCAGGATGTTCCACTATAACAATTTCCCTGGCTTTCCATAATGTGATACCTACTATCTGAAGTAAACTCATCAGCCATGATGGCATAAAAGTGGTATCTTAATAAAAATTAGTAATGATAACAACAATAATAAAATATGATAAATTCTATATTAAAATAAAATTTGACATAATACAAGGACCTTGAGTGGGAAATCAGTAAAGTGTAGTAACAAGACAACAACATTACCTGTTGTTAATGGGGATGTCAATGATATCAAAAGGGGGACAAATGGATCAAATTTCTGGTAACCCTAAAATATATGAATTGCAGGAAAAATAAAAAAAATCATACTTATGTGAGAAGTACACATCTTGCATAGTTTTCTCTCCATGCAATGACCGACTGTGCTCCCCACTTATCCTAGATGCAATGACCAACTGTGCCTCCACCAAAGATTTCATGGCGACTCATCTGTTTGCATTTCATGTTGCTAAAAAACTTGTATTTTTCTGTATTTCTGAGATGAGGTATTGTCATTATTTACATTGTCTGGACTGTTGCCCTTATCTTTGTTGCCATATTCACAATGTTTCAGCTGCTGTATACATTGGCCTTCTTCAGAGAATTGGGATTTCATCCAGTGAGCCATGCGTCCTCAAGGATAAAAGCACTGATTGAATACAGTGATTCTATTAAAAAATTGTGAATTCAGTTTTGTTGTGAAGAAAACTCTTAAAAGTTGAGTTAAACAGTGATAAGACATCAAGAAGTGGTATGACTCATGGAACAAGAACAATCTGCCCCAGTGATCAGTTAAAAATTCTAATCACCTGAAGAAGGTCAGAGTGTAGAATGGCTGAAATGTCTTGAATATAAAAACAAGGACAAGTTTGAACATCATCATCATTTAAAATCCGTTTCCATGCTAGCATGGGTTGGGTGGGTTTTTTTTAAAGGTTCTTTTCAAGAGAGCGCACACTTTTGTGTAAAGCCTAGCTGTAATCTGAACTTCCTTAAATTGTCATTTTTAAGTTGAGTCTATGTTTTTTACATGGTCCACCTATACTTCTTCGGCTATCGACCGCAATAAACCTACAATTGCTGACTGAGTTTTCTGTGTGTATTCTCTCAACATGTTCAAACCATCTGAGTCTTGCTTAACGAATAGTATCTGTTATATTGGCAATACTCAGCTTATTTCTTTATGTAAATAATGTTGGTTGGTGGGTTGTTTTGATTTTATAGCATATCAACCTCGGCGGGTCATTTATTGCCAACTAAATTTTATTTATTTACTGCTGGTAATACCTTTTTCTTTCAACAATTTATTGTTTTTTTCATATATGTTTTATGTCTAGTAACACATTTTTCTTTTCGAGTATCAAGATTCATTGGGATCGTTTTTAAGGGTAGGGTCCCCAAGTCCTACCCTTGTTATTTAACCCATAACTGGAGGGTACCAGTGCTCAAGTGAACACAGAGTATTCAACTGGAATTCGAGCTCGGCTCACTGATTCCTCTTTCTGAGCTGATATCCACTGCACCACAACGCACATCTGTTATTAAATGCTTACAGCACCTGGTATTCCCAAGCGGTCACCCATCTAAGTACTGACCAGGCTCAACATTGCTTAACTTCGGTGATTGAGTGAAAACCGGTGTATTCAACGTGATATGACCGTAAGCCAATAAACACTTACAGCACCTGGTATTCCCAAGTGGTCATCCATCTAAGTACTGACCAGGCTCAACGTTGCTTAACTTCGGTGATCGAGCGAGAACCGGTGTATTCAACGAGATATGACCGTAAGCCAATAAACGCTTACAGCACCTGGTATTCTCAAGCGGTCACCCATCTAAGTACTGATCAGGCTCAACATTGCTTAACTTTGGTGATCGAGCAAGAACTGGTGTATTCAACATGATAGGCCGTAAGCCTGTAAATAATGTAATAATGTAAATAAAACCTGTTGTGTTTGGTTTAGACTTAGGAACAACTTTTACTACCAAAAAAGGCAAAACACCTTTAATAATAAATTAACTTTAATGTTAATTAACATTCAAAAATAAAGAAAAGAAAAAAGAAAAGTGATGTTGAGTTGAAGATGACACTTAATTTGTTTGCCTTCACAGACAAGACAACTTATACACTATTCTTTTGCTGGATAACACCTTCTCCCTTGCTTGTAAAGAAAGAAAATTAGTTTATTTTGCTGATATGACGAGTAGCCAGTATTTAGACAGGGTGATGTCTTATACGCATTCCATTCTTATGTCAGTCAATTAAGTGCCATACACCATATATGCTTGGACGATCATGTCTCGAAAGAGACATGACTGACTGGGCAGAAGATTATCCCCCACGAGGTTGCCATTTCTTTCTGCAGTAGACTGGTTGCCATCCAAGGCTAAAGAACCCAATCTGTTCTATTATTTGACTCATAGCTAGAGGAAGAAATGTATTATATTATTGTGTAGTAATTAGTGGGGGATCAGTTTATTACTTCATAAATAGTTAGAAAAATAATTAACATTTATACTCGGCATAAAGTGGGGGATCGATTTTATATTGTTATGAAGTAATAAATTGATCCGTAAGCCTGTAAATAATGTAATAATGTAAATAAAACCTGTTGTGTTTGGTTTAGACTTAGGAACAACTTTTACTACCAAAAAAGGCAAAACACCTTTAATAATAAATTAACTTTAATGTTAATTAACATTCAAAAATAAAGAAAAGAAAAAAGAAAAGTGATGTTGAGTTGAAGATGACACTTAATTTGTTTGCCTTCACAGACAAGACAACTTATACACTATTCTTTTGCTGGATAACACCTTCTCTCCCTTGCTTGTAAAGAAAGAAAATTAGTTTATTTTGCTGATATGACGAGTAGCCAGTATTTAGACAGGGTGATGTCTTATACGCATTCCATTCTTATGTCAGTCAATTAAGTGCCATACACCATATATGCTTGGACGATCATGTCTCGAAAGAGACATGACTGACTGGGCAGAAGATTATCCCCCACGAGGTTGCCATTTCTTTCTGCAGTAGACTGGTTGCCATCCAAGGCTAAAGAACCCAATCTGTTCTATTATTTGACTCATAGCTAGAGGAAGAAATGTATTATATTATTGTGTAGTAATTAGTGGGGGATCAGTTTATTACTTCATAAATAGTTAGAAAAATAATTAACATTTATACTCGGCATAAAGTGGGGGATCGATTTTATATTGTTATGAAGTAATAAATTGATCCCCCACTTTATGCTCAGTACAAATGTTAATTATTTTTCTAACTATTTTATTTAGTCAGTTAAATGCCATATGTGATACATGCTTGGGTGATCAATGTCTTGAAAGAAACAGAGACTGACTGGACAGAAGATTATCCCACAGTAGGTTGCCATTGCTTTCTGTGGTAGATTGGTTGCCAACCAAGGCTATAGAACCCAATCTGTCCTATTATTTAACCCATAACTTGAGGGAAGAGACAGATTGATACCTTTCTCAAGGGTATTTGTGCGTAAGTGAATGCAAGGAATTCGACTGGAATTCAAACTCAACACTCCAATTTCTTGTTCTGAGCCGATATCCATTGCACCTGAACATACATCCTTCACAATAGACATCCTTATCATTATTCTTATGTAAATTATTAAAAACATCCTTATCATTTCTCTCTATATTTAGTAGATATTCAATATACATTGTATGAAAATAATTATTCAAACACACAATGAAGACATTCTGTTTTCACCGATTGGTGATAATTCTGATAAAAAGGTTACAATACACTGATTATAAAGGAAAACCTTTGGTGAAAAAAAAAAAAAAAAAAAATAGACAGCTTGCCAAAACCAAAACTCTTATCCAGATAGTCTTGAATAAAGACGATAAAACTGAAAAAACAAACAGAAGAAAGGCCTGAAAACTTACCTACTCAGTAAAGTGCTTTAAGTTAAGATAGCCGAGACCAAATAAAAAATGCTTACTAACGTTGAGTTATGACTAGAACCATTTTTTTCATAGGATTTAACGTTAGTAAGATCCCACACACAATGTTCAGATGACATATACATATATATTTTTTAATCATTTGACTCCTAGCAAGACAATAAAGCCACTAAGATGCAAAGGGTTACAGTGTGAGAGGAAAAAAATATTAACAAAAGAAAACAAAAAAAGAACAGGTATTAAGAAGACAAACACTGATATTGAATTTCAATATTTGAAGATCAAAGTTGACTGGACAGGGATGATTAGGTTTAGGCTAGATAGGAAAAAGACAAAATTTACTAAAAGCTACAAAGGACAGGAAATTGTGGCAAGCCATAATGAGTTCCTTTGTCTTCATCGTAGTATTCTTCAAAAAGCTGAAAATTTGAAATGGATTATATCAATCTTTTATATATATATATATATATATATATATATAAGTTGCCATTACCACACCAAGAAATAATAATACATTAAAAAAAAGGTGGGGTCATATTTTATTAATAAAACAGGAAAAGGAAGTATCACAACGTTTAAAATTTACTAGGTGCCTTTCAACCGACCCTTCTTCAGAACAAAAATTGTCAGTAATCTAATACTGAGCAGTCAATAAGAAAAAAAAACAACATTTTTTTAAAAAGTCGAAAGACACCTAGCAAATTTTAAACATTGTGATAATTCTGTATCCTATTTTATTAATAAAATATGATCCCCTTTTGTTAAAAAAGTAGTGTGTGTGTGTGTGTGTGTGTTGACTACTGTGTGGTAGTTAGAATTTCTTTGTCTTTATCCTGAAATTTTTTTAGAAAGCTGGAAGTTTGAAATAGTCCATGATGGTGTTATGTTTAACAGTTATTGGGAATGAGGCCACATAAACACCACAGTAGTTCTTGGAAATGGACAAAATGCTCAAAAGTACTTTAATTCATAACAAAATATGAATTTTGGACAATTTATTCACAAATTTGAGCACAATACTCAACACATTATTCGAAAATTAGAAAAATAAAATAAATTTAAACAGCCAGACCATGTCAGTTCAATTTAATTAAACTTGTTTGAATGAATACTTGCTGCCTACATATAAAAAATATACACATATTATCTACAATAGTCTCAGGAGTTTCATGTTCTATGCAATCATTAGTTGCATATTAGGAACTGACTATTCTGGGAGTTGAATTTCTGGCTCTCACAGTGTTATGGTATATATATTTTATAATACAGCGATGATATTTTTTCATTTTATAATTTAAGCTAAAACTTAAACTTGAAATTAATAAGCAAAAATTCAAGTTTAATAAATAGAGAGATAATACCTTGTCTGTTATTTTCAATGAAACCTGCATAAAAGAGAGATTACTGCCTAAATGCACAAATGCTCTCACACCCTAATCGAGCACTCTGGAAGAACGGTAGACTTTGAAAAAAACAGCATCTACGCATCGTTCATTCAGTAATGAATTAGAACACTAACTACTGGCGTATGTTCACATGGTACATCACATGCTAAAAGTCTGCCTCCTTCTACCGAGCACCCATAGCTCAGAGGTAGAATTGCCGACTGATGCCAATTTGGTCAAGTTTCAATCCTTGGTAAAAGCAATCGGATGTCTAACCATACTGATGAGCTGTGAAATATATATAGTCATCTGCAGACAGATCTGTTTCACTGTATCACAGTTCATCAGTACGGTTTAGACTCCGATAAATAGGTTAAGTGATTAAAAAAAAATGATGCAATATTTTTCAACATAATTTCCTCCTTCGTCAATGTACTTAATTCCCTTGTGAATATAAATTAGACATTGGACACTTATTTATTCTAAGAAGTTTATTTCTTGAAAAAATTCATCTTTTTAAAAATTTAAAATTAAAACTTATTTTTTTTTATTTTTATTTAAAAAATTGGTGTATGTAAGAAGAGAACTGAATTTTTTTTTTTTAATCATATCACCCCGAGCAAGGCAGTGGCGCCACTAATGTGCAGGGGGCTACGTAAGAGTGAAAAGATTGGAAAAAAGAAAGCCGTAAACCACATCCTGAACAGGGAACAAAGGATGAGCCTCTACACCTGTACAATAGATGTGGGTGGAGTGTGAACAGGGCGATAGTTTAGTCTATCTACTCCAATTCTTAACCTGTAATGCATATCGAGTTTTATGCATACAAAAAAATACATATTGATATGACCGAAAGAAAAAGGATCACATTTCTATTAGCATTCTTTGTAAAATTGATCCTTCACTTTAGGTTCAAGATAGTAATTTTTTTCTAGCAATTATTCAAATTTGAAAAGAAAAGAAAAAAACAAACTATGACACTGTAGGTGACAAAAAAGAAATTATTATCTAACAGAGGCAGAGAGACATTTTAACCCAGTAACTGCTATGCATAAAAAAAATCTGTAAGTGTATAGAAGTCAGATTGAAATAAGCTAATAATCTAACACAGTATTTTGCTGCATTTTGATAAAATTTTCTCTGTATAATATTCAATCTATATGATTAACAGAGAAGCATTTTATTAAGTTTATTGACAAGGGAGAATTTGTACAAAAGAAATGCTTTTCATTATTAGGCTCTAAGCTTATTAATGAGCCTAACTCTTCTTTCTAGATTGTGTGTGATTTATATATATATATATATATATATATATATAGAGAGAGAGAGAGAGAGAGAGAGAGAGAGAGAGAGAGACATATGTGTGTATTAAATTGTAATGATGCTTAGTGCCAAATTTTTTTTTTTAATCTGCAGTAGTTTACTGGTAGAAAGACATTTTAGGAAAGCTGGGGATTTTCTTTGTCATAAAGCACTTGATATCAAGATAGAAACAGAGTGTTAATTAAATTAATATAGAGAAGATTATCACTTAGCTGAGCAATGTTATTTGAGTGTAAGAAACAGCAGCAGGAAAACAAAAAAAAAAAACCTGAAAAGTAAAAACATCACAATAATGCCTTCACAAAACTTGAAGTTTGCATGACTGAAATAACACTGCTTAGCTAAGTGACAATACATATATATATATATATATATATATATGGAGTAGATAGACTAAACTGTCGCCCGGTTCACACTCCACCCACGTCTATTGAACAGGTGAAGAGGCTCATCCCTTGTTTCCTGTTTAGGATGTGGTTTCCAGTTTTCTCTTTTCCAATCTTGTCACTTTTTTTTTTCAATTAGAGTAAATAGATCTATCTATCACCCGGTTCACACTCCACCCACGTCTATTGAACAGGTTAAGAGGCTTGTCCCTGGTTCCCTGTTTAGGATGTGGTTTCCGGCTTTCTCTTTCCAAATCTTTTCACTATTACGTAGCCCCCTGCACATCAGTGGCGTTCCCGCCTTGGTCAGGGTAATATATATAGGAAAAACTACTAAAAAGTTGTAAGTTTAAAAATGTATTTTTTTTTATAGTATTTATTGATTTCTATTATATTTGATATTTCAGACCGTCCTCGGCCTTTCATCAGAAACAAATCTTGTTTCTGATGAAATATCAAATATAATAATAGAAATAAATAAATACTGTCAAAAAAATACATTTTTAAACTTACAACTTTTTAGTAGTTTTTCCTATACATATTAAGACAGTATACGTGGATCATCACTATATATATATATATATATATATATATATATATATATATATTCTAAACATATGCTGATTAAATATAAGAGACAATGAATGTCTATTATGTTTAATCATGAGTCGTTCTAAACGTCGTATTTTTGCTTTAATTTCAGTTGAAAATAAAGACAAAAATTCTCCAACATTTGGATAATTATTTATTGGTTTTCTTCTAAGCTTTCGGCTCACATGAGCCATCTTCAGAGAGGTTGTTTAGAACGGCTCATGATTAAACATAATAGACATTCATTGTCTCTTATATTTAACAGCATATGTTTAGAAAATTACTTGCTGCCTTGATATATATATATATATATATATATATATACACACACTACTACTGGCCATAATTATTAGGCTACTCCAGTTTTTTTTAAAAGGAATTGTATACTTCATACTATTTCTAGTATTTATTGACAAATGAAAATAGAATGGTTCTTTTGTTATCATTACTTTGCAAAATTTTATATGCCAAGGAAGCAAAGATGAACGTGTCCGAATCACCCTAATTTTTCTTCATTCTTTCATCGATGAAACTGCAATATTGGTAATTATTAAATATTTAAAAATTCATTATAAATTTATGTTATTGTGTAATATTAACAATATAACCATTCTTTTTTCATATACAATTATTCACTTGGCAATAAATACTAAAAAATAGTATGAAATACATCATATTTTAAAACACTGGGGTGGCTTAATAATTATGGCCGGCAGTGTATATACAAGTGAATAAAGAACAAAGAAAATATTAACATTCAAAACATTAATTTAAAACAGTGCTCAATATAGAAATAGAGCTTATGAATATTTATTATAAATTATAATTTCAAAGATGTACAAATTATAATTTGTACATGTTCTTAACTATAATTTACAAAAAAAAAAAAAAAAAAAAAATATATATATATATATATATATATATATATATTTTTAAATATGAGAGACAATGAATGCCTATTATGCTTAATCATGAGCTGTTCTAAACGTCGTAATTTGGCTTTAATTTCAGTTGAAAATAAAGACAAAAATTCTCTAAAATTTGGATAATTTTTTATTAATTTGCTTCTAAGCTTTCTGCTCACATGAGCCATCTTCAGAGAGGTTATTTAGACGGTTATATAATAACATCCATCATCACCGACGATTTTATTTTGTGTTGAAATAAAACTTAGAAAGCTTAGAAGCAAATTAATAAAAAATTATCCAAATGTTGGAGAATTTTTGTCTTTATTTTCAACTGAAATTAAAGCAAAAATACGACATTTAGAATGGCTCATGATTAAACATAATAGACATTCATTGTCTCTTAGATTTAACAGTATATGTTTAGAAAATTATTTGCTGCCTCGATACACTATATATATATATTAAATTTGTCACTTAGCTTATTGATATTATATGCAGCACTCTAACACCAGAGTTTCATAGACAAACTTTTTGGTAATCATTTGGTCCACTCATCAAGGGTTATCAGCAATTGTCTGATTTTTTTTCTCATTTTCATTCTGTTTATATTAAGTTAAAAATAATAGTTTATATGGTTTTTTTTTGGTTTTTTTTTATTGATGTTCAGTTGATTTTTTTTGCATGTGTAAGCCTGTACACATGCATATATGCATATGTAATGAAAGAGATTTTAACCCATTAAAATGTATAGTAGTAGTCATCTGTTTATTATTTAAGATAATGGTAGCACCCTGTTTGATTAAAATTCTATATTTCGGTGGTGAGACTGAAGTGAACTCATAAAGGTGCAGGCCTGAGCAATGGTATATGAAGGCCATATGCTGCCAAAACCACATGACACCCGTCTTAGTCATAGCATCAAGATACAAAATGAATATGGAACATTCTGGCTTGGATGCTGAAAGGTTGTCAGTTTTTTGGGATCCATGTTGGATTTTCTGTCAGAATTTATTTCCATAGCGTTTTCTATCTTTGGATACGGCTTTAAGACAGTGGATGTTCAAAATTGGGTTTTCCTTCCCCCTCATTAAATAGGCACAAAACATTTGTTTTTAGTGATCATGTACACTATAAACTATATTTCTATTACTATCTATATAGTATATCTAATACACCCTCTGGAAACCAGATATAATATTTCAATAGGCAGACATGAACCATGTTTGAAGTTACAATAAAAATCAAATAAACCTCAATAACTCAAAAAAGCTCTGAACCAACATTTGCCAAATTTTGAACTTTTCCATTTCCACCCTTCCATATTTAACTAAATTTTCTGCCATTTTCAATGGTTAGTTTTTAAGATATTTGGAATTTATAAAAATGGACTTTTTTTTAAAAAAAATCATTTCACCCCAAGCAAGGCATTCCACTGCCACTATTGTGCATGGGGCTACATAGGGGAAGGTAAAGAGGAGGAGTGGTTAGATGTAGGAAATGTCAGAAGGAAGGTGATAGATGGGTAAAGATACCGAGGATGAGGGTTGGGTAGATGGAAAGAGTGTTTGAAAGAATGAGAGCGAGTTAGTGTGTTAGGAGGTATCTATTGACCTTACATTTAAACTCCTGGAGATTGTAGCCATCGGGGAAGCAATCATGTGGAAGGGAATTCCACAGTCGGGAAGTGCGAGAAAAGAAACTGTTGGAGTAGAAGTTGCGGTTGCATTTTATTGGTTTCACTGTAAAAGGGTGGGATATAGTTGCTAATCTAGTTTCTCGTGCAAATTCGTATCTAGGGGGCAGCAGTGATCTAAGTGGACTAACTGAAGTTATTATGTAGGTTAAACTAATATCACCACAGAAATGCAATAAAAACTGTTTTTTCTTTTTGTCCATAATATATGTTGAAACGTGGCTGAAAGACAAAAAGTAACGCAACTCGATGAGACCGTTGAAGTGTTGGGTGGCGGCTGTTGATGCAACAGACCGGGCCACTGCAGGACGGTAAGGTGGGTTGCCGGTTCCTTCACTAAGCAGAGTGGCATCAGATGAAGATCCCCGGTGGCTTGCAGAAGCACTGTCCCCACCTCACCGAAGGAAGCCGACTCAGTCGAAAAAGACGACGATGAATGACGGCGACCACAACCATGACAGCATCAACGAGCAGTGTGGAATAGACAAGGGCGAGCGAGTTATTAAATTAACGAATGACCACATTAGAAATGTACAAGAAGTTTTGCAGAAATCAAACAATAATGAAGGTTATTGAAAATACATCAAATTGGGAACTCGGAGTAAAGGAATAGGCCTTAAGGACTTGCTTCTTCGAGATGAGCATAAACTGAAGTGAGTTATAACAAAGCAACCACTTTTGACCAGCATTCAGATCTTTGAAAAAACTGAAATAAAGGGAGTCAAGAAGAACAAACTCCAAGACAACTTCCTCTCACTAAAGTAAATATTTTAAAGCATCAAAATTAGGCCAAGAAAGACATGGAAATTGACTTTTCTAATATAATTTTCAGATGAATCTCAAGTGACATGTGATAGACCTGATGGATTGGTAGTGCCGTGCTTAGCAACATCCCCACCCCTGCAGAATGCAACTTGTGCTCCCCCACATACTGAACCCACAATAAATGGTACTTTAAACAAAATAACATACTCTCGGAATGCAGATATTCCATGATCATGAAGAAAACGGAAGAAATTGTGGAATTGCTGTTTTGAAGATATATATTACAAACATTTTTGCTACTTCTTGGTGATTTCCTAGCTATTTTTATAGCCATTTCAGTGTGTTTTGGCTCTCAATCTTCTACGAGTTTTTTTCAAGGGATTTTAGATCTGTGGAGCCAAGGAGCTTTGCAGCTTCCCAGGACATTGCGGCCACTCTTCAACTGCAGGGTCTGCGGGGGCCCTAAGCATGGCCCTGTGGATGGGTCAAAAGACAGATTTTACAGAATTCAGAAGTGCCTGTAGCTAAAAGAAGGCAATAAGGAGAGAGTAGTGTTATATAGGTTAGTATTGTTGACTAAACCATTATCGATTTAAAGTTGATGAAGGAGTTAAACTGAACAGTATTATTGTGATTTTATGAACAAGACTTTCTTTTCATAATACAAGTCTCTGTCTCACAGTTTCAAGTGAAGTGTGTCTTTATACATGAAATGCTCCTTCTCATGTATCTAATCTTACCCGTGAATTCTTTGAGCATAAAAGATTTACAGGAGAGAAGATAATGGAATGGCCACCCTCAAGTCCTGATCTGAATCCGATTGAAAATCTATGGTCAATTGCCAAAATGAAATTATATGAAGATGGCAAACAATATAACAGCAAAGCTTTGAGAAGCTATTAAAACTACCATGTTGGAAATTGAGCCTGCTAAAGTAAAATATTGAACAAATCCATAGATAATAAATTATTGAGAAGAAGAGTCACTGTATTAAAATGTAAAGGATTTCTAAATTTCTGGCAGTGTGAATTGCATCATGGTGCTCTTTTTTCCCCAGACAGTACCAAACTGACGCTACTGTACTGTGCAGTTGACAAAAATAAACAACACACATACAGAAAATTAAAAATATAACATGACAACTTACTGCACCCTGTATATAGACATACATGTATCTACACCAATGTATATTTAAGCAGCAATAACTCACTTAAATTGTATTAAATTTAAATAACAAAATCTGTTTAATTTATTTGGACAATTCTGATCCTAATGTGCAACAACTTGTTGAAAATTATTGAAAAATAAATATCAAGATAGACTATAAGTTAATACAAATGAGGCAGATGCTTAAATGTTTTCAGCCCTCACCTTAAATATTGTTGCAACATTTGGTCTGATGTTTCTGCTAAATATATAGATAAAATATATCTAAATATGTTGATAAAATCCAAAGAATAATTTGCAATCTTATTGGTTTGAACCTGTCATCTTGCCTAAAGACACTTTTCCACCACTGTAAGATAACTTCCATGTGCCTTTTCTATATATTTTTTCATGATAATTCTTCTTATGAATTTTCCTCTATGGTACATAAGAATGTGTTGTTTTGGTTGTAAGAATACTATAGTATGTTAAGGCCAGTAATTGTGGCTAAATAAGATTAAAATTGGACAGATTGAAGACAAGCCTTTCCCACATCATCTTCTGACCTTGTGCCATATTTCTGTATAATGAAAATAAATATTACTTTTCTCTCTGGTACATAAGAATGTTTTTTTTTTTTTTTTTAATCGTGTCACCCCAAGCAAGGCATTCCACTGCCACTATAGCGCAGGGGGTTACATAGAGGGTATGGGAAATGTCAGAAGGAGGGTGATAGATGACTTAGGATGTACATAGGGAGAGAGTTGGAGAGAGTGGGTGTGAGTTAGTGTGTTAGGAGGTGTCTATTGACCTTACATTTAAACTCCTGGAGGTTGTAGCCGTCTGGGAAGCAAGCATGCGGTAGGGAATTCCACAGGCGGGAAGTGCGAGGAAAGAAGCTGTTGGAGTAGAAATTGCGGTTACATTTCATCGGTTTCACTGTAAAAGGGTGGGACCTAGTTGCCAATCTAGTATCTCATGCAAATTCACATCTAGGGGGCACCAGTGATTTAAGTTCATCAGAGCAGAAGCCATGAAAATATTTATAGAAGAGGCACAGGGAAGCCACGTCACGCCAGGGAGTGAGATACTGCAGGCGGTCAGCCAAGTCGGTATCAATCACATTACAGATTCTTTGCTGCATTTTGTCAAGAACTCTGAGGAGAATAGAAGGGGCACCCGACCAGATGTGGCAGCTGTACTCAATATACAGGTGGATGGTGGATTTATATAATTGCAGGATAGATTCAGGCGGCAAGAATTTCTGGGCCCTGCACAGAGAGCCGACTTTCATAGCTGCAGATTTAGCAATGGATTTGACGTAGTCATTCCACTTGAGAGTGTCAGGCCAAGCAGGCATAGTGATTTACTCTCTGGGAGGCAAGCCTGTTCCATGCTAATGGGAGGGATGTGCAGTTGTCTGTGGGTGCTCTTTTGGTGTAAGGAATACTGTGGTATGGTAGGGTCAGTAATTGTGGCTAGCTAAGATTAAAATTGGACAGATTGAAGACAAGCCTTTCCCCCATCACCTTCTTTTGGCCTTTTACCACATTTCTGTATTACACAAAATAAATATTACTTTTCTCTCTGGTATATAAGAATGTGTTGTTTTGGTATAAGGAATACTGTGATATGTTAGGGTCAGTAATTGTGGCTAAATAAGATTAAAATTAGACAGACTGAAGACAAACCTTTCTCTCATCACCTCTTTATGGCCTTGTACCACATTTCTATATTATCAAAATAAATATTACTTTCTTCTATATTAACTAGACTTTTATGAACTCAAGCACAGTACTAGATTAGCATCTAAGTCATCTTTTTCCAGTTCAAATGGCTAGATATAATCTTAAGTTCTATGCTAACAGTTTCTCACTTCTACCTTTTTGCTCAAAGAAAGTAAAAGATCAAAGTCAACTTTGATCTTCAAAAATTCAAATGCAATGTCAATCATTATTTTTTTGTTTTAATTTTTTTATTGTCTTCTCTCCTTAATAATTTTCTTTCTTATATTCTCTAACTCAGTAATTCTTGCATCTTACTGGTTTTATTGCCTTGTTTGGGGTGAAATGGTTTAAAATGTGTTTTGGTCTGGAGCTGCACAATCCTTTCTTGCCAGTCTCAAGAAAGCTCAAAAGCATTTATATGATCTTTGCTGTTGAGAAATTATTTTCCAACCTCTAACCATTTACCCACACATCCAACATTGCAAACATCTCACTTCTTTAGATATTTCCCTAAAAATTGTTCTGATAAGTTACATTCCCTACATCCACCATTTCAGATAAGATTAACTACATCATTTATGCCAAGGAAAATTATTCTCATCTCATTAGTAAGAAGCAAGTTCCATTTGAAGAGCTTGCTCCCAGGAGCTGCTACTTTGTGGAACAGACTCCCTAAAAGATGCTTCTCTGATTACTATAATTTTAATCTCTTCCAGTCTAGAGTCAGCCCTTACCTATCCTCATAATCTACAATTCTTACATCCAGTTATCCTCAACTATGAGTGGCTCTTGTGCCTTGTACTGGCAAACAATAATGTAAAAAAACAACATTAAGACTGCGATGTAAATAAGGCACTGTGGTCATGCACTGGAATGAAGGTGTGGTTCAGGGGAGGCCATATGTGTTCCAGCAAGAGTGTCTCCTCCCAGACAGCTCATACACCCAAAGAGCAGCTGACAGAATTTCAAAATGAAGTCATATCCTCTGTGACATCTCAGCTCACGGCTCTCATTTAAATTTCCAAAGCACATTAGAGTTGAAAGCAGTTTTCTTGAATAAATGTTTAATCTGTTGAACACATTGATGATTATATATATATATATATATATATATATATATATATATATATAACTTTTTCCGTTATACCCAATAGTGTGTAGGACAGCGTTTTTGCTGTTCCCATAACAAACTAATTTTTTATGGGGGCAGGGTTGTTAGCCCTGTATCCAACCCCCAAACCTGGAGGAAGGTGATTTTCTAAGCATAGGTTAGACGTGACACATGGATGAAAGTAGGGGGTACCCAGTGAGGATTGAACTCACTACTCAGTTATAATGATTCTAGCGAGACGAGCTTGCTAACCATTACACCACACCGAGGTGCCCATACATGTATGTATATATATATATATATATATATATATATATATATATATATATACACACACACACACACACACATCCCCACCCTCATCAGTAGCACAACTCCAAGTTCCATACATAATATAATCATCAGGTCCTGCTTGAAAACTGATTGTTGCATAACTAAAATATTTGTTGCTTTTTTTTTTAATCATATAACCCCAAGCAAGGCAGTAATGCCACTGATGTGCAGGGGGCTACATAAGAGTAAAAGGATTAGATAGAAGGAGAGTAAAGAGAGAAAGATGAATCAGTTAGAAAGGAGCAAGAGAAGGATGGGAATACAGGTGTGATGACAGTTGCAAAGGTAGAGAGAAAGGAAAAGATATACAGGGTGATGTAGAAAGAACTAGAGTCAAATGGTTAAGAGATGGGTATTGACATGGGGAAGGGAAATAAGACCTTATATTTTATATATACATATATTGATTTATATTTAGGTGTGTATGTTTAAATTTCAATAGATCCAATATTTTAACTGTGAATTATACACAATTTATATTGTTTGAACTATTGTCCTTATCTTTATTGCCATGTTTACAATGTTTCGGCCATTGTACACTCCGGCTTTTTTTCAGGTGCTAAGAATTTTTAACTGAAACCCTTTATTTCAAAATTCCTAGTACCTGAAGTAGGCCAGAGCATACAACAGCTGAAACATTGTAAACATGGAAATAAAAATAAAGACAATGGCCTGAACAATGTAAAAAAATTATGTAAGAACTCATCTCCAAAGTATAAGCAAATACTGAAATTATACACAAGTAACATCACATATATTTGTATACACACTTGATTCACATAATTGTAACTATATACATAGAAATACACATTCATCCTATATAGAAAAACTTAAAATATATATATATATATATATAAAAAATAAATATTATTAAAAGAACAAATATACATACAAGTAAATAGTAATATACTTATATATACAAGTAAATATACAATCATACATCTAAATATGAGCATAAAAAGTAATTTAGATATATACCCGACTACCCATAAATCTATCGCATTTCTTTTAAAATCAATCCATGATACAAAATGATGAGGTTAGCATATTATAAATTTTATTATTAATTACATGTTTTAATTTGTATTTAAAGTGGATTGATATAAAAAGGTATATCAAAAACATACTGAATTTCCTATTAAAATACCGTAAAAAAAGAAAAACAGCCCTAGAACGCCTTGTCTAATTTTAATGAAATTTGACAAGGGCTCAAGGTACAATATACTCCTAAATTGGTTGGGTATTATGATTAGTTTAAACTGTATCTCAGGAACACACATACACATATGATTAGAACTTTAGTATTACATAATTCTTTTCTTAAATTATATAATCTTCAATTTTTCTCGTAATTTGTTCTCAAAACCAAACTCAAAAAAGGAAGGATAGCCCTGATTTTAAATCTCCACTGCCTTGCAGTCATTTCTAAATGCGGAAAAGTCTATGAAAGAAAATCCAGACAGAAAACCCAGAAAACCTTGAAGGTGGTTGGCTGTTAACACTGACAAACTTCCGACAACGCTTGCAGCCAAGCTGTCCTCAAATGTAATGACCCATATGCTTTTGGATCTTGTTGGTATGCCTGAGAGTGAGTGGACCATGTAGTCTGAGAGCATGGCTTCTATATACCATCACAAGTCAAGAAAAATGCAGACAACTGGTACTTCATAACTAGTTGCTTCAGGTAGATGCAACTTAACAACCTAGGAAGGCAGTCCATCTAGAAGGAAATCCCTGATTTCTCTGCTACCTTGCGGTCATATCTAAGGAAGTAAATCCAGACAGAAAACCCAGAGTGGAGCCCTGAAAAGAGTTGGCTATTAACACTGACAAAGTTCCAACAACTGCCGCAGCCAAGCTGTCCCTAAATTTAATGGCCTATATTCCTTTAAAGATTGTGAGGTTAGGGTGGGGGCATGTAGTCTGGAGACATGCTTTGTAGGTTGTGCCTCTATAACTGTTAGCTCAATGCATTATTCATATTATTTCCCTTTCCACTGAATTCTTTTTAAGGCCTCTTAAATTGCATTATCTTTATTTCTAATTTCACTCAAACTTGTTTTTGTTGCCATAGCAGGATATGACAACACATCTATAAAATTCAAACACACTAGTGTTCAGGGACCAGAGTCACCTTCAGTGGCAGGATAAACTTTTTGTCTAAAATATGAAATCACATACAGACTGATAAAGTTTGACGTCTGAGAGGAAGGATGAGATAAACTTAACATCCCTGGTTTAAAAGGAACCAGCAAGCCATTGCACAATTCTGCTTTGAATACCAATGAACCCCCATTGTGAGATAGAGGGGTAGTGGTGACCAGAGAGGCACACAAAAAAAAAAAAAGAAAAAAAAAAAGAAAGAAAGAATATTGATATTTTCCCTTATAATTTTTTCTCAGTTATTAGGTGCAGCCTGTATAGCCATTACCTTTTGTGACATGTATTTGTAAATGTTAGAGGCAAGTAATGTGATAATAATTTTAAAATTTAAAATCTAATAAACCAGTTTCAATTTCATTAAATCTCTCAGGCTCATTTCACAGATTATCACTAATGATCAGAAAATTAATTTTCAAAATTGCCTGCACAATTAATAAAGCAAGATTCCCAGCATAATTAGCAGTGCTCAATACAATAAACAAGCAAACAAACTATCAAGACATGAATCTGACAACAGATATGACTGCAAGTGTTGGTGGGGGGGGGGGGGGGGTCTGTAAAACATGGCTGAATTGAATGGGATCTTATTTGATTGTACGCTTATGATTGCGCTTCTAGAATAACAAGTGCTGTTTTCAGAGATACATGATGAAGCCATACGTAGAGCTAAAAAAAAAAAATCCTCAAACACAACTTAACAAATTCAACAAATGATTTTCTTATTAAGTGTAAAATAATTTTTTCTCTAAAATTTTAAGCATGGAAAAAAAAAAGCTTACAAATTTCCTCATTCAATAGGTTCTTAGAATTTTGTTTAGAAAAATAAATGCAATCAAGGTCAATGCAGATGTTTTTTTTTAAATTTCTTTTTAACAACATAAAAAAAATTAATTCTGTACATGGAGAGAAGTGTATGTGTGTGGTTATTACACAAAAAGCCAAAATCCACACACTTGTGTGTATGTAGTATAACGTAAGAGAAGGAATTAACTGTCAGTCAATCAGCTTAAATATCAATGCAAATACAGCTAATAACAACTAAACCAGAAACAGTGTTTTGTTTTTTGCCGCTTTGTGTTTTCATAATATAAACTCTGCAAACTGATTTCTAAAAATAAATTTTAAGCTAGTAATAATTTTGCAAAAGAAACTTTAACACTCAATAAGTTTTTGTGAGGATTCGAAAGTTGAGAAATCAGTATTATTCAAATGTATATTGGTCACATTACCCCAAATACACCGTGCATTCATTCTGAAAAATGTTACCTCTTTTTTATATATATATATATATATATATATATATATATATATGCAAAAGGAAACAGCTTAATGGTAAAATCCCAAAGGAGATCCTATTAATATTATTAAAAATTAAATATTAAAACTGATCCCACCAGAGGGTTCAATGTATTTAAAATTATTTATTTACAGAGTCTGTCTCTTTCTCTCTCTCTCTATATATATATATATATATTACATATAAAAGAAAAAAATTCAAATTTTTTTAAGATCGTATAGCCATTTCAACCAGTGAAACTAATCTCACCCCATCAGTGATCATAATCATTTATTTGAGTCTGTGTATGTGTAAAGACATGCGAAAAAAAAAAGGAAGAAGAAAAAGAAGAGTGAAAAGGAAAAAAACGAGAAAGAGGAAAGAAAAAGTGTGTCAGATTGACAGATGGAAGAAAATGCTGGCAAATGGAGGTGAAAGAAGTCAAGATAAAAACATTTAAAAAATTTTTTTTAAAATATAAGAATGTATATAAAAAAAAAAGATGTCAATCTTTGCTTGGCCTTTTCAAATTTTTTTTCTGTTTCAATCCAAAACAGGGCCTGAATAATGTTAAGATCAAAGTAATTTACATTATAAATTTACCTCAGGAATAAAAAGGAAAAAAAACAAAACAGAAAGCTAATCTATAATATAAGTAAATCATATGGCTAAAGAGAAGAAAAACAACTACTATAAAGAATATTAAAATCTAGATTAATAATAAGAAATTAAATTAGAAATAAATCCAAGATAGCATCAATACTTAAGAAATAGTTCAAATATAAATAAATTTGTTTAAAATAGGACAAAATAAAAAGAAATTATTTTATAATACACACACATACACACACATTAAGTTATACTGCTGATAAGAAGGAATAAAACCACTAACTAAAGTAATTTAGAATAATTAATATTATTCAGTCAATTAAATGCCATACGTGATACACGCTTGGGCAATTATGTCTCAAAAGAGACATGACTGACTGGGCAGAAGATTATCCCGCAGTAGGTTGCCATTGCTTTCTGCGGTAGACTGGTTGCCGACCAAGGCTATAGAACCCAATCTGTCCTGTTATTTAACCCATAACTGGAAGGAATAGACGGATTAATACCTTTCCCAAGGGTATTTGCATGTAAGTGAATGCAATGAATTCAGCTTGAATTTGAACTCGGCTCCCTGATTTCTCATTCCGAGCCAATATCCAATGCACTACAACGCACATATTATTAGGAAACTTAAATTCAAGATCATGACAGCATTATTACTAAACCAAAAATGTTAATTTTCACTTCAGTTAAAATTACAAATATAAAACTGATAAGAAAAAATCTAGAACTAGAGTGAAAAGGGAATATAAGGAACAGAGGATATTATTTTAAATATTCTGTAGGGTAGAGTTAATTAGGAGAAATATATTTTAGATTAATTAAATTTAAAATGAATGGCATTAACTAACATCAAACAATTAGACGAGAAAAATGGTTAAAAAAGGTTAACATTATTATTGTAATTAATTATACTATTAATAAGAAGAAAAAAGAAACAACTATTTAAAGAAATTTAAATTTGGATTAATATTTGGGGGATTTGATGCAATCTATATTTAGTTGAAAAATTAAAATAATAAAATATACAACTTAAGCAAAACTTGCTTTTAAACTTAAGAAAAGAATTCATAAGCAAATATTGTCATGAATTAAAATTTTTAAATTAGCAACAATCCATGATCAACAAGCCAATGCTATGAAGCTTATTATCATTTTTTGTTTTTTTGGCTGTATGTAGATTAGCTATATGTATGTACTCAGATCCAAAGATGATTTGAACAACTCTTACACACCAAAAAAAAGAAATTTTAATCACCATGTCTTGCCAAATATCTTCAATAAAATTATATAAGGAGAACATCCTTTTAAAAAAAAAATGAGAATATCTCAATGGTAGAAAACCAGAATATTCAGACCATGAGATGCAAAAATAAATATATAAATAAATAATAATAATTTTTTTTCTGGTTTATTTTGTGGAAGTCAAACAAAACCCCATGCCAATCCAACACATTTAATATTTGAATGAAATATGCTCAAAATGTTATGAGGTACTTGTAATATCTTCACTGAAAAGTTGAGACCACCTGATAATACATCTTCCTGTAATGTTATAAGTAAAATCACATCTGATCTCCCAGCCACAAGAAAAAAATAAATAGAATTAAAAAAAAAAAAAAAAAAAAAAAAAAAAAAAAAAAAAAAACACATACTGAAATAAGCAGTATTGAGTGATGATTTCAATATGAGAACTTTGCCTGGGGTGGCCTGTATTTCTTTGATGTCAGGTTAAAAATTGGAAGCTAACAATTTCACTGCAAAATTAACACAAGAAATGTAAAGCTTCTCCTCCTCCTAAAAAAATCCACAGCTTCTCTTTTTACTTTTTATTTTTCTCAACTAAATTTAAAATCAAAGTTGCTCTTCACAGATTTGTTAAAACAAAGTAAACTTTATCAAAGGCTTTTGAGAAAGGATTTTCTACTGAAAGACATTTCAACACACACAATGGATTTCCATTTCCTCAAAATCCTTTTCACCTGTTCTATTCTTTTTGTTCCTCTTTGGTTTACAAAACTATATAAGCAATAATAAAAACAAAAAACATAACAGATACATCTAGAGATTACAAACCTTGTTTTGTTTTGTATATTTCTAGGTCACCCTTGGGTAAGATGCAGTACATTTTAACATATCTTTGGTAAGATAATTCTTCTTCTAACTCATATAAAATCTTGGAAATGAAGATGTCTGATGAATAAAAAAGACAACACTGAATATATCACCAATTTGAAATTTGACTTAAGGTCAGCTCTCCATTGCTAGAGTTTTTATAAATATTGGCATAGAAACACTAAAGTTACCTGTATTCATTACTTTGGATAGGTGTTCACTTTTGGCCAAAAGTAGAGTAAAAGTTTCTCATTTTTAAATGGAAGAAGGCACCTGGTCTTAGAGATCCCAACCCTGCACAAACACCTTCCTCATTCCAGTAAGGGAAGTAGGGTCAATAGTCAATATAATATTGATGACAGTGTGGCAGTGGTTGCAGGGACTGGGTCAAATATTTTTACCCTGGCCTATATGCATATGTGTAGCACTTCCCAAGTAAAAATAAACTTTTGGTTATTTCCTGCCTTAATAGAAAGGCTGAGTAAATATACTTGTATTCATTTTTCACAAGTGACAATGAGAAAAAGATAGTAATCCCTCTCTTCTTATTCTCTATCTCACTGCAAGTTGTCTTGATATAGTTCTTCCCACTGGCATGTCACAATCAAATTTTCTTTCTTGAACCATGTCACTCAATACTGCTTATTTCTTGTCCCAAGGAGGGGACATGGGCACCCCATAGAAACCAACTTACTCAAAAGATACATGAAAAGGACAAATCTAACAGTTTCATGACAATATTCTAGATCATTAAATCAGCATAAATAATATTAACTGTATAGTCTTATCAATAAAGAACACAACACCAGGTTTAATATAACCTTTAATGATTGCCACAAGGAATACTTACAAGAAACTTCAAGGAATTTAAATAAATTATGAAAAAAAAAAAACTTACAAAACACACTCAATGCATTAGTTGCTCACCATAATGAGTAACCATAATTTTAATTTATAAAATGCAGCTTTTAATAAAAGTCAAATCAATTTATTAAGGCAAAAATATATAAAATTGTTTAGATTCCATGATCATCCATAGTAAATTTGCATCATTTCCTCTTTCTTGGAGGATCTTCTTTTATCACAATGTGGGATACTTAATAATAAAAGTGATAAAAAAAAACAAAAAAAACAAGGAACTAAATGAAATACCTCCCCCTGGACAAAAAAATATTACACAGAATTTTTTTCCACTTTGTTATTCATTTGCTTAAAATTGTTATGAGACAGTTTTTCTCTTTTCCAATCTTTTCACTCCTTTTTCTTTTTTTCAGTTGGAGTAGATAGACTAAACTATCACCCGGTTCACACTCCACCCATGTCTATTGAGCAGGTGAAGAGGCTCATCCATTGTTTCCTGTTTAGGTTGTGGTTTCCGGTTTTTCTCTTTTCTAATCTTTTCACTCTTATGTAGCCCCCAGCGCATCAGTGGTGTTTTCACCTTGCTTGGGGTGATATGATTAAAAAAAAAAAAATATATATATATATATATATATATATATATATATATATAAAATTCTGTCTCATAACAATTTTAAGCAAATGAATAACAAAGTGGAAAAAAATTCTGTGTAATATTTTTTTGTCCAGGAGGAGGTATTTCATTTAGTTCCTTGTTTTTTTTTTTGTTTTTATCACTTTTATTATTAAGTGATAAAAGAAGATCCTCCAAGAAAGAGGAAATGATGCAAATTTACTATGGATGATCAAGGAATCTAAACAATTTTATATAATTTTCTCTCATTTAGAGGAGCACTTTATGTCTATATAAATAGATAATTATGACCATGTGCATTGTGGTGCAATGGATATTAACTTGGAATGAGAAATAAGAGAGTAGAGTTCAAATTCCAGTTGAATTTGTTGTATTCACTTATGCGCAAATATCCTTGGGAAAAATATTAATCCATTTCTTTACTCTCCAGCTGTAGATTGAATAGCAGAAGAGACTGGGTTCTACATCCTTGGTTGGCAATCAGTCTACTGCAGAAAGAAATGGCAACCTACTGTGGGAAAATTTTCTGCCTAGTCAGTCAGAGATCAAAATAGACATGATCACCCAGGCATGTATCACAAATGGCACTGAACTGATTGATTTGAAGATAGAAATCAGAAATTTATTTCATAGCTTTTGATTTGAATGAGAGTTCTATCAGGATGTAGGTTTGGGATTATAGATAGAGTATAGATATACAGATGCCATAGATATCTTAGTATTATAGATAGAAATCAGCATTAATGTTCAAAGAAACGAAATGCTATTATAATATTACATTTGTTTTGTTATCTTTATTTGTACTATTCATGTTCAGACTCTTATCCTCATCGTCTTCTTTATTACGTTTCAACGGTTGTTTTTTGGCCTTTATCAGGTGTATATCAATCAGGGTAACCTACAAGGAATTTAAACTAAACCCTTTATTTAATCTATGGGGTAGATTGTTCTCATTTAATTGCTAATGTCTAATGGTATTTTGTCTAGTTCTACTGAAAATAATACTTATTGGTGTTTAGAAAAAAGGGCAGAAGACAATGCTGTTGCCATCCTTCAGAACAGAACTTTTAAAACAGCAGACCTTTTCTGAAAGTCTTCTATTCATTACTCAAGTTGCAATCACTCAGAGGTGAAAGTTAATAGTGAAATAAATTATATTGTAATACACAATTCGACTGAACACTCATTCCCTTTCTGAGATTATCCATCAATCGCAATGATTGAGAATTTGCGATGACATCTTCTCTGGTAGAACCCATAGGAAAAAGAAAATGAAGTTGCTAGACACTAAGGAGTCTGACCTTCAAGAAGTTTCAAGTTTGGTCTGGTAGATCTGTTATATATTTTTAGATTCTTAATAAAATCTAAAGAAAAATTTGCAATGTTACTAGTCTTGACCTAGCATCTCTGATTCAGTCACTTTCCCACTGCTGTAACTTAGCTTCCATTTGGTTTTTCTATAAATATTTTATAGATATTTTTCTGATGGCCAGGGAGCAAAAAAAAAAAAAAAAAAAAAAAAAAGCGTAAATCTAGCAGCATTGGCTACTAGTCAATGAATACTAAATGTTTCCATTTAAACAGCTAATATTACCATTAGAGATAAAATACTATTTTTAATTATTTAGAGTTTCTTTCGTTTTGAATTTTTAATTGCTTTTTTGCCCAATTATTACTCAGTCCATCAATCTCTAGCAATGAGTAGATAATAGTGGATTGTAATTAAAGCATAAGCTTTTACCGAGTTGAGTTCGAGTACCCATTTGCCTCAGGGACGTGTAGCAAGGAAGCTGCTTTCACTCCTTGCCAGAGATTGATGGAATGTATAAATGCTGTAAGAAAAAAAAAAAATGAATAGAAAATTAAAAAATAAAAGTTAATACTTATCCAAAATTAATGATTTATCTAATAAACAATCCAAGTAAAATTGCAAATATAAGTATTTTTGCTTTTGTTCCATTTGAATCTATTTTCTGGTTTGACATGCTTTTGTTTCTATAAATAAACAGGCAAACTTGTTTTTACGGATATCAGTTAGAGGAGGAAAAAAAAAATTATCAAAATACTAGAAGTAAGGAGGGGTTAATCAAATACTGATTATTTATAGGGCATGTTTTCAAATTTAGGAAAAACATGGAATATATTTACATTATTTGAACTGTTGTCCTCACCTGAATTGCAATATTCACAATGTTTCATCCGTTGTATGCTCCAACCTTCTTCAGGTGATTAGAATTTTAAACAAAACCATTTATTTTGATCACTGAGGTATATTGTTCTTTTTCCATGAGTCATGCTACTTCTGGATGTTTTAGTTATCTCCCTTTAACTCAATTCTCTAAGTTTTGTTCTTCATTGCTATAACCAGATACTGAACTCACAAACTCTTTGGGTCAAGTCACTGGATATAACCAACACTTTTATCCATTGGGTCACATATCCTTGAGGACAATCTACCACAATGATCGAAATGTAGAGTAGATTGTTCTAGTTCCTTAGAGACTTGAGTCAAAGGGAGATAACTAAGACATTTAAAAGTGGCATGAATCATGGAATGAGAACAATATTCCCAAGTGATCAAAATAAAGGGTATGGTTCAAAATTCCAATCACCTGAAGAAGGTCACAGCATACAATAGCTGAAACTGATGAATATGCCAAAACTAACGTAAATAATTACAATACCTCATCTCAAAAGTATAGACAAATAATGTAGAATATACTCTGGCAAAAAAAAAAAAAAAAAAAAAATTGATTATGGCTTAAATTTAATATCAAATCAATTCCATGCCTTTTATTCAATTAATTTATATAGGTACCTCCATAAATATCACTAAAATAAAGTAGCATACTGTGATGAAAAAATGCTGCAAACTTAATGAAAAAGTTTTATCATTAAAATCTTTATTAAGAGAGAAGATCAAAGTATTTTTTGATTAAATTTTTTAATCCTTTTAAGTATATTCAAAATTTTTAGTAAAAATCTTGTTTTTCTTGCTCAGTGGATGTTTATAAATTATCATAGCAAATTTTAATATCTTTTTGTGTCGAAAGAAACATTAATTTAAAAATTCTTTCAAAAATGAAATAATTGTCAGATTTTAATGAAACTTTCAGGACTTATTCATAAAGTAATAAAATTATTTTAGAAAATATTTTTTTTCACGTGAGTTTTGATAAAATCAAGTTGGATGAAACAAGAAACTCAGAATGATAATTTTTAGTGACTGTATTAGTTAATTCATTGGAGAATTTAAATCATCAATATGTTTTTGCAAAATCATATCGCATATAACAAAAATTTGCTCAAAGTTGTAAAATGAAAAATGCAATAAAACTAAGACATTATTTATTGAGAGAATCTTTTAATTGCTTTATCAATAATATATTGTCTTAAGGAAAAGAAATTTTCCATGAAAAATGGAATTTTTTATGATTTGTTTTCATTTTTTTTTTTTTTTTTTTACAATCTTAATTAGAATAATTTACATTTTTAAAATTAAATCTTTTAAAATTCAGTTTCAGTGGTTTACCTCTTAGGAAATAGTGTTAAGTAAATCTATATTTACTTATTACACATCATAAAGCTTATGACAATCTGACAAACCAGAGTATTTTTAAAATAATTTTTAATTGTCTTTTGTATTAGTAAGAAAAATGCCAAATTTTAGAGATACAGTCGCCCATACAAGACAACATCAAAAAAATAAGAGCGATAACTTTAATAAATTTAGATCCAAGATCCTCTAAAATTCAATAAAAAATTCAATTAGAGAGAACATTTGTAAGATTATCAGATAATTCAATCAGTCAGTTAAGTGCCATATTTGATACATGCTTTGGGCGATCATATTTCGAAAGAGACATGACTGACAGGGCAGAAGATTATCCCGCAGTAGATTACCATTACTTTTTGCAGTGGACTGGTTGCCAATCAAGGCCATAGAACCCAATCTGTTCTGTTATTTGACTCATAGCTAGAGGGAGAAGAGATATTATATTAAGTAGTAATTAATGGGGGATCAGTTTATTTCTTTATAACAATACAAAACCAATCCCCCACTTTATGACCAGTAGAAGCCTTAATAATGATTCCAACTTGTTATATTCAGTGAGTCAGTTAAGTGCCATACATGATACATGCTTGGGTAATCATGTCTCGAAAGAGACATGCCTGACTGGGCAGAAGATTATCCTGCAGTAGGTTGCCATTGCTTTTTGCAGTAGACTGGTTGCCAGCCAAGGCTATAGAGCCCAATCTGTCCTGTTATTTAACCCATAACTGGAGGGAAGAAATTAATTAATACCTTTCCCAAGGGTATCCATGCATAAGTGAATGCAAGGAATTCAACTGAAATTCGAACACAGCTTCCCGATTTGTCGTTCCAAGTTGACATCCACTGCACCACAATGCACATCCTAATCAGGTAATTAAAATGTGCTAAAGTTATATTCCTCAATTATTCTTTTTCAATTAAATCAACTCCCTACTTTTTGGCAGATGGGTTAATTTGTGGTCGATATGTCAGGGATCACTTTACAACTTTTCAATTATATAAAATTAGTCCCTCATTTTATATCCACAAGTTAATCATTAATAATTTGTCATAATGCTTCTTAGCATAGTATAATATGTACAATGGCAAAAATAGGGGGATTTGATTGTTACTCCAGATTAATATGAATTTAACTTCCTACATTTTGGCAGATGGATTAATTTTGTGGTCATTATGTAAGGAATCAGATTACAACTTTTCTGTTATCTAAAATTGGTCCCTCATTTTATAACCATTTGCTTGTCAGTAACTGAATTTCCAAGGATGTATTAGAAAAATATATTATAGAAAGAAAAAAAGGGAGAGATCTTTTTATAACATTGTTATTCAGCACTTCACTTAGCACTCATTTGTTTGCTAATCAAATATTTTCTTGATTTCAGCATGTATTGCAAAATATGCCATGAAAAACATGGTGAGTTTCATGATTTGATTATCATAGCCTTATTATTCAATCAAATACAATCAAATACAAGGGATATGGTGATGGTTACTCTTCTCCAGCTTTTAGCATTAATGGTTCTGTGACAGAAAAAAAATTAACTGCTGAATATTTTGTGTTGAGTAGTCTAAAAAAAGCTTCCAACGAAATGATTTCTGAAATACAAAGCTGAGTAAATTACCAGTCAATTTGTAATTTCTAAAATCATGCAGAAATGATCCTGAAATTCAGTTACTAATTCCACAAGAATATATAGCAGTCATCACTTTAATCATTGGAGATGTGTCAGTTGATTCCCAACATATACTGGGTGCGATTGTTAAATTGTCGTCTAAATCACATTGACATGAAAACAACACTAACATCTCATTTTAACAGATATATATTTACCTAAATTGCATAAAAAATATCTTGAAATACTAAAGAGTAAATTTTTTCAATAAAATTGCCATTGGCTAGGGTTAGACACTAGACAACTTTGGAATGTCACTTGCTACTCTTCTGGAAGGTCTCCTTTTTTTTTTTAATTAATGAATGCTGCCATAATGTTTGTCTTCAAGTTCATCTTTGCTGCAAGCAGTTTTGTTGGTATCTTGTCAAACTGCAACCCACATACAATGAACAAATGTGTTGAAGTTTGGAGAGTTAGATGGCCAGATATAAGAGGTGATATGGTCACAGAAATTGTTTGACAGCCATAACTGAGTTCTCCTGCTTGTGTGGTATGGTGCAGAGTCCTGTTGCCAGACATAGGACTTCCAGCAGCCACTCTTGACTCAAGGCAGCACTACCTCCTCAAAACACTTGATTTAGGCCTCTCTGTTAAATCTGAGGCCCTATGAGAAAATGAATAAAACAAAATGAAAGTCAGTTCGCTTTTTTCTGTCTGAATCTATCCTGCACATATATAAATCTACCATCCGCCCATGTATTGAATACTGCTGCCACATCTGGTCAGGTGCCCATGCTATTCTCCTCGGGGTTCTTGACAAAATGCAATAGAGAGTCCGTAATGTGATCGATACCGACTTGGCAGACCGGCTGCAGTCACTCTCTAGCCAGCGTGATGTGACTTCCTTGTGCCTCTTCTATAAATACTTTCACAGCTTCTACTCCGATGAACTTAGATCACTGGTGCCTCCTAGGAATTTGCACGAGATACTAGACTAGCAACTAGGTCCCACCCTTTTACAGTGAAACCGATAAAATGTAATCACAATTTCTACTCCAACAGCTTCTTTTCTCGCACTTCCCGACTGTGGAATTCCCATCCACATGATTGCTTCCCTGACAGCTACAATCTCCAGGAGTTTAAATGTAAGGTCAATAGACACCTCCTAACACACTAACTCACATCCATTCTCTCAAACACGGTATTCTTACCCGTCTATCGCCCTCCTTCTGACATTTCCTATATCTAACCACTCTTTCTCTTCACCTTCCCCTATGTAACCCCCTGTGCAATAGTGGCAGTGGAATGCCTTGCTTGGGGTGAAATGATTAAAAAAAAAAATTTTGTCATCATGTGATCACTCTAGACACCATGATGTTGATTGGATATATAATCAAACTCTTCCCAAATCCTCAGATTGACACCCAAATTCTCTGAAATGCTCAGATTGAAGCTTCCAGTATGAATGCCAAGCAGTACATCATTCCATTTACAAATTTCAAGAAGAATGAATTGCATCATGTTCTTTTTCTCAAAAATGGTGCCCAACTGACCCTACTAAAATCAAAAACAAAGCACATGCACAAAATTAAAATTATAATATGAAGACCATTTACTCATTGCACCCTGTAGTCTGTGTAGTGTTCAATACTATACTCTTTTTTCTTTCTCAAACTATTATAACAATCTACTGTAATACAAGTTATGTAATAAAAACTTCATTTGTACTGTAGATCTTAGCAACCTCATCATATGATATTTTTTCATTTGCTTATTAAAGTCATGAACTTTCACTTTTTTTACTTAATGTTATAACAAGATACTGTAATAAAAGTGATGTGATGCTGAGAATATTTCTACTAAAATGTTCAGTCTGACCAAGAAACTTTTCCTTAAACAAAAAAAAAATAAAATAAAATAAAAAGGAAAAAAAAAATGCTGATTGCTCATGTTTTTAAAAGTGAACTCTTCAGCTTTCCTCATTTTTCTTCCCCACCATAACCACTTACTTTGTTACCTAAATATGCCTAAAATTCTTTTACAGATTTTCACCACCAATGGCATACAAACGTCAATCTTTTAAATAACATTTCTCTTTGTTCTTTTGCCTCCAAAAAAATGTTCATCTGAACTTATTTATAAATGGAACTTTGTGTGTCCTCGTTACCTATAGACTCCGAAATGCCTGAACCAATTTTCTTGAAAATTTACACAGTTGTAAGCGTCTGCGAATGTTCTTAGCTAGGTTTTGTGTCGAGGTACCCCTGATAAATATCGAAAATCGATAATCAAAGAAATTGGGTTGTAGAAGGAGTGGTCCGATTTTAATCAAATTTGATACACTCATAGACAAAGACATAAGAAACGATATTCAGAAGTTTCAAGGTTGCAGTTCTTACAATAGTGCAGAAAATCGATTATATATATATATTTATAAATATAAATAAATAAAAGGCAAGATGTTTGTGTGTGTGTTTATCAAGCTATATATAAGTAGCAGTTCTGCTTTGTAGAACAGAGAGGCAGAGAGAGTGGAATCTATTCCAGCATAACTGACAGTTGCACTAATAATCATTCATTAGTATATATTTGTACTACTACCTTTGTAATATATTTGTTTGACACTATTCCATCTTTGTGTTTTTATTTCTGGCCCAACGAACCACAATAAACAATGATGATTTAGTGATACAAGTCTCACTAATTAACCCATAGCTGGGAGATGAAGAGATAAATTCATATCATTCCTAACAGTATTTGAACTTAAGGAAATATAACAAACATAACAGGAATTACTTGCACATGTCCAAATCAACCATTTGCTCATGCATTGAATACTGTTGTCACATCTGATCAGACACCCCTGTCATTCATCTCAAGGTTCTTAATAGGCTCCAGAAAAGAATCTGGAATGTTATTGATCCCAACCTGGCAGCTTGACTTCAGTCACTTTCTCACCAACAGGATGTAGCTTACCTCTGTCTCTTCTATAAATATTTTCATCGCTTCTGCTCTGACGAACTAAGCTCTCTGGTGGCCCCTCTACAAGAATTTACTCACACAACCAGACGGGTAACAAAGTCTTACTCTTTTACAGTCAAAACAACCAAATGCAGCCGCCACTTCCACTCTATCAGCTTCTTTTCTTGCACTTCCCACCTGAGGAACTCCCTTTCATATACTTGCTTCCCTGATAGCTTCAATCTCCAAGAGTTTAAATGCAACATCGATTGCCATCTTTTATCCCCTTTTACTCCCATACTGCTCTTATCTTTTCCCTAATACACCCTGAATCTGGTTCTTCTCCCTTTTACACTCTACTCTCACACAACTCTCTTCACACCAGTATTCCCATCCTTCTCATTCCTATTCTCTATCACTCCCTGTAACCAATTCCTCTTTCTCTTCACTCTCCTCCTATGTAACTATTCACTCTTCTCTTATGTAGCCCTCTGCGCACCAGTGGCAGTACTGCCTTGCTCGAGGTGAAATTAGGGGGGTTGTGCTAAGGTCTTCAATTTACAAATAATTATCCACTTGTATTTCAGTATCATGTTTTCCATAATCTTTTAACATACTTTTGAGGTAGCTAAACGTCTGTATTTGTCTGTTGTTGACATTTCCAATTCATAGTTCCCCTCTCAGACTTCTCTTGCTGACAACTATACAATCTTATCACACTTGATAGTCCTTTCTTCTCACTATCCTTTACTATCCTGTCTAGGCATTCCTATAGTTCTCGTTCTGTGAGTGTTACCAATACAATCCTCTTCTATCGCCCGGTTCACACTCCACCCACGTCTATTGTACAGGTATAGAGGCTCATCCCTTGTTCCCTGTTCAGGATGTGGTTTCCGGCTTTCTCTTTTCTTATCTTTTCACTTTTCTTTTTTTTCTCAATTGGGGTAGATAGACTAAACTATCGCCCGGTTCACACTCCACCCACGTCTATTGTACAGGTATAGAGGCTCATTCCTTGTTCCCTGTTCAGGATGTGGTTTCCGGCTTTCTCTTTTCTTATCTTTTCACTTTTCTTTTTTTTTCTCAATTGGGGTAGATAGACTAAACTATCGCCCGGTTCACACTCCACCCACGTCTATTGTACAGGTATAGAGGCTCATCCCTTGTTTCCTTTTCAGGATGTGGTTTCCGGCTTTCTTTTTTCCAATCTTTTCACTCTTACGTAGCCCCCTGCACATCAGTGGCATTACCGCCTTGCTCGGGGTGATATGATTTAAAAAAAAAAAAAAAAAAATCATTAGGATTGCACCCACTGATAAGAAATCCTGGAAGGGAAAATTTCATTAAAGATCTACTGCAGAATCTGTTTGATATATTGGGAAATTGGGAAAATCCATAGCAAACTTTCTATTCACTCCAAGCAAAGCAAAAAAAGTCACTAACATGCAGGGGTGAAAGAATATAAGAAAAATATTAAGGAGTGAGAACAATAAAAGAACAGAAATTAAGACAGAAGATAACAATTGACATTAAATTTAAATTTTCAACAATCAAACTTGACTCAGTCAGTTAAGTGCCATACATGAAACACACTTGGGCAATCATGTCTCGAAAGAGACATGACTGACTGGGCAGAAGATTATCCCGCAGTAGGTTGCCATTACTTTCTGCAGTAGACTGGTTGCCAGCCAAGGCTATAGAACCCAATCTGTCCTGTTATTTAACCCATAACTGGAAGGAAGAGACGGATTAATACCTTTCCCAAGTGTATTTGCACATAAGTGAATGCAATGAATTCAACTGGAATTCGAACTCGGCTCCCTGATTTCTCGTTCTGAGCCAATATCCACTGGACCACAACGCACATCCTGTAGGTGTACCCAGCCCGAAGGCGTGGACAACTCCTTGACTAGAAAGCAAAAAACCAGAAGAGATTTCCACAAGCAAGAAGTGTGAGAAAAGAAACTATCAGCATAGAACTTACAGTTACATCCAGCTAATTCAACTGTAAAATGATGAGGCTTTACCACCAGTCTAGTACTGTGCTTATATTCATAGTCAAAATACCATAGAGGAAATTTCATCAGAACAATTACTATGAAAGTATTTATAGAAAAGGCACAGGGAAGCTACATTATGGTAGTGAGAAGAAACTGAGACTGAGATGCCAGGTTAGAACCAATAACATTGCAGATTCTTTGGATTTTATCAGGAATCTCTAAATATATAGCAGGAGTACTATGTGGCAGCAATATTCAAAGAAAAAGAAATAATAGACTTGTAAATCAGTTAAGTGCCATCTGCAATATACACTTCGGTGATCATGTCTTTTTCAAGACATGACTAGGCAAAAGTTGTTTTTTTTTTTACAGTAGATGGCCATTACTATCTGTGATAGACTGGTTTCCAACCAAGACTATAGAACCCAATCTGTCCTGCTATTTAACCCATAGCTGGAGGGAGAAGTGGTGGATTAATACCTTTCACAGGGGTATTTGCAATAAATTCAGCAGTAATTCTAACTTGGCTCTCCAATTTCTTGTTAGGAGTTGGAGTCGATATTGACAACATGCTTCTTTAAGACTTGTAAATACATACAATATATTTTGGTGGGAAAAATTGTTTAGTGTGACACAGAAGATCAACTTTCATAGCAGCAAACTTAGCAATTAATTCAATATAATCTTTCCACTTCATGTCAGTGGAAGATGTTAGTGGAGAAGTCGAAACAAGTCACTCTCTTGTATGTTACCATTATCAATTAAAAAAAAAAAATTAAAAAAAAAATGTTTCAAAATGGCTCAAGAAGGAAATCTCTTGACTAAGACATCAATTTTCCATGCTCATTTCCAGTTGGATAAAAATAATTGACAGTTTTAATACAATTTCTTTCATAATTTACTAGAGAGAGCATTTTTTTTAGTTTTCTATTATTACTGCTTCTAAGTTGTTGCTATGGAAACTTGTCTAAAACATTTCATTGGATTAAAAAAAAAAAAAAAAAAAAAAAAAAAAAAACTTTCCCAATCTTGCAGAAATAAATTCATTATGAACACAAAATATTTATTCCCTGCCTAACCACCACAAGTTTAGTAAACAATTTCTTCATTCTATTTTCCTTTTTCAAACCTAACAGTTTGAAGACTTTTAACTGTATCTTCCAGTAAGGCATCCCTACTACTGCTTCCCAAGTTCTATATAAAGTACAAAAAGCAAAAAAATAAATGTCAAGTTGCATCAGATTGAAATTTTATTTCCTGCCTCAACAGAAAATTTGAACCCTAATAACTCAATATAACTATACAAAAGGCAAAGTATCAGGGAAACATTTGCAAACTTAAGAAACTAGATCAATAAATCCATAGCCTGATATGTAATGATTAACTGAGCATTTTCATCTGAAATTTTCACAGTATTATGTTTAACTGATGCCATTAAAATTCATCAAATACATTAGCAAAAAAGAAAGGAGACTATGTTGAAAATATATTTGTGATATAAACTAAAACATTTTCTCATAATTCAGCTGTAAATGTGTGTGTGTGTGTGTGTGTGTGTGTGTGTGTGTGTGTGTGTCTACAGATGATTATTTATGCTCTAGCTAGTCAATAGAGCACCACAGGGAGAGGTAGATTTCATAAAAACTGTTAACTACTTTTAGCTTTATGCTACGTTCTTTAGTTAATAAATTGAACACAATTTGGTCCGGCTACTAAATTGAACACTCTCAGTTACTATCTATTTGTTTACATCCTGTGAATAACTTGCTATGAAACCTGCCTTTCTCTGTCATACGCTAATCCATCTGATGACAAATCAGTCAGATTTTGATCCCGGCTTAAAGCAAACGGTTAATCTAGCTGCACTGAAGAGCTGTGATACAGTGAAACAGGCTTGTCTGCAGATGATTTATCTCAATTTTATAATTTTGTTTTTTTTAATCATATCACCCCAAGCAAGGTGGTAACGCCACTGATGCGCAGGGGGCTACGTAAGAGTAAAAAGATTGGAAAAGAGAAAGCTGGAAACCTCATCCTAACCAGGGAACAAAGCATGAGCCTCTTCACCTGTTCAATAGACATGGGTGGAGTGTGAACCGGGCGATAGTTTAGTCTATCTACTCCAATTGAGAAAAAAATTGTGATTTTGGTATAGAATTGATAAACTTCCTATTTTCTAACAATTTAATTGGGCATTCCAGGATAGATAATACAGATTAATAGGTTGCATGCGAATAAGTAATATATTAATCCTTATTAAACTTAAGATAAAACAAAACTGAATCAAATATATATGACAACAATTTAGGAAAGAAATGTGAATGAAACAAAGGTAAAAAGCTTGAGCATATGAGAACCTATGACATGAAAAGTTTTTCATTTTTGTTCACTGAAAGCAATTCTTCACGTCAAGTAATAAAAGGTCAGAAAATAGAGACTGAAACTGCTGGAAATACACTTAGGAGGTTACTAGCAGTATAACCCGGCGTTGCTTGGGTGTAATGAAAGCTTTAAAACTAATCAATGGTCCAGAGCTCAGACTCAGCTTAAAGAATATTTGAAATAATAAATTGTGGCAATTTACCAATCGCTCCTATATATATATATATATATATATATATATATATATATATATATATATATATATATACACTAGCAGTATAGCCAAGCGTTGCTCGGGTGTAATGAAAGCTTTAAAACTAACCTTCCTGATATATATTAATGATCTCCCTGATTCCATAAGAACCCAAATAGGTTTGTACGCCGATGACACCACAGTTTACTCTCGCCTCCAACAAAAATCTGGTGTAGGCGTCAAAGCTAAACTTGCAGCCGAGATTGAAAAAGACCTCCAATCCATATTGGACTGGGGTAAGAAATGGCTAGTAAATTTTAATGCTTCTAAAACGAAACTACTGTCAATTAACCATCATCGACAATCTCACCTACCTCCCATTAGCATGGACCAGGCTTGCCTCCCAGAGAGTAAAACACTACGCCTCCTTGGTCTCACACTTTCAGCGGACCTCAAATGGAATGACTATATCGAATCCATTGCTAAATCCGCTGCTATGAAAGTCGGTTCTCTGTGTAGGGCCCGGAAGTTTTTTCCGTCTAAATCTATCCTGCACATTTACAAATCTACCATCCGCCCGTGCATTGAATACTGCTGCCATATTTGGTCGGGTGCCCCTGCTGTTCTCCTCGGGCTTCTCGATAAGGTTCAGAGGAGGGTCTGTAATGTGATAGATACCGACTTGGCAGACCGCCTGCAGTCTCTCTCCCACCGGCGAGACGTGGCTTCGCTGTGTCTCTTCTATAAATACTTTCACGGCTTCTGCTCCGATGAACTTAGATCACTGGTGCCCCCTAAATACGAATTTGCACGAGATACTAGATTAGCAACTAGATCCCACCCTTTTACAGTGAAATCGATAAAATGCAGCCGTAACTTCTACTCCAACAGTTTCTTTCCTTGCACTTCCCGACTGTGGAATTCTCTTCCAAAAGATTGCTTCCCCGACGGCTACAATCTCCAGGAGTTTAAATGTAAAGTCAATAGACACCTCCTAACACACTAACCTGCTCCCATTCTATCAAACACTCTTCCCATCTGCCCGACACTCATCCTCGCTATCCTTACTCATCTATCACCTTTCTCCTGACATTCCCTATGTCTATCCACTCCTTCTCTTTACCTTCCCCTATGTAGCCCCATGCGCAATAGTGGCAGTGGAATGCCTTGCTTGGGGTGAGATGATTAAAAAAAAAAAAAAAAAAAAAAACCCATGGTCCTGGAGCTCAGATTCAGCCTAAAGAATATTTGTGTAAAGTTTGGTGAGAATAAATATTGTGGATTTGTATAAAGGACATACAGACAGATAAATAGACACACACAAACATCTTGCCTTATATATATATATATATATATATATATATATATATATATATATAAAATCGGTTTTCTACCATCAACCATTACACACTGTTTTCCTCTGTCTCTCCTTCCCTCTATCTGGACTGTTAGTATCAGATTCTCCAAGCCCTCCTTCCTCATTGCATGTCCCAGGAACTTTAAATGTCTCTTCCTGATGCTCAGTATTAAATTTCTTTTTGTTTGCATCCTTTCCAAAACCTCGTCATTGCACACATGCTCAATCTCTGATATCTGCAGTGTCCTTTTGTAGAACCACATTTCAGTTGTTTCAAGTTTTTTCCTTCATCTTCGATTATATCGTCCAGCATTCACTGTCACATTAAAGAACTGATATCACATAGCAATCCAGTATCCTCTTCTTTATTTCTAGCAAAATTTTACTGTCTCTTAATACTCTACTCAGCTTCTGGAATGCTTCCTTTGCCATGGTAATTCACCTTCGGATCTCTGTGTCATACTTTCTGTCTTTTTAGAAAGCTTCCCAGGTATTTACATTTTTGTACCTGCTTGATTTTAGTATCCCCCACCTGTATTTGGCATTTTGGGCTGCCCTTTTTGCTGATGGACATGCATTCGGCATTCTTGCAGTTTATTTGCAGTCTTTTCTTGTCACTCTCTTCAGCTACCTTCTGTAGGAGGTTTTGTAGTTTACTTTCCGTGTCTGATATCAGCACTGTATCATCTGCGTATCTTATATTGTTCAAATTGTGGCCTCCGATGACAAATCCTGGCATGACTTCTAGGTCTGTCAGAATAGTCTCGCTGTACAAGTTGAATAGATCAGGTGAAAACACACGTCCTTGTCTTACACCCCTTTCTATCTTTGTATATATGCTGAATTCATTTCCTGTTCATATGCAGGCAGTTTACTGCCAGTAAAGATTCTTGTCTTTCCCAAAATGTTTCAAGTGCTTCACTAACATTATTATGTCCTGGTACTTCACAGTGAAATTAGACATTTTGGCCTATTTTGAGCACAAAAGGCATCATGTGTACAGTGAAGATTTGATGTGATGGGGCAAAGTGGACTTGATTTTCAGAATCAGCAAAACAAAATAGCCCAGAAACTTGTGCTCATTGACCAACAACATTTGGATAAAAAAATGCCAGTATTATTAATAAAAAAGAAAAAGCCAACACACATTTATATAAACTATGAACATGGCAACAATGTGCTGCCCATGTTTAGAAAATTAAACATTCCTATAACTCTAGATATATAAAAAAATCCATACATTTAGTTAAAAGTAAAAATAAAATTCATCCTTGGTAACAGCTAAAAGTATAACAAAGTGCTTGGATAAATGAAACATTCAGACAATTTTTATATAAATTTACGTTCAGAAGACAAAAATTATAAGAACACATGAAAATTAAATAAGAAAACTTTACCACAGTACCTTGTCAGTCATATTTCATGAAACTTACATAAAAGAGGGATTTCTGCCGAAATACGAAATTTTTTAATATACAGGTGTTTACTTGTGCAACCAGACTGGCAACTGGGTCCCACCCATTCACAGTCAGGTTAACCAAATGCAGATAACAATTCTACTCCTGCAGCTTCCTCTCTCGCACTTCCCACCTGTGGAACTCGCTCCCGTATTCTTGCTTTCCTAACGGCTACAACCTCCAGAAATTTAAATGCAATGTCAATAATCATCTACTAACCATTAGCCTCTAGCTCTCCCCTCCCCTCCCCTGTATAACCTTCCCTTTCTCTCCACCTATGTATCTGTCATCGCACCTGCTTTCTCAGCTTTCTATTGTTCCTTTCTAACTAGTTTGTACTCCCCACTCTTTTCTAATTAATCTTTTTGCATTTATGTAGCCCCCTGCACATCAGTGGCGTTTCCGCCTTGCTCGGGGTGAAATGATTAAAAAAAAAAATATATATATATATATATATATATATATATATAATTATTAACTAGTTATTGGTCAGAATTAAATTAGACCAACATACAGTTGTATTTAAAAGTGCTCAATACATATATAATGTAGAGCTTTTAAATATTTTCCTTTAGAAGTCAGTTGATTACACAATCTTGGTTTCAACCATTCGGTATCTTCAGCCATTTTATATCAACTGATTCTCCAGTGTTTTTTACAAATGCACAACAGGAACTTTCAGCACAAATAACTAGAAGCTCAAAATAAGGAAGAACTGCTCAAGAATTGTAAACACTTTCATCGGGGTTTTTATGATCCTAAAACATTTTCTGGTGTGTTTCCAACCAGACATTACTTCAGACCTTTCATTTAGTAACCTTTCTTGTTCTGGAAATAATATTATGTCTAACTTTTCTTCTTGGCATTACCTTTAAACCTCACCACCGTTGTAAGGTCTGACCTTTTTTTTTAATATGCACCATGTTATATTAGGGTCTCTGCCATTTTTTATTTTCCACATGTGATTGGCTAGTTTGGTACAATTTCTAAGGCTTTCTAACTTGAATGTAGATTTGTGATTATACCAACAATTTTTAAAATTTCTGTCAGTACATCCTAGATATATTTTTCTCTGTCCATCTATATTCTGTACTTCTGCTTTGTAAATAACTTCTTTTGTTTTACAAACTCCGTGACATCCGTGTGTGTGTGTGTGTGTGTGTGTGTGTGTGTGTGTGTATATATATATATTCATTCAAAAGTGAGTCGATTACGCAACCTTGGTTTGAACCTTTTGTTATCTTTTGGCATTTTTTATCAACTGATTCTCCAATGCTTTTTTCAAACACACCACAGGAACCTTCAGAATGTACAATTGGATGTTTTAAATAACTGAAAGGTCAAAATAAGGAAGAGCTGCTCAAGAATTGTAAACACTTTCATCTGAGTTTTTATGATCCTAAAATATATTTTCTGGTGTGTTTCCAACCAGACATTACTTCAGACCTTTCATTTAGTAACCTTTCTCATTCTGGAAATAATATAATATCTAACTTTTCTTCTTGGCACTACCTGTAGACCTCACCACTGTTGTGAGGTCTGACCTTTTTTAATATGCTTCATGTTATATTAGGATATCTGCAATTTTGTTTTTTTTAACTTTACATAAGTGATTGGCTAGTTTGGTACAATTTTTAAGTCTTTCTATCTTGAATGTAGATTTGTGATTATACCAATGATTTTTAAAATTTCCTTCAATACATTCTGATTTCTGAATGATAAAATACACATAACTCTGATTTCTGCATTTCTATAGGGGCATATGATTCTATAGGGGCATATGATTCTGCAGAGGCCTTCATCTTGATAGGACTCTTTTTGCTCTGGAATCTTAGACATATCTTTGATTTATGTAACACAGAACCAAGATGATTGATAATCCTTTGCAAGACTAATCCACAACAAATGAATAAACACAGAAAGGATTTAATAAAATCTTTTAAAAGACCACAATCTTAACATTACCACCATAATTAACACTAAAGTCATACATTTTTTAGATGTTACCTTCGACCTGAGCAATGGTCTGTACAATCCATACATACATTAACAGGGAATCAAATCACTCCCAGAGAATCACCAACAACCTACACAAATCCATCCAATTACATTTAAGTACCAACTCTGGTAATTAGGAAATTTTTAACAATTCTAAAATTAAATACATTAATGCTTTAGAAAAAAGTAAATTCAACACTAGTTTAGAATACTCCGTTAAAAACAAGGTAGGCAGAAATAAACAGAAATCACGTAAACGTAACATTATTTGGTTTAACCAAGCCTTCAGTCATAACGTCGAAACTAACATTGGTTAACTCTTCCTTAATTCACAAACATTTCTACCATTCACCCACACTAAAAAAATTTTCAACAGGAACAATGTTAAAGTCAGTTAGTTATAGTTGCGTTAAGAACATAGATAAATATATTTCACAACATAACACTTTTATAGCAAATAAATATTTAGTCCACATAAACAACATCTGTCACCCAACTAATAGCAACATTGATTCTTTAAAAAATAATTATAACTGCTGAAAAAATAAAACCTGCCCACTGAATGGTCAAGGTACATCTGAAAGTATTGTTTTTAGAGCTCAAATTTATTCAGATGATAATGTTTAATTTTACTTTGGAAGCACTTCTCACAGGTGGAAGAGGAGATTTAACAGCCACATGTCCTTAAACAACAGTAAATACAGCAAAAGTACTGCTTTATCCACACAATATTGGAAATGAAAAAACAAGAGCCCAACTATTACCTGGAATATCATAGCCAAATCCAAACCTTACAACAAAAAAAGAAGAGATGTAATCTGTTTTAGAAAAATTTGTCATCTTAAACCTTATCAATAATCCTAATTTAGTTGATAAAAAAGTGATTTAATGACCACATGCTGTCATAGAAAAAAATACTTACTTAAATTCTTAGGCCCAGAGTGATATAGATTCCTCTATACATTTGCTTAATACTTACTTAAATTCTTAGGCCCAGAGTGATATAGATTCCTCTATACATTTGCTTAATACTTACTTAAATTCTTAGGCCCAGAGTGATATAGATTCCTCTATACATTTGCTTAATACTTACTTAAATTCTTAGGCCCAGAGTGATATAGATTCCTCTATACATTTGCTTAATACTTACTTAAATTCTTAGGCCCAGAGTGATATAGATTCCTCTATACATTTGCTTAATACTTACTTAAATTCTTAGGCCCAGAGTGATATAGATTCCTCTATACATTTGCTTAATACTTACTTAAATTCTTAGGCCCAGAGTGATATAGATTCCTCTATACATTTGCTTAATACTTACTTAAATTCTTAGGCCCAGAGTGATATAGATTCCTCTATACATCTGCTTGTCTTACCCTCTTTCTTTGTGACATTTTTACAGACCCCACATCTTTTTTCAGTGCATTTTGTTATATATATATATATATATATATATATATATATAGTTGACATCGAAGTTAACATCTGGAGGCTGCGTGTGTTATTTTTTTTCTTCGACTATTTATACAGGTCAGTGATGCATTGTGGGTAGTCTATTGTATTATTCTAACAGTTATTTTTGTGGACATGGTTTGTTAATTTGTTTATTATTTACCTATTTTATTTGTTTAGATTAATTTATTATATTAATTTTTATTTATTCTTGCTCATTTTTTGTATTTTGAAGCAAGGTAGTAAAAATTTATTGTCATATCTATATTTTGAGAACAGTTCTGATTGCTTATTTAGTTTTTTTGTTTTTCTTTTGGTTTTGGAAGGTAATTAGAGCAATTTTTTCCTCTAGGCTGACTTTACAGTTTTTGGATTGATTGTTGTAGGCCGATGTTCTTTTCCTTATCTTCCACGATATTTTTGGTGTGATTTGTTTTTGATTTCCCAGATAGGTTTAGAAAGCATTGTGCTATTCACATATTTACTATTTGTAAAGGATGTTTTGTATGTATAGTTTCTTTGTTTCTACTTATTTTTATACTGATCCTTTGAAGTCGTCCATTCTACCATGCTCAAAATTTTGATTAAAAATCTTATTATTCTTCTGACTACAGAAGTGACCAAAGATTAATATAGGAAATTTTAGTGTCTTCTTGCATTTAAAAAAACTCAATGATTGATAAATTCTTGCAAAAATAAAATAATTGTCAGTTTTTAATGAAACTTTTAGGACTTGTTCACAAATGAATGAAATCTTTTTTTTCAAAAATTTTGGTAATTTTTTTTTTTTTCCAACATGTCCACTCACACTTAATTTTATCAATTGAGAAATTAAATTTTCACCCACTTAATATTTATATTAGTTAAAAGAACACCTTGAAAAATTTAAATCATCAATTTTTTTGGTAAAACAGAAACACTATTAATGAAAATCTGCTCTAAATTAATTTTATTGCACATTTTATTTTTTAAGACATTATTTAATTATCAAAAGCTTTTAATTGCTTTTATAAAGATATATTATGCACACTATTGTCGTAAGAAAAGTTTTTTGGGGTTTTTTTTTTTCAATTTCAATGAATGATGAATTTTTACAAGAATTGCTTTCATTTTTTTTTTTTAATTAGAATAATTTGTTAAGTCTACAAGTTTAAAGTTTTGTATTAATTTCATCCTTTTACATGATATTAAGTAAATTTATTAATCATAAATTGAAAAGCTTAGTGCAATTCATCAAACACCAATATTTTTAAAAGATTTTTTCATTCTTTTTTGTAAGTGTATAAATGTGCTAATTTTTGTAGGTATAGCTGGTCATACATGAAATTATCAGAAACTAAGAGTGATGACTATAGTAAATTTAAATATTATATTGTTGTTATTCTACTGTAAAATAACAATAGAATAACAACACTTACTGGGGTAAGGGTCCCAGCTAGTGTCCAGCTGGCAGACAAAATAGAGTGGATTGTAACTGGAATCAAGCTAGTATTTATACAAAAATGCTTCCACTCATTTACCAACAGCCAATCACAGCCCAAGCAATGGACTATCCCACTTGACCACAATGAGATGTTCCAGGGCACAATAAATAGCTCTCTTTCTCAAGGTGGATTATTCTTGTCTAAGATTGTTCCACAACTGAGTGCTTATCTTAACAACATAATTGTTCTACATTGTCAGAAAATAAGAGTGATGACTATAGTAAATTTAAAGCCAAAGTATCTAAATTTCAATAAAACATTAGGTTATGAAGAATATTTTTTTAAATTTTTATGATTACTAAATACTTGAAAACTACATAAAAAAGTGCTTATGTCATATTCTTCAATATTTTTTACAGATAAAGCCTCAGTACAAAAACACTAGATAAACATTCATCTGTCAACTACTTAAATAAACAACTACCAGTGTGTTTAAAAAAAAATGCATTTCTGCAATATTTTAAAGTTAAAGTAAATAGTATTTATTTCAAATCTTATTAATTATATTTTGAATCAGCTAATATTCATTGAATCTCCAGAAATATGTATTTTATTTTTGGAAGATTTTTTAATAAAGAGAACTGCATTGCAATAAACAAGGGCTAAAAAGGATGCTGAAATTTGATTTTCTAGAAAAAAGAAAAATAAATTCCTTCCAGTCAATTTAGATTAATTTTGAAATAGAGCCAAGTATTGAAAATGTTAAATTTAATCTATTAATTTGAAATTAAAACTCAAATAAAAATTCAAAAAAAAGATTTTTCCTTTTTAAAATTTAATTTTAAACCTTATCTATCACGAATCTGAAGATCTTGTCACCTGTTAATAACACCTTTTATCTCCCCTAGCAGATTGTTCTTTAGAGACATTCCAATGATCCAAATTCTCCTACAACCAGTTTCATTTTGAAAAGAGAACTTTCTCCTCCTGCATGACACCTTTCTTCAGTCTTAAGAATCGTTTACTTCTTCCTCTGCAAGCAGAGAAATTATTTCCTCTTCAAAATTGACATTTCTTAGTATTTTTCCTTTTAGTACAATTTATTTTACTCAAGTACATATTTTTCTTAATACAAGAACATTTAAATTTGTACATGAAGGTGAATCAATATCTGTAGCCTGATATGTAGATATGGATTTTTGTGTTATGATGACATCACTCAAGAAGCAACACATGAGAGCTTCTTTAGCCAAAATGTATTGATCAGTTTCACTAAAAAGTCCATAGTTTGTCCCAATTCACACAATCTGACTAAATATTTTTCTTTCTCACAAAGGGTTCCTGAGTTGTGCTGAAAACTTTTATACTATAGAGATACAAATCAATAAATCTATAACCTGACATTTAATTATTAGCTGAGTTTTAATCTAAAACTTTTGTTGCATAATGTTCAATCTGTAAATAATATTCATTGCTGAATTAAGTGTATTAACAAAGGAGGTTATTATTTGTTATTATTTGTTATGTGAAATAACTTTCTTTTTTTTTTTTTTAAATCTTATGGTTACACATTTTTGGTAAAGTTAGGTTTCAGATTTATATCTAAACAATTCTATTAACACTTGACTGCCTGAAGGAATTCACATCCAGAAATAAAAGTTACTTTGGTTTGGTTACCATAATAGGTAACTACTGTTACTCCAGTTCTCTTTGAGAAGTAGCGAAAAAAATAATTTGCAGACAAGAGGAGGAATAATGCTGTCAAATTACCAACCACAATTCTGGAAAATTCATATTTATATTCGATAATAGAGAAAGAAAATCATGATCTTTAACATTCTCAAGACACTATTCTTGTGGACATTTGAAAAGATTGACAATCAACATTTCAAATGAAGAAAAGCAATGAAATATACATTAAGTTTTTTATAATTAAGAATCTTTGTCAATACCATCAGTAAGGAGATATTTGCTGAAGTTCTTCCCCCCTTGCAAAGTTCAAGAGGAACCAAAATTAATCAAGTCTTAATTTGGAACTGTTCAAATGCTTACTCAACTGGTAATTCTGATCTTTTGAGAAAGCAAAACAATATGAGAGAAAGGGAACTGAAATAGGGAGAGGGTTGTCTGTTCTTAAACCTCTCTAGCCTAGTCACAGTTCAAAAGGTCATGAGCCAGTTCATAGTTTAATCTTTGTACCCTAAAATAACCTAATTAAAGTTCTATCTTAAATCTCACAGTTCAACAGTTCATGGACCAGTTCATTCTTAATTTTAAATCTCTTTTACCCTATTAAAGTTCAATCTTTTTAACCTAATCAGTTCTAAAATCTTTCTGGCCTAATTACAGTTTAAAATGTCATCAGACAGTTCATTCTTAAATCTCTCTAGCCTAACAATTCACAAAATTTAAAAAGCACCATGACATTTAAAGGAAAGACTGATATTTTTTTGTGGGGGAGGTTCATTTTCTTTTAAAACTTAGCCAAATCCTAACCAAGCTTGTAGGTCTTAGTGAGGACTATCCCTTGAACTATGTGAACTGGTAAGACAAAAATCACAAAAGATTATACTAGATAACAAAACCTGAGGATTTCTATTCGTCCATGCATAAAGTACTGCTGCCATATATGGTCAGGTGCCCCTGCTGTTCATCTCCGTGTTCTTGACAGGCTCCAAAGGAGAATCGGTAATGTGATAGGTACCGACTTGGTGGCTCGACTACAGCCACTTTCCCACCAGAGAGATGTGGCTTCCCTTTGTCTGTTCTATAAATACTTCCATGGCTTCTGTTCCAACAAGCTTGAGTCACTGGTGCCTCCACAACAGGTGTTTACTTGTGCAACCAGACTGGCAACTGGGTCTCACCCATTCACAGATCAACCAAATGCAGACGACAATTCTACTCCTGCAGCTTCTTTTCCCGCACTTTCCGCCTGTAAAACTCACTTCCTTATTCTTGATTTCCTGGCGGCTACAACCTCCAGGAATTTAAATGCAAGGTCAATTCTCATCTCTTAACTACTTGACCCTACTTCTTTCTATACTGTCCTGTAGATCCCTTTTCTATCACCTTTGCAACTGACATCACACCTGTATTCCCATCCTTGTCTTGCTCCTTTCTAACTGGTTTGTCCTTCTCCTCATTCTCCTCTAATCCTTTTTACTCTTATGTAGCCCCCTGCATATCAGTGGTGTTCCCGCCTTGCTTGGGGTGATATGATTAAAAAAAAAAAAAAACTTGCAACAGCAGCAACAACTAAAATAGATAGCACATGTAAGTCTAAGAGAGAATAATGACATGATCAATTTTCTGACATTCCATACTACCTGAAAGAAAAGGCAAGGAAGGAAACCCCCATCTAAATTGGAAAGAACGATAACAGTTACTGAATTCAAGTCACCTATTTTTCTGAAGAATTGTTTTAATAAAAAGATTTTATAAATTTCAACTGAAAGCAATACTGATTGGACAGTCAATGAATGCCAACTATTTCCTTATAAGAAAATGTCTAATATTAACATTGGCATTGCTATATGCAGAAGTATCACTTGTATATTTTCACAAAATTCCAATTCTCACTCCAGGGAAGGGAGTTGGGCAAACAAAATTCAGTTCACTGCAAGACTTCAAAGATTAAAACAAAATAAGAAACAAAACAAAAAAAAAATATCCAATTTAACTTTGTGAACTAAGATAATTTTATGAAACACCCAGGTAAAAGTTTTTCTAGCTTTCATTACTGTATATTGTTATAATTGTTCTATCTTATAAGCATTAGAGATTCATCCTGGGTATGACAATAAACGATACCCGGCAGCAAGGACTGATTGAGAGACTGTAGGTTTTGAAGAACATGAAACTACATCTTGATTGCTGTCATTTCCAGGGTAGTAGCACCTGTTAGGATCCAAGCTAGAATTCAGTTCTTTCAGTTCATATATCAGGACAGTATTCAAAACAGTTCCAGTAATATCTTACTAAAGCCAAGCCTTAAATGAAATAAGTAAAAGACAACATTGAATCTCTCTCTCCAAACTCTGCTTAGGTTGGTTTGTTTAACAACATTAGCAACTCCTTATGGGTCATTTTTTTATTATTTTTTTTAATCGTGTAGCCCCAAGCAAGGCATTTTACTGCCACTGTTGTGCAGGAGGGTTACATAAGAGGAATGTTATGAAGAGTGAGAGGTTGCAGGTGGTGTCAGGAAGAGAGTAGGAGAGGGAAGAGATTACTGATGAGAGTGGGGTGGATGAGGAGGAACGTTATGAGGAGTGAGAAGTTGCAGGGGGTGTCAGGAAGAGAGTAGGAGAGGGATGAGAGTGGAGTGGATGAAAAAAAGCATGAGATAGAGGATTTAAGTTAGTGAGACAGGAGATGACTTTAAATTGAAATTCTTGGAGATTGTAACTGTCAGGAAAGCAAGTATGCAGAAAATAATTCCACAGGCGGGAAGTTCGAGAAAAGCTGCTGGAGTAGAATTAAATGCTAAAATTTTTTATTTTCTTGTGAGCATTGGTTATAAAATGTATTGCTGGTAATTTTTTGTAATGTATTTCTATATTTTCATGTTTTGACCCCAGTTTGGGACCCTAACAGATGTTTTGTACATAATTTTATAGTCTCAGAATAAAAGCATTTCTTATGATACATGTTTTATAGACCAAAATGTTCTCCTAACAATTTTGCTATGAAAATGAGTTTTTATATATATATATATATATATATACATATATTTTTAATGTTGCATTGATTGTCATTTTGCTATAAAATGTATCACTGGTCATTTTTATTATAAAAAAATGTACTGTTGACTTTTGTTTGAGGGTTCACTATTTGCCATAGTTGTAAGTCTAAGAGATGCTACCATCCCAGTTCAGGGTGGAGCCAAGAATAACAGCAATTAAAGGTGGTTCCATGCTCCCCAAAACCTCCTGGTCAGAGGCATTGTTGCCAGATGTAGTTTATCATTATACCAAGAACAAAACTTTGCTCAGATGGCTCAGTAAGTAAAACAATGAATCAAAGGAGGAACACAAGTAGAATTCCTAATTATTCTCACCATAATCCCAGATCAGCCCAAAGTGAGAAAAAAGTAGCTTTAAGAATCCCATCCTGAGGATATCTCATTTTTTAAATTTTATCATCATTTATAGTTTGGTAATAAAAACGCCATTGTAATGTTTAGGAAATAAATATTTATTTTGATCTATTTAATCTTGAAACTATGGTCTCCATGACCTGCAGACATTCAGAAATTTGTTGTTATTACAAGTTGTACCAGTTGTAACAGAAATTTAAAGAAACTAACCTGGCATCTTGGCTAAAGCCAAGATGCCATGTCAGGACCAATAACAAGCAAATTCTTTGAATTTTATCAAGTATGTCTAAATAAATAGCAGCAGCACCAGACCATATGTGGTGGAAACATTTAGAGCATGAATGCATAGTAGATTTATATGTAAGATAGATTTAGGTGAGAAAAACTGTCTAACATGACACAATGAACCAACTTTCATAGCAGAAAACATAGCAATTCATTCAATATAATCTTTTCACTTCATATCAGCAGAAGACTTTCCTTAGACAGCACAATGAGCCACTCTCCTGGAGGATAGCATCAGCCAAGCTGATGAAAAGGCAGAAAGAATTCACACAATTAACCGAGAACAGTATACACTACTATGGTTATGGCAAGAATGAATAACATCTTTAAAAGATCTAGCATAGAAATAAACATCTGATCAGAGCCTTTTTATTTTCAAACAATAACAAAGAATTGTGTATGGGTACTATTTCACGCTATTATGGCTGTGAATAGAAAGGTGAAACCAATCAAATCCTAAAACTATAATTTGAACAACACTAAAAAGCCGTGATCAGTCAATAAGCAAAAAGCCATGATCAGCCAGTCAGTGCCATATGTGATAGAAGCTTAAGCAATCATGTCTCTTTCGAGACATGACTAACTAGGCAGGAGATCCCCCCCCCCCCCCGCAGCAGTTTGCCATTACTATCTGTGGTAAACCAGTTTTCAAAGGTCGGTTCTCTGTGTAGGGCCAAGAAGTTTTTCCTGTCTGAAACCATCCTGCACATATATAAATCTACCATCCGCCCGTGCATTGAATACTGCTGCCATATCTGGCCGGGTGCTCCTGCTATCCACCTAAGTGTCCTTGACAAAATCCAACAGAGAATCTGTGATGTGATCAATCCCGACTTGGTATCTCAGATACAGTCACTTTCTCACCGGTGCAATATGGTTTCCCTGTATCGCTTCTACAAATACTTTCACGGCTTCTGCTCTGATGAACTTAGTTCACTGGCGCCCCCAATATATAAATTTACTCGAGCCACAAGATTAGCAACTAGGTCCCACCCTTTTACTATGAAACCAATAAAATGCAAATGCAGCTTCTATTCGCGCACTTCCTGCCTGTGGAATTCCCTTCTGTTTTGCTTGCTTTCCCAACAGTTACAATCTCCATGAATTTAAATGTAAAGTAAATAGTCATCTCCTATCTCACTAGCCTGCATCCTCTCTCATATGCTCCTTTCTTCGTCCATTCTACTCTCATCAGTATTCTCATGCTTTTCTTACCCACTTCCTTACAACCCCTATAACCTGTCACACTTTCTCATAACATTCCTTCTATATAACCCCATGCACAACAGTGACAGTAAAATGCCTTGCTTATGATTATAAAAAATAAAAAAACTAGGCTGTAGAACCCAATCTATCTGTCCTACTATTCAACTCAAAGCTAAAGAGAAAAGAGTGATTAATACTTTTCCCAAGGGTATTTGCGCATAAGTGAATGCAACAAGTATAACTGGAATTCAAACTTGGATCACTCAATTTTGTTTCATTCACTTACAGGCCATAATCCACATAAAATCCAACTGATCATGTGTGAAGGAAAAGAATGAATATGCAATGCTTGAATAAAATCTTCAACAGATCTAGCATAGAAATAAACACGATATAAACGCCTTCCTTTCTTCAGACAAACATTAAGCTTGAGGCTAAAAAATTCCAACACCTAAATGTCTGAAAAGGTAATTGCTTGAAATTACTTAAGTACTTACACACTGGTCATAGCCGCACTAAGTCATCAAAGTCTTATCATATACTCTGATATCACAAAATTATTTAAGAATTCCTATCTCCAAAATCAAAAATTCCCCAAATGGCTACTGCATACGACAGTTACCCGACAAATGCCAGAGGGTACAACAGCCAAAATATTGTCACTATAATAATGGCAAGCAAGATGAGAATATTAGTCTAAATAGATGAATATATAAGACTTAAACCAAATTTTGGAAATCTGAACAATGTACATGAACTGAACGTAAGTAGACAAGACAATTTGTGCAGATTGTAGGTAAGTTATTCATAATGGAATACATTTTCTGTCTGAATAGAACTGAAATATCAAAATGACTTCGCCACCAAAATCAGAACAAGAGGTAATAAAATCAATATGCACTGAGTGCGTATGTATGCTAACTTTTGTACAATAGAGCATCCAGATTCTATTTACTATATAAATATATGTGAGAGTAACAATTCCCATAACACAGATAATACACTCTGATCAGAGTCAGATATGTCAATTAATGCAAAAATATCCAATCATTTTTTTTTTTGTAACCTCACGTAAAATAAAAACTATTGCCCTTGTGTTTTAAATTATATAAGGTTATTTTTATGCACATTGTGGTGCAGTGGATATCAACTCTGAACTAGAGATCGGGATGTAGAGTTCAAATTCCAGTTTAATTTCTTGTTTCAACTTATGCACAAATACCCTTGGGAAAGGTATTAATCCATCTCTTTCCACCAGTTATGGGTTAAATAATAAAACAGATTAGGTTCTACAGCACTGGTTGGTAACCAGTCTACTGCAGAAAACAATGACAACCTCCTGCGGGATAATCTTCTACCCAGTCAGTCATGTCTCAAAAGAGACATGATCGCCCAAAGTGTGTATCACGTATGGCACTTGACTGACTGAAGAGTACTTATTTACATAGTTCAAACTGCTGTTCTCATCTTTGTCACATTTTTGACGTTTCAGCCTTTGTACGCTCCAGCTATCTTCAGGTGATATACATTGGAATTTTGAAATTTATTTAGTCCACAGGAGTAAATAATTGTTTTCAGTTAATTCCCTTTAGTAACTTAAACTTCCATTTTTTTTTTTTTAATTTTTTTTTATTTCTACTGCGGTCAGGTATTGAATTTACAATTCTTTGAGTTAAGTCACTTTTGGATTATTTCAACCAATTGCTTTTATCCACTGAATCATAATGTCCTTGTACATTGGTTTCAGCTGTTGTACGCACAGGTGATATTCATTGGAATTTTGAACTGATCCCTTTAATTTAATCCACGGGTGCAGATTGTTGTCATTCCACATGTCATGCCTTTTCTGGATATCTCATTTTTTTAATTAATTCCCTTTAGAAACTTAACTCTCCATTTTTTTTTTTAATTCGTCTTTGCCATAGCCAGTTATTGAACTCACAAATCCACTGGACCATGTTGTCCTTATCATAAATATAAAGAGAATTATGTAACACATCTTCAATTATAACTTTAGAAAGAAATTGTGCATCATTTCAAACTTACTTCTTCAAATAATTGGCTTTTGTGAGCAAACAAATCAAGAACTAAATAAATGGGTTTCAAAACTCGTTCACATTGTCCTGAACTCCAAAACAAGCACCTCAGATTCTTCATAAATGGTCCAACAACCATCTTGAAATAATTGTAAAGTGAAGCATTTCCAGATTTTTCTTTCAGATTGTTCAAGGTCAATCACATTATGGTTGGTGTTCAGGTCATATTTCAGTATATTTGAAATGAGAATGCCACTTCATTGTAAAGGCTGAATAAATCTGGTGAAAGGACACGTCCTTGTTGGACCCCAGTTTTCTATTTTGTGTACCTACTTAATTCAATAATACTCTGATACCCAGAGAGAACTCTTATGAAAAATAAAACCTCTCTGAAATGTAGTAATTTCTGTAACAGTTTGACCAATTTCTCCAGTTCCCAACAATTAAAAAATACAAGCGTTTTTGTTTTTGTTATCTATCTCACAGAATGTTATCAACCCAGTAGAATAAAAAATTAAGCCTACAAAAGGCGGATTAATTCTTGAGGAGTCAATGGCCAGTTAACTAGAGGTGGCATCTTGATAAAAGGCTGTAGATAAGGCAATGGGAAACCACTCTCCTATTCTTCCTGTGTATATTCATGGACTTGCACAATAATACTACAAACCTTAATGGCATGAAATGGGTTAAACCTAACAATACTGATTCCTCAGCCGGCAAGTGACATGTTATAGGTGTCAGTGGACCATTATCCTGTAACTGTTAGCATTAACAGCATAAAGGGGACAAATTTCCTCAGAATTTATCCCTCGCCCAAAATAGAAGGACATGAGTGACAAGTATCACCAGACTGTAATCCTGCAACTGTTTGCAACAAACAAAAAATAACTCTTGGGACATGGAACATCAGAACCATGAACAGCTGTGAACAATTGGAAAATGCGAAACAAGTGATGATTAGATTAAACATAAACATCTTAGGCATATGTGAAACAAGATGGCCAAACAAGGGAGACTATCAGTGATGATCACAGAATTATATATGTAGAAGGTGAAAATAATGAAAAAGGAGTTGGCATTATCTAAACTTATTTATAAATGGAACTTTGTCTGTGTGTGTCTCCGTTACCTATAGACTCCGAAACGGCCGAACCCATTTTCTTGAAAATTTAAACAGTTGTACTATAAGTGTCTGCGAGTGTTCTTAGCTAGGTTTTAGGTCAAGGTACCCCTGATAAATATCAAAAATTGATAATCGAAAAAATTGGGTTATAGAAGGAGTGGTCCGATTTGAATCAAATTTGATACACTCATAGACAAAGACATAAAAAATGATATTCAGAAGTTTCAAGGTTGCAGTTCTTACAATAGTGCAGAAAATCGATTTTATATATATATATATATATATATATAAAAGGCAAGATGTTTGTGTGGGTGTCTGTTTATCTGCCCGTATGTCTGTATTTTTTCAGCCCTTTTATTTTAGTTTTTACTTCAGGTTTGGATCTAAGTAGGTATAATTGTAGTCTCAGCCATGATACCATTTACGCAGAGGACTTATTTAGCCTTCATAATTCAGTTTGCAACAAAAAAAAAACTTATTTGATATCGATACCAGGAAATCAAAATTTGACTTGCATCCATTCATTTTTCTTTCAGTCTATGGTTTTGCTTTAACTGGAAACAACTATTGCTGTTTAGTCTTTTGTGCCAACGTCCAAAGAGTCCGAGCTCCAGGACCATGGATTAGTCTTAAAAGCTTTCATTACACTCGAGCAATGCTGGACTATACTGCTAGTACTGGATAAAGACAAGGAAAAGCATTATAGGATACTATCAGATATCTGAAAGGATTCTAGTAGTTAAACTGAAAGGGAAGCCACTCAATATATCAGTAATAGTGGTAAATACACTAACAACACAGTACAGAAGAAGAAATAGAATCCTTCTATGTCATGCTTGATTATGCCAAGGTACAATGCAAATAATGGGAAATCTGGATGGTGAAAGTTGGCCAAGAGAGAGAAGGTGAAACAGTTGGCAATTTCGGACTAGGACACCGCAGTAGCCGTGGTGAGAAATGGATCCAGTGGATGTGAAAGTTGGCCAAGAGAGAGAAGGTGAAACAGTTGGCAATTTCGGACTAGGACACCGCAGTAGCCGTGGTGAGAAATGGATCCAGTGGATGTGAAAGTTGGCCAAGAGAGAGAAGGTGAAACAGTTGGCAATTTCGGACTAGGACACCGCAGTAGCCGTGGTGAGAAATGGATCCAGTGGATGTGAAAGTTGGCCAAGAGAGAGAAGGTGAAACAGTTGGCAATTTCGGACTAGGACACCGCAGTAGCCGTGGTGAGAAATGGATCCAGTGGATGTGAAAGTTGGCCAAGAGAGAGAAGGTGAAACAGTTGGCAATTTCGGACTAGGACACCGCAGTAGCCGTGGTGAGAAATGGATCCAGTGGATGTGAAAGTTGGCCAAGAGAGAGAAGGTGAAACAGTTGGCAATTTCGGACTAGGACACCGCAGTAGCCGTGGTGAGAAATGGATCCAGTGGATGTGAAAGTTGGCCAAGAGAGAGAAGGTGAAACAGTTGGCAATTTCGGACTAGGACACCGCAGTAGCCGTGGTGAGAAATGGATCCAGTGGATGTGAAAGTTGGCCAAGAGAGAGAAGGTGAAACAGTTGGTAATTTCGGACTAAGACACCGCAGTAGCCGTGGCATCGGGGAGATCATTAATGTAGCTCAGAAAGAGCATAGGACATAGGATAGAGCCTTGGGGGACACCCGTGTTCGTATGGTAGTTTTGGGAGGCATGTCCGTTTAATACCACCTTCAATGTGCGGTTAGAGAGGAATGACTGGATTAGGTGAAACAAATGTCCAGTTATACCATAGCTCCACAATTTGCGTAGAAGGCCAGCATGCCAGACTCTGTTGAACACTTTGAAGATATCCAAGGCAATGGTTCGGGCTTCACCATTCTTGTCGAGAGCCTGGTATATATACTCGGTGACGGTTGTTAGCATATCAGCAGTAGACCTGGTGAAGCAGAAACCATATTGTTTGTCCGAGAGAGCCTGTGGGCTGTGAGATGCTAATGGCTTCAAACACTTTGCCAAAGATCGGAAGAAGGCTGATAGGGCAGTAATTTGCGGGGTCCAAGGGTTCTCCAGTATTCTTAAATATAGGAACTACAGAGGAAGACTTCCAACAGGCAGGAAGGAGATAGGCAGATGTTGTAGAGCTTAGAGAGGACAGAGGTGAGTTCAGGAGCACATTTCTTCAAGACTATAATTGGGATTCTGTCCCCTCCACTCACTTTGTGAGGGTCAAGTTTTGAGATTATATTAGAGACCATCGAGGCTGTAATGTGGACGCCATTCAGTTGAGCCTCAGTTCTAGGTAGGAAGTCGGGTGTAGATACTCCAGACAAATCCAGTCTCGAATTGGTCGAGAATCTGCAAGCAAAGCATTCAGCCTTGTCCACTGAGGAGGTGAGGACCACAAATTCATTGATTAGTGGGGGCATTGAAGTCTTACTCTTGTTAAGCACGCTTTTACAGAGTTGCCAGTAGTCTTTGGCACCCAACTTACAGGATGCTATGTGTTGCTATGTGTTGCTTCATTCTGGCAGCAAACATCTTAACTTTGTTAAGTATCTTTTTACACTTATTACGAGCTGAGGCAAAAAGGTGTCTGTTTTGGTCTGACATGTGGCTTCAATAGAGCCAAAAGAAATGAGTCCAGTTGGCAATGGTGGCCAAGCAAGCGACTGAGAACCAGGGAAACAAATGGGATTTAAGCTGAAATTTCCTGGCAGGGATGAAAGCGTTGATGCCAGCCTTAACCCAAGAGGAGACCTCGGATGCACAGTTTTCGACGGGATGACTAAAAACGTTGTTCTAAGGGACATCACACAGGAAGTCTCGGAATGAATCCCAGTCTACTGGATTGCTATATGATATCTGTCCTTCTGTATGGAAGTGAATGTTGGACAATCTCATCAAGGATGAAGGAGAGGCTTGAGGTAGCAGAAATGTGGTTTTACAGAAGGATGTTGACGATACTATGGACTGAGCATGTGACCAACAATGAGGTGCTGGAGAGAATGCAAATGAGAAGAAAACTCATACTTAACATCAGAAAGAGACAGATGAGGTTTCTGGGACATGTAATGAGGAAGGAAACCTGGAGAATTTAATACTCACAGGATGGATATAAGAAAAGAGAGACAGGATAAAAGCAGTAAGAGACCTACTTGATAGGCCTGAGCAAATGGATAGCAGAGTGAGGTTTGGGAGAGATATCAAAAGGAAAACTATTGAGAACAACAAGAGAGAGAGAGAGAGAGAGAGAGCGCGCCTACATCCTGAAGGGACACAGCACATGAAGAAGAAGAAATATTCTTAAATTTTTAGGAATAAAATAAGATAATTGAAGTGAAATATGATAGACTGAACTCTGTGGTGATTTTATATGAAAGGATTAAAGCTTAAAGCTTGTGTTTTCATTCAAAACCCAGAAAGCTAAACATACATTGGTTGCCTACATATTTGCGCAAATATTATACAAGCAGTGATATGAAACAAATTTTGTTTTTTTCCTTTTATACATACCAGCATGTGTCTTACATCTGGCCCAACTAAATTAAATGCAATTTTATCACATATTTACCAGCATGTGTCTTCTATCATGGTTAACTGGATTAAATATGGTTTTATCACATATGTCTACCAGCATGCATTTTCTGTCTTGCTCAAATTTGTGACTCTTAGATTACTAATTCACACATTCAGCTTTTTAAAATTATTTTTTGTCCCAGGAACACATTTGTCTCTTCCTGATATTTAGCATCAGTTACTATATACAAAAATCACTAAAATGCATTAAAATTTCTATGAACTTCTTTAATTAATCCTATTGAGGATATCATGGATTATCCAAAAAACTAATTTTTAAATAATAACCCCAACCAAGCAGCATGATTGCTCTGCAGCTGCCCCTCAATCATACAACCCTGCAGTTCAGCACTCATCCCAGCTAAGCAACACTGTAGCCTAGCACATGACTAAACAACATTGTAATGCAGTGCCTGCTCTTTCATCGTGCAACATGCTCTAACCAAGCTAAACTGTAGCCCAGTGTCTACCCTAACCATACAACACTAGCACAACATCTTCCCCAAATGAGAAACATGGTAGCAAAGCACCTAACCAAGATATACTGTACAGTACCTGAACTGACCCAGCAACATTGTAGTTCACCTTCCAACTGTTGTGGAGTAGTTTTCACACCGAAGGTTATAATCATGCTATGTTGGTTGCTAATTGACTTAACGTACCCAAAATGTTAAGAACTTGGTAATCTTCCACTGAAAGCTGACTCCTTAGTATTCGGCTAACTGCCGACTAATATCAACTGCCTAGTACTGAACTCCAATAGAACTTCCCAGAACTTCTCTAGTTAACTTCCTGTTAACTCTTATTAATATCGGAGGGAGAGTCCATTATCTGAGGAATAGGTGTGTTTCACCATAACACCAACCTAGCAAAACTATAACCCAGTGCCCATCCCTCAATCACAAGACACTAGTACAGCACTCATCTCAACCAAGCAACTCAAGTGCCCACTCTTCAATCACACAAGACTGTAGCTGACCCAGGAACACTATAACTCAGTGCCCGCTACTTGACCACACAACACTAGCACAGCACCTGCCTCACCCAAGAAATGTGGTAGACAAGCTACAAACCAAGATATATGCTGCAGCCCAGTTCCCACCATCACAAAGCAACCCATGCAAAGCAGATTTCTAATGCATATTTATATATGCAGATAGTATTTTTGGACTTACTATGAAATTATTAGGAATGAAAGTTTTAACACATCTATCAAATCTTACACAAATTTTAGGCAACAGAAAGAATGTGTATGCCCACGCATATAAACTTTGCATATTGTCAAATCTCATCATTATGAAAATCAAACTCAATTGAAAAATTTGACAGCTTTGCTTGAAGCCCTCAAACTGAGTGGAGAAAAAAAATTGAATTTTTAGCACTTGAGATTTTCAAGTTTCTTACCAAAAATTTATCAAAAATCTCTTCAGCCATTTTAAAATACCAATATCTAGAATTAGAATAAAAAGAAAACAAAAAAGAAGCAGCGTCATAGATAAAAATATTAGTAGTGTGCCTCTCCAGGAACACAGAGACTTTGCAAGAATTTATATATGCTTATTCCTTGAACAGGCAAGAACACACACATTCTCCAATGTCCGTACTTGGTTCACTTCATAAAATTCTATCAGCCATGTACATTAACATGAAAAGCAGAGAGACAATGAAAATGAAATTGAAATAAAACATGAAACCTCAAAGCTGACATCTCATCAGCAACAAAGATGGTTAGAGAATGGGCAAAAAAAGTCAGCAAAAACATCAGCACAAAAAATTTTTAAAAATCAGCACATCTTTCCCATGATTCAACCCAGCACTATAACCTTGGAAAGAAGACACAGCACTAAAATAAAATACAAAAAAAACTTGTACTATTTTTCTTTCTTTTTTTTTTTTTTTTTGGCATGGGGAGGGGTAATTATATTGTAATTTTGCACACAAATAATATCTGGTCTCTTTCACATCACATCAAGCAACAATAAATTTCAATACTCCAACATTCTCTTCAGAATTCTTTTATTATACATATTTTCCCACCAGTAAGATCTTGGATGCGTGGGCCGTGTAACAGCTATCAGCATTATAAACAGAATCAGTGAGAATGGTTCAAATTTTGGCCAAATTAGTATCTACTTTTAAACTGATGTACTTAGGAAGGAATCAATGTTTTTCCTCCAGATGAGTTAAATAGCAGGGTAGGTGGGTGTTAAGTTATTAAACAGTCCAAATGTTTATTTACTAACCAGCACACGTATAGAACTGATAGCCTTCAGCTAATGTAGACTTGTGTTTTAATAAGTTGACCTGCTCCACCTGCAGTTGGAACAAGTTCTGTCCATAGAGTCCTCTATAAACTTAGGGTTTTTCCACTAGAGGATATTCTATAAATGCAGTTGTCTTTGGCCGAGATTTATATTTTAATTTTAACCCAAGCCCTAGGGAGCCTTTCCTTCAAGAGAGGTGTCATCAAAAGAAGAAGTGCAAATGGGACTTGGGAACATTTGTGTGATATTGCTGTTAAATTCACTTCAAAACTTGTATTACATCCAATTGCTATGTGGACCCCCTGGTAGATATTGGCTATGGTTAAATGTAATTGGCAGAAATGCCTAACAAACAAAACTTTCAATAAACAAAAAGAGAAAGAAAATAGAACAGAGTAAAAATTATTATTGAGCAAACAATAGATGTAAGGCAAAGCAACAGTAATAAGATAAAATGTTCACAAACTAAGAATGGCATTAACACACAAAAGGGATACAGACAAGTAATCACAACATTCTGACTTCAAGACAAGAAAGGACATAACCAAATCAGATGAGATCAAGAAGTGGTCTATCTTATTGGATAGGAAGAAATCCCAGTGTGAATCTGTAAGCTTTATTTATAAATTTGGGGAGGAGGGTGTTTCTGCAAGACAAATGCAGGCAAAGCAACAGTAATAAGATAAAATGTTCACAAACTAAGAATGGCATTAACACACAAAAGGGATACAGACAAGTGTTCTGGCTTCAAGACAAGAAAGGATATAACTAAGTCAGATGAGACCAAGAAGTGGTCTATCTTATTGGATAGGAAGAAATCTGAGTGTGCATTGTTTATAAATTTGGGGAGGAGGGTGCTTCTGCAGTCATTCCCATCTAGATTGGAACCAACAACTAGGTTCCCTAGCCTTGGATGACAGAGAAGGACAACTCCAAATTCAAAACAATGGAAAAGGCAATAGGTAAACTACTCCATCTTTCACAAGAAGTCATAACAATTCACATAAAAATAAATCTAAACTACCATGACTGCCTATATCCTGAATAGACATGGCATTAAAAAAAAAACAAAAAAAACATTGATGTCTTTCTCTTGGAATCATATTAAATCTAAAAACTGCAGCATTTCCCTGAAGAGTACCAAAAGAAGAGTTTTTCCATTGACACTTGTATCATTTTCTCTAAGCACAGCTTAAATGTGAAACAAGGACAAAAGTAGGAAGTTCTCAGTGTGGATAGAATTCACAATTCAGTCATAATTCATCTAGCAAAACAAACTTGCTAATCATTATACCACATCAAAAAAATAGTGGTGTAGAACTAAGTTCAACTCTTCAGAGTTGAAATTAATTCTGTATTGAAATTGATCCCAAGCCAAAACTGGCTCTGAAATTAAATTCCATAATCCAGATAGACATGCAATATAACATCTGTTTTGGAATCATCTGAGTTTAGACTCATGATTTCTGTCATCAATGAAATACTATAATGCAATGAAGCTAACAACAAATAAGACCTTAAATAAAAATGTCATTCTAAAACAATGGAAAGGAATCAGTTAAAACATTGACAGTCAGCTGAGGTTTAGTCAAATAAATTCACTTATTAACAACAGTATGTTAGGGTACTCTTTTGTACTAAGTGCAAACATTTGGAATAGTCATGCAGTGGGCATTTCTCGACTAAGAAAAAAAAGTTTTTGACAGATTTGTTTTCGGGTTTTTTTTTTTAACAGTTTACCAACCTTTTGCAAGTAAATTAAAATCATAATTTTTTTTTTTTAATTGTTACATTGTACAAACTTTTTTGAGATAATGATTTACTGATAGAAGTCACCCCCGTAGTTGCAGGGAGTAGAGGTGGAGTTATATCTTTCCCCAACATATTTGCATGTAATATAACAAACCTGATTGGAATTAGAACTTGGCTCTCTAACTATTCAGAGCTGTAATCCATTACACCATATGTGCATCTAAGCTTACAGCATCTAATATTCCTAAGCAGTTCTAATTGGAGTAGATAGACTAAACTATCGCCCGGTTCACAAATTGAAGGTATTTGAGTTTTGTTTAATGGCACATCAACCTCTGTGGGTTATTTAATGCCAAAAAAGTGGAGTTTTAAGGATTTTTTTTTTAAATGTTCAGTTGTAGTTCATTTAGTCAGATTTTAACAAAATTTTTTTGTTTTTACTCTTTTTTATTTTAGAAAACTGAAAATGCCTTCTAGCTTTGTATTCAAAAATGTGTAGTGGTAATAATTTTTTTCTTCAAAAATGGTAACATTTTTCCTTCAAAAAATGAATGTTTTTCTATAAAAGTCAATTTTTATGTATAGATCTGTATAAAAGTATATACTTTCATAGTGTTTTGACCCCAGATGGGGGGGGAGTAAATATTTGCCCATAGCTGGGACCCTAACAGGGTGGACCTGGAAACAGCAATTAAGAGGTAGTTCCATGCTCCTCACAACCTCCCAATCAGAGGCCTTGCTACCAGATGCAGTTTACCATCATGCCCAGGTATTGATTAAATTGTATTGAAACTTGTATTCACTATACAAGCAAAGCAAAAATTAAAATTTTATGAGATGAGTGGCCTCTTTCCATATAAAATGAGAGTAAAATATTTATATTGATATAGCATCTAAAATTGGGGCAACATATATATTGATGTACCTACTATTAAGTATCTTACATTAAGATATTAGGGGAAAAAAAAAACAATAATAATCTTATCCCCTCCTGAGCATGACAGGAGATATGTGTGTGTGTGTGTGTGTGTGTGTATATATATATATATATATATATATATATATATATATATATTCTTCACTACTTGATGACATTCTTCTTCTTCATGTGGCGTGTCCCTTCCATATTGCTCTGTCTCTTGTCACTCTCAAAATTCTTCCTCTTGGTATCTCTTCCAAACCCTGCTCTGCCATCCATTTGCTCAAGCATCTCAAGTAGGTCCCATGCTACTTTCCGCTGTTTCTCTTTCACTATCAGTCCTGTGAGTATCAAATTCTCCAGGCCCTCCTTCAGACTCAACATGCAATACAATAGAATATTTGTCTATTTGTTCAGCTAAATCCTGCTAAAACTAAAACAAGATTTGTCAACAAATTTAAATTCACTGATCATGCTGTAAATACAACATTCAAATATCTACAGAAGTAATCTTCCTGGTTTGCAAAGCAAACACCATGACTTGAAAGTGTTGTCATGCCGTTAAATCCAACATGTTTTCCATCTCACCCACAGTGTGCATCGGCAATTAAGCAAAGTTTAATTGTGCCTTATAAATGCAAATCTTTATCAGACTCTCGAAACATTCATATCTACTTAGTTTTGTATTCTAGCAAAGCAATTTCTGAAGTAATGGATTTTTAAAATTTATGTTGTAATTTTGTCTTTGATTATAATAGCTGATAATTAGGAAGGCTGTACTTAGATTATTGAAGGAACAGAAAACAAATAGAGGAAACAGAATAAGAGGTATATTAAATACATCACTCAGTCAGTCAGTTAGGTGCCATACATGAAACACGCTTGGGCGATCATGTATTGAAAGAGACATGACTGACTGGGCGGAAGATTATCCTGCAATAGGTTGCCATTGCTTTCTGCGATAGACTGGTTGCCAGCCAAGGCTATAGAACCCAATCTGTCCTATTATTTAACCTATAACTGGAGGGAAGAGATGGATTAATACCTTTCCCAAGGGTATTTGCATGTAAGCAAATGCAATGACTTCAACTGGAATTTGAACTCGGCTTCCCGATTTCTCATTCCAAGCCGATATCCACTGCACCACAATGCACATCCACAATAAATACATAAAATGGAAATACTTGATTAAATCTAATAATAAACAAATCCTTCTTTGATGTGGCTATTTGCCATATTTATAAGTAGGAGCAGTCCATTGTTATAGTAGTAGGGGAGAGAAGGAAGTATGCTGAGCCCTACTCTACAACAGAAAGTATCTATTGAAATAATTACTTTCATCCTACCCCACAAATAATAACTATAGAAGTCCTTTCTACTTTATGAGTTTATGAGAAAGAGCTTGTTTTCTTTTTTATAAATGATTGGGAAACTTTTTTTTGGCAGTGAAATATAGATTGAGAAATATTGCTAACCTGGTTTTTGCAATCCAAAATCTCATAAAATAGCATTTATATATATATATATATATATATGTGTGTGTGTGTGTGCGAAAGGAAAGAGAAATACAAAAATGCTTTCAAATGAAGATGCACCTGGATAGTCCATCTTGAGAAAAAAAAAAAAAAAATTTTTTTTGCACCCATACTGTCACCACAACTCTTGCCAGCCTATAAAGAATATTTTTGCAGACTTCTTTGGATGTAATGGTTAACTTTTAACATGCTTTCAGGAGAAGGAAAGAACAAAGTTATTCATTTTCAAGAAATGGATAAGTTTGTAACATTCTCAAATTTTTTCAATATATTTAGATAAATGAAGTAAAAAAAAAAAAAATTTCAAAATTCAAAATCCTATCTGGTTGTAACAATACAACAAACAGGAATTATCAGAAATAGGAAAAAACATTAGAAATAAAATAAACATAAAATAAAATAAGGAAAAAATAAAAATAAAAACATATACTAGAGGGTGCTGAAAAGTTCTGGACACAATCAAGAAACTCTAAAAAAAATTCTGAAGAAGTGTTGACCCACTTCAGTAACCTCTCTTTTGTATATTTTTGGTACGGGCTCCAAAGGAGAATCAGTAATGTGATAGGTACTGACTTGGCGGCTCAACTAGAGCCACTTCCCCACCGACAAAATGTGGCCTCCCTTTGTCTGTTCTATAAATACTTTCATGGTTTCTGCTCGGATGAACTTAAGTCACTGGTGCCTCCTCAACAGGTGTTTACTCGTACAACCAGATTGGCAACTGGGTCCCACCCATTCACAGTTAGGTTAGCCAAATGCAGACAACAATTCCACTCCTGCGGCTTCTTCTCTCGCACTTCCTGCCTGTGGAACTCACTCCCATATTCTTGCTTTCCTGATGGCTACAACCTCCAGGAATTTAAATGCAATGTCAATACTCATCTATTAACAACTTGACTAGTTCTTTCTCCACCCCGTATATCCTTTCCTTTCTCTCCACCTTTGAAACTGTCATCACACCTGCATTCTCATCCTTCTATTGCTCCTTTCTAACTGGTTCATCTTCCTCATCACTCTCTTCTAATTAATCTTTTTACACTTATGTAGCCCCCTGTATATCAGTGGCATTACTGCCTTGCTTGCTCGGGGTGAAACGATTAAAAAAAAAAATTTCTATTTATTAAACAGTATGTATTAAGTGTTAACCAGGAAGAAGTCACAGCAAGCAAGATTCCAGTTTCTCTTTTTAAGGAACTAGAATTTTTTTGCAACACTGATGCATGGTGAAACCTTCACAGTATTTGATATTGTTGAAATTATCAAATAGAAGTTAGAACATTTTTTGTTGAGATTTACAAACTCTACATTTTGTTCAATTTAGCAAACCAATCAATGAACTTTGAATAAGCTGATTTGTTCATAAAAATACTTTGACAAAAACCCTACTTTACTGTTTTACACACCCTTATAAAAGCAACTGTACTTTGCACCTGTTTTCACTCTTCCCAAAAATTTAGAACAGATCAACTAATGCATGGCTATTTTAGAGGATGTGACATCTGTACAGAAGTCATATATATATATATATATATATATATATATGTAGAGAGAGATAGAGATAAGGATTAACTATAAACACAGCAACAATGTTCTCACTGTTTTTGGAATATAAAACATAATTATTACTGTATGTATATATATATATATATATGCACAAACACATTATATAATCAGTTAAAAGTAAAATAAAATGAATCCTTGATAATGGTTAAAAGTATAGCCAAAAGCGCTTGGAGAAATAAAAGATTTTGACAATTTTTACATAATTTATGTCTCAAGAAGAAAAAAATTAAAAGATCACATTAAAAATTATGTAAAAAAACTGAACCATCACAAACAATTTTTAATGAAATTTGCATAAAAGAGATTACTGCCTAAATGCACAAGAAATAGATAGCAGCACATCCTTTTTGCTCAGATTATTTTCTTGAAAGCTTCAGATCTGCTAATTTTTATATCCAAAACATAAGCAAAGCAAAATGGATCTATTTTTAGTCCAACATTTTTACTACTTTAAACATTATTACGTTATTTATCCATTAATTTCTTCAGAAATTTGCTTTGTGATATAAGTACACTGAAATTCAAATTGAAACATTCCCCTGGAAAAAGGCAGGATGATTAGAATAAAAGGCTACAAAAATTTATATTGACTAATCCCTTCATAGAATTATTTTTTAATCATTTCACCAGAAGCAAGGCAGGAATACTATTAGTACAGAGGGAGTGTTACAGAGAGTCAAAATGAGAGAAAAGACTTGCTATAGAGGAAAGGAGAACAAATGAATGGGACTCCAAAAGATAGAAGAAGGCGATTAGCAACATTGAGCTTGATGGGTGACTGTTTGGGAATACCAGGGCCTGTTAGCTTGGATGTTCAGCTGATGTAATGTCAGTGGCCCAGTGTTATTAATCAAAGAGCTAAGTTCCAATTCCAGTTGGGTTTGTTATATTTACTTATGCACAAATACCCTTGGGGAAGGTATGAATCCACTTCTCCTAGATATGGGTTAATTAGTAAAACGCATATGGCAAATTCATCATGCAAAAAGAATCACTCAAAAAGATATCAAATTACACTAAATTTCCTATATGAAAAAAAAAAAAAAAAAAAAAAAAATCAAACAAACAGGAAACAAAAGCAGAAAACAAAAACCCTGAAGAGTCAAGACATCATAACAATGTTTTCACAAAACTTTGAAGTCAGCATGACTGAAATAACTCTAAAGTGACAAATTAATTCTCTTTCATTATATATATATATATATATAGAGAGAGAGAGAGAGAGATAAAATGTATGTCATAGACATCCTTTTGTCTGTCAGAGGTAAACTCAGCCGTCATGTGCATCACCGAGTTTGAGGTGACAATTACTGTCATTCTTGAAAAGGACTTTCAAAATCGGTTGACATGTCTTGTCAGAAACAATTTGTATTTCTTTTAATAAAGCTAAAATACAACAACAAATATCATCTGCATTTTTTCTTGTAAAAATCCAAAGGACGATCAACGTAATCTATCCTGACTTGGCAGCTCGACTTCAGTCATTTTCTCACTGAAGGGATGTGGCTTCCCTCTCTCTTTTCTACAAATATTTTTATGACTTCTGCTCTACTGAGCTTCATTCCCTGGTTCCCCCCTACCACCACATGAACTTACTCTTGCTACTAGATTGGCAACTAGGTCCCATCCTTTTACTGTCAAAATAGGCAAATGTAACTGCCACTTCTACTCTATCAGTTTTTTGTTTTTTTTTGCACTTCCTGCCTTTGGAAGTCCCTTCTGCATACTTGCTTCCCTGATAGCTACAATCTCCAAATGTTTAAGTGCAACGTCAACTGTCATCTTTAACACCCATTATTCTCTTATCCTTTTTTCGACATCCTGTGTACCTATTTTTTCTCCCCTTTCCTCTCACAGTAACCCTCTGCATACCAGTGGCAATACTGCGTTGTTTAGGGGGGAAATGATTGTAAAAAATTTAAAAGAAAAACAAATATCTGTTGGTAATAGGTAGGCTTGTCTCCATTTTCAGATAAGGTGAGCTAAAACTAGATAAAAACGTGTCACTTGCACTGAAAGTAGCCAAGTTCATAATACACATCACATTGATGTTTGCAGCAATGGTGATGGGGAAACTTTTTGGGAATATCTACTATAAAGTCACAAAATACAAACTGAAATCATGTTTCAAATAGGTATCTGGATGTGTGTTATGGTGTAGTAGATATCAGCTCGGAACAAGAAGTCGGAGAGCCTACTTCGAATTCATTGCATTCACTTACATGCAAGTATTCTTGGGAAAGGAATTAATCCGTTGCTTCTCCCCCCAGCTATGGGTTATATAGCAGGACAGATTGGGTTCTATAGCTTTGGTTGGCAACCAGTCTACTGCAGAAAATAATGGCAACCTACTGCAAGAAAATCTTCCGCCCAGTCAGTCATGTCTCATTTGAGACATGATTGCCTAAGCTTGTATCACAAATACCTGAGTGAATGATATGGTTCTCCAATATTCAAAAAACAAAAATATTCTTTGTCAGGTGACAAATTTTGGTTTTCACTCAGGGAACCTCATTTTCTTTCCATCTATCGCCCGGTTCACACTCCACCCAGGTCTCATCCCTTGTTCCCTGTTTAGGATGTGGTTTCCGGCTTTATCTTTTCCAATCTTCTCACTTGGTTTGTTTTTTTTTTTTTTTCAATTGGAGTAGATAGATTTATCTATCGCCCGGTTCACACTCCACCTACATCTATTGAACAGGTTAAGAGGCTCATTCCTTGTTTCCTGTTTAGGAGGTGGTTTCCGGCTTTATCTTTTCCAATCTTTTCACTATTACATAGCCCCCTGCACATCAGTGGTGTTATCGCCTTGCTTGCGGTGATACGATTAAAAAAAAAAAAAAAAAAAAAAACCCATGTTCACCCTTTTCACTTGATGTCACTCTTTGACCATTTAAAATAGTCCTGCAAACTCCTAAACAAGTGATACTCAGAGTAAGATCAGGAAAATATTGACAGCAAAGCAATTTTTCCTCGTTTCTGCAGTAAAATGGTTGCCGACCAAGGTTATAGAACCCAGTCTGTCTTGTTATTTAACCTATAGCTGAAAGGAGAAGAGATGAATTTATACCTTTCCCAAGGGTATTTGCATGTAAATGAATGCAACAAATTCAACTAGAATTTGAACTCTGCTCTCTGATTCTCATACCAAGCCAATATCCATTACACGACAATGAATATTAAGTACAGAAGGAGTTTTAAAAATGACTTCAAAGAGTTACACCCTTTTCCAGCTACTGAGGTTAGGCCTCTCATTACAGATACCCATTTTAATTTTGTTCAGATTGTTTGTGCATAGATATTTTAGTTCATTGACAGACCTAATATGTTTGTGTACCATTTAAAAAAGGGTTTTTTGGAAAATAATTTTATTTATTGCTGACGGCTGGAAAATAGCGCGGGGAGAAGACGGCCAGAAAATAGCGCAGAGAGACAGAGAAAGTGTGTGAGTGCTTTAAGTTTTAAACATTAAGAACTTAGCAAAGGATAATAACATGAATATTTTAAAAGATTTAATCCTAAATTTAAGATTTCAATCTTAATCACTGTATCCATTTGACTTTCCTTACAAAACAGTCAGCTAAGCTACATAAATATGGAGAGGAATCATTAAGCTTTTCCTTTGTTTTACATCAATAATCTTATGTTGCTGAAATTTAAATAACAGCTACCATATTGTTTTTTTTTCTTTCAATCAAGTCTATTACCATTTGCAATTAGATGAATCATTTAAAAAACTGCAAATCTCTTGGTGTCTGTTTTCTTTTCCTTCATGTCTTATTAAAAATGTTAATTACTTTGTACACTATTTACGTTGTCATATTCACAACATTTCAGCTATTGTACTCTCCAGCATTTTTCAGGTGATATAAATTGGAATTTCAAACTCAACTTTATTTTTATCCATGGGTTGGTTGGTTGGTTTATTTAACCAGCATATTAGGTCATTTACTGCTGAAAACCGTTTTGATTTGTTTATATTTTTTTTGGAGGATTGTTTTGGTAACCTTTTTCATTCAAAAACGTTTTGTTGGTAACCTTTTTCATTCAAAAACGTTTTGTTGGTAACCTTTTTCTTCAAAAACGTTTTGTTGGTAACCTTTTTCATTCAAAAACGTTTTGTTGGTAACCTTTTTCATTCAAAAACGTTTTGTTGGTAACCTTTTTCATTCAAAAACGTTTTGTTGGTAACCTTTTTCATTCAAAAACGTTTTGTTGGTAACCTTTTTCATTCAAAAACGTTTTGTTGGTAACCTTTTTCATTCAAAAACGTTTTGTTGGTAACCTTTTTCATTCAAAAACGTTTTGTTGGTAACCTTTTTCATTCAAAAACGTTTTGTTGGTAACCTTTTTCATTCAAAAACGTTTTGTTGGTAACCTTTTTCATTCAAAAACGTTTTGTTGGTAACCTTTTTCATTCAAAAACGTTTTGTTGGTAACCTTTTTCATTTTCAAAAACGTTTTGTTGGTAACCTTTTTCATTCAAAAACGTTTTGTTGGTAACCTTTTTCATTCAAAAACGTTTTGTTGGTAACCTTTTTCATTCAAAAACGTTTTGTTGGTAACCTTTTTCATTCAAAAACGTTTTGTTGGTAACCTTTTTCATTCAAAAACGTTTTGTTTTGGAACCTTTTTCATTCAAAAACGTTTTGTTGAATACTTTTATAGTATTTTGACCCCAATTTGGGGGTCAACTATTTACCCATAGCTGGGACCCTAACAGGTGCTACCACTCCAGGTCAGGGTGGACCTGGGAACAACAGCAATTAAGAAGTGGTTCCATGCTTCTTACAACCTCCCAATCAGAGGCCTTATCCATGGGATTAATTGTTCTAGTTTTAAGTGCTAAGCCTGTTGAAAAAAGGAAAACAAAAAATGTGTTGGTAGAAAGCAACCACAGGAAAGTATTCCAAACAGGCAAACTAAATTCACAAGTCTTGTCTTAATCTCTGAAATGCTATTCTCATGTGAACGACGGCTCAAATAATAACAGCACACACTCAAATGAGCATACCACGTTTTATGCGCTCACCTGGCTACCACTCAGCCAATGAGCGCTCAGCACAGTAAATATAAACAGCTACAAGCAACACCAATTCTGTTTACCATGAAGTCCTGTCCAATTCTCCATCTGACCAATGATCGCCAATTTGCTGTCTCTCCACACCCTTGCAAAACATACACCTGACTCTGGCCTGTTTGGGTTGCCGAGGTAAGTCACTATTAAAATGCCTTTTCTCGATATCTCAGTTTTTAGATATTTCTCTTTAGTAACTCACTTTTCAAAATATAGCGCAGTGAGAAGTTAAGATATAGTGTAGTTCACTTCTGCCGTGGCCAGGGACTGAACTCTTTAGATCAAGTAAATGGATTTCTTCAACCAACATTTTCATCCACTCAGCCATGTGTCCTTGGAAAATAAACTATGCAATAGAAAAAAAAACTATTAGCATAAAACTTAATTACATTTTAGCCATTTCAACTCTGAAATGAAATCTTGCCACTAATGTTATCGTTGTCTTTTTCATGTACTATATCCCCTCAGGACATATATGAGCATGGCTCTCCACAATTTCCTGTCCTTTGTAGCTCTTAATTGACTTATTGTTTCAAACCTTTTCCCACCAAACATTTAGTCAAGCTCAGTATGTATGTTATGTGCTGTTTTCCTGTCACTCTTGCCTTCAATATGTCCTGTGAGTATCAAGTCTTTTAAACCCTCTTTCTTCAATACATGCCCTACAAATGTCAACTATCCCCTTCTATTCTTAAGTATAAGTGTACTTTTTGTTGTTGCTCTCATATTCAGTCCATGTTAAGCCCAATATCCTTCTGTAGAACATTTTTTTTCAACTGTGAGAAGATTGTCCAACATTTTCTGCCATATCAGAGGACAAATTTATGTTATGTCTTCTTTTCTTTCTTTCTTGTTTCATAATACTTTACTTTTAGGAAGGCATCCCTCATCATCACAATGTGTCTTTGGATTTCAATATCACATTTTATGACTTTTTGAAATTGAATAGTAACATTTTTTTCCTCCTACTATTAACTTTAAAAAGTCAAAGAAATTATTTTGAATTAAAAAAATATTTAGAAATAAGTTAAATCTTTTACATTATATATATATGAACACACACAAAAAAAAAAAAATTATTGCTGGCGATTAAATATTGGCACACCCACTTCAATTTATTCTGAGTGAGGCGGAATTTTAGCAACCTTGTAGGATGAAAGATAAGACCTATCAAAGGGCGAAAGAAGTCTTAATGAGTCAATGGCCAACTAACTGGAGGGGGTTGTCGCAATAAAAATCACTGCAGAGAAGTCAACAAGGAAACCATGCCACTTTTAATCCCAACTTATTATAAACCAATGGTATTTCACTTTTGACAAGTTTTATAGACAGAAATTTTGTTTACTAATGAATGTAGCTCTTTGTGGCATATTAGCATGTCTTTTTCTATACGTTTCTAGAAAATGATCCTTTCCAAAAGATTTTACCTAAAGAATCGTCTTATTTTTAATATATCATTGATGATTTATCAAGATATCCCCCCTCCAAAAAAAAAGAAAATAACATGATCATGTCACTAAACAGCATAAAGCAAACAATCAAATTTTATACATATGAATTGTATGACAAAGTGTAAAAATTTTACTTGTGACATGTTTGGTTCTTCAGGACTTCATCAGATGAAACATGTTACATGTAAACTTTTTCCCTTTGACATACTATTTTCCCAATACTGTTCTTGTAATTTTTTTTTTCTTTTCAGAACAAATTATATAAAAATAGTTTTATATATCCAAGTACTTGTGGCTGTACTTTCACTCATTATCAATGAGAAATTTTATTTTACTTTTAACTGAATACATCAATATATTTAGAGTCATAGGAATTCAAAACATGGACAGAATATTGTGGCCAAGTTCATCAATGATATGTTGTTTTTTTCTTTTTTTATGAATAAAGCTTCCATTATTCTTAGCGGTTTTTTTTACATATAAATAAGACTATTTGTATTTGCAGTATCCTATGCAAATTAGCTGAGCTGTACTAAGCTGATAATTATTGGCACTCCATTACATCCAACGTATCATGTACTGAAACTGCTAAATATACCAGACATAACAGTATTATCAACAAATATGTTACAGAGTTAGGTAGATCTCCATGTGTATAATCACAGTCAGTTAAGTGCCATACGTGATACACGTTTGGGCGATCATGTCTTGAAAGAGACATGACTGACTGGGCAGAAGATTATCCCGCAGTAGGTTGCCATTGCTTTCTGCGGTAGACTGGTTGCCGACCAAGGCTATAGAACCCAATCTGTCCTGCTATTTAACCCATAACTGGAAGGAATAGACGGATTAATACCTTTCCCAAGGGTATTTGCGCGTAAGTGAATGCAATGAACTCAGCTGGAATTTGAACTCAGCTCCCCGATTTCTCGTTCCGCGCTGATATCCAATAATCACAGTACTTTTTTTTAACAAAACTTGCATGAAAGACGGTTTGCTGCTAAAATACATTATATGTATGGGAAAATAATATATAAATGTTCATATATCAGTACAATTTTAGGAAAACCTATGACAGTGGAAAAGTGCTTTAATCATTAGACTGTCTTTTTTTTTATTATTGAATTCTTTTCATTTTCAAAGACTATTTACATGTGGGCAATTTTCTTTGTTGTTACCACAGGATTAAAGAATTATTTCATGGAATAATGTCCAAGTGGATTGAAGCATTTGTTTGTAAATTTGGTGACATAGTGAGTTCAATCCCTGGCCTAGGCAGTGTGTACTTGAACTCAGTAAAAACAAGGCTAGCAATAACTGAGCAGTGCTAAAATAAAAACTAGACAAGATATATAAAGAAAGGGTTCAGTTCAGAATTTCCTGTATGTTACCCAAATTGATATATACTTGATGAAGGACTGACAGTACAATGGCTGAAATGTTGTGATAACAGCAAGAACAATAGTCCATATGTAAATAGGGTAACTTTCAAACCATGTTTGTTAACCTGTAAGAATGCGGAGGATACCATGGACCAAGCATGTGAGCAATGACAAGGTGTTCGAGAGGATGCAAATTAAAAAGAAACTTATACTGAGCATCAAGGAGAGACAGTTGAGGTTTTTGAGACATGTAATGAGGGTCTGGAGAATCAAATACTAACAGGACATATAGTGGGTAGGGGAGACACGGGAAGGCAGCAGGAGACCTACTTGATGGGCTTGACTGAGTGGATGGCAGAGCAGGGTTTGGGAGAGATACCAAGAGGAAAAGTATTGAGAGCAACAAGAGAAATGAGCCAGTGGAAGTCCATGATCACCTATGTCCTGAAGGGACATGGCATATAAAGAACTTCCAAAATTATCAGTCATTATTAATTGTCATCAAAGAGGTTGACAAGATTTTGTTGACTAAATCCTTACCTTTTCCCACCTTTGGAATTCAAATTAGTCCAAAGCAGCCTCAACTTTAAAAGCTCAAACACACTGGCCAAATCATTTAACAAATATTCATATATATTATTATTTTGTATGCATAGTGAATATTTTTTCCACACTTCAAGATATTGTCTTCTGTGGAGAAATTTGTTTTATTTAATGCAGGTTGTTACTTTTGTAAAATTATGGCTTCTAAAATATCATTCCTTCACCCACGTCTATTGAACAGGTTAAGAGGCTCATCCCTTGTTCTCAGTTTAGGATGTGGTTTCCGGCTTTCTCTTTACCAATCTTCTCACTTTGCTTCTTTTTTTTTTTTTTTTTTTTTTTTTCAATTGGAGTAGATAGATCTATCTATCACCCGGTTCACACTCCACCCACGTCTATTGAACAGGTTAAGAGGCTCATCCCTTGTTCCCTGTTTAGGATGTGTTTTCCAGCTTTCTCTTTTCCAATCTTTTCACTATTACGTAGCCCCCTGCACATCAGTGGCGTTACCGCCTTGCTCGGGGTGATACGATTAAAAAAATAAAAAAATAAAAAATAATGTGTTTGTATAAGTAGGCCAAAAGTAGCCTTACAGTTATTTCATTATTTGTTTTATGTTTCCACAGCTCAGAACCAGAGCTAACTTCACCATATTATTTGTTCAACAAGGGAGCACCTCCCCATTATGCATTAGCTGTAAGAAATTACCTTAACTTCACCTTCCCACAGCCACCACATTCATCTGATCTAACACCAATGCTTTAAGGGAGAAATCCCCACATTGTGAACAAATTAAAAAAGCACATCTTAGAAGTTTTTCTTTTTTTTTTAATCATTTCACCCCAAGCAAGGCAGTACTGCCACGGATGTGGAGGGGGCTACATAAGAGAGTAAAAGTTTAGGCAGAAGGTGAGTGAAGAGAAAGATGAACTACAGGGGGTGTCAGAGAAAGGGCAAAAGAAGGATGAGAACGCAGGTGTGAAGACAGGTGCAAAGGTAGAGAGAAAGGACAAGAACATCTAAAGACAATCTCAATGGTAGTAGTTACTATCATTAAAAACTCTTAGCCAGCTACTATGTTGCTACAGTGAGCAGTAATACCTTTCATGAAGTACCATAGACTGACCATGTGGATATATATATATATTTTTTAATGCAGATCAGATTTGAATAATTCATGCTGTGAATCATAGTGTTCAGAAGAGGTTCATAGAATGATGCAACATTGAAGAACATTTTAGGCATTTAAAAAGTTTAAACCTGAAAGCAAAACACTACACCTTCTAGGCTTAACTCTCACAACAGATCTCAAGTGAAATTTTTTTTTTTTAATCATATCACCCCGAGCAAGGCAGTAACACCACTGATGTGCAGTGGGCTACGTAATAGTGAAAAGATTGGAAAAGATAAAGCCGGAAACCACATCCTAAACAGGGAACAAGGGATGAGCCTCTTAACCTGTTGAATAGACGTGGATGGAGTGTGAACCGGGCGATAGATAGATCTGCTACTAAGAAAGTTGTTTCTCTGTGTAGGGCCAGGAAGTTTTTCCCTGTCTGAAACAATCCTGCACACATATATATCTACCATCCATCCGTGTATTGAATACTGCTGCCATATCTGGTCGGATGCTCCTGCTATCCATCTAAGCGTCCGTGACAAAATCCAATGGAGAATCTGTAATGTGATCAATCCTGACTTGGCAGCTCAAATACAGTCACTTTCTCACCGGCGCTAATGTGGCTTCCCTGTGTCTCTTCTACAAATGCTTTCACGGCTTCTGCTCCGATGAACTTAGCTTGGGGCTATATGATTATTAAAAAAAAAGAATTTCTATACTATTACAATGTGGATATAAAGTGGGGGATCAGTTCTACATTACAATCAAAATATAAACTGATCCCTCACTTTGTGACCAGAGTCATCCGTCTCTTACCATCCGCCCGTGCATTGAATACTGCTGTCATATTTGGTCGGATGCTCCTGCTATCCATCTAAGCATCCGTGACAAAATCCAACGGAGAATCTGTAATGTGATCAATCCCGACTTGGCAGCTCAAATACAGTCACTTTCTCACTGGCGCTAATGTGGCTTCCCTGTGTTTCTTCTACAAATGCTTTCATGGCTTCTGCTCCGATGAACTTAGCTCACTGGTACCCCCTATATATGAATTTACTCAAGCCAGCAACTAGGTCCCACCCTTTTACCATGAAATCAATAAATTGTAAATGCAAATTTTACTTTATCAGCTTTTCTCGCACTTCCCGCCTGTGGAATTCCCTTCCATTTACTTGCTTCCACGACAGCTACAATCTCCAAGAATTTAAATGCAAAGTCAATAGTCATCTCCTATCTCACTAACCTGCATCCTCTCTCTCATGCTCATTTCTCCATCCACTTCACTCTCATCAGTATTCTCATCCTTTTACCCATTTCCTGAAACCCCCTATAACCTGTCACTCTTTCTCATAACTTTCCTTCTATGTAACCCCCTGCAAAACAGTGGCAGTAAAATGCCTTGCTTAGGAAGATATGATTATTTAAAAAAAAAACAAAAAAAAAACTGTGATTAAAAAATATAAGTGTTAAACAAATGTATGTAGAGTTTTGAACAAATGATAACAAATAAATATGAATGTAATAAAATGTTTTCAAAAGTGTAAAAGTGCAAACCTAGTAAGCGTAAGCCTACTTTTGGCTCATATCTACATTTTGGTATTGTCATATTTCAATTAAAAAAAAATATTGTTTGTACATAGATAAAGTTAATAGGCAAAACATGGACAGGTGCCAATCTTTCATGAGAATGAATGTCAACTATGATATTTCTACAAAAAAACTGAAAATAAAAAAGATTTTCAATGTAATGTGTATCTGTCAGGAAACAAGCCCAATCATGGTTTGAAAGAAAAGGTTGAACTCATTACAAATGACACGACAGAGATGATGACTGGGAGAAACAAGTTTTTAAAGTGTTTGTACAAGTTGCTTATTACGTGAAGGATGATTCTTACTTCCTAATAATAGAATAAAAATATTATTCTTATTTACTGTAATTGTTTAGCTAAGAGATTCTTTTGGTCCTAAAAAATGAAATAAAAATACAATAACCATTGTAAAAAATGACAAAGGATAATTATTATATTTCCAGACACCAATAATAAGTCCTTTTAATATTTTTAGGTTGTAATCTTTAAATAAAGCAAATAAGAAATTGTGCTCACACACACACACACACACACACAGAGGCTACAAACTTTTCTCAATAAAAAACCTTCAGTCCAAATTACTGGGAGGAGGAATTATTATTTACACTATTTATATTCAGTCTGTTGTCTTCATCTTTGTTGTTATCACAATGTTTCAGTCATCATGCCCTCCAGCCTTCATCAGGTGTATATCAGTCCAAGTAACCTACAAGGAATTCTGAACTGGACACTTTATTCAGTCTATGAAGATAGACTGTTCTTGTTGAGGGATAAGTCTCACAGAACAATAGCCTGGCGGATTGGTTCATGAATTATAGTTACACTGTAATTGTGAGATCAATCTCTGGACACGGCAGTGTGTACTTAGACACAGTGGAAACAGGGCAAGCAATAACTGAGCAGTACTAAAAATGTGCATTGTGGTGCAGTAGATATTAGCTCAGAAAGAGAAATTGGAGAGCCAAATTCAAATTCTAATTGAATTTGTTGCATCCACTCACATGCAAATACCCTTGGGAAAGGTATTAATCTGGCTCTTCTCCCTCCATCTACAGGTTAAATAGCCAGGCAGACTGGATTCTATAACTTTGGCCGTCAACTAGCCTATTGCAGAATGTCATGGCAACCTACTGCAGGAAAATCTTCTGCCCCATCAGTTATGTCTCTTTCAAGACATGATTGCCGAAGTGTGTATTACATATGGCACTTAACTGACTGACTAAAAATAAGAACTAGACAAGATATCCCTAGACAAGGGCAATGGAACAAGAACAGTCTAACCCTATAGATTAAATAGAGCAATCCTTTAATCAACATCAAGAATGAAAGAAAAAGTACAAAAGGTAGAATTTTTAACACTATACTGTATGTCTACTATCATACTGTTCAAAATTTAAATAGTTTCTTTCTGTCAACCCTATAGGTTTTGATATTCTTGACAAAATTCAAAGAAGGGTCTGTAATGTTATCAGTCCTGACCTGGCATGTTGACTTTAGTCACTTTCTCACCATCATGATGGTGGCTTCCCTCTGTTTTTTTCTACAAATTTTTTCATAGCACTTGTTCTGACAAGTATTCCTCCTTGGTGTCTCAACCATATGAATTCAAGCATGCTACCAGATTGGCAATTAGGTCTCATTGTTTTACTGTTGAACTAGATAGATGCAACTATATGTTCTATTATTATAATTTCTTTTCCATCACTTTCATCCCCAATAACTCATTGCGTCCTAGTGGCATTATCACCTTGCTTAGAGTGAAATGATTAAAAAAACGAAAATATATTCTTTTCTCTTTCAAAAGAGTCATTAACATTTCTCATTTTATTCAGTCAATTGGACTTTTTTGTTTCTTGATATTGTTAATGTTTTAACTGATCTATTTTCAGATTTTGCCCTAAGATAATAGAAAAACTTTATTTTAAAATAAATTAATAATAAATCTTTTTCAGCTAAGAAAATGTGAAAATCCTTTGAATTTACGATTTAACCAAACTTGCAATGCTGAAAAGGTCTGACTATAACTGTCATTTTCCTGAAAGAAATGGTGAGCTTCTTTTCTTAACATGTCACTCAATAAGTCCTGGGCCTGACATGTAGATGTCACCACTAATAAAAGATCCATATGATTTTTATGAAGTACTAACCTTCAAATGGCACATGACAAATTTTGGGCCGAAACAGATTATTAGTTTACAAATTATAGTTATTTAAGTGAAGCTACTGTTGCAAATTTTCAAAACAAAGGAAAAATCTGAATTTCATGTTTTGATAAATCATTGCTTTCTGATGGGGAGGGAGGGGGTTGGGGAGATACTGTTCAAGCAAAGCAATGGCTTGATAAGAGTTATTTGGACTATGCTCCATCAGAAATAATGGTTAAGAGGTGGTATGCTGACTTTAAATGTGGTTTTACTGAGAAAAATGATGATGAATGCTCAGGTTGCCAAAATCAGTTTTTGTCCTCGAAAACACAAAAAAAAATCCACAAACTCGTCTTGGCCAATTGTAAATTGAAGTTCTGTGATATAGCAGAGGAGTTGAACATATCAGAAGGCATTGTATGAACATTTGACAATGAGAAAGATGTGTTCAAAGTGGGTGCAGCATTTGCTCACAGTCGATCAAAAGCAACAATGCGTCAAAGATTCAAAGCGTTATTTGCAACTGTTTCAATGCAACAAGGAATTTTTGCATAAGTATGTCACAATGAATAAAAGATGGATTCACCCCTTCACTCTGGAGTCAAATTGGCAGTCAGCTGAGTGGACAGCAGCAGGTGAAAGTCATCCAAAGCAACCAAAGATGCAAATATCAGCAACCAAGGTTTTGGTCTTTGTATTTTGAGATGTGCAAGGTATTTTTTTTCATCAATTACCTTGAGAAAAAAAGAACCATCAATAGCAAATATTATATAGCATTGTTGGTGCATTTGAAGGAAGAAATTGCCAAAAATTGGCCACAAATGAAGAAGAAGTAATTTTTCACCAAGACAACTCACCGTGTCACAAGTCGATCGCAACGATGGCAAAACTACATGAATTGCATTTCAAATTGCTTCCACATCCACCCTGTTCTCCAGACCTGGCCCTAAGCAACTCCTGGCTGTTTGCAAACCTCAAAAAATTCTCTAAGAAAAGAGATTTGGCTTCAATGAAAAAGTGAGATCGAAAACTGAGGTGTATTTTGAGACCAAAGATAAATTGTTCTCCCAAAAAGGCATTGAATTGTTAGAGAAGCGTTGAAATTAGTGTATCACCCTAGAAGGAGACTATGTTGATGAATAAAGTTGAATTCTACCTAAAAGTTGCTTTTTAATTAGTTAGGCCCTAGATTTTTTGAGTGATGTGTTAAGGACTAAGTCACTCGATAGATGAATCAGTCAAAACATTGGGTTCCCAACATCAACAACGAGGCATTCGTCAGTTAAAAATCGTAAAGATAATTTTTTTAACATGAATCTATAACCTTTAAACAGTACGACCCACAACTTCTGTACATACTAAAAAGTTCCATTTTAAAGTTCAAAGAGCAGTGAAATGGCGTTAAAAACAAGATATGCCAAGTGTCAAAGAAGTCTTCTTTGAAGAAGTCTTACTATCCAAAATAAATGCCGCTTTATTTTTTGTTTCACCTCATCATTACTCACATGTTCAATCCATGGTATTCTCAGCATCTTTCTGTATAACCACGTTTCTTCACTTCATCTTTTAGGAAATTGTCCAGCATTCGCTGCCATACAGAAGATCATACCACATAACAGGTCAATACTCTTTTCTTTGTTTCTATCTCTTAATACTCATTGCAGACCAGACGTTATTTTCGCCTTAGCACACTTCTGTGGCGAAAACTTGTAAGTATGTACAGCTCTTCGTCCTTGTTCACTTTACTTAAATCCCAAGAAACGACAAAAAAGAAGGATATGACTCATAGTAAAATGATATGAAACCCTATAATACAGCTTCTTGGAGAATACTTAAGCATCACCTTTTAATATTAATAGAATAATCTCTCAATTGTTTCATGCCACAGAAATTCTCCTTCTGCTTATTCTCAATTCTTTCATGTCACATCTTGAAATAACATCCTACTCTGTTATTTAACCTACCAAAAGTCTTTTGGTAACATGCTGACACAAGTTGAAATCCTCACAGTATTTTAGTATTGTTGAAGTTATCGCTAGCATTATTTTGTTGAGATTTCATTCTGTTTTGCAAAGCAATTGATGAACTTTGAATAAGCCAATTTGTTTGGAAAAATACTTTGACAAAAACTCTACCTCATTGTTTAATGATTTCTTTAAATTGAAGACTTCACGGTAAACTACTTTTTAAGAAAATTTCTTTCTTTTTTTTCTTTTTAACAGCAAAAAATAATTTCTTAGGATTTCTTACTCTTGAGCATGCAATATAACAACTGGTCATGCGTAAACGTTTCTTTTTGGAGCCAAGTTCCGACTTTTTGCATTAGGCCTTGTGATTTCTTTATAGCTCTTGCAAATGAAGAACAATCTGGAAACTGGGTTCTTGTCCATTCAAAAAGATATTTAAATAGATTTGCTACTTCTGTTATTGTTAGGCAGTGAGTTACACTTGCCTTTTGGTTTACCTGTAAATTGCTTTGCATTTTTGTTATCGAGCGGTTTTGATTTGTACTAGAATTTATTTGCAACATATATTAGCGTGTTGAAATCCTAACAATATTGCAGAAGTTATTGCTTACATTTTTTGTGGAGATTTACAAACTACATTTTGTCTAATTTCGCAAACCAATCAATAAAATTTGAATAAGTTGATTTGTTTGAAAAATACTTTGACAAAAGCCCTATTCACAGTTTAATGATTTCTTTAATTTAATCTTATTGGGCTTCATGGCAAACTATTTAAAAAAAAAAATGTCTTCTTTTTTAACAACAAAGAATAAATTCTTAAAATTTCTTACTCTTGAGCATGTGTAAATTGGCCGTGTGTAAATATTTCTTTCTGGAGCCAAATTCCAACTTTTTGAAATGTTTGACCTTGTGATTTGATATGGTTATTGCAAACACAAGATGAACAAGAAATTGAGTTCTTTATATATATATATATATATATATATATATATATATGTATATAGAGTGTCCATAAAGTCTGTGAGCACTTTAAAAAATTTATAGCTTTATTTGTATTTGTGATAGAACAAATCTGTAAAGAATGTTATAAAGTCTAATGTACCTAGTTTTAAGTACAGTTATTAAATAATTCTTTACCACAAACTTTACAACAATATGAACTGCAAAATAGTATTACACTTTGTATTACTAATGATGCATTGCTAAACATGTGTTAACTTAAATAAAATTTCAATAAACCTTAAAAATATAGATTTACTTTTTAATCTTTTTTATAAATTATTTCTATTGCAAATAAAGTTATAAATTTTTTTTAGAGTGCACACAAACTTTAGGGACACCATATATATATATGATATTTCAGACTGGCCTCGGCCTTTCATCAGAAGCAAATGATTATAAATTTAAACTAGAAGCGTCCGTCGCAAGAGCGTTATGCAGAAAGCAATAGAGTTTGAATATTTTTAAACGTAAATCTTACTGTAATATTTTTAAATGTTGTTTTAAAGAAAAAATTTTTTAAGTGTATCTAAAAAAATGTTTAACTATAGAGATATTTATAAAGATTCAAAATACCTAAGTCCCTATTTAACCTTAGCCTAAAGAAAGAAAAATACTGGATTTTAAAATTAAATACATATAGGCTAGGGTTAAATAGGGACTTAGGTATTTTGAATTTTTATAAATATTTCAATAGTTAAACATTTTTTAGATACACTTAAAATTTTTTTTCTTTCAAACAACATTTAAAATATTATTACAGTTAGATTTACGTCTAAAAATATTCAAACTCTATTGCTTTCTACATCACGCGACAAACACTTCTAGTTTAAATTTTAAAATCATTTGTTTCTGAAGAAAGGCCGAGGCCGGTCTGAAATATCATATATATATATATATATATATATAATAATAGAAAGAAATAACTACTGTCAAAAAATACATCTTTAACTTACAACTTTTTAGTAGTTTTTCCTATATATATATATATATATATATATATATATATAGACAGACAGAGATAAATATAGATGTTTGGTATTGGATTTATTTGGATACTATTTTGATCAATATATTCTCTCGCCTTCCTTAAGTGTCTTGTATTTTAAATTTTTTTTTTTTTTTTAATGGCATATCAACCTCAGTGGGTCATTTATTGACAACTAAATTTTTATTTATTTATTGCTGGTAATACCTTTTTCTTTCAACAATTTATTGTTGTTTTTTTACATCAGTTTTTGTGTCTAGTAATACTTTTTTCTTTTCGAGTATCAAGATTCATTGGGATTTGTTTTTAAGGGGAGGGTCCACAAGTCCTACCCTACCCTTGTTATTTAACCCATTACTGGAGGGAAGGGACAGGTTAATACCTTTCCCAAGGGTACCAGTGCTTAAGTGAATGCAGGGTATTCAACTGGAATTCGAACTCGGCTCACCGATTTCTCTTTCCAAGCCGATATCCACTGCACCACAACGCACATCCGTCACTATACGCTTACAGCACCTGGTATTCCCCGGCGGTCACCCATCTAAGTACTGACCAGGCTCAACGTTGCTTAACTTCGGTGATCAAGGGAGAACTTGAAATGTTCAACATTATTTTCAGAGGTGTGGACATTCTTTTACACAGAAATACTTTATATTTGGAAACAATGATCTACTGCAGCAGTTTACTGTTACATCCTGGTTGATTCTTTAGGGTTTGTTTATCTCTTTCCATAAATATATTCTAGTATTTACCAATATTTGTACATTTAAGCTGGTTGGCATTAGCGTTATTTCTATGCATATTTTTTTTAAAATCATTTCACCTCAAGCAAGACAATAATGCCACTAAGATGCAAGGGATTACTGGAAGAGAAAGAGAAAACTTTAATGAGGAGAAAGAGCAATAAAACAAAAGGTTCAGAAAGACAGAAGATGGCAATAACGCCACTAGATGTAAGGGGTTACTGGGAGGGAAAGAGAATGAGAAAAGTTTAGTGAGGATAAAGGACAATAAAAGAACAGGTTTCAGGAAGACAGAAGATGGCAATAATTCCACTAAGATGCAAGGGGTTACTGGGAGGGAAAGAGAATGAGAAAACTTTAATGAGGAGAGAGCAACAAAACAAAAGGTTCAGAAAGACAGAAGATAGCGATTGGTGTTACATTTAAAGTTTCGAAGATTATAGGTGGCATGGAAGCAACAAATCAATGGGAGGCCACTGGCAGGAGGTGAAAGAAAAAAAAAACGGCAGATCTGAAGGAGACTACTACCACCTTTAAATTTGTTGTTTACCTTTTTTTTTTTCAGTACAATTTTATTGATTATACCCTAAACTTTCCAATTAACAAAAAAAATTTGGAAAAATTTCAACAACTTTAAGGGGGGGGCTCAGTTTTTCATACAATGCTATAGTAAATCAATCCTCCATTTTGGAACTACTTGCCAGTACGACATTATCAACCAATTTACAGGTGGTGGTAATCATATTTTTTTTTTTACTTTTTTCACTGCAATTTTATCGATTACACCCTAAACTTTCTGACTGACAAAAAAAAATAAATAAAAATTTCTAAAAATTTCAACATTAAAACAATTTTCTGTCTTAATTTCTGGGATGAGGAGCTGTCATTATTTACACTATTTATATTCAAACTATTGTCATTATATTACAACATTTTGGCTTCATCAGTGGGTATATTGATCTGGGTAACCTACATGGAATTGTTAACTGAACCCTTTATTTACTCTGCAGTACTCATGTTTAGAAAGATCTTGTGTCGTTCATATTTTAAGCACTGGTTTGCCTTATTTCCACTGAGTTCAAGTACACACTGTCTAGGCCAGGGATTGAACTCACAATTACTATGTCCCCAAATTCAAAGAGCTGTGCTTTAATTCACTAGGCTATTGTCCAAGGAGAATAACTTAGTGAATTAAAGCGTTTAGTTTAATAATTTAATGACATAGCGAGTTCAATCCCTGGGTTAAGCACTGTGTACTCAGTGAAAATGTGGCAAGTATTAACATACCAGTATTATAGACAATATAACTGGAAAATAATCTCCTGCCATAAAATAAATAAGCAGTACAGTTAAAAATTCCCTGCAGTTTACCAGGATGGATATACACTTGATAATGGCCGGAGAGTACAATAATTAAAACATTAGGATAACAATGATGAGGATAATAGTCCTTATTGTAAATAGTCAATTCTATCTCTCTCTCTCTTTCTATATATATATATATATATCTATACATATATATTTTCTATCTCTCTATCGCTATATATATATATATATATATATATTTCTATATCTCTCTCTCTCTATATATATATTTCTATATCTCTCTCTCTATATATATATATATATTTCTAGCTCTCTCTCTCTCTCTCTATATATATATATATATCTTACTTTCATGGCTTCTGCTCTGACGAACTTAAATCACTGGTGCCCCCTAGGTGTGAATTTGCAAGAGATACTAGATTGGCAACTAGGTCCCACCCTTTTACAGTGAAACTGATGAAATGTAACCGCAATTTCTACTCCAACAGCTTTCCTCACACTTCCCGCCTGTGGAATTCCCTACCGCATGCTTGCTTCCCTGACGGCTACAACCTCCAGGAGTTTAAATGTAAGGTCAATAGACACCTCCTAACACTAACTCACACCCACTCTCTCCAACTCTCTCCCTATGTACCCCCTCCTTCTGAAATTTCCCATCCCCAATTGCTCTATGTAACCCCCTGTGCTTTGCTTGGGGTGACACAATTAAAAAAAAATATATATATATATATATATATATATTTAAAAAAAAAAAAGTAATATATATTTCTATCCCTCTCTCTCTCTCTCTATATATATATATATATATATATATAGATATATACACACACACACAGGCATACACATTTCTATCTCTCTCTCTCTCTCTCTCTCTCTACAAACACACACACACATCTCTACATATATATTGGTCTCTAGCTATATATAGTAATTTACCCTAAAAAATTTACTATTTCAGCCCATGACTAGTTTTCTGTGATTAACTTTTCCTTTTTTTTTTAATTGTGCAGGCCTAGAGTAGATTAGAATTTTATTGTGATAAACTGCTTTTTTTTATGCATTTACCCCCACTTCTCTATAGTTGAATATTTTATTACTCATATCCAGAAGACAAAATTTTATCTTTAGTAAAAAAAAAAAAAAAATTTTTTTGTAAATTTCTAATAAAATTGCAAACCTTTTTTTTATTGATATTTCTTTTTATCTCCTGTTCAAATATCTATTTCTACTTCAGATCCCCAATTTGATCCCCAATCTGATACAATGAATCATAAACGAACCGACCTGTCATTTTGTATTCAATAAATATTAATGTTCAAACAAGGCAACCAAATTCATGTTCATTTATGTCTTGTATTTCTTTCATCTGATTTCTGCCAGACAGTTAAGATTACAAATGATAAGCAATACAAGTTCAAATCTCAAAGGACACTTTCATTTTTGTTTTTCTCCTCCATACTGCATAGTAACCACCACAGCATAATAGTCTGAGCTTTGTAAAAAACACCCAAGAGAAATAAAAAGAAAGTGAAGAATGTTGAATTGACAATTCATCATTTAAGAAATTCAGACAACATGAGCGTATTACTTGTGGGTCTAACAGTAAATAGGACAAAAATATTAGACAAATTAATGATATTTAAGAATGCTTTATTATGGAAAATAATGTATCCTGCTTGTTGGGTATTGTGGCATGTGGAGGCTTCCTTACTTTGCTCAGTTGAGCAGTAGCAGCAATGGAAGTTATCAGCAGAGTACAACTGAAAGTCCCAGAAATAAAAAATATGCTGACCAAGCCCTATTCGGTTTTGCCTCCCTAACTCTTCCTTTTCAACGACTGCTATCTTCAAGGCCCAGCTCAAAGGACTACTCCCAACCCTTGCTGCAGAAGACACGTGGACTGTCCTGACAGCTTGATACAAGTTTTCTTATTTCTCATACAAACAATTTCTCTTTGAGACACCTCCCAGAGGAGAAATTGCTCACAAAATTTGCTGCAGAAGACACATACCAGTCCTAGTGGTTTGACACTCAGATTTCTTGTTTCTCATGGGTACAAGTGGAAAAATCTCAGACCCTGACCCGAAGTGGTAGCACTTGTTAGGGTCACAGCTATTGGCAAATAGTTAGCCCCTAAACTGGAGTCAAAAGACTATGAAAGCATAAAAAATACACTTTTATAAAAATATATACATAAAAATAGGCTTTTATAGAAAAATATACATTTCTGAAGGAAAAAAAAATATTCTCAGCAAAACATTTTTGAATACAAAACTAGAAGACATTTTCACTTTTCTAAAATAAAGGAAACAAAACATTTTAAAATCTGACTAGATCAAACTTCTCACTATAACTGAACAATAAAAAAAAATACCCTAAAACCTCACCTTTTTGGCATTAATTAATCCACAGAAGTTGGTATGTCATTAAACAAAACTCAGATACTTGTAATAGTTAGCCGTTGTGGCATGTGAGAGGTGGGCTTCCTTACTTTGCTCGCTTCAGTAGTAGCAGTATTGGAAGTAATCAGCAGGGTACAACTAGAAGTCCCAGAAATCGTAAAATCATCAACAGAGGCCTATTCAGCTGTTTTTTTTTTCTACTCTTCCTTTCAGCAACCGTTACATTCTAGGCCCAACTCAAATGATTACTCTCAACCCTTGCTGTAGAAGATATGTGGCCTCTCCTAGCAGCTTGACTCAAGTTTTCTTGTTCCTCATGAGAATAGGCGGGAAATCTACCTTTGAGACACCTACCCAAGGGAGAAACTATTCACAACTCTTACTGAGAAGACATGTAACAATCCTAGCAGTTTGACACACTGATTTCTAGTAGGAAAAGTAGAGAAATCTCCTTTGGAAACACCTACCCAAAAGAGAAACTACTCACAATCCTTACTGCAGGCGATACATACCAGTGTTAGCAGTTTGATACTTAAATTTCTCCTTTCTCATTAGGACAAGTGGAGAAATTTCTGTCTCTCTCTCCCTATGGAATATCTACGCAAGGGATGAATTTTGTTAACTGGGAAATCCAACTCTTTCCCCCCCACAAAATAATATTTTGCACGCTTTCTTTCAACCACAACTAAAAGCTGTTGAACTGTTATTTTTGAGCCTTGGGTTTTGTTCATTTCATTCTCACTGCTAAACAAACACACAGATGCAACTGGGAAAAATTCCTACATTAAGAAATCCAAGTAAACTACTTACAAAAATAGTGATAGATAAAAGGGCTTACTGAGAAAGAAAGAGAATGAGAAGACCTTAGTGAGTAGAAAGGACAATAAAAGAACAGAATTCAAGAAGACAGAAGATGGCTATTGACATTGCACTTAAATTTCTGAAGATTGTAAGTAGCAGAGAAGCAAGAAATTAGAAAGGAGTTTTGCAAGCAAGAAGTGCAAGAAATAATTGGAACAGAACATACATCAAGAGAGTACAATAGTTAAATGATGAGACTTAGTTGCCAATCCAGTAGCATGTTTAAATTAATACAGTTGGGACACTAAAGAGGAAAACTCATTTGAACAATTATCATGAAAATATTTATAAAAAAGGCAGAAGAAAGCCTCATCACGGTGGTGATTAAGTAACCAAAGCAGAAATGCCATGTCAGGACTGTTAACATTGCAGACCCTTCTTTGAATTTATAATATTAACTAGAAATAACCTAAAAATTTAATGGTTTTTAATTTTCTGATGAATAATAATTCTTAAGATGATAATTTAATGAGCACCTTCTGAGTTACATGACTATAAAATTCTTGTGGAAATTCCCCAATTGCATCATTATAGATTGAGCTGAACAAAATATTACAATTAAACTAAGTATGAATGCAGTTCATAATTCAAACTAGTAAAAAACTACAAATGAAAAGATACAAAACCAACTAGGTTTTTTTTTCATTTCACTAAAGCAGGCATAAAACTCAAGTACATTATTTACTCCTTCATCTTACCTCACTGAAATAAAAAACAAAAAAAAAAAAAACAGCATCTCCGATAGGTCTTTTCTATCTTTACTTTCAATCAAAACAAATAGTCCCTTATATATGAGGCTATAGTATATGTTATATCTCCCCTTTATATATATATATATATATATATATATATATATATATATTAGATAGATAGAGAGAGAGAGAGAGAGAGAGAGAGACACACACACACAAGAAAATTCAACACATAATTAAATGGTTATAAATCCAGAATTTATTTCAGCAATATACTTTCTATATTTTCTAAAAGAGCACTTGCGGTTTCTCTTTTTATTAAAAATATGTGTGTGTGTGTTTGAAAAGAGCCAGCATATTATATATATATATATATGCAAACAGGTTTTATTAAAATGGACATGATTTGTTCAATTTCCTGTTTTCAAATAATGTGGTTTGTATTCAGATAAAAATTGCATGTAAACAGTCCAAAGTTCATGCTCATGTTGCCAAACAACATAAACATGGAATTTAGTTTGGGTAAGATTATATATATATATATATATATATATATATATATATATATATATATATATATAGTGGAAAGTCCAAAGATTCATTCAGACTAAATTATAGTTATAATTTTTGTTTTCTTCCCAGACTGATGGTGTTGAAACCAGTTCCCCTGTCCCCTTTGATGCACATGAGAAGGGTGGTTAGACACTAAAAAAGGAACAGAAAGATCTATAGACAAATTTCAAGAGTCAATGTCTAGTTATGTAGAGATGCTGCTTTGATTACATCACCATGAAAAAGACAAGAGGAAACCACTCCACTGCCAACAATGATAATGCACAACAAAGAAATATCTGCTAACAACACAAAGGGCATCAAGAGAGAAACAAGTGACAGAGGTTGCCTGATATTCAACTAGTGACTGTCTGCAACAAAGATTGAATCGCTATCAGAACATGGTATGTTCAGATATTATCAGTCAGTTAAGTGCCATGCGCGATACATGCTTGGGCGATCATGTCTCGAAAGAGACATGACTGACTGGGCAGAAGATTATCCCGCAGTAGGTTGCCACTGCTTTCTGCGGTAGACTGATTGCCAGCCAAGGCTATAGAACCCAATCTGTCCTATTATTTAACCCATAACTGGAGGGAAGAGATGGATTAATACCTTTCCCAAGGGTATTTGCGTGTAAGTGAATGCAAGGAATTCAACTGGAATTCGAACTCGGTTCCCCAATTTCTTGTTCCGAGCCGATATCTACTGCGCCACAATGCACATCCCTAGATATTATACCAAAGCAAAAAAAAAAGTTTGAAAATAGAAAACTGGCAATAGAAAACTTAATTAACAATCTGAAACAAAATGGCAAATCAATAGATATTTTTATGAACAAAGATTCTTCTCCTCTTCTATGTGCCCTGTCCCTTCAGGACATAGGCGATCATGGCTTTCCATGTCCCCAATCCCTAGTGGCTCTTAGCACGCCTTCTCCCATTACACCATGCAACCCTTGTTCCATCATCCACCTGATTAGGTCCTTCAAATATGTTATCCATTGCTTTCCCCTCTTTTTCCCTCTATCTGGCCTGTTAGTATCAGGTTCTCCAAGCCCTTCTTACTCACTGCATGTCCCAGAAACTTCAGCTGTCTTCCTAATGCTCAGTATTAATTTCCTTTTTGTTTCCATCGTTTCCAAGACCTCATCATTGCTCACATACTCGATCTATGACATTTGCAGCATCCTTCTGTAGAACCACATTTCAGCTGCTTCAAGTTTTTTCTTCATCTTTGATGATAAAGATTACAAAAACAAACGAAGGAGAGTTGCTGAAAAGTACTGTATATACTTTACTATAGTGTGAGTTTATAATGATATTGTATCATTAAACAATTATTTAAATGAAAAATAAAATAAACAATCAAATTAGTTGAATGGAGCTAAAAAAAAAATCATGGACAAAATAATTCAAATCTGTTTAATTCAGTCAGTTAAGTGTCATACATGATACATGCTTAGGCAATCATGTCTCAAAAGAGACATGACTGACTGGTTAGAAGATTTTCCCGCAGTAGGTTGCCATTACTTTCTGTGATAGACTGGTTGCTGTCCTGTTATTTAACCCATAGCTAGAAGAAGAATAGATGCAATAATATCTTTCCCACGGGTATTTACGCATAAGTGAATGCAACAAATTCAACTGGAATTTGAATTCTAAGCTGATATCCACTGAACCACAAGAGACATCCATTTTATTACATTTTCTTAAAACTGTACCGAAATATTTAAAGAAGTTAAAAGTTTACTGAATTTATTATAATTAATAATATAGACACTACAGATTATTTGTTTCTCTCCTGGGTGGATGTGTGGCTGTTGTAATTGGATAGCAGCTTGGAATAAGAAATTGAAACAACCAAGTTTGAATTCAAGTTTGTTTCATTACATTTACTTACATGCAAATACCCTTGGGAATGGTATGAGTCCACTCCCACCCAGTTATGGTTTAAATAGTAGAACTTGTATCTGGAAAAAATCATAGCTATTATCAAAAAAATTTTTAATGCAATATTTACTCGTAAAAAAAACAAAATCATTCTTATAATCCAGAAGATGTTTTAGCTTTAATTAACCCACAAAGTGTTGATAAGTCATTAAAAAATTAGTCAAATCAAATCTCTCATGGTTAGCCCTATATATCTGTGTCAAGAAAACTTCTAGTGAAGTTAGTATAAAGACAAAAAGAGCTTTATAAACTAGACATCTTGCTAAAAATTATATTTATACAGAAATTTGAGAAATAAGAAAACTTCTATTAACAACTTTTTTCTGTTCATAGAATGGTTATTTGGCTACCATAATATATATATATATATATATATATATATATATATATATATACTATGCATCTACGCATCGTTCATTCAGTAATGAATTAGAACACTCTCAGCTACTGGCTTGTGTATACATGATATGTCACACGCTAAATCTACCTCCTTTTACCAAGCACCCATAGCTCAGGGGTAGAATCACTGACTGATGCCAATTCGGTCGAGTTTCAATCCTGGGTAAAAAGCAATCGAATGTCTAACCATACTGATGAGCTGTGATACATTGAAACAGATCTGTCTGTAGATGACTATATATATATATATATATATATATATAGTCATCCGCAGACAGATCTGTTTTGCTGTATCACAGCTCATCAGTACGGTTAGACTGATTGCTTTTTAACCCAGGATTGAAACCCGACCAAAGTGGTGTCAGTCGGCGATTCTACCTTTAATGTACTTTCCTGTCGGATTCAACATATGAGGATTTGACAGCTTCATTTTTTCGGTTATAAAACCAAGGTAAACCGCCAGAAAACCCACAATTTTTGGAACTACTGATACACTCAGTTAGTGCATATAAATAGCACAGATGAAGCAGACAATAGACCTCAGGCTTTTTTAATTATCCTGCAACAGGTTGCCACTACCTGCTGTGGTAGACTAGTTGCCAGCCAAAGCTATAGAACCCAACCTGTCCTGTCATTTAACCCATAACTAGAGGGATGGGATGAATTAGTACCTTTCCTAAAGGTATTAGCACGTAAATGACTGCAGGGCATTCAACTGGAATTCGAACTCGGCTCCCAAATTTCTTGTTTTGAGCCGATATCCACCAATATATATATATATATATATATATATATATATATATATATACTAGCAGTATAGCCCGGCGTTGCTCGGGTGTAATGAAAGCTTTAAAACTAATCCATGGTACTGGAGCTCAGACTCTTTGGACATTAGCACGAAAGACTAAAAAGCAATAGTTGTTTCCAGTTAAAGGGAAACCGTAGACTGAAAAAAAAAAAAAAAATATGAATGGATGTAAGACAAATTTTGATTTCCTGATATTGATATCAAACAAATTTTTTTCGTCGTAAACTGAATTTTGAAGGCTAAATAAGTCCTTTGAGTAAATGGTATCATGGCTGAGACTAAGAACTACAATTATACCTACTTAGAGCCAAACCCGAAGCAAAAACTAACATAAAAGGGCTGGAAAAAAAAAAAAAATACAGACATACAGGCAGATAAACAGACACACACACAAACAAACATCTTGCCTTTTATAAATATATATATATATATATATATTATTGATTTTCTACACCAATGTAAGAACTGCAACCTTGAAACTTCTGAATATCGTTTCTTATATCTTTGTCTATGAGTGTATCACATTTGATTAAAATCGGACCACTCCTTCTATAACCAGATTTTTTCGATTACTGATTTTCGATATTTATCAGGGGTACCTAGACACAAAACCTAGCTAAGAACATTTGCAGACGCTTATAGTACAACTGTGTAAATTTTCAAGAAAATCATTTCAGCCATTTCGGAGTCTATAGGTAATGGACACACACACAGACAAAGTTCCATTTATAAATAAGTTTAGATTATATATATATATATATATATATATATATATATATATATATATAAACTATGTTTATTCCCTTCACAAATGATTTTTCAAGTATACACACTGATGTAGAATCTACTTCCTACATTAGTCACAGATAGGATCAAGCTCATCCAATGACTCAGCCGTTACCCATTGATTAAAATCTTGATTGTCCCATACATCACCCTAACCTGCCAAATGGTCAGTCTGCTTCAGAAAATCAGTCATAAATTAGTAAAACCTACAGCATTCATAATAATAAGCATTGTTGTCATTTGATATTTCACATTACCACAATTTTGTGAAATGGAGTCAAAAAAGTTTTATGAAATTATTTAAATTAATCTGTTAAATTAAATGTTTTTAAAACAGTACAAAATTATTTAAAGAAAAAAAGTTTGTATGTTTGCTGAATTAATTATTATTACAAACATAAGAAAATTATTGAAATGATTCTCTCATGGTCAACTCTATGTAACTATGTCCACAATAAGAAATTCAAGTGGACTTAATATAAAAAAAAAATTGACATGTGAAAGTAAAGATGCGGATAATAGTGTGAATAGTGTAAATAGTTACAATACTTCATCTTAGAAATATAACCAAAAAATAAACTTTATAAAACGGTTTTACTCAAAATATTGTTTACACAGAAGTTTTAGAAAGATAAGAGAACTACGACAGGCAGCAACCCTCACCCCAGTTCCACATTCAGGGACAAGGAAGGATTTTGTCGGACCTGCTAAGTTAACCATAGTAAGGAATTAGGAATTACATTTTTTGTTGATTGTGTTAGTAGTTATCCTGCTACTTCTGCAGTAAAATAAGGAACCTTGTTTAACCCTTTGGCTGTCCAGGACATCACACACACACCAAAATGATGACAAAATATTTATATCGATATGCCATCTACAATAATGCCAACATATATATTGATGTAGTTACAATGAATTACCTTACATTAAGACATAAGAAAAAAAAATAATTTAAACTCCTGAGCATGAAAGGAAGGTAAAAAAAA